>BPUN01000015.1:0-698549 GCA_027923365.1 Zalaria sp. Him3 | reverse complement strand
TACGCCTAGCATTGTGCTTTGTTCTAACCCTAACCCTAACCCTAACCCTAACCCTAACCCTAACCCTAACCCTAACCCTAACCCTAACCCTAACCCTAACCCTAACCCTAATCCTAATCCTAAAAGTACATGTCGCAATGAATCCAAGATGTTAGTATAGAGTGTCCTTCAGGGAACGTCCACTGTCTTATGGCCTCGAACGCAGTGACAGAGCCATGATTTTCATGTGACAATGCCGTGCATAGTGATGGCCCTTTACAAGACGGCCTCTCTTTCTCGAATTACTGGCCAATCGGGTGGAGCGATCTAGACTTCGGCCGCCAATGCAGCCGAAGCCGGGATCCCGCATGTCAGACTGCCAGACTGCCAGGCGGCCGAATAACAGCTTTATACACATATGGACTATGTCATCAGGAACCGAAGCATGGGTAGAAAGCACCTTTCCGATTTATGGCCTCGTACTATAAAACTCCATTTCCCGATCAGGATCATCTTCAATTCTCCATTACTTGAGTACCTACGACGAGCGCCTATAGGATCCGAACATTCGTAGACCCTTGCTTGCGATCATTGTCACATTCAAGTGACATCCGTTTTTTGTTACATCTCAATAATCAAGATGTCCGACCTGAATGTTCTGGTCGTTGGAGCCTCCATTGCAGGACCGACGACTGCTTACTGGTTAGCCAAAGCGGGTGCTAAAGTCACCGTCATCGAGCGCTTCCAAAGCCTGCGCACCGGTGGGCAGGCTGTTGATATCCGCACCTCCGGTGTTTCTGTTATGCGGAAGATGCCAGGCATGGAAGCTCAAGTACGAGCCAAGTCAGCGCAAGAGGAAGGCGTCAGTTTTGTCCGCGAAGACGGCCGGCCCTACGGTACCATTCGAGCGACCGGAAACCCTGATCAACAGTCGCTAATCTCTGAGTACGAGATCTACCGGGGCGACTTGGCAAAGGTTCTCTTCGACCTCACTGCCACCAATGATAACATCAAGTACATCTTTGGCGAGCAAGTCTCCTCGTTGCAGCAAAGTGAAACGGACGACGGTCCGATCGCAGTCGAGTTCGCGAACGGAACAGCACCCTCGCAATATGACCTCGTCATTGCTTGTGATGGCGCGACGTCAAGGACTCGAGCTATGGGTCTTGGGTGCGGTGTCCGGGATTATATCTCCCCAACCACCCTTTGGGCGGCGTATTTCTCCATAAAGCAGGACCTCCTCCATGGAAGCCGGATAGGACAGGGATACAGCGCCGTCGGAGGACGTTCCATAAGCATCGGGACTGATCCAGCAGGTTTCAGTCGTATTATGTTGATGAGTACCCACCCAGCGGACAGCAAACCCAACACCGCACCACCATTCCGCCAGGCCTCGATGCAAGGAGATGACGCGCTCAAAAATTACATAGCGCAGCACTACCGAGGTATGGGATGGAAGACTCCTGTTGCGATGCAGGAGATGATGGACTCGGAAGACTTCTATAGCAGCGAAATTGTCCAGGTCAAGATCCCGAACCTATACAAAGGACGCTTCGCTCTGGTGGGCGATGCAGGGTACGCTGCAGGGCCGACGGGTGGTGGCACGAGTCTCGCTCTTACTGGCGCCTACATCCTGGCCGGTGAGATTGGCAAGCATACCGGTGATCTCGCGACAGGGCTCCAAAGCTACGAGCAGAAAATGCGACCTATCATCAAAGAAATGCAGAAGATCCCTCCACTCATCCCCTCGATCCTGGCGCCGCAGACGGCTTGGGGCATATGGTTGCGAAACCACATCTTCGCTTTGATCGCGTGGACTGGCCTTTTGGAGTTTGTTCAGAGGCATCTTGGTGCCGCCGCCTTTGGTAGTACTGAGAAGTTCCCTCTCCCAGAATATGAGTGGGCTGACTGAGGACCTTGGGGCGACAGACATTCATGAAAGGCTCCTGGATGCTATCTATTATCCTTCATCAACAGGACGGACACGGCCCAGGAAAGGGCTCAGGCTACTGACTGGCATAATACATTTCACTCATAGATAAAGCTCCCTAATCCATTCGACCATCATTGACTCCATCATGCTGCGTTGATCCTGTGTTGCAATGTAAGAGCGAGCGTTATGTGCTGAGCGTCGACGAATGAAGGAGGCAGTTCGAGAAAAGAGTGTTCTTGATGGCTCTTGGTTAGACTTAACTTAGCTGCTTACTTCATGTTGTGACCGTTGTGTTGCGCGTCTTCGAGCGCGGGGAGACGGGGAGACCGGCTTCGGACAGCGCGGGGTGATGTAGAATTGATGTCAACCAACCGACGACTCCGGTCGATCGTAACCTCTAAATTACATAGTCACACCACAATTGACGTAGAAAGGTTTGATAAGGAAGGGAGCACTCATATACATAACATTCATGTATAGATACAGATTGGGAAAACAACACTACCTCGTAAAACTATACTTGCCGTAACATCTATTACCAATTGAAAGCATACCAACAATGTCTTTACTCACCCCAGTTGCACGACGCTGCACGCTCGCCAGCTCTAAAAGCATTCCAATTTCAACTTTCCGTACTTTCACCAGTACTCCCAGAGCCGTAGCTGCCAAAACCCCACAGATCCTCCTACAGGACAAAGACGATGGGTTCGGCTTCATCAGAAACAACCCACGGCCACCCAAGCCACGCAGTAAAGGTGTGACCGAGATTCGCGGGCCATACTACTCGGTCATGGGAAAGCGGTACTTGAGCGATGTTCTGGAAACGTAAGTGAAGCAGTTCTACCAACAAGTATTGCGTAGGCTGAACTGGAGGAAGAATGGGATATCACGTAGACGGTCTCAAATTTGCAGGAGGTAACTATTTCAACTCCGCCATAGTCTTCACATCCTGATCGGGTGCAGGTTCATTCTCACTTTTCCCGGAGGACAAGCTGAGGGAGCTTATCAACCTTGCCCACCAGCACAACGTCTACGTTTCCACAGTAAACCTAGCCCAGCATCGTACTGGCCAAATACCGGAGACTGACCACATCTAGGGCGGCTGGCTCGAACACGTACTCACCCAGTCCGACGCCAATGTAGCAGTCGACCGATATCTAGCGAAATGCAAATCCCTCGGCTTCGACGTGATCGAAATCTCATCCGGATTCCTCTCTTTCCCAGGCGACGACTGGCTGCGCCTCGTCGACCGCGTTCACAATGCCGGACTGAAAGCCAAGCCCGAGTTAGGGATCCAGTTCGGGGCTGGAGGCGACACTGAAGCGTCGGAGCTCGAGAGCATTGGCACCTCTGACCCTTCTCGTGTCATTAATATGGCTAAGCGTTTCATCGATGCTGGTGTCGAGCGGATGATGATTGAATCTGAGGGCATTACTGAAAATGTCAAGCAGTGGAGGACGGATGTCATTCAGACCATTCTTAGGGATATCCCGATGGAGAAGGTCATGTTTGAGGCTGCTGATCCGAAGGTAAAGTTCCATTTATTCTCGCGGCAAGATCACTGGTAATTCAATTTGCTGACTGATATGGCAGGTTTTCAACTGGTACATCCGCGAATTCGGTGTCGATGTCAATGTCTTCGTGGACCACAGCCAGATTGTGCAGCTGTCGTGTCTGAGATCAGGCATCTGGGGAATGTCAGACACATTCGGCAAGATCACGACCTTCCGTCCTGATGAGAATTGAGAATTCCCTTTCTTGACAGCACGGTATACACATTCAAATAGCTATTCGACATAAAGCCCAGTAGACACAACTTGGGAATAATGTAATCAGATGCAGCTTCAAACCCCTGCATACCGGATGTTTGTACCTACGTTATCAAGACGCTGCTCTATGCATCATGCACATGGTTTCAGCCCTGCACGGAGCAGATTTGCTTGCCGAACTTGACAACTGCACTTAGCGGACCTGATTGGTGCCTTGCGCCGGACTCGATAGAGGCATTTGCCGTTAATGTTAAACGCCTGAACCCCAGCGCGTCGATATAAGCAGATCGCGGCACAGAACCCGTACGGAGGTGATAGGAGGTACGCCAAATCCCGATGTCAAGTATAACTCCCATATGATGTTACCGTCCCGGACGAGTCATATTACCTGCATCCAACATGCCGCCCTTCACAGCCAGACGACGCTACTGCGGAACGTCCTTCCCCCTGCAAATCATGGATTTCTATTCACGCATCGCTTAACCGTGATCCAAACCAACATTAGATTGTTTCACCCGGCTCCCGGAACGTGTCCGACACACTAGACGAGTCATGGTGAATAGC
Organism: Zalaria sp. Him3; assembly: GCA_027923365.1. Taxonomy (NCBI): domain Eukaryota; kingdom Fungi; phylum Ascomycota; class Dothideomycetes; order Dothideales; family Zalariaceae; genus Zalaria; species Zalaria sp. Him3. Next base: position 694,304 of record BPUN01000015.1, on the reverse strand, counting down.
GTGGAGTGGCGTGGGGTGGGCGTCCGTATGGAGTACCCCAGACCGGTAGTCCCTTAGCGATCAGCACGAGCGGGGTTGGGGGATGGGGAAGATTCAAGAGGCGTAGAAGCGAGTGCTTGGGCTGCGCCACATAGAGGAAAGAAGGTCGGCCTGGTCATACAGGAGTTATTGCCATTAGGTGGATCTTGTGTAGTATCGGCTTGAGATATACTTTCCAGCAACGTGATCATGTCCGACAGATGACAGATGCACTGGAAAATGAGTCTTCCCTGTCAAATAACCAAGGCATCTTGGGACTCTATACCTTCCCAGACCCTCCCGCTCTTACCGAGGCCCACGACTCATACCGTACCTAGAGCCTACATTGTGGCTTTTCAGATCAGCGCATCAACCTCGTCTCATGCCGTCCGCTTCGAGAGCAGATCAGCCCCTGATTCTAGCATCTGGTCGAAAGTTACCCTGCCCCGTGACGGAGATACGCCGCCGTGCAGGCCTTCTGTCTTACAAGTAGAGCGATGCGCGAGTTCGGGGCCCGAGATCTGGGTTGCTGATTGTTGCTTACGGTTTGGAGTATTCTTAACGCTCTCGGCGCTTCGTGCTTGCTACCTGCTCCCAACAGCATTGTCAATAGGGAGCTACAGGCAGCTCCATCATGGGCACGAGCATTACCACAGGCAACCCCAGAGGAGCTGGACTGCTGGGGATCAGCATCGCGTTCGTGATCCTCGCGGCTGTGGTCGTTGCGCTGCGATTGATCACGCGATATCGTATAGCGCGCAACGTTGGAGACAACGATTACTGCATCTTATTCGCCCTAGTCAGAACCCATACGCTACTCCTCACAATCGAAGAACACTTAGGTTAGCTAACCTGTGCGTAGATCTTCTCCCTTGCGAATACAGTCTGCGTCGCGCTGCGTGAGTGTCCTACATACCTGCGGTTTCTCGTTTCCGAGTAACATAGAGGAACAACCGGCTAACGCAATGTCGCAGAGGTCAAATACGGCACGGGACGAGATGCGACCTCTCTATCACCCTCAGAATTGCAGTCCGGCGCAAAAGCGTTCATGGCCTCCATCATCGTCTACAACTGCGCGCTCAACCTAACCAAGCTCTCAATCCTGCTACAATACCTGCGCATCTTCATCCAGCGCTGGTTCCGCATCGCGTGCTGGGTCATGGTGGGCGTGGTGATAACGTACGCGGTGTGGATGATAATGAGCACTCTGTTCCTGTGTCTGCCGACGAGTTACTTTTGGAACTCGAATCAGCACGGCCATTGTGTGAATAAGTGGATTGAGTGGTTCTTCAATATCGGGGTGAATATCGTTACGGATCTCACGATACTGTGTCTACCGATGCCGTTGCTGAAGAAGCTGCAACTGCCGAAAAAGCAAAAGATCGCGTTGATGTTGGTCTTCGCCCTAGGAGGGTTGTGAGTAACTTACCAGATCTTACAGCAAAACCCAGTTCCCGCTGACAGGTCATGTTACAGCGTGTGCATCGTCTCCTTCATCCGCCTCCACTTCCTCGTCGTCATCTACCACACCGACAGTGAAGACATCGCCGCCAACGTCTCGGCCGCAATCTGGAGCGCCGTAGAAGTGAACGTGGCCATCATCTGCGCCAGCCTGCCGTCGCTCAAAGCCTGCATCTCGCGCCTCTTCCCGCGTTTCTTCTCCACCGTAGACTACACTCACACAAACACCGTCTCCTCGAAGCGCGGCGGAGGCGGGGGGCGCAGCAAATCCGACTTTGGCGTCGAGTATCTCGAGAATCCGTTTGCGGCAATGGGGACGGGGGAGGCAGGTACGGATGGCTATGGCGCGAAGGCGGGGATGGGTATTAAGAGCCCGTATAGCCAGAGGAGCTTTGTCAGGGCGACGAAGGCGCCGGACAATGATATCGAGATGCAGGTCGCTGCTCCTGGCGTGCTGCGGACACATAGGTCGCTGCAGAGCCAGGACCGGCAGATCAATGTGGTCACGGTGGTTGAGCATGAGTATGAGAAGAAAGAGAGTGCGGGAGAAAGTGTGCGTCGAGGAAGCGATTCGGAAAGTGAGACGTATCTGTTTCATCAGGATGGGCACGATCCGTTAAGGTGAATGAGCAGTTTTGGTAGTGCGTTGTTGGCTTGGGTTGGGAGCTGGCGTGCAGAGAGTGAGGGTTTTTGTGCAGCGTTTATTCGAGCGGAGACACATGTAGGGATACCGAACAATTGTACGATGTATGGGCATTTCTTCGATAAGCGGTTACAAAATGACTTCCACATTTCTCGAGCGCACCCAGAGTACTGGGAGTGATAGCCCCGCTGCGAGTCATGGGCACGCGTCAACTCGTTCAACCACGTATCTTCCCAGTACCAACACCTTCTCCCATGCAGTTCTGCTCGTTAGGTCCTCTTGTCCTTGCTCGACCGATACGAGATGTCTACTGGTCAGAGCCCGGAACAGCGGCGTGGTGGCACAACAGATGCGCCAAACGCCCATCCGCCCTCTGGGGAGGCGGGAGTGGTAGGGCAAGATAGGGAGTGGGACACCGATTCAGGTCTGGGAATCTTGACATATGCGTATGTACAATCGCACGAGCATCCGTCTCATGGCATTCGGTTGATCAGTTAATGTTGACCGTATGTTGGAACAGGTCGTCTATGACAAGTGCGAACTCGACGCTCTACCAGCACGTGGAGGAGAACGGACGCACGTATCATGCATACAAGTCCGGAAGTGATTGGCACCTTTCATCCATCGCGTGTCTCTAGTAGCTAACGATTATTGAAAGAATATCAACTACCGAATGACGAGGTAAGCCGTTCAAATCCACGAGCAGACGTTGAGAAATGCTAATGTGATTCTTTCAATACACAGCAAGAGCAAGACAGGCTTGGTACGCTATGAAAAGCAAAGTCTTACGAACACGAAGCTCACTAAAGGGCCCATCAGACCTCCAGCATACCCTGTTTTCCTTGTGCTTTGAAGGAAAGCTGTCATTGGCGCCAATCCAAGAGAAAGCTCTGCACCATGTAATGGACATTGCAACAGGTAATAGCGGTATCACCTGTACTTAAATTGGGTGAGCCGAGACTGACTGACACAGGAACCGGAATCTGGGCGATCGATTTTGGTAAGCATACCGACGCCGAAGGGAGAACTACCAGCTCAATTCCAGTATAGCCGACCAACACCCCTCTGCATCTGTTGTTGGGACAGACTTGACACCCATCCAACCGCAGTGGTACTTCTAATCATCTCTTCATATGAATTCGTCTGACCGTAACAGCAGGGTGCCACCGAATTGCCGCTTCGTCGTTGAAGACGCCGAAGACGACTGGGAGCACGACGACAAATTCTCCTACATCCACGCTCGCGCAGTGTTATCCTGTTTCGCAGATCCATCCGTGGTGATTCGCAAAGCCTTCAACGCGCTCGAGCCAGGCGGTTACATCGAGTTTCAAGACCACATAGCTCCGTTTGAGTTTGTGGAACCGCCACCTGAGGATAGCGCGCTTGCGCAGTGGAATCAACTCTCCATCGAGGCGTCCATCAAGGGCGGACGACCGTGGAACAATTCGAAGAACTATGCGCGGTGGATGCGAGAGGCGGGGTTTGTTGACGTGGAGGAGCACAAGGTCTGGGTGCCGTGTGGCACGTTCGTAGAGGATCCGAAACTGCGCAAGATGGGCCTGTATCATGTGACCAACATGATGCAGGGCATCGACGGGATGACGACTAGGAATTTGAGTCGGTTGGGATGGAAGCCGGAAGAGTCGAAAGTCCTTACTGCAAGGGCTATTGGGGAGTTGAGGGAGGGGAGGGTCAAGCCTTTCAACTTTATCCTGGCGGTCTGGGGTCGGAAACCCTCTTGATCATGACCATGGCCATGTGTGGGAAGACATAGACTGCACACGAGATTGACGGCGAATGCAAGACATGATGCCGTTTGACATGATGCCGTTTGACCCGAGCATCTTGTACAAATGCTTTCCGGGAGCGGTGTAGTGGGGTTTGTGCAAAATGATGCAAGGCAAAACATGCCCGATACCATCCTGTTCAAGGATCCCACACATCATCATCGTCCTCAGTAACTTTGTCTTTGCCTTTGCTCTGCCGCTCAGATGTCCGCACCTTCCGCAACCAATTTCCAAGGCTGCTCTTTCTCCTCGTACTCTGCGGCGTGGTAGGCGCACTCTGTATCGGAGCATCCGGCTCTTCACCAGTCCCCTCCGTCAGATGCTCATGCTCATGCTCTTCTGGGATAGTTTGCACAGCAATATTCTCCGGCTTCCTCTGACCGCTCCTCCTCTTCTCCTGACTCTTATTCTTAGGCGGTCTCTTCGCATACTCGCTCATAGTCCTCTCGCCATAGAACCCCTTAAGCTGCGTCTCGCCATCGCCAATCTTGACAAACTTCTTCTCCTCCGCCCACTCGCGGAGCGCAGCCATGTACTCCTCCTCGGTCTTGAAGAGACAACCGCGGCCGAATTTCTTCGAAAAACTACTAGCCGAGGCCGACATCACGCTAGGGGCATAGCTGGTGCTGCTGGGGGCGTACAGACTGGAGGCGTAGTTTGATTCACTCGGGGCGTAGATGCTCTCACCGTCGGCGGCGGTGCGAATGTCGCCGTCCGGCCCGGACAGCGGGGAATAGAAGTCGTGTGCCGGCGGTGGTGGTGGTGAGGCCTGTGCGACTTCGCCAGAGAGCCGAAAAGTCTCGACCGGCTGCGTCATCGGAGAGGCGTTGGCTTCCATTGGACGTGATTTGATGAAACAGTCGCACTATGAGGTGGGGATTATAGAAGGTTTATGAATAGAAATCAGTGTGAGTAGGTAAGGAGTTGCAAACTGTGGTACATTTATAACATGGGCCGCCATGAGCTGATATGTATAGATCCGGCATCTCAAACTGGCAGGCGCAGCAGGCCCAGCAGCTGCATGACGATCCCACCTGCAGGCAGCCTGAAGATCCTCCCGCGCATGTGGTTCTCCCCGCCTTTCTTACTGGAGCACGCGATATCGAGCACAAGAGAAGGCCGAGCAGTGCCAATCAGCGCCAATCAGCGCCAAGCACAGTAGTACTTGCAGGCTGTATATAAATACATGTACCTCATAGATGATTCAGCCATGCTCTTATACGTGCAGAGAATGCCGAGTAAGCCGAGCCGCTCGTCATACAGTATCTTTCTTGAGAATTAGAGACAATGAAAGAGTGTGATGAGTTAGGATTGCGCAGGTGGTCTGTAGGGCTGTGAAGTTGTGTGACTCCTCCTGTCAGTCATGACATTATAACTTCAATGTTGTGACTGCCACTAAGTGATTAACCGTGGCATTGTGGCAAAGCTAGGTCATTACTGCGTGTAGATAGCCTTGCTATCTACACGACAGCCTCAGGGATACATTATCCCTAGGATCTAACCGCATTACAGGTTTGCCTCCTTCTATTCTAGTCGGGCCAAATGGGATGCCCCTTCTGAAGCGAGGCCAATCCTCTTTCCCAGACATGTCCCGCAGTCGCGATGTGAACGGGGAAGATCGGATTTCAGACCTTACGGATTGCAGCTAGGTGAAGAGAAAAGAAGGTAGAACCCAATATGGCAAGAGCAAGAGACTTTGCGGAAGCGAAGGAGATATTGGTACAACAACAGGCCATTCTCAGGCTTCTGTCGCGTGTTATTGAGTAACTTTGCATACACAGTACAGTAATCACCTTCAACAGGCATGGGTATCTCCATCATACAATCATCAATCCGGGCGCCTAGCCAAAGCCGCCACGTTCCTCAGCGTGCCGAAAGGAAGAACATCGCTGATCCTGCTCTGACCGGACATGAGCATGACCAGGCGGTCAATACCCAAGCCCCATCCTCCCGTGGGTGGGAGACCCCACTCCAGGGCCTCGATATAGCTCTCGTCAATCTCGGTCTTGCCGTCTCCTTCGCCATCCACCTCGCGATATTTCAATTGGTCGACGAACTTCTTCCGCTGCTCGAACGGCGAGTTCTCTTCCTCGTACATGTTGGCGTACTCCTTCCCTCGAATGAAAAGTTCTGCACGTGCGGACACCATCTGGCCTGTCTTCAGGCACGTGAAAGACTTTGCGAGTGGTGAGAGAGCTACGGGCGGGTGCGTGATAAAGGTCGGCTTTTCACAGAGCGGCTCCAGATATTCTCCGGCCAAAGCGTCAAGGAGACGAGGCAGGGTTGGCTTTTCTGGGGTTGTCTTTCCCTTTGCGCCGAATATCTCCAGAAGCTTTTCCGCCGCATCGGACTCGTCAAGATCAGGAAGCTTGAGTTGCATTTCCCTCTCCAGTGTAGGAATGAACTCTAGCTGTGTGTAAGGCGCAGCGAAGAAGTCGTCCTCCACCGTAGTTTGACCCTCATCAGAATCGCCCATTGCGACGTGGGCGCCGTGGCCTCTCGTCTTGAGCACACCACGCACGTCGTTGTGGATGCTGGTCATCAAAGACTCCGTGAAGCCCATCAGGTACTGCAAGCCGACAAAAGGCCAGTAAAGCTCGCAGATTGTAAACTCTGGGTTATGAGTGCCGTCAATACCCTCGTTGCGAAAGGCTGGGCCTATTTCGAAGATTTTTCCCGAGCCACCTACCACCAAACGTTTGAGCCACAACTCTGGGGCTATCCGCAGGTTGAGTTCAGTATCCGGAATTTCTGTTGCGCGGGTCACGAAAGGGCGCGCAACTGCACCTCCAGCTCCTGCAGCTAGTAGAGGAGTAGTAACCTTGGTGAAGTCCCTTTCCCACAACTCCCGGCAAATGGTTTGCTCTATGCATGACCTCACTCGTAGAGTCTCTTGCAGCTGACCATTGACGATCATATCGGTGTGAGGGCGGCGAGCCCTGGTCTCCGGATCATCAAGCTGGAGTGGAACCTGGTGCAGCGAAGGCGCTAGAAGAACGGGTGCCTTCGTCACCAAGACTCTGGGCTGACCGTTATAAGTCTGTGGATGGCCCACGATCTCTGCAGCTTGTTAGTACAGCGAAGCAATGGGATAGTCGAAAAGACACTTACTAAACCAATCTCCGCGCCGGACGGTGTTTTTGAATTGTTTGAATTCCTCTTCCGTCACACCGTTTGCGGCCAGCTCCTTGAAGTTACACATGGCTTGGTGATCGCCCTCTGCGCCGCAGGAGATGGTAAGGAACACGAGCTTGGAACCCGCAGTGCGAACGTTCATCACTCTGCCTAGACACATTAGCTTTGTCCGATGGCTACCCAGACAATACAAGTTGTTATACCTCGAATTTGCAGGCTCACGCTCCTGTCTGTGGTGTCCTCGTCCAACTTGGCATTCGGGAAATGTCCGACATCCTCACCCGGAAGGATTGTATTTGGCGGATACCATTCTCCCAACGCAAACTTCTTCAGGTGCGAGACTCGACGCTCATAGTCAAGCGACTTGTCAAGCTCCAATTGGCTCGCGTTCACTTTGGAGGACCCATACCGGGCGAAGGATGCATTCGCAACAGGTGCGAAGCGAGTACTTGGGCGCAGACGCAGGCAAGAGAGCGGCGACTTTAGTAATCTGCCTGTACATTTGCGTTAGCCCAGTCGCATGTTGGGAGTGCAAGCAATGTCATGATAGAGAAAGTGTAAAATCAGAATATGGGTACAGTTCAAATCTACCACTCCGAAGAGTGTCATTCGCAACGGTTCTAAGGTTATGTTTTGTTCATCCTTGGAGATTGGGGGTGGGAAGCACATGTAGAGACTTACCACTGCCTATCGGCGCCTTCATCGGCATGTTGCGTCCATCAATGAAGGTGGTGATGGTAGAAATGGAAGATTGAAATTGCCAGCAGACGAACATAGACCTTGGTGCAGTGGTCCAAGCTCAACTTTTCTGGCTGGCTTCACCTCCGAGACCCAGTCCGCAAACCGTCCGACATCATCGAACACCCGTAACCCAGACACCACCCGTTCACCCACAACTCCCCGTTCAACCGCTCGCAAACATGTCTTTCCTGTTCGGTGGTGGACGCCCACAGCCATCTTCCGCTGAGAAGATTGCCGCCGCAGAGGCAGAGATTGAGATGGTCTCGGACATGTACAACAGGTATGGCTCTCAGAACTTACGTACCCGACCCGTTCCATAGTTCTCACACCTGCCTCCAGACTAGTAGAGACCTGCACGAAGAAGTGCATCCCAGCTCAATACCGCGAAGCCGAGCTCAACAAGGGCGAATCCGTCTGCCTGGACCGCTGCGTCGCCAAGTTCTTCGAGGTCAACGTCAAGGTGTCGGAGAAGATGCAGGGCGAGGCAGCCGGCAGACAAGGCGGCGGTGTCGGCGGTTTCGGCATGTAAGAGCGAGGACTGAGCGGTGGGGGGGGAAACAGCGGACATGAAATCGGACAATGCGTAGATGCCAGCACCAAGTTCCGCGACAAGATGGGGGCACAAACTGTATTATATGGCAGAGACGACCCGCGTGTGGATTTTGGGTTCTGGGTTAAGCATGGCGCAGTGGCGGCAAGTTGGATGCTGGGCATGACTATCTCAGCTCTTCGAAGGAAGTTATGGCATTGTTCGGGCGGGACTCGAGCCGTCCATAGTACGGTTCTCAATGGAACGAAACTTCTACCAAATCCAATCCATATTCATTGCTGGGAAACAACCTCGACCTAATTTACTTTCTGGAGGAAGCAACGACGCCATTGCGACGAAGCCGCCAAAGCTCCGTCTCATTCACTCACATTTCCATTATACTCACAACGGGAAGTCACATGAGACAGCGATCATTATACACTAATACCTAGAAGTGCTCCTTCCAGAACTTGAACTTCACATCCCCACTCGTCGCCTTCTGACAAGCCTTCTTGATCTCCGTGGCCGCTGAATTGGGTCCACAAAAGTAAACCCCCACCTCCGTCTTCCTTCCCGTTCCCACCTCCAACCCCTTGATATAATTACCCGTCACAATCCCATCCCTCATACCGCCCAACAGCTTCAAGAAATCCGGTCGTCCGAAATTCGTCCTCGAGCTAAGTTCCGTCAGCGGATCGCGGTCCGCGCCGACCGAATTCAGCACGATATTATTCGCCGTGTCGATATCCATGCGCTGGGTCAGGTAGGTATGAATGCGCAGGAACTCCTGACCCTCGTCGCCCGGCATGGTCATGGACATGCTCTGGGCCTCTAGCGACGACAGCAAAGCCTGGAACCACTCGAAGGAGGTCGTGTCCTTGCAGACCCAGATGAACTCGACCCTGCGCAGCCGCTTTGGCGGATTGGGAGAAAGCCGCAGATGCCAGATGTTCTTCAGGATGGAGGCCCAGGGCGTGACGCCTATGCCCGTACCGACCAAAAGCGCGATTTCGTTGTCAAACACGTCCTCCGCGGGCGCGCCGTACGGTCCGTCGATCCGCAGTCGTGGCATCTCTTGCCCGTGCTGAAGAGCGACTTCGTACATGCCCATGGGGTCGAGTTCGTCGTACAAGTTTGCCTGCTGCGGACCCGCGCCGAGAGCGTCCGCCAGCGAGCGCGTGAAGTCGCCGACTTGGCGGACGTGGACGGAAACGTAGGGGTCGAAGGGACAGGAGGTGATGGTAAAGGGATGCCATTGTTGGCGAGAGACTGAAGGGCAGTTGAGGAAGAGCCATTGACCGGCTTTGTAGGTCATGCTGGGTTTGCGGAATTGGATCTCTACCGCGTCTGGACACAGTCGTTAACGAAACGGCGAATGCGGATGGAAGAGGCAACATACCGTATGGATGCCGAACAACTTTGATGATCTCTGTCGCTCTGCGGGCTCTGACTTCGCGGTACACACGCTCGATCAGATAGATACCGCCACCTACCAGCTCCCAACGCCATCCTTCGTACCCGATGCAGTGGTTCCAGAATCCCTTGCCGGTAAACGGAGAATACGGAGCTGTGCTATCTCGGACGAAGCAGCCTGTCGCATGGGTGTACATTGCCAGAAGGAATGGCACGAACAGATGATGAGTGTACCAGAACGTCTCGTAAGACTGCTGGCGAATCTTCTGGTGCGCGGTGGTGTACATCATGAGCATACAGAACAGCATGATGTGGCCGGTGATGCCGCCAGCTTGGGTATAATGTATCTGCACAGCTGCCTCAGGCCGGACTTGGGAGCGCTCAACGTTGAAGAAGCTTGCAAGGTGAGCGATCCGCTTGACGAATACAACCATTGGGGTACTTACTTGACATAGTGAGATCCAGTATGTACCACCGTCCAGAAGAGCAGCGAGTACGCCACCTGCCTATGGAACCACTGCGACTCGTCCAAGGGCAGCCACCTGATCTTCGGCCTGATAAAGCGCAGAAGGTTGCGGCACATCGGCAGGAGGATAATCATGACATCGACCGAGAGGTTCAGTCCTGCGCCTCTTGAGAACCAGACTGAGAACTTCAATCCATTGAGAGCTGCCAGTCGCTCGTCTGCTGCCTGCTTCCACCTAGTCGGGGATTAGTTGGTTCATGTTGACGATGGTGATTGCCTTACCATCCAAGGATGAACAGTCCCACATGCAGACCATGGAAGAGCGTATAGAAGACCAGCTTCCTGGTCGCGAATTGAGATTGCCAGAATGACTTCCTCTGGGTCATTATTACGCACCGGCGGCACCTGGTGCGCTTTGTCTTGCCTTACACCTTTCTCAAACCCTCGTGGGTCGGCGGTTTTTGCGGGTTTTGATCCGTCCGTTCAAAGGTCCTGAAGTGGCAAGGTATTGTGGATATCGATGATGAGTGAGAGTCAATGTATGCGCATCAGATCAATCAATGACGCTGGGGACGAGAGATTGTACTGTACGCGATAGGAGCTTACCACCTACCTACCTACTGATGGCGATAGAGGTAACTTGATGCCTACCTACGTACCTTATGCAGACGATGTAAGTTACAAAGATCTACCCCGACTCAATCCTATCTTCAGGCCAGACGCAAGCGCCATGTGTTGATGGCCTGTGAAACAGGTGCATGCCTGTTGCCATGACTGACTGGACCTCGTCGACTGCAAGCTGGTCGTGGTCGTGCAGCGGGACGAAGCGAGGTGGCGTCGAAGGGAACCATCTCCGGGACTTGATTCGCTGTGTACGCGCTCGACTTTGGGGACACCGCATGCAGGGAAACGTGTATTCTCACTCCTCGTCACCAGAGTCTAGAGTCTTGATCCTCCTGTACTGTAAATGTTCGAGCTATTCTTCCAGTCCGTGGTAATGTAGGTTGGAGCCAGGAGCTGTAGAACATGCACTTGACAACACCTCTCTCAAAGCGTTCCTTCTACATCTATCAAGCCAGCGCATCGCCCAAACGTACCAAGTATTTCCAGGCGCCAAACAGCTCCATGTCCCCGGCTCCATCGATCTCGGGCAAGAAATGCGTGATGTGCCTGACAGCGGAAGGCGTCCCGACAACCTCATTCGCTGCAAGGGCGCTTACACCACGCCTACCACTCCGCTCCACCACGCACATCAGTCTGCATGTGAGCCAAGCATAGATCACCCGGGTATACAGAAGGCCCATCATGTGCTCTCCCCATACTACCTCATGCCCGGAGGTTGATCTACAGCATATAACTTATCACTCTGCATCGGCATCCGTGATATCTCGTTCTCTGTCTGCGTCTGCACAGCTCCCAGCCTACCTAGCTTTAGCAACTCTCTACATCACCTCTGCCCGCATCTTTACTGTTTACTGTCGCATTTCCAGCTATCGAAAAAAAAACCATGCATACAGCTCCAATGCCATCCTCGAGGTAGCGAAGCAAACGCCATAGATATCAAGCTTCCATATCACCACACCTTTCCGCAGCATGGGAAAGCTGATCAAGAACCACTGGGCGCGACTAATCGTCCTCGCAGCAGCAGCATGTACGTCTCACACCCTCCCACCCACCCCATCGCTTCCTAACACGGTCCCAGACCAGATAGCAGCGTCTCTCGAGGGCATCTTCTGGCCAAAGATCTTCTTCGACTTCCTGACCAAAAACCTCGACGGGGCCGTGAAACCGTACCCGATCCTGCAGACCGTCAACCTGGTGCTGGGCCTCTTCCTGTTCGCGCTCGAGTGGCCTGCACCGTGGCTCGCGGCGAGCGCGGTACATCGGAGCGTGGAGTTTAGGCTGCTGGGGCTGCCGCTGGCGAGTCTGGCGAGTGTGTTGATGTATCAGGGGACGAATGCCGCGCTGTATTATTTGGTGGGGTGTGGGGTGTATTTTTGGGCGTACAGCGAGGGGGAGGTGAGTTTTGTTCGTCTGGTACTTACGTTCGTGGGTGTGGATACTGACGGGTAGTAAAGGTCGTGTGTGCTGAGCCTTGGACCTTGCCGAAAAGACCTGAGCGCAGAAGGGTGGAGAAAGTATGATCTTACATGGCGTTGGGTTGCTCGTTCTATCTTCTGGAAATGATACCTGGTGGAAACGGAGGCATAGCATGGCGTTTGGTTCCTCATATTCGAGGCATGGGTAAAGCGGCGATGGGATGGCGGCTCGCAGAACGGATCTTGTCTGGATCCTTTGTAGGAGTTCATGCGCCTTGGCTTAAGAAGGATTCATGGCACTCCACTCAGGCAGTTCGCCTCGCTGTCGGAGTGCAAACATTCGTAGTACAGTATATACTCAATGTAGCTGCCATCAAGCTCAAATGCTACGATCCGTATGAGCTCGATACCTTCTGATCTCGCGCATCAATGGCAAACGGGGCATAGGCGGCGACCTCCGGTAGCGTAGTCTCAGCGCCAGGTAGACAGTATCTTGGTACGCAGCACAAGTCTTTTGGGTTAGACCATAGTAGTCGGCTTAGCGAAACATGATTGACTTCGCCGTGTTCGTAGCTAGGTAGGTATTCGAATGGTGCGTTCCGACAGAGGTGGAAAGTTTGTCGCTGTCACGACAGACATCCAGTTGCTTGTGTAAGATACCGCTGTTTGGCTGGTGAGCGAGCTTGACCGTGAGAGGTGCAGAAGCCAATTTCGCACCGTGGGGGCGAGGAAACCCTTCGGAATACGTCGTAGAGCCCGTATACCCAGGAGTGGGATACTGGGCAAGGTGCAACGGGAGAGAATACGAGAAAGGAGCTGGAAATAAGAACTTGCAGTGAGGCTTGAAGTGAGCGTAGAACCTTGTGCCTGCCTACAGAATGATAGCGTATGAACGCGCGTCAAACCTGAGAATTCCAGACTTCCAAGGTGGAGCTTGCAGCTGGTAAGATAGAAGGGAAGCTTTTCTAGATACACGGCTACTGTGTCTATCTGAAGGTTGGACCGCCGTCCCCGAGAGAAGTCATATTGCTCATGTCATCGTCGCTGATGGCTGGCGGGCCGTGCGAGTCGAGCAAAAGTGACCTGCCATCCAACCTTGTAAATATCGCCTTTGATGTTCATGTGTTTGCTCATTGGAGATACTTGAAAAAAACCACAAACGCTTGCAAAATTCCCATCGATTTGTCTACTCCCCGCTCTCATGTCCTCTTCGAGGGCGAGCGTGCTGCACCGAGAAGTATAGCTCTTTCTATCCCGGAGTTGCGAAACGAGCTAAACGCTAACGGCGGGTCGTCCAATTATGCGAATCATCTAAAGGTCTGGGTCCTCCTCATCTGGCAGAGGCATCTGGGCAGCGTCCTGCATCTCCTTCTGGTACTGCTCAAGGACAGCCTGGTCGACCTGGACCTCTGGTGGGGCAAGAGCTGGAGCAGCGACGAACTCCTGTTGGGTTGTTAGTACTGTCATCCGCCAGCGCATGGCAGGAAAGACTTACAAGAGACTGGTTGCCGACGAGCTTCCTGGCGAGCCAGAGGAAAGGCTTCTCGAAGTTGTAGTTGGACTTGGCGGAGATATCGTAGTACTGGAGGTTCTTCTTGCGGTGGAAGGTGATGGTCTTGGCCTTGACCTTGCGCTCCTTGACATCGACCTTGTTGCCGCAGAGGACAATTGGGATGTTCTCGCAGACACGGACGAGGTCACGGTGCCAGTTGGGGACGTTCTTGTAGGTGATACGGGAGGTAACATCGAACATGATGATACCGCACTGGCCGTTGATGTAGTATCCATCTCTGAGACCACCGAACTTCTCCTGTCCTGCAGTGTCCCAGACGTCGAACTGGATCTGACCCAGGTTCTGCGCGCTCGTTAGCTTTGCTTTATTGCGGCCGGCGGTTGGTTTGGCGGAAATGTACCGTGGTGAAACCGAGAGGGTGAACCTCGACACCGAGAGTAGCGATGTACTTCTTCTCGAACTCTCCGGTCAAGTGACGCTTGACGAAGGTGGTCTGGACGATAAGGCTACGTTAGCATGACAGCGCATGAAATAGCAACAACAAACGGGTTTCCTGAATTTGTCAGACGTACCTTGCCAGTACCACCGTCACCGACGAGGACAAGCTTGAATGAGGGAGTCTCAGCCATAGCTTCGTGCGATCTTGTGATGTTAGAGTTGTGGCAGGAGTGCGTTGAATCCTTTCGGTATGTCAGCTTCTGCGTTGCGCACGATAACCTGTAGAAAGGTGCGTATACGAACCTCCTTATGGAGTTGTATATGAAAGTGTGGTTGATGTGTTGTTGTTCAGGTAGCGAACTGGCGGTGGGGCAACTGTTAATGCAAATGTTTTGAGAAGGTCGGCTGTAGGGCTTGAGCATCACAGGGCAACGGCAATTTCCGCCCACCCGTTCTGCCTAGAACTTCGGCTGCCTTCCAAGGGTCCAACACCAATGATCCAACATTCATGTTCACTTCAATGTTCTCCGTTGAGGTTCTTCTGGTCAGCCTCCGACAATCACATTGGGCACGAATGCCGTCACGTTCGCTTGATTAGTCTCCCACTAGGCCACCACACAATTTACGTGACAGAGTGTGTGACGCTGGAAGCATATAAACCGCTGCAGTCACATGCTCTGTCTCGGGCGGCCTTAGAGCGCTTCTGATCAAGCTTGGTTTAGCAGTATTGCCCCTTTCGATATTTGGAAAGGCGATTTTTGGCTGGATCATGCCTCCTCTCCTGCTGTCCATGCTCTATATTTCCAAAGGAAGGTCGGATTCGTAGAATATGTGGAAAGTACCTGAAAGTACCTGTGTACAACCTAGGTAGGCGTTTTTATACATGTATGCTTAGAATACGGCAATACATCAAAGTAAAACGCCAGGATATCATGCTTTCGACCCTAGAACGCCGACCTTATGTAACAGAGCTCCCAACAGCCGTATGTCTTGCCTTCACAACGGCAGTAAATGACACCCCAACATCCCTCTCCCACCCCAATTAGCCCTAGGCACAAGCAGCATCTCCAGCGTCTCAGAACCACCCCCAACAGCAGCCGGCCGTATCACCTTGACCGTAATCTCACGCCCCTCATTCTGCTGCACCGTCTGCGCGACCCTCGACAGCTTCTCATGGTTCATCCAATTCACGCTCCCGAACCTCGTGATCTTGTCCCCAGCCTTCAGTCCCGCCGTCTCCGCCGGACTCGATTCGACCACACTGTTGACCTTGGCGAACGGCGCCTCTATACCGCCATTCACGCCATTCTGCGTTGCTCCAACTCTTGCTGATCCGACCGTGGCCGTGGCCGAAGCTGCCGTTGAAGGCGGTGCGGCACCAGCCCCAGTCGCCTGTGCCTGTGCCCTTGCGTGGTGCTCCTGCAACCCGGTCTCGATGCGCGACATCAGATTCTTATAGTCGTTCTTGAGCCGGATGATGCGCGCGCGCGTCGTGCGGATTTGCGCGACGTCGATGTCCGGGCGGGGGTAGCCGTCGAAGGTTGTGAGGGGGGTGTTCATGTTTACGCCGTGCTGCGGAGCCCGTCAGTCTCGTCGTCTAACCGACTAGCTGTCGAGGAGGGATACATACTGAGTCCAGCACCGAGCCCAGCGCTGAAAGCTCGCTCTCCACTCTGTCCTTCTCCGCAATGAGCTCCATCAGAGAGAGCTGCTGTGCGGAGCCATTTGCGGCTGTTGAAGAGGTGGGCCCGGAGGCTACTGTGGGGGAATGCAAGTTGTCCATCGGTAGCCCCATTTGCTCGGCTGCGTGAGATTGTAGGTTTTGTCGTGGTAGGGATTAGAATGGGAATCGGAGACGCATGTGAAGCTCGGCGGCGTTGGATGGCGGGGCAGATCTGGAGTCCACTTCTCGAGGGCGAAGGCGGGATTATTGATGTTACGATCGATGCGTTGCCTTTCAAGCCTAACATCGCTGCACCGGGATACACACATGGATTTTGCTCTACAGTACTGCACCTTCTATCGAGATGTGCTGTGTATGGCCGGGCTTACATTTGACAGCGCTGTCTCTGCAACGGGGCCATTCAAGTCGACTTCTCAGCTCCCATATAGAACTGCCATGAGACCACCATCCATGGATGTTTAGATTGCAGAGTTCATGCCTCATTGTCTCCACCACGTTACCAAACTGCTTGCTGCGACGTCTCTTTTCACCACTGTCACTTGCGGCTAGTACTGACAGCTTGTGATGCTCATTCGCCATGGACTTGGGCCAGCACAGTAGTTTTCACGGCAGCATATCCATAGTCGTCCACTAGCGAGATGGGTTATCTACTCAGTTGTCTTCAGGCACCTCATCGGTCATAGCCTCATCCCTGCCCTGCCCTCCCACCTACTCCATCGAGGTATCTCCATCCTCATCCTTTACATCTTCCTTGACATCCTCCTCCTCCTCCTCCTCCTTCACTTCCTCCCCCTTGACTTCTCCCTCCTTCTCCTCCTTCTCCTCCTTCTCCGGCGGCAACGGACTAAGCGGCCTGCCCACCGCCGCCTCCATATCCAGCTCCCTATTCCCACCCAGCGCTCTGCCCTGCGGTCCCATATCCTCCATACCGATAACATCTGGGCCTCTCGCGTGCGGATGCTCCTCGGGCTTCCCTTCCTCCCCGGCCGTCGTCGTCTGCGCCACTCGTCCCACAGCAACGGCTCCGCTCGCCAGCAGCGTCCGTCGCGGCGCCTGCTGCCCGACCGGCACCACGCCGGCCTCCTGTTCCTGCCGCAGCAGCTCCCCCTGCGTCACCGCGCCTTCGGCCCGGAGTTGGCGCTCGTGCGCCTCGCGTTCGCGGTCTGCCGAGCCGTCGTCGCTACTGCTGCTGCTGGTGTGGGGCGTCAGCGATTGCGTCGGCGACGGCACGCCATTGACGGTGACGGAGACGGTCTCGATCCTGCCTGCGCCGTTCGGTCCCTCGATTGTTTCCGAAGCCTCGCTTTTCAACTCGCCAGAGGCTGCGTCCGCGCCGTTCCCGTTCCCATGCGTGCCCGCGGGCACCAGTGTGTTTTGGCGCAGCCAGGGGATGGGCGTCAGGAGCGCGCCGCCAAGACTCTCGTCGCTGCCGAGGCCTTCGCGCTCCGTGATGCCGTTGGTAGCCGTGTCGCCATTTGTGAGGAAGCCGCCGTTCGAGGCCAGTTGGAGTTGGGGAAGGGGGAAGTCGGAGACGGGCGAGGAGACTGAGATGACGCGGTTTAGGGCGGCTAGGTAGGAGGGCAGGAAGCGGTGGTGCGCCTTGGGGTGGAGGACTAGTTCGGCGAGACGTTGGATTGTGTAGGGTGGACTGGAGCCGAAGGAGCGGCGAAGGACGGACGTGCTGTACTGGTAGGAAGTGAGGAGGTCGGGCGGTAATGTCGCGGAGGACGCGTCTGGGACTGAGGTTTGCGTCACTGGTGCGCTGGTTGGCGTGCTGGAGAAGGAAGGGACTGGGGGTTTGGGTTGGGTCGCGCCAGGTGGTGCAGTGTTCTCCTTATTGGTGGCGTTGGAGGTTTGTGACGAGGGTTCTATGTCGGTGTCCTCGGTCTGTGATTGTGTAGGTGGGAGCGGTGATTGCTGGGGAGCGGGTGAGGCGGCGATGACCTCTGGGTCGATGGAGGAGGGTAGGATGGGCGTTGCTGGTATAGAAGGTTTGGGGAAGTCGTTGTGTACGATCTGTGTAAGCGTATCAGTATTGACATGCGGTCGGAGGACGTAAGGGACAGTTCATACATCATGTAGCTTCTGTAAGACATTCTCCAACACTCGTGGCCATTCCGTGCTGAGAGGGCGTTAACAGACGTGACAAGGAGCGTAAGGGTCATGTTGGGCCCACTGACATATCGATGGAGCCATCGCGCGCAGCCTGCTCTAGTATCTCCTCACTGGAAAGCATTGTGGCGGGTGTTATGCGGTTTGCGACAGAATAATTCACATGTATGAAGCATGCGCGTGAAGCGTCACGAGAGTTCGAATCGGTACAACGCGCAGGGCCCGGCCGTCTCGGCGGTCTCGAACGTCACCCCTGCTGAAGTGCGCCCAAAGAGCGCCACCACAGCCATGTACATGTGCTTTACCAGTATTTTCGATTACACAAGCAGCATGAGTGGACCCGCCGGAAGGCCCTGTCAAGCATTCGGGATCATAATTTGACATATGCTTCAGGTGCGGCGTTTAATAGCTCTCAGTAGGTTCTTGGGGATAAGGTACCTTAGGTACGGATACACGAAAGGCAGTCCAGCAAAACAGATTTGATACAACACCATCAGGTTTCGAAACAGATAAATGCTCTTACGCGTTTTAACCGTCGCTTTTGCAGACCAAAACCTCGCTTGCTGAAGTTGAATGAATTTACATGAAATACAGAACGTCGCTCGCCAATATGCAACCGAGAATGAAGGAACCGATCAACCTGACATCCGTGACTCAAAACGCCGCGCTGCCTACTGCGTCTTGAACAAGAGAATGGCGCAGTGACCCATGTAGAAGTAGATGAAATGTCTCGTCTCTGCAAACTCGTTAGGTCTGATTACGACGGGAGCAAAGGCGGACCTTGAAGGCTTACCGTGGGTGACGAAGCTGCCGAAATTTCTACCAACGATGCAATGCCATGTGGCGCCTTTCCTCTCGTCGAACTGGATAAAAAGTAAGCAATGGGGCTTCCATGGCGCGAATGGAGTCTCGTACAGTCCGCTTGATGTGATGCGCAATGTCCTGTGTTTCCTCGTTAGCGCGCTGACGTTTATGGTAAAGGCGGCGGGTGTATCCTAGGTACCTTCTCGATGTTGAACTTGTCCATGGCTTCTTGGGCTAGAGTATTATGTCAATACAAGTACTTCCGCAGTCTTCATCTCATGAACGTGGCCATAGCCCTGTGGCGTCCAGTCTCGGGGCGATATGGCCGTTGGAGGATGGGATGTGCGTACCAACTTCGATGGCTTCCTGTTGCATGTCCTCATTCTGATGCGCGTAAGAACACTGAACCCGATCCGAACGTCTTCTAACCTACCATGTCGGCAGACTTGATCTGCGCTATATGTTTACATCAGTAACGTGGTCTGTTACGCTAGGAGGCGAACCATACCATCGAGCTTCTCGCTCCCCTCATGGCGAGCTGGCAGGCCACCGGTCTTATCTTCTGTCGCCATTGCAGTGATTAGACTTTCGCTATAGCACGTAGATATTTAGAAAATGGGATATCGATTCAATGGAAACTTGTTGGGTTGGTCGCGATACACGCACGGTTCAGGTGGAAGTGGACCCTGAACCTGAAATTGGGCGCTTGACGCAAATTCGCCCAGCCTAGAAAAAGATTCCCAGTCCATACTTTCGCACCTCTCACGCCTTTGTTCACCACACTCCTACCATGGAGTCTTCACGAATCTTCATCAGAGGCTTACCACCTACCATCACTGAAGAAGACTTCAAGAAGCACTTCGGCTCGAAATGGGACATCACCGATTCAAGACTCTTCGCGCAGCGTAGAATTGGCTATGTGGGATACAACACGCCTGAGGATGCTGCGAAGGCAGTCAAGTACTACAACAGGACCTTCATTCGCATGTCCAAGATTGCCGTTGAGCTTGCCCGTCCCGTAAGAATATACTCCATTCTGCCATCACATATACTTCGTGCTGACAAGTTTTGCAGATCCAAGACGTAGCACCCAAGAAGTCCGCACCGCTCTCCGGCGCTAATGGGCAGGCAATCCACGGAGGACCTACTGCCAGACGGGTTGATGCTCCGGCTGAGTTGGCCCAGTCGCTCAAGCGAAAGCGAGATGCGCCGGCCGAAGAGGTGCAAGATCCTAAGCTGCAAGAGTTCCTACAGGTTATGCAGGCCCCTTCGAAGATGAAGGGAGTCAAGGGACAGGCACAGGATGTCTTGGCCAGCGCAACCGAAGAGGAGAAGCCAATGGTCATTGATCAAGAAGGCGAAAGCGACTCGGAGTATGAGACAATTTCGAAGAAGACCAAGCGGGTGAAGCCAGAACCTCCAGTCCAAGTTCAAACTGAAGTAGAGACCGTGGACCAGGATACACCAGCCGGGGGGCAGTCGGAGGACGCAATCACAGCCGAAACGGCAGACCCTGACTTGCCCAAGGACACAGCCGTGTCGGATTCAGATTGGCTACGGTCTCGAACAAGTAGGTTACTTGGCCTGACTGAGGATGATGATGAAGAGGTCACTAGTCGCGCACAAAGAGAAGAATCCTTTGCAGACTTTGAAGAGGAAGAGCCTAAGAAGGGTGGCGCCGGGGACAATCATGACCAAATGCAAGTGGACAATGTATCTCCCGTGCCAGACGACACTGCTGCCGCGGCCGACACTGCTGCTGCCGATGAGGAGGAAGTGATCGACGAGGCCGAAGCAAAAATTCGCGACAGCCAGAGGTTATACCTCAGGAATCTGTCGTATAGCGTCACGGAGGATGCACTACGGGAGCAATTCGGCTCCTATGGTGAATTACTCGAGGTATGTTTCTCACTTTTCTTTCTGTCAACCTCTGCGTAAAGGATGAATGTTACAGATAGGGACAACTTATGCTATGCATATGATGTGATCTCTGGAAGAGTATTTTAGTAGATGCTTCTCTTGCTGAAAATTGCGCCACACTCGTTTTCTCAAACTCAGTCACAATTGAGTGCTTCAACTAACGAGTGTCAAGGTACATATCCCCATGGATAACAAAGCCAGCAAACCTAAAGGCTTTGCCTATCTGCAATTCGCCGAGGCAGATCCCGCCGTGCACGCGTTCAGAGAGATGGACGGCAAAGTCTTCCAGGGCCGCTTGCTGCACATCCTACCAGCTGCGGCCAAACGGGAGACACAGCTCGATGATTTTGCTCTTTCGAAACTACCGTTGAAGAAGCAACAACAGATTAAGCGTAGAAGAGAAGCTGCATCGTCCACTTTCAACTGGAATGCGCTCTACATGAATGCTGATGCTGTCATGTCATCTGTCGCTGACCGACTTGGCATCTCGAAGGCCGAGTTGCTCGATCCTACCTCCTCTGACGCCGGCGTAAAGCAGGCTCATGCAGAGACCCACATTATCCAGGAAACTAAGGCCTACTTCAAGGACAACGGCGTTGATCTCGATGCATTCAAGGGTCACCAGCGCGGCGACACTGCTATTCTGGTCAAGAACATCCCTTACGACGCGAAAGCGGACGAGCTTAGGCGGCTGTTTGAGGAACATGGCAACCTGACAAGGTTCCTTTTACCGCCCACAGGGACCATTGCGATGGTTGAATTCGAGACGGCTCCCCAGGCGAGGGCAGCTTTCGCGTCCCTGGCTTATAGGAAGATCAAGAACTCCGTGCTATTCCTGGAGAAAGCACCGAAGAACGTCTTCACGACTGCACCGAAAGACCCCAGCGCGCCATCACTCACGGAAAACACCTTTGCGAAGGATGCTAAGCTGTCTACGAGTGATCTATTGGCCGCCGATCCAGCTGATGCCGCTCCTGCGGAGACCGGCACTGCAACGCTCTTCGTCCGCAACCTCAACTTCTCTACGACGACTGACAAGCTGACAGAGACGTTCCGCCCACTTGATGGCTTTATGTCTGCTAGAGTGAAGACAAAGACCGATCCTAAAAAGCCAGGCCAAGTCCTGAGTATGGGCTTTGGTTTCCTGGAGTTCCGTTCAAAGGCACAAGCTGAAGCAGCCCTCCGCGCAATGGACGGCTACTCGCTTGAAGGACACAAGTTGCAGATCAGGACCTCTCACAAGGCGACTGATGCGGGTGAAGAACGTCGCAAAGAAGACAAGGCCCGTAAAGCCGCAGGACGACGCACGAAGATCATCATCAAGAACTTGCCGTTCGAAACGAACAAGAAGGATGTCCGCGCATTGTTCAGCGCCTACGGTCAGCTTCGCTCAGTCCGTGTCCCCAAGAAGTTCGACAGAGCCGCGAGAGGTTTCGCTTTTGCGGAATTCACTACACCCAAGGAAGCAGAAAGCGCAATGGATGCCCTCAAGGATACCCATTTGCTTGGCAGAAGGCTTGTGCTTGACTTCGCTGAGGAAGATCCTGAAGATGCCGAAGCCGAGATCGAGAAGATGCAGAAGAAGGTCGGATCGCAGATCAACAAAGTTGCTCTGCAAAAGCTCACAGGGGCTGGCCGCAAGAAATTCAACGTTGGCGGCAATGACGAGATGGACGAGGCTTGAGATGGCCAAAATGTTATGTAAGTCCTGTGGTGGGCGACGCTTCGCTCCCTTGCTTGCTTCGAGATACCCCCTTTCATCGCGCACACCTGGAAAGATCGTCAGGAATCGATCATCAATAGAACACAGAAACACGATGGTTGTGTTCAAAAACTACTTCATCGCTGCCTTTGCTGCTTACATCCGAGCTGTAATTCAGGCATTGTTGTAAGTTGGCATGGAGACAGCATTCATACCTCCGTGGTATGTATTTTCCTTGTACTTCCGCATTCCTCCCTTGGCAAGATTGTCTCTCGATAAGATGAGCCCACCATCAGGACCCTCCTCTGCTGTGGCTAGATGGAGCTTTACTATTGGTATCGCTTCTGCTCACAAAAACGTCACTCCTCAGACCCTTGCACTGAATAAGATGAGCTTGGCCTGGCATGATCTCCATGAGGCAGTGACCCACGCAGTGGCCTCATCTCAGTAACGAGTCGCTGTCCATCTCGTGCACACCCACGAGTATCAACCGAGATTGGCTCCCTCGACCGGCCCATGGCCGCTATCTCACCCTGCAGTGGGCTTCAATATAGTCATATAGTCTTGGTTTGTATAAACAATGTGCTCATGCCTTTACCTCTTACTTGGTGTCCACCTACATTCTCCGAGTATCCCAAAAGTCATTCCTTTCAGTCCAGCTCTTTACGTTTCTTACAAGGCCCAGCATTCTCAGAGCCCTAACAGATCTTATTTTGCATACCTTATACGTACCTAATCATGATGGAAGTGCTGCAACCTACTTCTATCCTCAGGTCGAATGCTCCATCATGGGATGGGCTTGACGACAAGTCGACCAGTCTGCGAATACTCCAGGAACACTCGGGCAATCGCCAGATCGAGTATGCTCCTCAGGATGGCTACCTGAAGACCGACCATAGTTCTCACTACGGCGAGAACCACCATCATCTGAGGGATCACAAGCTCGCCAGTCACGCTGCAAATGTATACAGACACAAGGTAGCCAACGCTGGGTATACTCCCGGGCGGAGGGCCAAACGCTCGGCATACGACCACGATAGACAAACAAAGAAGCTTTACCAGCTCTTCCTTTCCACTGAGGGTTATCAAAAGTACCGTGAACGCCAACCAAGGGGGAAGAAAGCAACTCCGGACCAAAAATGGCCAGATGATTTGGAATTTGCTTTCTTCAAAGGTACGTTGATCTAGCAGAAGGCGAAATGGCTCCAGCTGATGAACTACTTTAGCACTTGTAACATGGCCTCCCATGGGTCGGCGAAAGTTGACTCCTCCGGGCAAAGGGAAATTGATGGGCAGGAATGAGCTCATTGCAGACGAGCTGTTAACATTGACTGGTGCGGTGCGGACACGCAAGCAGGTCTCGAGCCACATCCAGGTCCTCAAACACTTTGTTGAGCACGATTCGAAGAGTAAGGTCTACGACGTTCGTGTACTTGCAGGGGCTAATAGAATCCGCAGTCATGCGGTACCTATCCCGAAAGGACGCTCGCAACATCCAGCCGCACGATTACCGCTCTGCCATGCCTCGACGGGACCAGTCCTCCTACAGCATCATGGCTGCAAACGTCAACTCAGCTCCACCAGACAGCATCATTCCCATTAGCTTCCAAATGCTCGTACAGCACAAGACCCACGAACACGCACCGGAGAACATCCTACATTACTACACAAGCTCGCCAAATCAGTCGTGGCAGCGTGACCAGAACTTCTCGGATCTCGACCATTTCCGCACATCATATCCCCTGCTCGCAGCCGTCTTCTCCGAACGCCCCATGGACGGCAAAATCCTCGCCGTCGAGTCCAGTCTCGCCGTTCTCCCCCCCTCGAATCTGCCCAAGGACTGCACTCTCGGCATCCGCTTCCTGTTCGAAGGCCGCAACTACGAGTCAGTCATGGGTCTGCGCTGCCTAACCACCATCTACGAGAACGGCGTCTGCACACCCGAAGACATCTCGCAGCCGGCGACGACCGAAGTCCACGTGCAAGAATCCGACGACCGCCGCACCGCCGAATACCAAGTCCCCTTCCGCTCCGGCTACTGGGCCAAGCTCCTGCACGGCCTCGGCGGCGACCTCGACAAGGCCGACCAGCTCGAACGCAAGCCCCTGGCCGCCACCGACACGCAGGCGAACCGCGACAGCACGGTCCGATGTCTGCGCCAAGGCGTCGAGAACACGGTCAGGAACCTCACCGCCCTCCAGGAAATCTATATCCCCGATGAGTTCGGCATGGAGGGCCGGTGCGTCATGACGATCCACTGGACCTTCAAGCCCGCGCCGCCGGGCCAGCACGGCGAGACCGTCTGGCGGAACGTCAGCGTCGCTACCGCCGCTACTGCCACTTCGCCCTCTGCCTCGGCCGCCTCGTCTTCCTTCCACACCGGTGGTCTCGATGCTGCGAAAGCCGATCCCTATCCCCACCAGAGTTTCGACTTTGGTGCCCCCGTCGAGCTCCCGAGCCAGTATAATGCGAATATACCGAGTCTGCGGTCGCCGATCCATTTCCCCGATCCGGGTGGGGTGGTGTCATCGATGCCGTGGTCGGCGTCGCTGCCCCTGATCACGTCTGCGGCTGACCTGCCTATCCTCCACGCTCACACCCAACACCCGTCTGCGGACCCGTCCGTGTCCAATGCCGACGGCTTCCTCGGCGGCCAGATCGCCATCTCCTACGCCGCCGCTGCGCCTGGCGCTGTCGACATGCCCGACCACTACGCCCCCGTCGACGTCGATGTCGACTTCGACATCGCGTCTCTGCATGTCGCGCCCGATTACTCGCATCTAGATTCCACCCACCACTATCACGATTGGGCAGAGTACGACGTCAGTCACAGTCACAGCGTCGGCGTCTTTGACCCGCAGCTGGGAGAGTTCCCACTCCCGGGCCCGGCTGCTGTGGCGCATGACCAGGAGGCCGCGTATGCGCAGCCGCAGGGTATGGCTTTCGAGGGCTATGCGGGGCCGGAGTATGGTGCCCAGGCGTATGCGGGCGCTGTTTCTGACGTGAAGAAGGTGGAGGAGATACATGATGGTGGGGGATGGTATGGGGATGGTGAGGGTGGGATGTAGGTGGATTAACGAGGGAGGCGGGGGGAGTGGTAGAGTCTGGACTTGCTATGTCATTACTTTTACTCTATCAACTACTAATGAGAAAACTTCAATGAGGTTTGTTTTTTCGAACGAGGTTTGCACGTTCTCAAAGCCGATATACCGCTTTTTGATTGTTTGGGACTCGTAATAGTGTGCATGGGATTACCGCTTGCTAAAGAGTTGCACACAACATCTCTGATGATCAACCTGTAAAGTGAGGAGAGACAGACATCACATAGGTAGGGCGTTTTGTGTGTATTTCTATGCTGATGACTTTCTACCTAGTATCTCTAGACTTGAATTAGTGCATGTAATTATGTTATGGGATGCTAGAGGAGGAATAATTCATGTCAGTATCCCCACATTGTTTGTGTTCTATACAAGTTCTCTTCATCCTCTACATCACCTTCAGGACTTGCGATAACCCGTTATAGGTATGACAGATCATGGAAGAGAAAGTGCAACGTAACGATAACTTTTCAAACTTCGGGCGCTATCTACAAACACCAACATCCACTCCTCCACCCCCACCCTACCCCGTCCTCCTCCCCAGGACTCCCACCGCCACCGCAATGGTGACGACGGTGGCGACGAAAAGCACCACCGACACCACCACTGCCACCCTCTTCTGCCCCCTCGTCGGCCCCTCCACCCGGCCCCCCGTCATCCTCCACACGCAATCATCCATCTCCCCGCACCCGAACAGCGCCAGAAGGGGGAAGAACAGGACCAGAACCGCCATCATGGCCACGGAGACGCCACCTCCGCGGATCGAACGACGCCGGCTCGAGCCCGTCCTCCACAATCTCTCCTGGCTGCCGTTGGGCGCAGGACTCTCCACACTGACGGGGCCGGCGGCTGTGTGGGCGCGGGATGGCCGGCGCGGAGTCGAGCCAGGGGATGGCGGCGCCCCGTACCGCCGCGCCCCGCCTAGCGTCGCCAGCTCCACCCCCTCCTCCCGCTCCGCCTCCGCCGCGCGCCCGAACACCCCCAGCCCGAACCGCGACGCCCGAGACCCACCCCCCATCCCCCGGGGGCCAGCCTGCGTCACCGGCAGAGGCAGCGTCCCAGGGGGCGTGTAAATGTACCCTGCGATCTGGCCCGATGCAGAGTACAAATAGCCCTCACGCCCTCCTGGGGAGTGCCTCAGCCCCGGCCGGTTGCGCGGCGGCGTCCAGGGGGTTTGGGGCAGCGAGAGGGTCCGCCCGGACGAGGGGCTTCGCGGCGAGTAGGCGAAGCTCGGCGGCGGCGGCAGTGGCCCGGCTGCCTGCTCGTCCCACGCGACCAGGGAGGCAGACGTCCGTCCAACGCTCTGGCTCGGCCGCCCACCACCCACCGCCCCGCTCATGTCCCCCACCGTCTCCCACTCCTCCGTCTCCCCCTCCCCCTCCCCCTCCCCGTACACACTGGAGCTGCGCCAGTCCCGTCCGTCCGCGCTGCCGAGCGAGGGGCGGTTACGCACCGTCAGCTCGCGAGAGCTGCGGGAGCCGAACACGAGGCCCGCTCCGCCCCGGGGCGCGGTGCCCCCTCCGCCACCACCAGCCGGGCCCTGCGCCGCGGGGCTGCCCCTGCCACTGGGCGAGCCCGACGCCAAGGTGCTGGAGGACGACGAGGCTTCGAAGTAGCTGGCCATAGCCCTCAGCCGGGCCACGTTCTCCGCCATCGTGCGCTCCGAGGCCTCGCGGATCGGCTGCAGCGGCGCGTCCGACGTGATGCCGAAGAGGCGGTTCGTGTCGCCGTAGGAGGCGAGGGAGGAGGGCGTGTCGTGCGTTGTGGTGAGGAAGGAGGGCGAGCGGGTGAGCGGGGGCAGCGGCGAGATGGGGGCTTCGGCGGCTGGGGACGGGGGAGAGGTCGGGCCTCTGCGAGTGGCGTGGCGGCTGGCTTCGGCGGCTGGGGAGGGGGTTGATGTGCCCGGGACTGTGGTTGCGTAGGGGTTGTTGCTCGCGAGGATGGTGCTGGTTCGACTGCTCCGGAGGGAATTGCTGCGGTAAGGATTGGTACTACGGCGGGTGAGACCCTGCGTAGCTGGTGGTGTGGCATCGCTATTGTATTGGCCTATGAATTCAGACAAGGTCGTTTCGGTATCTGATGGCTCGAGAGTACGATGTGTGCTGTGTGGCAGGTCTGCCGATGTCTGTGCGGGGTGACGCTCTTGTGGAGCTGGCTGTGTTCCATCTTGGGCGGTACGAGCTGTGTTGAGCGGTGATGGTTGTGGGCTGTGTTGACGGCTGTGTGCACTGCTTGTGCTCCCTGAGCTTGGGTCGTGCTCGGAATCGGATATGGTAATGTCGAACGGATCGCTACGCTCCGACGTGTCTGATCCGACACCCGAACTGCCACTTCCACTTGCAATGCTCAACCTAGTGCCAGCCGGTCCTGGTACTGGTGAGTCTGGTGGAAGTCTGAGTAAAGCAGGTTGGAAATATGATGAAGAGTTGCGAACTGGTGTGTTGGGTGGGACTCTGAGGAAACCCGATTGGAGGTTCGGATCATAGTTGCGCACGGCGTTGAAGTGAACGGCACTTAGTCCAACTTGGGGAATACTGGGGGTTTCTCTGCGGATATTCAAGGGTGCTGGAAGGGCGGTGAGGTCTGGATGGGCGGTCGACAAATGACGCGGTATACGGGGCCGCGTACTTCGAGCAGGTGGCGTCCGCGTTTGGACGGGAGAGACTAAACTAGAGGAATTCCCAGTGAAGGTCGTAGATTGTCCCGTACTCTCTGTAAGGCTGTCATGTGTTGGGTGTGGATCATGTCCGTCAAGAGCAGGTGGCATCTGCTCTTGAACAGCGTGCGAAGTGTGAGCCGAAGGAGCGGAAGATGATCGTTCAGCTATCGCAGGTGAGGGCTCACGCCTAACAATATTACGATGTGCTAATTCTGCATCGGAGTAGAGTCTACGTGGCGGTGGTATACCATCTCTTGCAGAATCATGTGTTTCTCGATCTGGCTGGCTGGCCAAGTCCAGGGTGTCCTGTAGCCTGTGAAAGCGGTGCGAAGGCATTTTGATTAGAGGCTGAGTCTCTTCGAACTCAGAGAAGTTGTCGTATTCGATATGAGCAATCTCCTCGCTCCCAGTCGTCGAAGTGAAGGATAGTCTTGGCAGGTTTCCTAATTGGGAAAGTCCTCGAGGTGTAGCTGGAGGCGTCGGCTCTCCTAAGAAAAGACCTGCAACAAAGTGCTTAGAGCAGTCGCAACAATTTCCAACGGATGCATACTGACCTGGTCTGATGCCCGCACCTCTTGGTGGTTGCGGGAAGTGAAACTTCGAGAGCGTGAACGTCGACGTTGGTTGTGACCCGCCGTATAAGCCTTGTACACTCGCGTCTTCTCCCGTATCTTGTGTGTCCGCCGAGATGGAAACACTTTGCGTTATAGTTCTGAGCGTATCTATCACCTCAAGTTGTCCGATGGTCGCCCTTTCACCTCCTCTTTCAGATTCGTGCGGTTCTGGTGGGTTAGACGCACAAAGTGTGTAATCACGCAAACACAAAGACGAACAGCTTGGAGTGGCAGACCCTCGCTGTCGGATTTGGATACAAGTAGGGTTGGCAGCCCTCTTGTTTGCGAATGGTAGCTTACCCAGGAAGTTCAGAAGACTCTCTGCACCTCTCAACGGCTCTCGTTGAAGGTGCAATGCTTGGTGAGGGCGAACGCTGGGCTGTGATAGATGTGTCGGAAGTTTGCCAATCAGCGAATGTGACGGTATTGTTCGAGGTGCGGTGTTTTCGTGCTGTTCAGGGTGAACTGAGGCGAACTGACCAGGGCGTTCAGAGCTGGAAGGGTCGAAAGACGATAAAAGTGGTGTGCTGACACTCTGAGGATGTGAGGCGGTTTCGGAAATGGTAAAGTAGGAGAGCTGAGCTGATGTTCGATGTAACAGAGGTGGATGAGGTCGACATTTGGAGTTCGTGATCTTCAGATCACCTCTTGAGAAGTTGGAAGGTGTAGCTCCAGGTGAAGAAGAGGGTTGAGAGGTGTGCGTGACCTTTTCGGACGAGGTCGGAGCATTCGCTCCGCAGTCTGTCGTCATATTACACCTGGGAGACATCGAAGTGAAGTGTAGGAAGGCCGGTCGGGTGATCTCGTTCTGCTCGGATGCCATAATGTCCGTTTCCTGCAGATGGAGTGATATTCCTTGTGTTCTTTCACTCAGCACAGCTTGTAGACTCCCGCCCTCTATCTTCTCCCTTTCGTTTCAGTGCGACTTGAAAGATCGCTGTCTCTCATTGCAAGTGTGAAATGTGATGTATTTTGTGCAGTTCTCTCCAATTTCCAAACGGGGGAGGCGATCGCTATTTTCCAAGCATGTTCTCTTTCAACGGAATTGCGCAATGGTTTCGACGTGGAATCTTCTTTGTACGAGACAGGGTCAAATCGCCGTGTTGGATGCTGGAGAGCGTGGTGTCATAACGAACGTGTCTATTTTCCTGGTTTGGGCCCTGCTGTACAGCTACGAAAGAGGACGTTCACACCATCTCCTTGAGGTCATCATTCACAGTCTCATCGCATAATCTTACACTGCTGACACGCCCTTTCCAACGTGCTTCGCCAACTTCACATCGCCCTTGCCGGGCAGTTTCCTCCTGATGGTTGGCACAGAAGCAAACGAAACCTACGTTGGCACAGCATCACTTGGACAGGAGGGAGCCGAGATGGAAATATGCCGGGAAAGCGCATATTGAATTTTACCCTTCACTAGGGACCTTTGATAAAAGTGTGTGGTTGACTACGCGACAAAAGACGAAGGAAAGATCTACGAGACAATGGAATGAGTTACCACAACGTCATCGTATCAAGAAAGACCGTTGTACGCTGCTCCCTTGTGCCTACGGAAATCGACTTGTGAAGACAAGGAGCGACGTTGGGTTCTCCCACCCGCTCGGCAAATCCGCGCTATACCTCATAACAACATTCACTCCAATGCAAATAAGCTTCACAATGGAAACTTTAATAATTCAGCAAGACACAGGGCGAGCCAGGTCCATATCAATAACCAACACATAGGTCCACACCCCCCACCCCCCCACCCCATCAATCCCTAACCAATTTATTCAACCTTCTAATCTCCGTCCACCTGCTCAACCCCCCCAACTCGACCAAATTCATCCGCCTCGTCTTCCCACTCGGATTGCCAATAATAACCGGCTTCCAATACTCATCGACGTCCGCGGCGTTCCACGCAACGCTGCCCCTCAAGGTCCCAAACGCCCCGTTCGGAATCACCTGCACCGTCTTCCAGCGCCACAGCACCAGCGTCAGCAGGATCGTGATGAAGAGCAGAATCCCCGCGACGACGCCCGTGGTCGCCTGCGCGCCGAGCGCGCGCGTGATGTCGCCACTCACGGCCGTCGCGGCGGCGGCGAGGAAGAAGCCGATGCCCTGGGCGAGGAACACGCCGGCTGTGACGCGCGGGAAGGAGGAGTAGTTCGTGCGACGCCGACGGGTCGTGGAGGCCATGCTTTGGAGACGGTGTTTGGAGTTGACGCCCGGCTGGAGGTCGCTGGTATCGAACGCTTCCATGATGAGGCCGACGCACTCTGCGACGGCGAGGTTGGACAGGAAGCCGACGAGGAGGCTCATCAGGGCTGGCACGACCCAGGTGACTTGTGGGCCGGGGGAGGCGAGGGTGTAGGCGAGGCCTGCGAAGGGGAGGATTAGGGTGAAGATGCAGCGGCGCAGGAGGTGCGATGTCCAGGTTACGCGTGGCTGGAAGGTCATGCTGTCGGTGCGGGGGGGCGTGATGCGGGAGCGGCTGAAGAGGCCGGCTTTGGCGAGGGGGACGGCGAGGAGAGCGCCGAGGGCGACGCTGAGGACGGCGAGGCCGACGTATTGAGGGCGCCAGACGTAGTCGCGGGAGAGGAGGGCGCCGAGGAGCTGCGGACGTGTTAGCCCGAGAGTCAAGGATCGGTAAGGGGAGTGTGGACGATGACACTGACCAGAGTAACCAGCACGACCTCCGCGTAGATCCAGCCCAAATAGGTCACCAGCACAAACAATCCCGGCTGCAACAGCATCCTCCACATGAGCTTAACCCCCGCCCCAACCTCCTCCCACCACCACTTCGGCCCATCCTGACTAATATGCAACTTGACCTCCCCCCTCGCCACCCTCCTCTTCAGCTTCTCCTCATGATCAAAATACTGCAAAATACTCCTGCGATGCGCATTCCGCCTCGTCTCGGGCGCAATCACATTAAGCAAGAGAAAAAACGCCAGCAAGATGACCGTGATGTAGAACCCCCAGCTCGCGTTCAAATGCGCGATGATGCCCGCGCCGATGCTGAACCCGACCGCCAGCGAGCCGATGAAACACCACGCCCAGATGCCGAGCCAGAGGCCCATGCCGCCGCCTTGGCGGCGCACGTCGTCCGTCACTACGAGCTCTTGGTGCGGCTTCGAGGACATCAGCGAGACGCCGAAGAGGTCGAAGAGCGTGGTCAGGGCGTTGACGTTTGCGAAGCCGAGCGCGAGACCGGTGAGGGCGCGGGGGAGGAGGAGACCGACGCGGTAGCTGGGGGATTCGTTGGCGCGGTAGGATTGGATTGCGATTGCTTGGGGGAACTGTAGGGGGAGGGCGAGAGCGAGGGCGGCGAGGGTGTAGGGTTTGCGGCCGTGGAGGAGGGGAAGGGGCCAGGCGAGGAGGGTCGTGATTGCGAGACCGATGTAGAGGCTATATATGTGACGGTTAGGAACGCTTGGGTGGTGAGAGAGAGGGTGGAGGGGGTACTTACACTACGTTTCCGAGGATGACATTATGGTGTTGATCCGCGATCTGGTACTGGATCCGAGGGACCTCGCCAGCCTAACAATAGCACGTTCATCAGCTCCATTCGGTTCGAAAGCCTTTCACAACTCACATAGATCCCAATGAGCAGCCCAACAAGCCCGGTATTGAAACAAGCAATCGTAGCCGTGATCCTCTTCCTGCCCGTCTTCCACTCCCTAGCCACGGGCTGATGCCGATGCCTCCTCAACCTGAAATGCTGATTCTCGCGCAGACTGATGTGGTTCCTACGCGGATGTCGTAAGCTCAATTTCGGGGTTATCAAGCTGGGCAACGACTCGTACCTATCCCTGTCTCCGTCCTGTTGCAAGTCCGTCGAAGTCTGTCGTGGTTTTTCTGGGACCCGGTAGTAGGACGACTCGAACATCTTCTCTGCGTGCGGGTGGTTGGCGTGGTGGGATTTGCGTCGGCGACGTGGTCCTTCGTCGCCGATTCGTTCGTAGCTGCGGCTTGCGCTGCGTCCCTGTGGTGACAGGGTCGTGTTTGTGGGAGAGGGCTCGATGTGCGCCAGGGTTACCCTTCGGCTGCGGTCGATCGGGTGCGCTCTGTCCGCTTGGGGCCTTGCCAGGGCTGATGGGAGGCCCAAACGTGGAGACTCTTCAGATCTTGACCGTCTGATGGATGCATGACGAGGGGGTGGCCCGTTGTAAGCAAAGTCTCGAACAATAGACTCTACCGAAGGCGGCTCGTAAAGTCGGGGCGGTGTTGGCGAGATAGAACCGTGTCTTGCGAGTGGTCTAATCGGCGGTATTTCCATATCAATCTCCACCTGTTCAGACCTCGGGTGATGGCCGTCCTCAAAGTATGGCTCTGTGATGATAGGCTGTTTGCTGGAACGCACGCTCTTCGTCAACACCGTTGGCGCCGTATCATCAGAGTGGCGATCTTCACTGTGCAGTGAAGAAATGTCCGAGCCCGAATCAGAGATTCCGCTCTCATCATCAGACATACCGATGTCAGACTCCGACAAGCGAAGCGGGGATGTCATGTATCCGCGCACTGTAGCAGCATTCTTCAGCGTGAGATTCGCCTCGTCGAGGATGGCCGCGACATCTTCAGGCCGATCACGATCGATTGCCTCCTTTGCAACTCCCAGCGCCTCTTGCATCACTGCCTCAAGCCCAGTCATGGCACGCTCCATTGGCGCGGTTTCGGCCTCAGACAGCGCCCATGGTGGGTGTCCTGCAATTGGTGTCTTCGGAGAGATATCTCTGAGTGGCGGGGCAGCTTGGTCTGAACGAATGACCAGTGGAGGCGGCGATATCTGCATACTGCGACGGCCAGGAGACCTGGGCGGGGCTCTCACAGAATACATCTCGCTTGCTTTCTGACGCTCGACTTTCGGGTCTCTGCCAAGCAGGCTGGTGTCGCTGGGACGCATTAAAGGTAGCGTTGGACTTCGGACGGAATACATCTCGCCTGCTCTTTCTAGACTGGCCAGTCGCTGTGGAACTCTGGGACGTCTGAGTGGAGGACTGGTGGTGACCTCGGCGGTCATGACGCGTTCAACGATTGCAGCCGCTGCGGCATCTGACACATTTTGACCGACGATGTGCTTGTCCTCGCTTGGTAGAGACGAACTGTAAGTGGATGGAGTGTATGACGCTTTGGAAGGGCGGCGACTGTCCGGGATTTTCGGTATGCTTCCTTGTGACCTCATTGCCCTGATGGCCGGGAAGTCAGGCGTGGAGGTGAGGGAATACTTGCGGTAGGTAGGCTTAGGGTTGGTCTTCCGCATAGATCGCATCGAGGCATTTGGACGTATGCTGGGGTCGGATTGAAGTATTGGGTTTTCAGCAGGTACGGATATCGACGCTTTTGATCTCCTGTGAGGAATGTCCGGAAGATCTGCAACCGGGCTGTCATGAGATGAGGGACTACTGTCCGTCCAGCTGCCTGGTAGCTTGGACTTCCTGGACGGGCCAGCCTTGTCCGGCGTTCCCTTTAGCCATGGCAACTTTCCACGAGTCGTGGGTGGCACTGGAGCTGTTTGTGGAGAGCGGCTTCCCATAAGCGTGGCAGGTGCGCGATGGTTAAGACCAGAGTCTTTTCGAAGTTTGTAGGTGGAGTTGCTGCTCCCTTGGCGTGAAATCGTACGGTTTAGAGTTGCGTTACTTGGCCGGCGGCGTGGATGGTCAAGCTTAGGGACTCGACCAGGTACGTCTTCTGTAGTATTGATCATGAGGTACGAAAGTGCCGCCGAGAAGGTAAGCAAAAGAGGAGAGCGAAAAGGGGAAGAGTGAAGCTAAAGGAAGGGGAATGTAATAACAAAACAATGTACAGGGGACAACAAAGGGGTAGGACGGATGATGGAGATAATACGAGATGCTTCGTCCAGCGAGCAGCTCAGTAATGTTGAAGAGGAGGAGGGTAGCTAGATGTCTCGACATGCAAGAATGCTTGGACGCACTTGCCGTAGGTCTGCCTGCGGGAAGAGAAAGACCCAGGTAGCCGCCGAGTGAACTTGCCATTCGCTAGTCGGGCTTTTTTTTGCGCGGTACCAGGCAACCAGCAAGGGGGAAACTGCAGCTCGGCTATCACGGTAGCAAAACGACGGGATCGACTGAGCGCTGGATTGAACGACCTGGCCCCGTAAGGTGAATCACTGCTGAAAGTGTATCTGATCATATGGAACATATGTTCAAGATATTCGTACCGAAGACTGGGGCTGCATCTACTCCTTCTTCGTGACCGCTCCTTCGCTAACATCAGGGTATACATCAAACCTCCTCTGGGTGTAAATTGGAATTCCTTTCCGCGTCTCCTCAATCTTGCCAACCTCAAGATCAGCATAGACGATATCCTCCTTCTCTTCCAGCTCAGCCATGACTCCCGCATTCGGGTCTACAATCATGCTGTGGCCCCAAGCATTGTAGTCGGCTTCCATGTCTCTTGCAGGCGAGCAAAGACCGACGTATACTTGGTTGTCCATAGCTCTTGCCCTCGCTTGTAGCGACCAGTGAAGTGCTCCAGTGGTGAGGTTGAATGCTCCAGCGTACAGTAGCAGGAAGCAGCCTTTCCGCGCGGCGATCATTGCAAGCTCTGGAAAACGGATATCGTAACAGATGGCGACAGCGATCTTGCCATATTCGGGCAGATCAATGATTGTGACCTTGTCACCCGGAGACAAGACCTCGCTCTCCTTGAACGTGATCTTGCCGGGGATATCGATGTCGAATAGATGTACCTTACGGTGCGTTGCAAGCAGCTTGCCGTCTGGTCCAAAGGTCAAGGATGTGTTGTAGTGTTTCTTCGTCTCTTCCCAGTACTCTGGTATGCTCCCTCCAACAATGTATGCTTTTGCCTCTTTTGCGATCTTTGACAAGGCATGAAAGGTCGGCGATTGTTCTTCGGTTGGCGGAGAGGGTAGGAGGGTCTCGGCATATTTCGGGAAGTACTTGGTGCCGTACGGGGAGTTGAAGCATTCAGGCAGTACGACGAGGTTGGCACCCTTGGAGGTAGCTTCGAGGATCTTGGAGCGAGCGCTGGCAAGGTTCGCTGTCTTGTCGGCGCCTTTATCGCATCGGAGTCAGTAAGGTACAGAGCAATGATACGGTTGGTGAGTGCGCCGGAAGATGTACTTACCCGTCGCCAACTGAATGAGAGCGAGCTTCAGAGGCTTCTTCAATAGCTTCGACATGTTTGTGCGAGGCGTTCAAGGAAGGCACTTGATTGTACGAGAAGGTAAAGGTATACAGGCTATGATGTTTGGCTCCATTGACCGAGACGCGGGGAGCGGGATTGAAGTGGGGAGAGAGATGACGCGCGAGCCTCTCGACTCTACATCCACGGGTGTAAGGTATACCAGTTATCTTTGCTCTTCCAACAACTCTTTTCCAAATCTTCTCTTCGGGTGCTTGTATAGCTGGGATGCTTGGGCAGAATGACAAAACTCAACAGTGGCCGCACATGAGGGCGCATGCCACAAAGGATCCGCCCTCTGTACCCTGTTCAGGGTCAAAAGCGATACCTCGACGGCCAAGCAGGTACCTAACTTGTGCATTTCATTGAAGTATAACGATAGGCGGGCTGGTCGAGGTGCGATGTATGCAAGACAAGCCTCATAACGGTGGTGTATTGCCATTGGAACAATATTGTGTCAGGGGACTGTAAGTCAAGCATGGCCTGGACACAGTGGTTCTGGCACTACATTCCTCCAAGGCGCCACAGCCAAGCTCTGTGGTCAGTGAAGGGTACAGCTCTCTTTCTCAATCGTACCTCCATCTCACTGGTCATCTTATTTCCTTTCAGTCTTACTGGTTGCCTGCTTGTTCATTGTACTACTCCACCACTCGTCGGGGCTCAACTACACCGTGACCATATTCCC
Source organism: Zalaria sp. Him3 (assembly GCA_027923365.1). Taxonomy (NCBI): domain Eukaryota; kingdom Fungi; phylum Ascomycota; class Dothideomycetes; order Dothideales; family Zalariaceae; genus Zalaria; species Zalaria sp. Him3. The sequence goes on along the minus strand of BPUN01000015.1, from coordinate 657,697 downwards.
AGGTGACGCTCGCCATGTCAGCTGTAAAAAGGGCCAAGGAGGGACAGATCTAGCCAGGTTGCGCAGGTATCCTCCCAGCTGCGCCAGAGTCTGATCACTGTGTATCTTGACACCCACTGGGCAAGATCGAAGCTGCTCTCTCCTGCTTTCCTTGGACTCTCGAGACTTCCTTCCGCCCAGGCACATCGGGTGCACGAGGGCCAATGGGCGGACACTCCAGCAAACACGATCCCACCTGTACTGCTCAACCGGCCGCCCTCCAGGACACTCTACGGCTTGGCCGTGTTTGAGCATCTGTCGTGCCTGCCGCACCAGCCACATATTCGGAGCGACTCCAACTTTTTCATGGATACAGATTATCTGATCCATTGATACACCCCTCCTTCCCTTGCATCACGCGCTATCTTGCACCACTGACGGCAGGCGCCAATGTCACTCTTCTCATCCATAACATCAGCCTTCTCTCCCGCAACCTTTTCAAACTTTCAGATCCCATCTTGCCACATTTTCATCTTCACACTGTACCATCAACCGCATCATTACTCTTATCAATAACCGACCCAAACCCACCATGACCGCCGAACCAAAACCCCAACCAGCCAGCATCTTCGGCCCCCAAGGAGACCCAGCGGCCAACACCACCGAACCAAAACCCCAACATACCAGCATCTTCGGCCCCCGAGACCCGGCGCCCAACACCACCCCCTCGCCACCCCAAACCCCTTCCACCACCTCTCCCACCCGCTCCACCCACAGCGAAAATCACACGCGCCACAGCGGCCTAATCCGAGACTTCATCATCGGCTTCAGCGATGGCCTAACCGTTCCCTTCGCCCTAACCGCCGGTCTGTCCTCTCTCGGGTCCTCACGCCTCGTGATCCTCGGCGGACTCGCCGAGCTCTTCAGCGGCGCCATCAGCATGGGACTGGGCGCGTTCCAGGCGGCGATCACGGAGCGGAAGCACTACGAGGTCGAGGAGGCGCGGGAGCGGAGGGAGGTAAGGGAGACGCCGGCGGAGGAGGAGGAGGAGGTGTATGAGATTTTCGAACAGTATGGGGTTGAGAGGGTGGAGGCGAAGGGGGTTGTGGAGGGGTTGAAGGGGAGTGAGGATATGTGGGTGCAGGTGCGTTTTGTTCTTTCCGTCCCGTCCTTTGTCTCAGCCTGCACTTCCACTTCCAACAGCAGGCCTTCCCTTTCACATCTTCGCCTCCCCTCTTCCCTATGCTCCATCCACCCTTCCCGCTAACCCAGCCCTCCAGTTCATGATGGACTTCGAACTCCGCCTCTCGCGCCCCGCCGGCAAAAAATCCTGCATAATCGAAGGCCTAGTAATGGGCCTGTCCTACTTCCTCGGCGGTCTCCTCCCCATGATCCCCTACTTCGCTCTCCGCAACGTCGTGCACGCGCTCTTCGTGTCCATCGGCGTTACCTTCGTCATCCTGCTTATCTTCGGCTATACAAAGGCGCTGTTCACGGGCACTACGCATCGCGATGCCGCGTGGAGTGCGGCGCAGACGCTGGCGATTGGCGCGGTCGCGGCGGGGACGAGTTATGGGATTGTGAGGGCGGTCAATTCGGTTACGCCGCTTGGGGGTTGAGAGGGGCTGGGCTGGGCTGGCGCAGCTAAAGGAAGTCGACGAGTGGACGGGAATTGCGGGTTGGTTTCGTATTGCTATGACGCATAAGAAGCTTGCGGATTCTGGTGGAGGAGTTCGTGGCGTCACGTTGCTGGATAAGGTAGTTGGGCGTAATCAGTACTGTTTGAATAGGATGTCTCCTTTTCGGAATGCTAGGTATGCGGCTATGGTGAAAGAACGTGTAGCCTCCCCACGTCAGACCCCCAACACTGCCCACATAATACGAGGGATATCAAGGACGATTTCGTGAGGTGAAAGTCCGTCTTGTAAGCCGGAGATGGTTACATGCAGGCGAATACATGCAACCAACAGCTACTCGACTGTTCCAAAGTCGCCAGAAGCCGCCAAATAAGATCTATGTCGAAGATACGGACCTGACATAGCTCCGCTGTCACTGCCGCTGCATCCTGCCTCCTCCCCCGTCGCGGTTCCGGCGAAGGATGGCACAAGCGGAAAGAGGAAGCGCCATGGCCATTCTCGTCCGCCCCTGTTTCCCAAGGTTCCGCTGCGGTCCATTCTTCCAGACACCTCCCGTTGAGCCCTTCTTAGTATCTCGTTTTCCTGCTACCGCGTCTCTTTTTACCCGCTCCAGCTCCTCAACGCGCGTTTTCAGGGCTGATAATATCGCATACGATTGGCGCAGCTGTGGGAGTAATGGCGAGGCGTGAGCGAGGTCGTGTTCAGCTACACATACTTGCAGAGACTAGGCCGCGAAGCCAAAGTCCGCCAGTCACGGTGTTGGCTTCTGTATCAGAACCAGTCTGTGCTGTTCCTCCGGTGTACCAAGCTTGTTCGGCCGGGCGGTCCGCGTCGAGCGTACCGCAAACGGAGTCGGTGTTTGCTTTCCAATTCTTTTGTTGCGAGGACCAAGCACCAGCGGGCGACCAGATGTGCTTTGGGTAATTGCGAGTTTCAGCCAGCCGGGCACCGGTTACGTGCCCGTTTAGGCCGAGCAGCTCTCCTTCTATATGTGGTTGGACTAAGCTTAGGTTAGAGTCTAGGCTTCGTGTGTCCCGCTCTGTTAAGTGAATACCTGTAACATTCACTTGGATTCTAGAGTGACCTTCACTCTATTCACTCATACGCCTTTCCATTCACTCTATTCACACTGCGCTTTTCTCGATCTGAGACTAGCCTGGTTAGGGTAGGTACATGTACGCAGCTAGCAGTACGTGAAGTGCGTGATCGAGTGATTGTGAGCTTCAGATGTACCAGATATTATGAAACTAAGGTAGCTATCTCTCGCGGCGCCGTCCAGCCCGCAGAAACCCCTAAGTCATCCACAATCCCAATGTAAACGTAAAAGGTAAAAGGGTATCATATGCAGGTTTCGAAATGAAGACCCCTTAAACGCCATGTCTCCCAAAGACTCCCGTTTCCCATCCCTTTGACCTCCCCCATCCCGCCTTCGTTGCTTCATCTTGCTACTTCCCACCCTTAACCACGACCAGCGCGACCAGCCGACGTCCCAGCAGCAGGCAGCCTCTCATTCGGATTCGCCGTGACACCAAACAGATACGCCAGTTCCTGGACATTAAGCCTGCCCACCCTCTGCGCGCCCTTCTCATCCAGCGCAGACTCAATAATCGCCCTCTTCTTCTCCTGCAGCGCAATGATGCGATCCTCGACCGTGTTCTCCACCAGCACGCGATGCACCTTCACCGGTCTCGTCTGGCCCAATCTGTGCGCGCGATCGATCGCCTGCTCCTCGATATACGGATTCCAGAAGGGATCGAGGATGATGACCTGGGAAGCGCAGTTGAGGTTGAGACCCGCGTTGCCGGCCTTGAGGGAGACGAGCATCATGCGGACGTTGGCCTTGGTCTTGAAGTCCTCGACGGCGTCGCCGCGCATCTTCGCGTTCATGGAGCCGTCGTAGCGGCGGTAACCCCAGCCGCGCTCGTCGACGGGGATTTCGAGGAGGTCGAGGAGAGAGGTCCATTGGGAGAAGATGATGATTTTCTCCTCTTTGGGGACTGCTTCGATGATCTCGAGGGTTCGGTCGATCTTCGAGGAGGAGATGAAGTCCTCGCGTAACCAGGAGAGGTATTCGCGCTTAGCGGCGGCGTTGCGAGATGCGCGCTTCTTGAGGTCGGCCAGGTTGACGTTCTCTTTTTTCTTTTTCTTGGGCTTTTCACGCTCTTTGCCTTTCCTTGACTTGCCCTTTCCTTTGGCCTTCTTCGACTTCTTCGACTTCTTCGTTGATTCGTCCGTTGCTCGCTGTTTGCCCTTCTTTTTGGCTGACATTGGAGCCTCGTCAGTCTCCCCATCTTTGATGGTGCTATCGCCGTTCTGGTCGCCCTCAGACTTGACGCCGTTCTCTGCTTTGACGTCGTCTTCCACTTCAGTTTCGGATGCAGTCTCTTCGTCATCATTGACAATGAAGCCATCAAGACTCTCCGTCTCATCATCGTCATCGTCATCCTCACTGTCCCCTTCATCATCGGTTTCGCTCTCCGTCTCGGCCTCAGAGTCAGTGGCATCAGGGTCGATCGCATCAGCTAAAGTAGCAAATCCGTCAGCAGACGTCTCTGGCATGTGAACCCTCTTGAAAGTCTCATAGTCGATGACTTCCTTGGTCTTGATCGGAGCACGACAGGTTGGACACTTTGTGTTGCCATGCTCGTCGCCGTTCGCAAGAGCATCAGCTGAATCAGCAATTCTCGAGAAACATTCCGAACAGGTGAAGTGACCGCATTGCGCAAAGATGGCAGGGTTTTCAACAGCGTCGTAACAGACTGGGCATTCGAAACCGTCCAACTCTTTGAGTCGGGCGACGATAGACAGATCCAGGTTCTTGGCTATATCCTCCATTGCCTCAGGCGTGATGTCTGCTGCAGCAGCGACGCCGAAATCTTTGATGAGATGGGGGTGACAGCAGGCTTGTCGTAAACGCAGCAGTAGAACAAGCATGTGCGCATACTGTTTGCCGACGGTGCCAGCTTTGAGGTATCTGTTGAACGTAATAGCCGTCTGCGTTTCCAAGCCACTATAGATGCCCCTCTCATCTTCCGAGAATTCCGAGGTCGCCATCTCCACGCTCCGCTCCGGTAGTTGCAAGATCGGTTGGCCATTGATCTTCGACTGCTTCGTCCGGCGGAGTAGAATCGCCTTTAGTAGAACCTGTAGTTTCTGCATTGCTGCATCTCGGCTTGAATCGTTGGAACCTTTCAGTGGCCTGGAGAAGTCGCGTGTAAATTTCGTGAAGTCACTGTAGGGCTTGATGCGGATGAAGCGAATAAGAGATTGGAGCTCATCCACACTGTTCATCATAGGGGTACCAGTCATGCAGAAACGCGACCTAGCCTGGAGTAGGTACACCGCCTGCGCGGTCTGCGTGGACTTGTTCTTAATACACTGAGCTTCGTCGATGATGATTCGGAAAAACTTCGAATTTTGACTGATGAAAATGGTCTTCTCATCCGCCCTTTCGACAGCTTCAGGATCAGCTTTCTTTCTTGCTTGGTACCTGTCGTGACGCTTGAGTTCTGACGCAATAGTGCCGAAGGTGGTGAGTACGACATCGTGATTGCGGAGCTCGCTGAAAGATTTGGCTTTACTATTGGCATGATGAATGAAGACACTGAGCCGATGGCGACCAGGCCTGACCTTGCTCATGATTTCTTCCTTCCACTGGCGTAGCAGAGCTACAGGTGCGAGGATCAGGTTTGTTTTGCGAAGAGGATCTTCCGACCTCCGTGTAACCATCAGTGCAATGGCCTGCACGGTTTTGCCAAGGCCCATGTCATCGGCAAGGATGCCACCTTTGTTCGAGCCTGCCTCCATATCTTGCAGCCACTTCAGGCCCGCAGCTTGGTATGGTTTGAGCGCTACTTCCAGACCCTCCACTTTGACAGGTTGCATATCAACCGGTATCTCTTCATCAGGCCTGACATTGTCCATGAGTTTCAGGAGATCCTCCTTCGTAGTTTCGCTGTTCTGGAGAACAGAATCCCAGTCAACATGCCCGGGCTGCGGCATGCCTGCAACTGGATCATAGACCGACTCATACCGGCCGGGTGTATGAGAGGAGCTAGCGGGATTGAGAAGGTTTTCGAGTTCTGACCACGGGTTCGCATAATCTCCAAAAGTGGTGAACGCACTCCTGCCAATGGCAAGAGCACGCTGATAGGCGTTGTTGATAACAGAATGTGAATTCTGAGGCGGAGGGATGAATGGTTGGGGGTGATCTGGAAGTGGAACTTGATTGTATGGGACCACATCATCCTCATCGTCACTACCGGTGAGATCGACAACTTGGGTAGGCCAGTTCGCAACAGAGGACGACCGCTGAGGAGCAGGCGAAGGTGAACGCTGGCGTTCTGCCTTGATGCGAGTGAACACCGGAGCAAGCGTCTCGGCAGTGGAGTGCCACGTAGACGAGTCTGGGTCTACCCAATTATCGAAGGGTCCTGGCAGGGTATTGATATCGGGCGCAGCGCGTGAAGGACCGGCTGTAGGTGCCGGCTCGGGAGATCTCTGACTGAGTAATGCGGCAAACTCAGCATCAGTTCTCTCACGTTCCCGTCTCCTCTGCGCAGCACGCTCAGCCATTAGCTGTCGTCGCCTAGCTGTTTCGGTGGCATAGGAGTTCTGTCTCCGCGCCTGGACTTGAAGTGAACCGACATCGAGGGAGCTAAGGGATGACGGCGTGCCAGACCGTGAGAGGTTGGGCGTGGGTCGCTTCGATCTTGAAAGCGCTTCGCTATCTGGTGTCAAGTTCAGGGTGTCGTGGGGTCGCTTGAGTGACGATGTTTGAAAGCTGCCTGCAGACGATGATCCGCCGGACTCCGTAGGTGTGACAATAGCAGGCGGAGCACCATCATAAGCCTCGGTGTTGCTCCAGCCAGCCAGGCCGTGTTCCTCTTCGTTCCAGTGATCAAAGGGCCACGGCTCATCACCAGTCCAAGTCACATCTTCAGGTATGGCTGTGTCGTCGTTGTTCTGCTCTTGTCCGTCTTCTGCGGGCAACCGCGCCTCCAACCCAGCTATGGTATCTTCGATCTCTTGCCTTCTCTCTCCATGGTCATCTGCGCCCGCGTCAAGACTTTCCAGGAGGACGTTCTGGAATGCGATCTCTTCGAAGATCTCCTCTGGAGACGCGTTCGCGGCAAGGGTGGCCATGGTGCAGAGAGGTCTCTCCTATACACTTTTTGCGTGGCTCGAGGACAGGTCTGTAGAAAGCGGTGGAAGATGTGCGAGGCGTCTGCGGTTGTGCGCTGGCTAAGTGTTATGGGTGGTCCTCAGTGAACCGACCGGCACATGTGGCAAGCAGGGCGTTTGTGTAACTGCGAGCCTTGCGCAGCCTGACTCAAGTCGGCTTCATGGGTCTTATATATTTCGGGCGACGTGGCACGGTTTGGGGCGAAGTATGTGAGACAGAAGGTTCGAAGTTGCGACAGTCGACGGGATGTTTGCCTCGCGGCGAGAATGAAGTCACTGCGTCTTGCCCCAGGCGTTCACGGATGCCTCAAAACTTTAGCGCACGCGTCGCGGTCAATGTGGTGGAGGGTCCGTGCGTCATACCATCCTCAGGTACCTGTATCTCCGAGTTACGAGGGGAGATCACTCGGCAGTATGAACATCTATGTCACCAAAGAGGACCAAAGTGCTGCGAGAGCCATCACTGAATTGATGACATTGTATCTAATGTCGTAAGCTTTTTCTTTACCAAAACTTTGATCGAGAAGCAACAAGGTCATGGTTCATCCGTAACTATGTTGCTATACGTATATTACGTTGGCGGAAATGAAGAGCATTCATCCTCATCCTCATCCTCATCCGTACCCTAGTTCCCACCTCACTCCAATCAGACCATCTACTCGACCCTAACAACCCACCCATCCCCCTCCCTCTCCCCCTTAGCATTCAAACCGCCCCAAACCACGACCCCTCTCCCTCCCTCCAGCACATCGGCCCCAAACCAGGCCCTCGGCCCCGGATGCACCTTCCCAGCGTGCGGGACCTGCTCGCCGGCCTCAATCCCCACCTCCGCCCATGTCATGCCACCGTCCTCGTAGCCTAGCTTGCGGCGTATGCGGTCTTTGAGCGCTGCGGGCTTGGGGGTGAAGGAGGATAGAGTTGAGCCGTGGGGGTCGGGGACGGGAGAGAGAGGGGGCAGTTGTAGGGACCAGATGTCGGAGTAGAGTGGCGGGTCGGCGGCTTTTTCGCCGCTTTTTGGAGAAGCAGAAGCAGAAGCAGAAGTGGTAGTGACAGTGCCATTCCTCTCCCCAAAGAAATACAACAAATACAACCGCCCATACCCCGTGGTGACAGAGACCAAGCCCGCGCCGACGCGGGGCAGCGGACCAGGCGTCAACGGATTAGTCGGGAACTCGACCGTCTGCCATTCCGTCGCTGTGGACTCAGGTGTCAGGCGTAGGAAGTGGACTTCGCTGCTGACGGCAGAGCTGCCGGTGATTGTGTAGAGGGTGTTGTCCGCCAAGACAGCATTCGTTGTGCTGCCGGCTGGGGCGGAGGGGAACTGGAGCCAGGATTTGGCTGAAGACTTGAATAGCCAGGTGTCTGACATGGCGTCTCCGGAGCTGGACTTGCCGCCGTGCAGGACTATGTTGCCGTTGTGGGGGAAGATGGAGTGGTTGTGGCGGGGGCCTGGCGCTGGGGTGGGTGAGGAGGTGGAGGTCGGGTTTGGGCGAAGCTTTTGCCATTTTAGCTCGCTCGAATCCCAGAGCCAGAGACTGGAGTCTTCTTCGATGTCGGTGCCGGTTGAGTCCCGGCCGCCGGAGATGATGATCTGGTTGTCTCTGGTACAAGCGGCGTGTCCGGTGCGAGAAGCAGGTACTTCGCCGCCTTCCTCTGATGGGAGAGAAGGATAGCAGGCATAGTCTGCCTTCTCATCGTGTGATGACGGCAAGGTAATAGAGTGGACGTCGTTCGGCGCAAGTTCTTTGTCTGCAATCTCGCCGCCGAAGATGTAAGCCTTCTTGCCGATTACGCTCAGAGTGTGATTGGAGCGACGTAGAGCCAGACTTGAACATGATGTTAGCTTTGGACACTTTTGTTACGGATTGAGTTATGCATTTGATATAGTAGATACATTCATGTGTATGGCTTACGAATTGTTGTCATCTTCTTGTGCTCTTGCTATCAGCGTGATGGTGGCCTTCAAGGGCATGGTATCCTTCGCGATGGCATATCCTGCGATAGCTCCGCCTTCGATTGTCGTCGACACCACTTGCTCAGCGGCTATGACGCCTGCGGCAACTTCTGCCATATTTCGACGGATATGGCTTGAAATTTGTAGTGTTATGGAAGTTGTTGGTTCGTCGGTTTGTCTCTCACTAAAGAATGTTGAAAGAGTATATCAACAGAGTGTGATAGATGAGATGGACTGGAAGTTGTACACCCATTGGAAATGACGCAGCTGTGTTTGGGGCACACCAAAGACATCGGCCGTGCACGCCTGGCGGCAACTCCACACTCCACTTCACTTCATACAGCCATATCATAAGATACCCGTATCTTACCTACTCACATGTATATTTTAACTATCTCTTTATGATTTAAACGACGAGAAACAAGAGCTGATAAAACGAGCTTGGTACACATTCATGTGCGAGAGAACTGCTCCTTTCATACACATGTAGGCTTGGTAGCATTCGTCACTGTCTCATGCCAGCCATGCATGCATGGTTTGCTGTTTGGCTATGTAATGTACAGGTATACAGGCACGGAACTACACCTTCAGTCCTCCATCAGCATCTTCACCGTCAAGAATCCGGGCTTCAATTCACACATCGAAAGTAGATGCCGACCCAGAAGCCAAAGATCCAGGTCCAAGTCCTCGGTGAAGCCATATCTATATCCGTACCTCATACTCCAAACATCGTGAGCTTTTTTCCGTGTCCGTTGCCCGGGCGATTCGCAGACCCGAAAAGAGTGAACCCAGTAATTCGACAACCTCGCCCGTACCTTTGCCTTTGGGCTTGCAAAACCCGCTTCATTCCCACCCCATTCCTAAATACCCTCACAACCTTCCCAATGCAGCCGGAGACAAAAGACCGGCAGAACCGCTGAACGCTTGAAAGAAACCCGCTCCCAGGACGCGAAAAAGCAACCGCACCCAACCCCAGCTTATCCCATCCCCGTGCCCGGCCTCTGCTGCTGCTGCTGCTGCTGCTGCTGCAACGCATTCTGCATGGCCGCAAACTGCTGACTCAAATCCGCCGCCCCAGCACCCTGACCACCCTGCTGCTGCTGCTGTTGCTGCCTCAACTGCTGCATCTGCTGCATCTGCTGCTGCATACTCAACGCGCCCGTCATTCCCATTTGTCCCCCCTGCCCACCTTGTCCCCCACCACCTTGCTGCTGCTGCTGTTGCATATTCTGCATCCGTGCCAACATGGCCTGCTGATTACGCAAGTTCGCCATATACTGCTGCTGATTATTCGGGTCGCCGAGCTGCTGGGAGCGGAGCTGCGCGAGCTGCTGTTGCTGCTGTTGCTGTTGCTGCTGCTGGAGCTGGCGTTGACGGAGCTGCTGTTGGAGGTGCGGCGGGATCTGGCCGCCGTTTTGGTGCGCGGCTTGTTGCAGGAGCCGGTTGTTTGCGAGCGCGGCTTGGGCGGCGCGGTGTTGGGCTTGGGCTTGTTGGCGGGCGAGGAGTTGTTGCGGGGTCGGTTGTTGTTGTTGTTGCTGCTGGGGCGTGCCCATTTGCGGGTTCGGGGTGGCGATGTTTTGCTGGTTTTGTTGTTGCTGTTGCTGTTGCTGCATGTTGTTCATGGCCTGCATGCGGGCGAGTTGGGCTTGGATGGCGTTGGGGTTTTGCTGGTTTTGTTGCTGGGCTGCGAGCATGCGTTGTTGCATTATGGCTTGGATTTGCTCGGGAGTCATGCCTTGGGGTGGCGAGCCTTGCATTCCTTGCTGTTGGGCTGCTTGTTGCATTGCTTGCTGCCGTTGGCGGGCTTGGAGCATGGCCATTTGTTGTTGTGGAGTGAGATGCTGTTGTTGATTCATCTGTGGTGTATTCATCATTGCGGCGTTGGGCGTGCCTTGCATGTTAGGCGCGGGACTGCCATGCGCCATTCGTGGGGTTGCGCTCATTTGTCTGCTCATATCCATGGGTACTGATGCTTGCATGTGTGGAGTGCCTTGAGCCATCTGTGGTGTTCCATGCCTGCTTTGGTTTGCCTGCTGACTCATCTGTCTAGCCATGTTCATTTGCGCATGCTGCATCGCTGCAGATGGTGGCCTTGCGGGACTTCCGGCGCCTTGGTTAGAAGCAGAGTGTGCCATGGGGAAGCCACCAGAGACAGCGGGCATGACAGGAGATGACCCCATCATAGGCGTTTGCTGTCGTACAACCGGCGAAGATTGCATGCCCATGGGGTTCTGCTGTGGGAAATGCTGCTGCTGAGGAGTCGGTACCATGCCTTGACCTTGATTCTGAGCATGTTGCTGCTGTTGTTGCGCCTGTATGGCTTGTTGCTGCTTCAGCATCATTTGTTGCCTCTTCTGCATCATGGCTTGCTCTCGGTGTTGCTCTTCCATCATCTTCCTCTTCTGTGCAATCTGCGCATCCATAGTCCTCTTCTCCATAGCCGCTCTGGCCTCTTCTTCCTTCTTGTGGCGCTCTTTCTCCTCGTGTTGCTGCTTGATCGCCTCCAGCGTCTTAAACCTGGAAGCGCTCAATGCTGCCGCAGTACCTTGACCCTCTCCCGCTGTTGTACCGCGAGACGGCTTGACACGCTCATCCATGAAAAGCAATTGTCTCTCCTTCTCCGCTGCTTGCGCATCATCTGCAGCCATCTCGGCATGCGTTCGTTGTCGTGTCTTGGGTGCTGGAGCTGGTTCACTGTGTAATGGATGCCTCAGCAATTCCAGAGCGCGCTGGCTTTCCTCTAGATTGGTCGCTGGATCTAGCAGAAGAGGCGGTTCGGTGGAGAGAAGATACTCCGCTTCGAAAGTCTGGTAGTCTTGCTCCTCAAGTAGCATCTTTTGCCTCTTAGACAGCGGTCCGTTAGATGTCGCAAGAGTCGGAGTTGCTGGAACCGTGGACATCGGGGTCGGAGGTTGGGCCATACCAGATGCGCTTCTTTTGGTGCCTCTCTCGACTACCGGTGTATTCGCAAGGTACACCATCTCGTGATGGCGCACAAGCGGAGTGGGGTGGAGTACTATCGTGGTGATCGAAGGTCCATCTGTTTGTTTTTTTGGGCTGCCAACCTGGCCATCCGCTCCCTCCTCTTGCTTGACATTCGTGTCTGATTTGGACGGTGTCTTTGAAGGGCTATCCTTCTGGGTTGTCGGCTTCTTGGGATACGGCACGAAAGGTGAAGGTGTGAGATGCTCGTTGTAATTATGGATCGAGAAGGGAATGTAGTTCTCGCCGTTCGCAGTGTGCAGATTACCACGTTCCGGTTTCGCCTTGGAGTTCATGTAGTTGTTGACCCTAACAATAAGACATCCTGCTGGTGGTCAGCTTATGCGCCTCTTCCCACATCTCGTCGCATGCAAACATACCATCGTAGAATGGCACCGCGCTCTCCAACAATTCTCCCACAATCTCATGCGGCACCGTCTGCCTCTTCAAGTGTTCAATCAATATCTTCATCGGCCCGTCATACTGCAGGCTTTCATCATTGTCGTTGATCCGGAAATGTGTTGGGTACAAATGTATGGTCAAGCTCGGCGGTTTGTTGCGAAACTTCCTCAATATAAAAGGGGTGTCCTTCACAAAGGGCTCGACCAGCTTCCTAGAGATATTGCCATCCTCTATGGCGCTGCCATCTATGGAGTTGCGCGACATGTTGCGCGTCGCTAGACTTGGGCGCTGTCGTTGGCGCAAGGCCCCATTAGGCTTTGCTACGAGCGCAGCCATAGCGAAGGACACCGCGCATGCAGCAGGCGCAAATGGCTATATGTCGAAAGTAGTGGTGGTTGCCTCGTAAATGCGCTGATCGCGTGTAAGTTGGGTAGGCTGGAGACAATCACTCTGGAGACTCCGGAGTTCACGATGCCCCATGACGGATTGCCTGTAGGGTTGACGGTGGGGTCTTGGCACGATGCATGTGAAGTTGAAAGGCTGATCATGCCTCACAAAGCCTACATGTACCTTTGTGTTAGAATACTACTGTATAGGTATGGTTCTCGTCCTGAATACATCATACACTATGTAAAATATGCCTCATGGAGGCTCATGCGCAGCTACTGCCGGTAAAATCTAGATAACTAACTTCGTGCTGACCCTAGGTACTCAATGCTGATCAACATCATTGTTGATCCTGGTAAAGTATGCAGACTCTCTACATATCCAATTCATATGCACTCTCCATTTTCCAGCTACATACACCTAAAAACGCAGTTTTCAGCTCCCTATAAGGATCAGACCATCTTTTCAGGCTGCTGCTCTAGGACCTGTCCGCTCTCCCTTCGATCCTTTCCCCACTCCCTTTCTCTCCTCGCTGTTTCTTGCTCTTTCTTCTTTTTCAACTCCTGACAGAACTTGCTGTTTTCTCGAATCCTATCGCCGTACTTGATGAATACAAACGGAATAGCACACATCGCTAAGCTGAGAAAGCCCAACAGACTGCATGCCCACGCGATACCAAGACAATTGTACATAGGCTTCGCCGCAAAGGGAAGAAGCACCCCAAACAAGGAGCGCGAGCAGGCTGCAGCTGCGGTCGCAGATGCGGCAAATTCCTCGTATGCATCTACCAAGTAGTTCAGCAGTGCCATGAAGAGAAGTAGGAAACCCATTCCAAACGGCAAGGCTGCGAGCGTTGGCACGATCCAGTGAATGTCCTTTCTCGCTGTCCATCCGAGCCAAAACAGACTGATGACAAACAGCGGTCCACCGAGACAAGCAAGGGGTAAGCGTCGAAATTCTTCTTTCTTCGTCCACTTTGCAGGTGAATTGCGATTCTTCGCCTTTTCCAAAAACGCGTCCCACCATAGATACAATCCACATGCGAAGACAGCACCAACGCCAATGGGCAGGAAGGTCAGGCCTTCTTCGCCAGCATTGAAACCATAGACGCCCGTGAATACGATTGGAAAGGCCTGGAAGAACATGTAGAAAATTGCGTAAGCGAAAGAGAGGTAAAGACAGCTGCACAGCACGATGGCCTCGAAACAGATCATCCTGATCGGTCTTGTCAACACAACCGTTACCAATTGCTTCATATCCCTCTGCTCCAACTCTATCGGTGCATATATCTCTCTATTCCCGGTCTCCTTGCGCATGCGTTTAGCTCGCTTTTGCAGGATCACAGGGCCATAGGATTCGGGACAGAGGAGGAGCGCAGGCCATGTGATACCGGCAAGGATAAGCGACAGCCAGAAGGACCAGCGCCACGAGATGGGAGAAATAAAGCCTGAAGCTACAGGCCCGAGGATGGGACCCCACGTAGTGGCGGTCATGAAGATTGTTAGTGCTCGGCCACGAGTCACTGCATTGTCGTAGACGTCGGCATATATCCTGAAAGGTGTGAGTACATGTTTGCGCACACGTGGATGAAGAGTGGGTCCGCCTCAGTATAAACAGGATTTGGAAGGTGCATGGCGGAGATCCAATTTGTCACAAAGATCTCGGATGAGGAAAGGAGCAATTGAACCCATCACTGGTCCCAGAATGATTCGAGCGCAGACGAGAATAGATGCGAACTCACCCTCCAACTACAGATATCGGAGACGAGGCACCGATGCCGACAAGAAAGCGAAACACAATGAGAGCGGCAAAGGTTGGCGCTAGAGCCGTACCGAGAGTAAACGCAGTATGGACGATCTTTTTAGTGTCAGCACGCAAGTAGATCTCATCCGATTCATCTCCACAGGAACCGACAATCAGGAGAGCGACAGGGATTCGCATGGGGAAAGGGACGTACAAAGGTTCCAATCATGACCCATTTCCTGCCATATGCTTCTGATAACGGACCAAAGGCAAGCGGACCGAGAACATAGCCGACGAGATAAATGGAGACGGGCAGGACCAATTGTTCTTGATTGTAATTATGAAAGTACGTCGAGATCTCTTGGGTGGCTCCACTGGCTATGCTGCTTCCAATTGTGCTGTTCATGACCATGATCACACCGATAAAGACGATATAGGACTTTTTCCGTGACGGCCAGTTGTGAGGGTTGTCGGGGTCATTTTCCCGGAATGAAATGACTGTTCTCTGGCCTTCATCACCTTCATCATCGGGCTCACTTGGTGTTGAGATTGGTGATTGACCAGCGCCGGAGTCCTTTTTTCCTAACTCGACCTGCTGTTCAACATCTTCGATAGCAACTTGCTCATGGCGCGGACGTGTCCGTGTCTCAGTCGGGTGGGGTTGCTGCCCGCTCAAGCTTCCAAGTTCCTCGGCATCCATTGGAAATTCCCTCAACACGCGCAATACGTGAAGCACGTGGGCTCATGAGTCTGGCCAGGATTACAGTGGGGGATAGCGATATCGTGTGCTTGTCCCGTGAAACTCAAGATAATCACCGGATCAGACATGCATGGATAAGGTATGTAACTTATGGGGGATGCGCATTCTTTTGTGGCAACTACAGCCTACAGTCATTTTCACGTAAATGCAGGGCATTAGGGCGTGTAAGGTACATGTGCGGCAAGACGGCACTGTATGCAGATCCCGATGGATATCTGCACATGTGTCTGATGTCGATAGGGGAAAGCCGACACGCAAGATTGGCAGGCGACTGGACTCGCTGGAGTAGACTATAGCCCAGTATTCAATGTTGGCAACGAATTGACTCGCTGGTGTAGGCTAAAGTCACCGGAAAGCATAGCCTCGGCATCGCCTGCAGATGTGATATATTGTACAGAGGAGAACAGGCTGTAAGCTACCTGTAGGTATTGCGCGGAAAAGGACAGCGAACACGAACACGAACTGGAGTACTGTACACGACGCCCATATTGATACGCCCCGAATACTACCGAGATTGACTGACCACGACTCGGCAGACTCAGCATTCAATGGTGTGCCGTAGACCAGTTGCGCTAAATGGCAGCAGGCGTTGCGGGTTAGGACTGCGGCTGAAGCATCCCCGGTTATTGTACCGTTATGACATTCATTACATGTTGCCTATCGTGGATTCGTGGCAGGACAACACTCGTAGTCATACCTGAACAACGCTTCGAAGTATAGGTGGATGAGCGCAAGGAGATCACTCGATGTCGCATTCAGGGCAACTTGTCTCAGGTCCCTTATCCCTGGAGAACAGCGTGGGGTATGGATCGTGGATGATTATCATGATTTGCATGCGATTGGAGTAGCGCCAATCTGGTTCGGCATCCAGCCAAAGTTTGTGGGCGGCTGCGCCGAATCAGCCAAACAATGCTGTTAATGCAGTTATGCCACTCTTGTTCGCTTGACGCCATTCCCGCACTCAACCAGCAAATCATGGAGCATGACAGCTCGCCTATCCAGGTGTTCGTTCTACTCTGATGTGCAGCTAATGCAAGTAACGGTCGGCCTATCCCCTTGTTCACAAGCAACCAACGGCTCCTAAACTATGCACGAAGTAAGGGCATTCCAACGATTACAACGTCTGCCCGCGAGCTCCAGACCCCTTCTCAGACATTCCACCACCCTTTCCACAGTCCACAACCATTCGACCAACTGTTTCAGGCCCGTACAGCATACACTGTGTCAGGATCCTGAGTTCTACGGTGCCCCGGAGCCGTAAGGTCGGAATGGTGTGGAGATGATGGACTTCGAACAGCAATTGTATGCCCTGCATAACTTCCAACTTTTCTCCCTTTCTACATGCTAACATGATACACAGTCAACATGACTGGCAGTACGCTACTCCTTCCGCTACTCCTACCACCCATGCCTTCGACCAAACCGTCTATCACACTCCCAAACACTTTCAAGATGCCTTCGGTACTCCGCATGGCGTCTACGAGCCCTCCAGCTTCTCCACCCAATACACAGGAGGAATGGACATGATGCAGGACTTCAACAATGATATGGGTATGGGAGGGCAATTTCAAAATGGACAACCGAACCAATTCATGACTATGAACATGTCACAAGAATTCTTGCCAAATTCTCAGCCGCAAAATAATGTGCCTGTTTCGGCTCCGGCTTCTAGGGCTGAGGGAGGATATCAGATGAACCAGACAGCACCACCCACCAACCAACTTTTGGAATCTTTCCAGGTACATACCCCACCACCAACAAGAGGATCTTCGGTGAAGAGACGATCTATTCGGACACATGATGTGGTCTTTGGAACACCTTCTACAATTGCAACAAAGCGGTTTCAGACACCTCAAAAGGGAACGCAGGATACCGGAATGGGGCATGGTTCAATGAGTGTACCACAACCCAATTTCTCGAATGGAGGATTCTACATGGCCGACATGGGACCAACGACGGCGCCACTTGTTCCACAACATCCTGACTTTGCCTGGAATATGCCGACAAGTACACATGCTCAACCTCCTACCATGCATGCTCTAGATGATCCGTTCTCCTTTCAACCACAACCGAAACCACAACATTCTCCGGTGAAATCTCGTCCAAGTGGACCACGACCACAGCCATCTATGCATCAAAGATCACAATCAGCTCTTCCACAGAATATGCGCCCTATGGACGGTCCGCAATTCCAAGCACCATATCACCACCGTACAACCAGCGCTGGTGTCAATCCAAGTCTGGTATACAGCTCGCCTGTGACACACAGACCATCCCCACCAAAGCAAATGAGACCCTCTTCGCGTGCGTCCATGACGGAAGTGGAACGGAGATTCCCATACGAGCATCAGCTGCAAGAGTCGAAACGTGAGATGGACAACATGCGGTCGAAACGATCAAGACAACAACAATTCCCTCCGCGGACTGATAGTCTTGGGGCTTTACCCAATATTCCTTCTCGTCCTGGTGTCAGCCGGAGCAATACTATTGACGGCTCCAGACCTATGAGCTTGCATGTTGACACTGATATCGCCTCAATGCTCAGTCGCAGCAACACAACGGCCAGCATACCTCGCAAATCCTCCCCTTTGAAGCGAACAAACACAAGAACATCACTGTCTTCGATTTCAGAAACTCCACAACCACGTTACCCACGTACTTCTGTTTTCTTGACCGTCGATGCCAATGGTACTGCTCGTACAGAAACAAGGGTGATTGACGAGAGTCCTACCAAGTCTGTCAAACAGCGGAGTCCTACAGGATCTGTCAAGCAAAAGTATCCCAACCTTTGGGACGACTCGGATAGCGAGTCGGATACAAATTCCGAGGCCAACCGGGACGCCTTCACATTCCCTAACCGACACGAAAGAAGCTCCAAGATGGCACGACTTGACCCCTCACTCGAAAATCTCGAAGGGCTCAAACTTCCTCGATCAAACTCCTCAGCCTCCTTACGAACCCCTTCCAAGGCTGCCATATCTGCTGCGGCACAGTTGAGACGTCAGAACAGTGCTCGCAAGTCTAGACCGACCAGGTTCAACTCTCAATCTGGTAGACGGGACACCTTGGCTTCTCTGAACGGCTCATTTGTTGATCTGGCTTCAATGAACATCGAAGACGATCGATCACCAAACGGCGACGCCGGGAACGCAATCCGTGGCCTGGTCGAAAGCCGCTCCTTCTCCCAAGGTAACACTTCACCACACTCCGTCACCATCTCCACCCGCATCCCCGTCTAACTTTCTCCCAGACCAACCTATCCAACCCGACCCATTCGCCCCCGCCCCCGGTCCTCGCCCACGCACCCGCGCAGCCGCATCCCGTCCCCGACCCATGTCCTATCACCCAGGCGACATCCCGCACCAACCGCGACCGCAACCCCACCGCAACTTCTCCTTCGAATCCTCGCCCTTCAACACTGGTCCTCCGGTCCACAACCCGCAGCACGACATGGGTCCCTTCGTTCTGGACATCGATCCACAACACCCGCACCACCATCACCACAACAACAGCAACAGCAACGGCGCGACAAAACCTGGTCCTGGTATTGCACAGGGACCGTTTGGTAATGCGAGCGCGAATATCCGCTGTATATGCACGCTCCCCTTCGACGACGGACAGCCGATGGTGCAGTGTAAGAACTGCGCCATGTTCAGCCATGCCGGGTGTAACGGGCTGGATCCGGGGTTGGGCGGGATGCTTTTTCTCTGCGCGTTTTGTGCCGCGCCGCCCGGGGGTGGCGGGGGGTTTGAGTGGAGGCCGCCGGCGATGATATGAGGTTATGGGTGGATGATGAGTGGTGTGTGGTGGGTGACGAGATGGGGGTGAGAAGTATTGTTGTTTACTTGCATTTGGAAGGAAGGGGGCAAATGTTTGACTGCATGTGAGGGAGAGGGAATCACTCGTACGCATTTTGCAGCTCTATGAGCTAGGATCATTTGATGTAAGGATACGCGCGCTTGTACGCTTGTACGCTGGATATCTGTCTTGGCCATTTTGACCTCGGGACCGAAGGGGTTCCTCTGAGACGATATTGTAAGGTCTCTTTACTTGGCATTTATTTCCATTCGGATGGCATTGGCGGGTTATATATGTACTATTACGCCCCATGTACCAATTTTTCTCTATCTCACTCCTTTTGCCCTCCACTGGTGCGGTATGGATTTCACGAATTCCAATTTCTTTGTCCGTCCCAAGTGGCGGAGCTACCATTGGCGCGGGTGTTGGTGGGTCGGCTTGGTGGGCGAATGCCTTTATTTACTCAGGGCTTTGTTCAATGTTCCTGTATGGTCCTTGCAACCACAAAGACGCGAGCGCCGCTGCGAAAGACAAGACAAGGCAGACAAAGCTTACAAAGAGGGAGAGCCATTCTCTGATCCCTTGGCCTGGCTTTCCTTCAGTCCTGGACGCCTGTGTTATACTGACTCCGCTGCGCATATCTCCTGGTACCTTGGTTACCTTAACTTACCCATCGCACGGCTCCCATACCGGACCCCCGACGCTTTCCTGACGTTTTTACAGTACCTCGCTTCGCGCATAGCAGAAATAAGAAGGAAGAGACGAAACAGAGGAGTCGGCATCAAGAAATAGACCAGCGAGGTAAGTGAACCACCACGCGTTTCCAATCCCATTCCCAAGCCGGCCTCGAATCCGCCAGTGAAAACTCACAATGGCAGAAACGCTCTCGCCCACACCCTCCCGTCGTCCCCCTCTCACCTACCACGAGCTCAGCAGCGCCGACATCAGCGCACTGATATCTCTCCTCTCATGCCTGCCAGCGTCGAAAGCCGCAACCTCGGCGGTAGTGTTGCAACAGTACCAGGCCGTCACGAAACAGCAGATCGCCGCTCTACCACCGCATCTCAAAGTCTACTCACAACTGTACAAGCCGCTGAGCTCGTTCTGCTCCACGCATCGCGGCCTGAATCCTTGTCCGATCAAGGACTTGGCTGACGCGTTTAGGCACCTAGTGGAGGTCCGGCTGAGGAGGATCAGGACTGCCATGCGTAAGGACCAGCGTAGGGGCCTGCGGCAAGGTCAGCGGCAGGGTCAGGGTCGGCGTCAAGGCCAGCATCAAGGTCAGCAACGGCATCAATCCATCGCAACGAGCCAGCAGGTGTCTCAGCGGCTTCAAGACGCGCTAACACTGGCAGAAGAGACGACAGTGCTGTGGATGGGCGCGGCCGCGTTCAGTGCGACATTTGGACGTGCCCCGAGCGGCAGATTCGGGCTCAAGACTGGGGGCCGCGAGAAGGAGGGGGAGAAAGAGACGGAGGGCAAGTGCGAGGCGTGCGCGCTCGCCGCGCTAGGCAGTGACATTGAAGCCATTGTTGCGGTCGGGGCGCTACTGGTCGGCTTCGAGGCGCGCAATCCAGGGGAAGGGAGGATTAGGGCGAGGGACAGGGCTAGAGATAGGGACAGGAACTGGGTACGGATGAGGTGGTGTGAGGAGTGGATACTGCTTCTGGCTGGCGATGCCCGCACTGCGGAGGAGAGAGTGCGGGAGATGTATAGATTGGGGGCTGAACTTGGGGCGATACGGCGGTGTGGGAAGGATGAGGTGGCTGCGGCGATGAAGGCAGGGGCTAGAGTCGCGCACGCGGGACATTCACCACACGAGGGACATTCACCATACGCGGGACATTCACCACACGCGGGACATTCACCACCTCTGCTCGTCGACCCTGTCTTCGCCCCGGCCACGGGAGTCCAGAAGCGTGACCTGCGTCAGGCTCATGGGAGGACTGCCGCGAGCGCTGGAGCGGGACACGCGCCTGGCGAGAGTTCAGGCGGCGACGAAGACGAAGACGAAGTAGCCACGCATTTCTGTCACTCCTACCCCTTCGATCTAGATATCTGTACGCCGACACCGCGCACACTCCGAGCAAGCAGAGACAGAGGCAGAAAGAGCCCCGAACCCGCATCATGCGCCTGGACAGAGCGGCTCTCGTTGCTGCTGGATGTCTACGCCTCCCTACCCACGCCCACGTCCAGCACCGGCGCCAGCGCCAGCGCCAGTTACAGTTCCAACCCAGTACGCCACCCTACGTGTGCTAATACTATCACCACCACTACTACGGACCCTAAGGTATCCCAAGAACGGTGCTGGAAACATGAACGGTATGTCGCGAGCTCGGTCTACTCACAGCCACAGGCACAGCAGCGTTCTCACCCCATCACTACCACCACCGCCACCACCACCACCACCAGCAGGCAGTGCGCTTGCAGCACCAGCACCAGCTCCTCAGCGTACGATTGCGCGTCTGCATCTTCCTCTCCCTCCGCCGCTTCCTTTACCCTTTCCGATTCCAGCAACCTCATCCCCGCACCCCTCTTCAGTAGCCGCAATGGCCCCAGTCACGGGCACAGTCACAGGTACAAATACAGTCACAGTCACAATCGCGACGACAGTCACAGTCACAATCAGAGTCACAGTCCCAACGACAGACAGCGCGGGAGAAACCCAGGCAGGAACTCAGACAGGCCCGGGGCACAGACAAGAGCCGGGACACGGACAAGAGCCGGGACACAGACAAGAGCCGTGACAGAGGCAGGGACATGAACCAAGCCACAGACCAAACCGGCACCGCCGCAGCTCGAGCAGCGTCATACCGCCGCCTCCTCGTTCACCCTCACCCTCACCCGATCCCTCACACTCACCCTCACCCGATCCCGATCCCGATCCCGAACCTTGACGATGAAGCAGTGTGGATATAATGGCGGCAACGGCAACGGCAACGGCGGCGACGGCGACGGTAACAGCGATAGCGATAGCGATAGTGAGACGGGGTAGGTGAGTGTGAGTAGGATAGAGACAGCGACGGCGACAGTGACAGCCACAGCGACGGCGACACGGGGCAGGTGGCGCGTGATGGTGACGAATGGTGTTTCGCCGGGCAGCTGCACGGGTCTATGTCCGTGTCCGTGTCTGTGTATGTGTCTATGTCTGCGGTTGCGTTTGCGGATGTGTCTGTGTCTGCAGCTGTGGACGCCGATGCGTGGAGGCTGAGTTCGGTACCTAGATTGTATGGTTTGTTTGCAGCACAGTTGTGGGGTGGGTTGCGTGAGGTAGGGCAGCTGGCGAGGTAGGGCAGCTCTGGTTTTGCGACGGGGTGGGATGTGTATGGAAGTGTTGTGTAGGGTATGGATGGAACCGCGGTGCATGGCGGTCGAGGCGGTCGGGGCGGCCGGGGCAGACACGTAGGTTTACATGTAAGTGGCTTTTCTTCTTTATCCTCTGGGTTCTGACGAGCGTATACGGCACCAGCACCAGCGTGGACGAAAGGATGGCGTGATGAGTTAATTATTGTCTGATATTCGATCAACGATTGATATGGTAGTGACAAAGCAAGATGAATCTGATCAGCCATCCCAAATGCATGTACCCCGGATAAACTTCTCTCTCCCCGTGCCCTCCCAATCCCAATAGGGATTCCCTAAATATACAAACATCGAAGGTCGAAAAAGCGAGTGTGAAGAAGAATCGAAACACCATTCCGGGTATAGACATTAAAGAAAAGAAGAAGAGAAAGAGAAGAAGAAGCTGTGAAATGTCAAAAAGATAAAGATCCACCCAGAAACACCGTATGCCCCCAAAACCCCAGTTTCCCAAATACACCCACCCAGTATCCCTACGAGTCAGTCAATCCCTTTACCGACTACTCTCAACCCCCAAAACCCCGCTCCCCCGTCCATGCAAACTGCTATTAACCCCACTAACCCTACCCCTCAGCCCCTTAAGCGGACTCGCCGTCGACGTCGTCGGCTGCGGTGCATTTTTCTTCCTCGGACTGCGTCTCAGCACCTGCTGGACCTCCCGCTCAACCTCCTGCTGTGCCTCACGCTCCTCCTCCGCCTCTTCAGCCAACACTTGGACGCCGCCTCCGACGGTATCGTCCAGGATCTGCTGGCGCGAGCCGAGCGCTTGGGCCTGGGCTTTGCCGGCTGGGATGGGAAGGCGGTGTTGGGAGAGCAGGTGGGCGTGACGCGCCGTTGGTGACGCGGTCGCGGTGTCGTCTTCGTACGGTTGCGGGTGCGAGGCTGCGATGCCGCTGTCCTGGGGGAGGGATTTGGTGACGGTGTCGGTTCTGGCCGTGGCCGCAAGCTCCGCGTCGAGTTTGGCTTGCGCGGCGAGCTTGGCGCGTGAATACCGCGCGCTGACGTCGCCTCCGCTCCATTTGGTGCCCATCAGTCCGTCCCAGAAGGTGAAGAAGGGCTGGCTGAAGTTTGTCTTGATGCCCCAGCTTTGGTGGTGGACGTCGTGGTAGCCGGCGTTGTTGGAGGTGATGTGTTGCAAAGGGTCCCAGGGGAAGACATAGCCGCAGTGGTCGTCAACGGTCTTGATCGTGCTGCAGGTGAAGAACCACATTGATTGGCGCGGAGTCATGCCTACGATTAGGTACGCGAGGCCTGTGCCGAGGGTGTCGAGGAGGAAACCTTCGACGGGGTGGTTGTAGAGGGCACCGTATGCGTAGGGGACGTAGAGGCGGTGGTGGCGGGAGTGGAAGGTTGCTGAATATGAATTAGTATGGGGATCTGTGGATGCTTAGTTACGGAAGGTGGTATACGTACTGTAAAGCCACTTGTTGAGATGCATAGCCCGATGCCAGAAATACTGCCATGTATCAACGATGAGAATGGCCATGGTGAACTGGATCGCTGGAACAAGGGCGTAGTAAATCGCTTTCGCAACCGCCAACTCCCATGGCGCAAACGCCGGAAGAAGTTCTCCTGACACAGATTCCTGGATCAAGTTGTATTGTCCACCACTCAGAGCGGCCGCGAGCATCGCATGTGTTCCGGCCAGGGTCTTCGCAATACCCTGTGTATCCAGTCCCGCCGTTGCCAACACTCCAGGAATGTATGTCTGCGCAATCCTCAGTCTCTGCGCCCAGACTGCGATATCATGCTCTTCCTTTCCAAGCAAATAATCCTGGTCAAAGTATCCCATCCCCACACCAAAGATTGTCTGAATGATTTGCTGCAGGATGACATCTCGGAAGACCTCCCATCTGCTGACGTGATTCCTTTTGAGCACCTCAGCAGGTGTGTGAAGTCTGTATTGTGGGAAGAAGTCCTTCTCGTCGATCCAGTGGAAGAACAGCGAGACACCCCAGTAAGCGAGGATTGGGAGTATAAGAGCCAGGTATTTGTCGGGTATGGCTGCGATAAGGGGTGGTTGCGGGGTGAGGGTGTAGTCGGGAAGCGGCGGCAGCGTTCTCCCTGTCGAGTTGGCCGCCATGGCGTCCATTGTGATGTGTGTGTGTTGTGTAGCAGTGGCGGGAGATTTGGTGTTGGTGTAGGTTTTGTAATTATAGGATTAGGTTGGCTCCTAAAGGAGCGCGACGCGGAGGGCCTTGATCAGGCGATTTCGGGGTCAGGCACGCGATAAAAAGCCGAAGTGTTTTGCTTGTGATTGTTCGACTCGATTCTATGAATTGGTGTCCTGAATTACTGATTGATTGATTGTGTAAAGGAATGTAGTAGGTTGGGTTGAGTAATATTCGGAAAGAACGGCGGTAGGTGAGATTGGGATGCGAGAAGGATGGACGCTTGCATGTGAGGGAAGGAAGTCTGTTTGTACTGGGCTGCAATGTCGGCGTCATTTTCCGCAACAGCCGAGCACCGGAGCGTCTCGAGACAACCAATCTGGACGCTTCTGGCTTCTGGTGGCGATTCGCCGTTGCACCCTACCTGAGCCATTTGCTTAGGAGAGCCCATCCACTAGTTACTTCAGGGTCCTCCCGACTGAATCTGATCTTCAATCGGTCTCATCATCTCATGCATATCAAGATCATCTGATAATCGGCAAAGCTTCCCGTCATGAATCAGGGTCTTGTTCATCATCATCCATTCAGTCGCCTTTGGCTACCTTCCAGGTTGCTCTTATGCAACATGTCATTGCCTATCGGTGTAAACCAAGCTTAATCGTGTATTTTGCCTCTTTCCATTACTGTCCCTATAGTAATCTCCTACTCCGGCATCGTATTAGCTATACTACACCTTTTCCCATCCTCATCTACCATACCCTACCAACCTAAGTAACACATCTTATCCGTCCTCTCTCCTCCTCCTCCTCAACAATGTCGTCATCAGCCTGCTGCATCTGTTCCACCCTCCTCGACACCTACGACCAAAAAACCGAAAAACCCATAACCCCAGGCCGCTACCTATCCTGCTGTCCGCGGATAATCTGCACTCGCTGCCTAACCTCCAATCCCCGCTACAACGCCTACTGCCCCTACTGTCAAATCTCCACCGAGCCGAGCCCACTGCCCCAAGGACTGCGCGATCCG
Source organism: Zalaria sp. Him3 (assembly GCA_027923365.1). Classification (NCBI taxonomy): domain Eukaryota; kingdom Fungi; phylum Ascomycota; class Dothideomycetes; order Dothideales; family Zalariaceae; genus Zalaria; species Zalaria sp. Him3. The sequence continues at coordinate 632,374 of BPUN01000015.1, read as the reverse complement.
CCCGCCTACAGCAGCCTCGAAGAGCAGCAGCAGCGCCCGGCAGCAAAGAACCTCTCACCCGGTCTCGAAGATGGATCCGAAGATGCACCTCCAGCCTACTCCGCCCATGCGCCCAGACATCCGCAACCGCTGAGCGAGAAAGCAGCCACGGAGCCAACCCCAGACACGCTGCACTTTCTGGCCCCAACCGACACCCTCGCCTCGCTCTCCCTCTCCTACCGCGTCCCCACCACCATCCTCCTCTCGCACAACCGCCTCGCCACCTCCTCACTCCTGCACTCACGGCGCACGATCCTGATCCCCGGGACCCACTACGCCGGCCCCTCGTTATCACCGCGGCCGGTCGAAGGCGAGGAGGAGGAGCGGCGGAAAGTGATAACGCGGCGGTGGATGGTGCGGTGCAAGTGCGCCGATTACGAGGTCGCGGGGCTGTATTTGGAACGTGGCGGAGGGGTGTTGGAGGAGGCGTGCAGGCTGTGGGAGGAGGATGAGAGGTGGGAGAGGGAGAATCCGGTGAATGGGAAGGGGAAGGGGAAGGGAAGGGCGGGTTTGGCGAAGACGGTGGGCTTGAGGCGCTTTGTGGGTGAGGCGGGTGAGGCAGATGCATTGGCGAGATGAGGCGAGATGAGGCGAGATGAGGCGAGGTGAGGCGAGGTGAGGTGAGGTGAGGTGAGGTGAGGTAGCCTTCACACGTGGGCAGGCGAAGTCACAGGTCGCGGCAACAAGTCAATAGCTGCTGAGAAGAAGTCTCACCCTGATGAATGCTTCATACACCTTCCTTCATTGCATCCGGGCGCCGACAAATACGGCCCTCAGTGTCCGGAGTTCCGACGTGTATTCGACATGACCATGTGGCAAGTCGATCTGTGCATTGATGTGGCCCCTAGACATCCTGGCCGAAGGCCGGGAGGGACCTCGCTCAGCGCTTTGTGGAAAGATCCCGTCCTGATGCGTTTCCGGAAGAGAGGGGCAAGCTCTGGTTGTGCGGAGGCCTTTCGCAAGGCAAAAGCGCGTGAGGCGCTTCATGGGCGGAGCGGGTGGAGCTGAGGCATTAGCGAGATAAGGCATTTCGAGATGAGGCAGAAGCGCTGATGGGGTTGGAGTTGTGATATGGTGTGATTATGCTCGTGGCTATCATGGTGCGCTTGCAACTTGGCCATGGTGTTTCGGTATTGCGCTCATACTAGAATCGTGGTGTATTAGACTGCATACGGTTTTTACCTTATTATACTGAGCCTGAGTTATGCTCTGTACTGTAGTCTCTGCTGGGCCAGAAGAAAGGTGCAATCTCGCCATTGCGAGCCAGTGTTCATCCGACATCACCATTTGATGAAGAGAAGGAAAAAAAAGGCCCTACGAGCAGCAAGGGGCTCTAACCATGTCCAGTACATAGAGACTGCGGGGAGAAAAAAAGATATTTGCGAGCAGCAAGGGGCTGAATCATCTGTTAGGAACCGATCGTGAAAGATCAGAATCATGTTGGAAGCGTACCTCGAACCCTCAACCTTTGGTGTATTTCGTTTCCGAAAACCTGACTAGAAGTCAGCAAAGGGATTCAAGAGTGTATTAAGACCGGATTAGGTAATTACCAACGCGCCTGATCCGATGAGGTTAGCGTAGTTCTCAGTAGTGGGAGCTAAGTACAACGTACTACCATTGCGCCAACCACCCATGATTAAACTAAAATTCCGGCCGTGCATAAACTTATACTCTAATTCGAGGCACCTGTTCGAGTTGGCCCCCCACAGCTCGTGGGTTGATTCGGGTGTGCCCCTCCTAGACAAGGGATATTGATCAAATGGCCCCTGAACACATGGTGCTTGGGGCTGGTAGGGCACAGGGCAGATAGCTTAAAATTGCGGGTTTGGGTTCGGCTTTTCGTCTCGTTCCTGGCTTGAACTTCGACAGAGCTACCCTGCCAAGCATACCGCTTTCGAACGTCACCATAAGACGAAGCATTCGCGTTCAGTAAATTGTCTCTCTCCCTCACACGTGACATTGAGCTACAAGAATACGTACCACGTGCACGAGAGATAAGGGGATGTCTATGAGCATTCACACAATTTGAAGTAGCACAAGGAGCCGCCACAACTCCGCAGAATCTGGTGTTCAAATCCACGACGAAAGAATCCACCACCTCATCAATGGCATCTCTACGAAGCGCCATCTCGCTTCTACAAAGCAGTATAAATCGTCTACTTCCCTTCGCCACCCCAGGAACACCTATAGTACAGGACCTCCTACATCTTCTGGCACTATGCACAGCGCTGTACTACGCCCCTCAAATCCAAGCCTACGTGCAACGTCACCTGCATCAACATCCGAACGACCAGACCGACGACTCGACAGGAGACGAAGCGCCGGATCAGGTACCTACAGAGCATAACCCACCACGTCAAGCGGAAGCCGACGACAACGCCACTCTCTTCGAGCCCGAGCAGCGCCCCAACAATCAGGACGGCTTCCCTATCCAAGCGGAGCAGAATCCAGAACATTTCCCTAGAGGCCTTGAAGACGATAATGTCATCCCAGAACCCGACGAGCCCGGTCCCGCAAACGCGCCCAACCATCAGATTCCCCGTGCCCGGACGCGAGAGGTCGGCGCCAAGAAGGCGCGATCGCTAGCCCGTCGCGACCAGCGTCGCGCCTACCACGAGTTCCAGCGTTCGCAAGGCGACGCGCAACGGGCGCGTGAAGCGGCTGAGGCTGAAGCACGGGCGGTGACGGAAGCGGCTGAACGGGCGAGGCGGGCGGCTGCGGAGGCGGAGGTGAGGGAGCGGGAAAGGGTTGAGAGGGAGAAGCGGAGGATGGTCGAGGAGGAGGAACGGAGGAGGGAGATGCGGAAGAGGGAGGATGTGGTCGTCGGGTTACGGCGAGAGGTGGAGGAGAGGGGTGCTGTGGATGTTGGGGCTGTGGCGAGGGGGGTCGGGGAGAGTAGGGAGTGGGTTGAGCGGTTGGTTAGGGCCAGTGGGATTTTGGGGGAGAAGAGGGATGGGGGGGAAGTGGTGATTTTGACGGGTGGTGGGTGGGTCGTTAGGGTGGACAGGGAAATGATGGAACGCGTGTACACCGTCGCAGCGGAGAATGAGAAGGTTGGGGACGCGGAGGGCAAGGTGGGCTTGCAGGAATTAGGGGGTTTGTTGGAAAAGATGGTAAGGGAGAGGGCGCCTGGCCTCGTGGTAGGCTAGACGATACTATCAACAATGAGAAGGCAGACAACCAGCAGCCGAACGTCATCTACGATGGTGACGGTACGAGTCCTAGCTACAACGTTATCGTTACGACCTACGAGCCGCTTTCTGACCTGAGCATTGCCGACATGCATTAATACAATGGTAAAGATCGGCCGTATCACATGCGACGGCATTCACAACTTGCGCTCAGCTCTGGGCCCCGAAGGCGGCAGGATCTTGAAGGCGTTCCAGGGCGGCGCGCGTGCCTTCTCATCCATCTCCATGCACAGAGTGTCGCCAAGCACGTGACTCACGTGCAACTCTTCCCATTTCATGTACCATACATGTCGCGTCACGCCGTCACTGGACCTGCATCACTTTGGACCTTGCCTACACACATCCATGGATGTACAGGTAACTTCTCACGCTCGCACCTTCCTCTCCTTTCACCCACTCCGCGCTTCTCACGTGCATCCGTTCACCTCATCACTCAGGACATTCACAGCATTGGGACATTTCCAAAGTTCTACCAAAAGTTCAGGAGTACGAATACTGCAGAAAGTATCTACGCAAGTGCCAAAAGTGTGCCAACATTCGTGACACTGTACCTCTGATTGGCTTGCCAGGAGGAGGCAAAGACATTGCAACCTTACGCCTTCGGCCATCATACAATTCGGGCTCAGATCTGCTACGACATATCAACTCGACACCTTCGGCCATGACACCGTTCAGATTCCTGGATCTTCCAGCCGAGCTCCGTCTCTATACTTACAAGATCTGCATCTTGGACCACGAGCGGCGACAATCTGACATGCTCAGCATCTAACCCTACACATGGCGTGGAACCCAACAACCTGCCATTTCGTACGTCTCACGGCAGATACGGTCCGAGGTGTTGCCAGTATTCTACGCGAGCCCCTTCACGCTGGTATGGCCGCCGATCGATGTTGTCAACTTTATCCCCCGATGGCTCCGATGCGCGGGCGACAAGAACGTTGCTCTTTTTACCAGCCTCACGTTCTACATGTACAACTGGAGTAGGCGTGTCCGTCGGGGCTGTCAAGAAAGAGGCGGCGCAGTCAAGTACACTATCAGACCCAGAGACGCAACGGGTCGTGTTGAGGCATTCGTTTTCGGGACTGGGTGTGTAGAGGTCAAGAAACTCACGAACGAGCTCGAGTGGTTCATGAGGGATATCGGCATTCATGAGCGGAGGGCTACTGTGGCAGGCCTCGTCAAGATCGTCGAGTACATCACTGATACCGAGGCTTGAGATCATGTCGGACCACTACTCGTGCATGCTTCGACAGGACCTAGGGGGTGGAGATGGCACACCACAGAGCTGTGTCTTTTCTCATGCAAATGACTGCCATGGCGTTTCAACAGGACAAAGCACGGAGTCACTGATTTCGTGCAAGGTCCAAAAGCTCACTGATGATACTATCTACGCATCTACGTGAAGCTTCTCAACGACAGCGTAAAGTTCCATCTAATCTTCTGAATTTGACCATATCCATTCTGCTTCTATTATACCTTGTTGAGACGTCAAGCGGTTCTGAATTCATACATTGCAGCGTGGCAAGCCTCAAACATTATATACAGCCGCAGACACATGCAGACTTCAAGCTTCCCATCACACAAATGGAAGAGCTGGACAGCGGAGCCGACCTGACTATGACATCAGCCTGCGTTCGGTACCTCATACTTCATTCTCATTTGCGTTCTGTCTCCAATACTTCATGGCAGCCCCCTAAGGACAGGCGGTCGCCTTCTCGGTTGGGAGAAGATGTTGAGCCCCTCATTTCGTGTCTTCCGCTCTGTTTAGTATATACATATAACATTCACTTGGATTTCAGAGTGACCTTCACTCTATTCACTTCTACGCCTTTGTATTCACCCTATTCACCCTACACTTTTCGATCTGAGCCTAGCCTAGTCAAGGTAGGTACGCAGCTAGCAAGCAGTACGTGAAGTGCGTAATCGAGTGATTGTGAGCTTCAGATGTACCAGATATTATGAAACTACGTATAGGTAGCCAGGCCCTCAGACAGTCAGATAGCGGATCAAAAATCCTAGTAATCAATCACACTCTAAACCCCCTTTAGTCTTATGAACCGTGGTAGTGCTGTGACATTTTGGTAGCTGAGATTGCTGTTGGACGTGGCGAGAAGGCGGGGCGGTAAGAGATGAGGTCGCTGCCCGTATAGCTCTTGACCAGTTTCCGTAGAACCCTGGTCTTGTTTGCTTGACTCGCCAGCTTCAGTGCTCATGTCGTCTTCTATTGGACACCAGGGATATCGCACGGAGCGGTCAACATTACACACCCGTTTCACTACGCCTGGACCTAGGTATCAAACAGCGACACTGTAACGTTGACAACTGAGGCAGGAGGAAGAGACCTTGATCGGCAAGGCATGAGCGGGATAGCTCACCTCACCGGCAACCAGCCCCAGGTAATAGGAAGTGGCGATAACGGAACTGCAGAAGCAACTGATGACTCACACCTACACATACAACAGTGACACCGGAAGTTGTGTATACATGTATGTGCTCATCTGCAGCCCGAAAACGCCCCAAAGCTGGACGCAACAACATTTTCAAATCCTACTTGTGTTCCTTCCACCAAAGTTCAACCCTGGCTGCATCGAAAAATCCAGGGATCTTACTAGAGCAGGTGATTCATAAGAATCTTGGGTCTCGGGGTTGAGGTTGAGGTTGCATCGAACCTGATGCTCGGCAAGGCATTGCTGAGTCTCGAGGTGGAGGCTGTTGGTCAAGTTCAAAAACTGGACGCCATACACCGCGACGGCAACAACCACGGACAACTGTGCCTGGCTCTCAAGTTGGGCGCGGACCTGCATGGACTGAGTACCGCCGTGTCCAAGTCATCGATATTGCGGCATCTGCAGTGGCCACATGACTCTCCTAACCGCGATGAACACGACAACATTCCTTGTGAGCTCGCCGGGGCCATCGCGAACCGCGTCCAGGTCCCCGAGCATGGCTTCCAGCCCCTTTCGGAGTATACGGCACGGGTCACGCTGGTTCCGATGACGGAGGAAATACAGCTGTAGCTGAACTGCCCGTACTACGTTATTACCAGGTATGGTCGACCAGTAACACCTTCAGCCCGACTGCTTCCTGACCCATGAGACCAGGACAGCAAAAATCAAGGCCAAGGGCTCGAAGACAATGCAGACGGTCAAAGAAGTGCTTACCTATGAGCCGTGACCCAGCGGCACTCACACACGAGCTTCAGGTCCGCCGCTCCCAGGTCGACAAGGGAGAAGTCGATCGCTCCCTCAAGGAAGCTTGCATACTACGACATGGGGCGCCACGATATCCATCACCGTGAACTTTGTTCCGCTCGACGTCGAGTCGAACGGACAGAGGCGCGCATCCAGATCTCCAACAAGCAGGACCTCAAGGCTGGTGGACCGGTTCAACGACATGTGCCACGAGGAACCCAAGCAGGAGCGCAAGACGCGCCACAAGGAACGCTGTACATGTATGTAGGGTGGATTGCAGGCTGACTGTCGAACCAAGGTGTTACTAGGGAGAAAGGAGTTGAATTGGTGCCATATTACTGCCCGTCTCGCCAATCATATGCCTTCAAAGCTACCAGCAGAAAACAGACCCCAATAGTATCGAAATCGAGAAGAATACAGCCCAATCAGCCATCCATCCCTTGGTCCCTGGACCATACCCAACCCGTTCGCATCGACCATATGAACCTGCGCCTGCCTAACTTCTTGACAGCGCTCTGTCTCGTTCCACCCTCGTCTTGATGGACCTCTTAGCCATGCTATGGTATCCTTTCCCTTGTGGAACAGACTCCCACAGCTTCTCGCGAGCCCTACAGCGAGGCCGACCTGAGCATCATCTTCGAGACCTGTTCGCTAGATAGGCAGCAGGCACGCGCGGCCGCCGTATAGGTGTTCGCCAGCCGCCGCGGGCTTTCAGCCACGCCCGCACAACTATTAGAGGACGTGGAGGCCTATACAGGTGATGCCAGTGAGCTCCCCGGGGCTGTTGCCAACACCCCGACTTTCCGCTCGCATCTTCCTCGCTAGCTTTCACTCGCCAAACGCCGGGCTCTATAGCAGGTCACACGGGATTTGGAGCACGAATGGGCCGCACATCTGCCCCTGCCAACGCGTTACGAGTCGTCGGAGCTGATCATGTAACAGCCATCGACAATTCTTTCTTGGATGGTGCCCAGACTGGCTTGACTGGGTATGGTCCACTCGCGGTCGCTGTCATTCCGCGCCCGGATCGCGCAGAAGCTGGAATCCACGATGTGTGAATAGAGGGTGATGAGGGTCGGGCCAAGGAGCGTCGGGCCGAGAAACACCTCCTCAACTGGGAGAAAGTCGAAGTCTCTGTTCATATCAAAAGTCATGTGAAGGACCAGTTTCCCTTACTCATTCACCACGAAATGAAAGGAAATTTCCCTCTTCTCCCGACTTCACCCTCTTCAAAACATTCGCTCTCTTCACTCATGGCAGTTGCCACGACGGACGAGCCTAACCCGTTTAGGGAAAAGTGAACTGAACAATGCAGAATGTGCGCAATTGAGCGATTGTGAACTTGCAAGTCCCAGCCATTTCGGAATCAGCCAATTACCAGCGAGTAAGAACCCTCTTAGCGAGGATCAGTTTCCATTAAGGAGGAGATAAGCTTAAACTGGGCGAGGACGAGGGGGGCTAGGGAGAGCTTGGCAAATGTTGCGGGTGGAAATAAAATGGTGGATGGGGCGCTCGCCATGGCTCTTTCAGTATGCCAAGCTGTATTGTCGAAGGGGTGACAATTGCGCAGTTGGTGGGATATCGACAGATTAGATCTTCTTCGAGGTTCCTAGGACCGTCAGTGATATTCACTTCGAGTCACTGGCGTGAGTCCCGTGTATTCCTGGGCTTCAACTCATGCCAAAAGACACCACCTTCGCAATCAGTAGACTATGGCTCTCACACACCTATTCCTCGTCATGAGTCCGGGTACTCATGTAATTCTGCGCAACTATAACTATCCCTTTCGCTGTCAGCCTTGTCCCTACACCTCTTTCATCACGATAACTGCCCCAATATACACACCATCATGATGTGCATCCTGTTATGGAAGAGCGCAAGGACATCAGCACTTACCGATGAATGTAACCGTGATAGGACGATCAGCAGCTGGATGTGTCAAGTCACCTGCATGTTATTAAGATGTAGTGGTTCTTGGTAGCGGTAGGTTCATACTGTATGATAAGGGACGGAGTCGGCTCCGTCATAAGACTTGTCAGCATGGCCATAGATACATGTATGCACCTAGTTTGGAAAACACGGGTTCAGATGGCACATCCACGAATGTAAACATGTTTGAAGAGTCAGGATTGCAGTGTAGAGTTTCACCACCAAGTATGGACATATTATTGACCATAGAGTATTGGGCTCTTAAAAAGGCTTCATTCATTCATGATATCTTATCTGTGGTTTGCGCATCTGGTCTCGCTCTTGGACTGCCAAGTCCAACGCCTCGGGCCCCTCTTGACGGTACCCTTGCAACACTTCCTGAAAACTTTCGCGGGCACACCACGCCGTGCACTATCAAGATGGCGCTTGATGACATCGGCCGGGATATTCGTGTGACCCAACTTCGGTGTCCATCCCATAAAACCTGGTCTCTAACCGTGAACACCGCTAGAGGAGCCGCCGACCATCGAACCCTTGTTGTCGTTCTTGCTTCCGTTGCGGCCAGACTCCTGTTCATGATGTTAGAGGATGTGTCCGAGAGTAGATGATGATTGCTGGGTACTGACCTCTGACTCGACGATGGTACCCTTCTCCAAGATCTGGGCAATGACGTCGTCCTCCTTGTGGGTACCGAACTCGCTTTCGAGGGAACCTTTAGACGCACTGTCCATGATTCCTTGTGCACCTTGCCTGTGACTCTTCATCAGTACGCTACTTCTCCAATGCCGTGAGGTTTGGAGGAAGCCAATGGATCTTACTTGTGGGTGACGAAGATCTTCCAGCCGTTCACCACCTGGGCGAGTGGCACCGTCTTGTCCTCCTTCCAGTTCCTGACATCCTGGGCTGACTCGGCGAAGACAATAAAGTCATCGTCCTTGCCCTTGTAGTGGATCTTGGTCTGACCGGCGTTTCCGCGCATGATTGCTGATTTGAATGTGTGATTAAGGGATTGTAGTGTTTGTAGTAGAGAGCAGTGTTAAGCTTGAGGTAAGCTGTGTGGTATCTTGATAATTGGTATGAGAATGTGTTGTAGTATGGTATGGGTATGAAGTTGAAGAGGAAGAATGTTTTGTAGCTGAAGTAGAAGTACAAGTAATGCAATATGTGGCAGTCGCGTGAGAGCACCCCGGCTACGTCAAGCTTGAGCACGGACGGTGTGACGTAGGCTGCCCCTTGCAGACTCCACCTTCCCGCTTCACATGATGGGGAAAGGGTCACTGTTATTCTTGGCATTCACTTCCACTGCCTTCCAGCTTCTACCACACGAGAGTCACGTCATAACAATCAATCACTCTACAGCGAAGCACATTGCGGGACCAGCGCAGACCATGATTGAATGCATACGTTCGTCAATGCGCTTTCCAAAGACTGTTCCTCGTCTAGCCAACTACCAATGCTCTATCTCGGTCTGTTCCAGCCCAAACTCCATTTTCCAATCCTCTACGCGTCCACTTCCACTTCCACACCATATCAGACGGATACTCAATTCCAAAACTTCAACAACTTCGTCTTCTGTCTATTCAGTCCCGGCGCCTTGTTCTCACCAGTGCTATGCGAACTAAAGAACGGTGATCGAGGCCTGTCAGCCAACATAGTACTCGTGCGAAAGGCAGCAGGTCTCTTCTTGGTATTGTCCAAGACGAAATCCTCTGGCAAGAAAGCCTCAGGCGCATTGTGAAAGTCAATGAGAGGCTTGCGCCTTGACTTTGGTGGACGCGCTTCTTTCGATTCCGGCTTTCCTCGCTTGAGATCGAGCGTGCTGAGTGCACTTGACTGCAATGCAGCAACACTGCTGTAACTGGCGGATCGTTTGGACATGGAGAAATTGCTTGCTAGGCTTGCCATGCTGAGCTTGCGCATGACCGAGTTTGCTGATGCCCGGATGTGGTGTTCCGTACTGCGCCTCAGCATGCCTGGGTAAGGTATTAGGTCTTTGGTCCAGACGTCTGAAAGTGCCTCTTCCAGTTTGCTACGGTCGGAGCGACGGGGTGCCAAAGTAGGAATATGGCTAGGCGTCATAACCGACTGCGATCGCGGAATCGGCAACGATGCAGTCGAGGCATTCTTATCCCCAACGACGTCTTTGATCGCTTGCGTGTTCTTGATGATGACTTGGTTCAAATCTGTGGTGGGACCCAGTGTTGCCGAACGGTGAACAGAGAGTCGGCGCACGAAGCCACTAGCTTTGCCAAAAGCCTTCCCAATGCTTTTCATGTCGTGAGCGAGAGAAGACTGGATGTCGATGAACTTAGCATGCCCTTCTGCTAGACGGCGCGTCTCTGTCGCGATTCGTTCTGCAAGCCTGGTTTTCCACACACATTCTTCCGGTGCTGAGCAAGCAGTGAAGACCATTTCGTACATCTTGCCTGTACATTCAACGATGAGTTTCCAAGAATGAGGTGCCGTATGACATTGTAAACCCTTGCCATTGTCTACTTCCTCAATGCTTGCGGTGGCTAGCCAGGAGCAAAGGACCACTCTGTAGCCTGTCACAGCCTCGACTGCGGACAACAGGAGACATGATTCATAAAGGGTGATGACCAGGTATTGACCTTTGATTCCATGCTTTGCTCGATAAGCGACGTGGAGGACACCGCACAGACACAATTTGCCGAAGGCTTGAAAGGTGGTTGCATTGCTAACCTAGTACAGTCAGCATTGATCTTACGAACATGTTTGTATCTGATCTACCTGGAGGGGAAGATGTAACCGGTCCTGGAGTGTATGCGAGATCTCCATGAGCCTCAATTTCTCCGGATCGTCCTTTGCTTCATTGACATTTCTGCAGGTCTCTGACAGCAAGCAAAGCACATTCTCAAACACGGCATGTGATTCAGGGTCATCGCAGGATGGTGTGAGCCGACAAAGATCCTTCAGCAGTAGTTCGTATCGAGTGATCCTTTGAATCGGCTTGATCAAAAGGTCCTTGATCGTCGACGCCTTCTTCAGATTTCTACTCCGGGCGTTGACAGGGTTCAAAGAAGCAGACAAGGTCTCCATAGCTCGGTCGTAATCCTGCCAAGCTGTCATCCGTTCCTGTAGCTCATCCATCTCTAATTGCATAGCTTCGCATCTTGCTGCGTATTCTTCATAGATGTTGAACCGTTGCATGACCCGGAGAAAGATCTTTGCGATTTCTGCGGCTATCTGCGGACTACACGAAAGTGTGAAGGGCTCGTGCTCTGCTGATGACCTGCTGATGTTCAAGGAACGGCGATGCTGTCGGATTGTATGCGTCTTGGGTGTTCGCAAGGGCGTGGACTCTGCGCTGTACCATCGGATGTGACGAGGAGTGGACGCGGCAGTGCGTGCCTCTCGAGCCGATGTTTGGTCGTACTCAGAGAAAGGCACTACTTGGTGCAGAGAACCAATGATCTCGTCGTGAAGTTGAAGTATTTGAGTTATGTTATTTCGCGCCGGACTTGGAGCGTAACCCGTCGAACCCATACGTGGGGAAAGCAAGGTACAGTATGCCTGATGGAGTATATCAGTAACAGCAATCTTTGTACCCAGAACTGCACTTTCTTACATTGCTCAATGCCCTTAGGTCTGCTATGTACCCTTCTTCAGTCCTGATAAGCTCTTCGATCTTCTCGCGACGCTTCCTGGAACGGTGTCGAGCAGCTTCGTCTGCTAAAGATGCTGGAGCGGAGTTCGCAGTAGCGTGAGACGAAGGTGGAGCTATACTTGTACCGGCTATTGTTATACTTGCTGAATTGACCCCGGTGACCCAAGCGATGGACGAACCTATCGAGTCAGACTTCCGATGATGTCGCCGTTGTGGTGTCGTTCTCTGCGAGCCTCTCCTCCGCAAAGTGCTCATCCACCTTCGGAACGGCCCCTCGTCACCCTCCATCATGGCAACAAAGGTATGTTATGGAATACATGTTGATGAGATAAGAGACAGTTGGTGCACAGCCATAGACGAAAAGACGTTCAGCAAGCGCTGTCCGGCCCATGGCGACTCACGTCCGAGTTCCATTCCAGCTGCCATTTCGGCGACGCCATGTCCTGCTGGGGCAACAATAAAGATGAGGTGATTCATAGAATTAGGAAAGGAAGTCGTTACCTTTGGCCCTTGAGCGAAAGACGTACGCGGCTAAGGGCACGTCTCAGCGTTTGAAGCGCCGAATAAACGTGCAAATCCGATTCGGAAGGTACCTCGCGTTTACGCTGCACCTGCATTACTTGTCCGATTTCGCATCTTGAGTGGCTAAATGGTTTCCGTTGCTCGAAATTCCACTATCAATGTGCTCTTGGGAATAGATGTGACTTCCAAATGTCGGCATTAGCCCCAATTACCAGCGCCGGTCTGCGCAATCTTGGTTGCCTGTCCCATATCGTACAATCTTCCCGTCCTTAGTTAAGCTTCAAGAGGCATTTTTGCAGCGCTCTCTTCTCTCGTCCATCCCTTTCGAGCACATATGTCAAATCTCGCATCTGAATTCCACGTCCCTCAATACCATCCTCCTTCCAACCACCCCATTTCCGCTCGATAACCTTACCCTCTCCTCCAATACCTGTAGGACCATCCTTCGCCCCATCGCCCTTCTTCCCACTCGAAGGTGCGGGGGTACTCGCCTGGCTCGCTTTTGGTGTCGCCTTGTACGGGTTACTCGGCGTACTTGGCGCACCGCCCGTAAGCCAAGAATACTTCTTCTTCCTGCCCATACCCAAAGCCATGGCAGCCGTCGTGTTCGCGTTCTTATGCAGAACCTCCTCCGTTTGTCCCATCTTCGCCTGTCGCTCACGCTCTTTCTTGCTCAGCGGCTTCTCCGGAGCAATGTTCGGATCAGGCGTTGCACCAGGCGCCGGCGTACCTCCACTTGCGCTTTCGGCGGTGGCTGAAGGTGGCGCAGCATCGAGAGGCGTATTACTGGCCGCAGCAGCGCGTTGTGCGCGTTTTCGAATGCGCTCCTCTTCGCGTTGAGCGTCGGTTATCTGAAGGCGGTTGAAAGTTTCGGGAAGGGCTGGATTGGCGGGTTTGGGTTCACCGTAACGTCGTGCTCGGGCGAGGGTGTAGGCTTCATCTAAGAAAGACCTCATGCGCTCATTTGCGGCCAAGGAGATCAGAGCAAGCACTTCCGCCAGAGGCGCGTTCTCATTCAAAAGACCGTGGGACTTAACCGCCGCAATACCAGCGGTTCCATCAGGATTTGTTGCGGTCATTGTTTGAGGAGGCTTCTCTGGGATCTTATCGAAGAGGCCTTCCACGTTTATTCGCACACCTTGGTCGTACGCTATGCGATGCATGCGATGTCGGATGGTGTTGCCCTGGAGAAATGGATCCCGCATGTGTTGCTGCTGGGACTCTGCTTTCTTCCGAGCTGCAGCCTCATGTTTGCGAGTGACCTCCTCCTCAATGCTTTCCTGAGATTGTGCCGGTTGCGAAACCGGACCGTGACCGCTGAATGCAGGATGCTCACCGTAGCTGCCCTGTGTGAGTGAATTGAAGCTGTTGTTGGGTGATGCGACCGTCGTGCCAGAGTTGAATGACGTATTGAATGAGGTATTTCCATGAACATTGCGGTATGTATTGACCATGTAGTTCTCCTCCTCGCGCAAATCCACACCGGAACCGAAAATGACATCGCTAATGTCACTGATATCGGTAATCTTCTCCTTCTCCTCCTTCTCTGGCTTGGGTGGTGGTCCCATAGTGCCTGCACTAGGGCCTGGTGCTGGGGATGAGCTGTGCGGATGCGGTTCTGGCATATTGAAGTTCGGAGGACTTGTAGCTGGCGAGTATGCCTGATTTTGGTACGGCGGATATGCCGGGTAGCCTTGTGGTGAGGCATACTGTACTGTCTGCGGCGATCCAGGATTTGGCGACAGGCGCTGTCTCTTTGCGGGCGGAAGGGCAATACCACCTACGTTCGGCGGTGACTGCGCGGGCGCGTACGGCGAGTATGGGCGCTGAACAGGCCTTTGCGGAGGCGACATCTGGTGCGCCATGGTTGCGCAAGGTCTGAGAAGCTGGTGGGAGATGTTCCCTGGTCAAGGACGGAGAAGGTGACCTTGAACTATCTCAACGCTATCATCACCGAAGAATGTTGTCCTGTAGTGTAAGGTGCGCTCCGGGAGTCCAGGTACTGTAAGAGACTGCAGGGTCACGTTGCGGCGACTTGAGGTGGTAAAGCTGTTCGAAGTGTAAAGTCCCCCAGGTTGACAGCCTGTTGCGCCGGCGTTTGCCGAGAGAAGCCTAGAGCGCGACTTTGAACCTCATTGTTGAAGCTCACCTCTCACGCCGGCGTCAGTTCACTTCTATGCATCAAACCTTCTATTCACTCTCAACACCCTGCCATCCTTTACCGTTATATCCACCCGACTGCTCTGCATACCCTTACCTTTGAACTTCCGTTGCCGTGTTTCACATTCCAAGATTGTCTGTGAGCTGACACTCAGCGACGGTTAGCGTCAAGACGCGCCGAGATCTGCCTACAACAACCATCTATCACACGTCTAGGTTGGCAGACCTAGCTCAACCACATAAGACATGGCTACCAAACGGAAACTTGATACTGCATCGCCAGAAGAGGAGGAGCCAATTGATCCATCAGATGAGCTGATGTTTCTCGCCCTGGGTGGTGGTAATGAGGTCGGAAGATCTTGTCACATCATCCAATACAAAGGCAAGACTGTTATGGTATGGGAGCGCACCTAGCAAAGATAAGGCTGTGGTGCTCGTGCTAATGAGCATACAGCTTGATGCTGGTATACACCCAGCGTATGACGGACTAGCTGCATTGCCTTTCTACGACGAGTTCGATCTAAGCACCGTAGATATACTATTAATCACTCAGTAAGTCAACCTTTTCCAAGTTCAGCTGCGTAGCTGGTCGGTCATCACGTTGCTTGTTCCTTTTCGTGAGTGGTATGCGGTCACAAGCACTTCTGAGCACAATGGGAAGGTCCATCCCACAGCCTCTACGCTCTCACCACCGGCCCGGGACTTGATTACGTCCAGGTCGAATGTCCAAAGATCAGAACAAGACACCAAGATGTGTACATAGCCACGAAATGCAATTCTGTTCTATCACCATTTGTGCCTGTGACCGCATGCCTTCCCTTTGCTGAGCGCATACGATACAACAATGGCTATAATAGGATAGGAACGCTAATCGGTGGCCGTAGCTTTCACATGGATCACGCCGCCTCATTACCCTACGTCCTCGCGAAGACTAACTTCAGTGGCAAGGTGTTCATGACACATCCGACAAAAGCCATCTACAAATGGCTCATGCAAGATTCCGTTCGAGTACAGTATGTTGTATTACATGCAAGGCTCTCTTGCTACAAGCTGATATAGACTAGGAATACGCAAACATCCTCCGAAGCCGTCCCCCAACTCTTCAATGAACAAGACGTCCTCAGTACCCTTCCCATGATCCAGACCATCGCTTTCCACACCACTCACACCCACTCCGGCATCCGCATAACACCTTACCCAGCCGGACACGTTCTCGGTGCTGCCATGTTCCTCGTCGAAATTGCTGGCCTGAACATCCTCTTCACTGGTGACTACAGCCGCGAGCACGACCGACACTTGATCCCGGCCTCCGTGCCCCGTGGCGTTAAAGTCGACGTTCTTATCACCGAATCCACTTTCGGTGTGGCATCTCATATCCCGCGCGTGGAGCGCGAGACGGCGCTCATGAAGTCTCTGACCGGAGTCTTGAACCGAGGCGGAAGGGTTCTGATGCCTGTCTTCGCTATCGGACGAGCCCAGGAGCTGTTGCTGATTCTGGAAGATTACTGGAACCGCCATCCGGAGTACAGGAAATATCCGATTTACTACGCTAGTAATCTGGCGAAGAAATGCATGCTGGTGTATCAAACATACATTGACGCCATGAATGATAACATCAAGAACATGTTCCAGAAGAAGCTTGCGGATGCGGCTGCGGGTGATGATAGTAAAGGTGCTGGTGGACCGTGGGATTTCAGGTGGATCAGGAGTTTGAAGAGTTTGGAAAGGTTCGATGATGTGGGAGGGTGCGTCATGCTGGCTAGTCCGGGTATGCTGCAGAACGGAGTTTCGAGGGCGCTGCTGGAGAGGTGGGCGCCGGACCCGAAGAACGGTGTTATTATCACCGGTTACAGTGTTGAAGGCACAATGGCGAAGGTGATCTTGACAGAGCCGGAGAGCATCCAGGCCGTTATGACAGGCAGAGTCGGCGGTCCCAAGGGCACAAAGGGTGGAGATAACGAGAAGGTGATGATACCAAGACGATGCACCGTTCAGGAGTACAGTTTTGCAGCGCATGTCGATGGTACTGAGAACAGGGAGTTCATCGAGGAAGTGCAGGCACCAGTTGTGGTAAATATCATATCCGAACCCGTTGCTCCCATGTTTATACGAAGCCGATGCTGACAAAGGGCCTCCGCAGATCCTCGTTCACGGCGAGAAGACCAATATGATGCGTTTGAAGTCCAAGCTTCTCTCCCTCAACGCCAACAAGACCACTCCCACCAAGGTCTTCTCACCCGCAAACTGCGAAGAGCTGCGCATACCTTTCCGGCAAGACAAGATCGCCAAGGTGGTTGGACGTCTCGCAAATCAAATCCATATCCCGACCGCACTACCTTCGCCGCCGTCGTCGGACGAGGAGGGCTCGGAGGAGAAGAAACTACGGATCGAAGGCGATGGCCAGATAGTCTCCGGTGTGCTGGTTCAGAATGACTTCAAGCTCAGTCTCATGGCTCCGGAAGATCTGAAGGAGTACGCTGGCTTGACCACAACAACCATCATTTGTAGGCAGCGCTTTACGCTATCTGCTGCTGGTGTAGACTTGATCAAGTGGGCGCTTGAAGGTACCTTTGGCGCCATCAAGGTGCTATCAGAGGAGGTCAATGGCAAATTAGAGAATGGAGACGCGATGAAAGAGGAGGCGGACGAAGAGATTGCCCGGCCTGTGGAGACGACCTTCGAAGTCATGAGTGTAGTAAGGGTCAAGTGCAAAGACCGTGGCGAGGTCGAGGTCGAGTGGGAGGGTAACATCACAAACGACGGCATTGCAGATGCTGTAATCGCGGTTCTGTTCTCTGTCGAGACCAGCCCCGCTGCTGTCAAGCGTAAGTGCAGCATGCCCCATCACGTGCTACTACTTGTTCACACTGCGCAGAATCTTCAAAGCACCACTCTCACTCGCACTCCCCACCCGAGCGCAACCTCCACGCCCACGTCACGCCCGCCGAACGTCTCTCCCGCCTCTGCATGTTCCTCGAGGCCCAGTTCGGCGAAGACGCCATCACCCCCATCGCCAAACCCAAGTCGGTCCCCGTGCCCGAAGATGAAGGCTTGGACGAGATTTCTCGCGAGAAAGCACAGTCGCAGAGGGAGGCGGCGGAGTTGGAGCGGTTACATAGTATGGGCATTCCGGTGCCGGGATTGGAGATCAGGTTCGATAAGCATGTTGCGAAGGTGTGGTTGGAGAGGCTGGAGGTGGAGTGTGCGACTAGGAGTTTGGCGGATAGGGTTAGGGCGGTTACGGAGAGGGCTATGGAGGTTGTTGCGCCGCTTTGGGAGTAGCTAAAACAGTGTGGAGACGGTAAATGGATGGTGGGGTTTATGCGCGGACATCTCTCAGAGCTCGTGACCGTCTCGGCACTAGTTCAAGTTACGGTAGCATGTTTCTGAGCCACGTTCGGGGCAAAATGTATTTTTATTGGCTCAGCACTATCTTTTGACCAATGAGATGCACCGATGATGGCGCTGATGCTACTCATGGATGAACTTTCAGCATCAAAGTACTTGGACTGAAAATAGTCATCCTCGGAAGCTCGGCTACCTGTGGAGCTCATTCTCATTGCAGGTGCCCGAGGTGAGATGTTCTCAGAATGCTACATCGTGGGCGGCATCAGTCTTTGTCTAAGCATTTGCAAAGATCTCTGATTGTACATGCAGCAGTACTCACATATGCACTACGGGCCGGGCTTGAGCTCTGAGAGAGCTGGCCCACTCTGCGACTGACATCGTGGTCGAGGTAAAGGCGATAGCCTGGTGCTCTTGAACCGGAGTATGAGCGTGTGAGCTCCCCACCGACCCAGCTTAACGAACACGAGTCACTGCGTACAGTCAGACATGACTCTCCGAAGAGAAAGATTGAAACAGATTCACGTACGTTTCAGTGCGTTGTACACCATGGCCAGCTACCGTGGGTACCGCTTATCAGCATGCCTTGTTCTGAGCTGAGATGTAACATTATCCGCGCTCTGTGTGCTTCTAATGTTGTGGGAATCCAGATATCACGAACGGCCTCCTCGTGACGCGTGGACCAAGCTCTGGGTAAAGATTCCAGCAGGTACCAGTCGTGTGAAAGTGCCTCTTACAGTGTGTGCAGCAGGAGACCGTCCTCCTAGTGTCCTTTCCTGCGGGTTCTGCCTCTGAGGCGGCGGCGAGCGCCATTGTGGCTGCAAATGCCCATGATCGCAGCTTGGATTGTTCCTCCTAGCATGACTCTTGTTATGGTCCCTTTCATTAGCTCTAGGATTTCCCCTCGAAAGTCTCGTGGGATAGGCTTGTTCTTGGACACCATCTCGAAGAATTTGGAGGGCATATCTACTGCGCGTGAGAAATGGTCGAAGGCGCACTGCAGATAAGTCTGGAGGTCGTCGAAACTGCAAAGCATGCGCACTTCCTGACAGGCCATGGAGGCTACCTATCTGCTCTTTATTGAGCTCATAGCGCCCTTTGGTGGACATTCCTACTACAATGATTGAGATAGAGCAACACTCATGCAGATCTCCCGGTCTTGACTCTTCCATTACGAATGCGCCAATGGTCTGCAAACGAAGCAGATTCCGGGATGCGCGATATGGCAGCGACAAAATCGCACGTGAGTGTATTCGTCGCTTCTTGGACGTCCTAATGACGCGCATCTATGGCGTTAATCGCGACATGGAGTGCGATGATGAGGTGCAGTAGGAAAAGCTGGTTCAGAGAATATCCGACTAATACAGAAGCCCAGTGCAGCAGCTTTGCAAGTACGGTTTCGCACGTGCTCGCTTCACCTCACCTCACTTCACCTCACCTCACCCCACCTCATCTCACCTCACCTAACCTGTTCTTCGCAAGTGTAGTCACAGAAACGTTGGGGCTTCAATTACTTAGAGATTCGCAAGACGAAGACTATAGCCTCTGAAAAGGCAAATGGAAGCCGCGGATCGACCACTGTGACGGAAATTCGGCGCCTTCTTCTTTCTGGGTTAGTGGCCCACTCAGGCGAGAAGTTTACATGGATTTGCGCAACTTCCTCACATCACCCTGTCTCTTGCCTCGCCCTGACGGCCAGAGGGTCATTCTCGCTTCCGTCCAAGCCCTCACAGTCAGCGTAGAGGTACGGAAGATCTGTCATGGATGTCCCGGGCTCAGCATCAAGGTCCACATCTGCAGATGTTGGGAAGTTGTGACTTGCATGACCCGTCACAGCGAAGGCGAAGGCGGAAGCAGGTAGTGACTTGGTGGCCTCTTGACGGTTGATGAGCATCTTCAGGAGCGTACTATTGTAGGCACCGGTCTGCCCTGCGACCAAAACGAGCTGCGGGTAGCGCATCCACTTGTCCTCAGGTAGACTGTCCGCCATGATAGCGGTGTATCTTCCCTATTTCTGGAAAACCTGCCAATCTTCCTCCTGCATATGTTCTCCGCCTAACCAGGTTGTATCCTCGTCATCGCGATGACATTGTTCTTGCTCTTCTGCGGAAGATGGATGCGAGAGTATCTCGAGGTACCGTTCGCCAATCTGTTGGAATTGCCTTAGTCGTCTGTCCGTCTCAAGGCTTGAGCTATGTAGGAGCATCACGCGTTTCGATCTTCCCTGTCGAAGTGTCAGTTGAGAGCGAAGATGGGGGCGGTGTCTGCGAGCTTTTGCAGAGCTCTTCCCAAAGTTGAGCTTCATGCGTGTACGGCCCCAGCAAGGCTTTGTATGGGCCGCGAGGGCTAAGGGGAACTAGCCACCCACAAAGGGCATCACCAGACTGAAGCTTGGCGTTTGAGAGCCATGGGTACAGTGATATTGGCCCGGGGGCTGGTGGCGCGTTCGATAGCGACGAGCCGTGGAATCAAGTGACTGGTTGCTGCCGTGTCTGCGCTCCTGGCCAGAGCTGCCACGCTGTCCAGACCGGGTCGATGGATGCGGCGCGGTAGCTCGGTGCTGCGAGGAGCGTTAGACGGGCCGTGGCGAAGGTCGTGACTGGAGGGTGTTGGTGCAGCTTCTTGTTCAGCCTCTTTTGACGTACAGGACTGCTCTTCAAAGTTGTCAGAAAAGTGCGCAGGAGAAGAAGGGGCGTTACGTGCGGAGAAGCTGAGCTCGAGGGTGAGGGACGCTGTGCAGAGTCGCTGCGGCTATGCCTGTGGTGTGTCTCTGCCGTGCAAGTCCAACTTCCATCTTCTCCGCATATTCATCTCCGGAGACGGGGCTGACCGAGCTTCATTCTTCCGCGGGTGCAGGTTGCCTCCAGCTGTCATGTGTACGTGACAACTTCAAGGTGGGGAGATATGACGTTGGTCTGGGATGTGAAGTGAATGTGCAGAGTTTCACGTGACAGTCAAGAGAGGTGAAGAGGGATTGGGGTAAAAAGACCGTCCAGGCTGGACGTGCGATTCCCACGACTTCCTGTTCCAGACGCCCCTCCTACTCGTAAGAAGGTTCCGGTCCTCAAACGCGCTAGCGTCACTTTGCGCGTGCATCGACTATCTAGGGACACTGTCAGCGGTGGGGTGAATTCTGTTCCGGCGCTCAACGATTGAGAAGTCCGAAGCTGCTGGGTTTCTGGGTGTCCAGGCCGGCTCTTCTCGTGTGCGAGGCCATCAGCTCCCCTTTTCCCATGCTAACATGGCCCTTGCAAGGCCCAACGACGGTCGCGACATCGAGAACAAGACCTAACACAGTATCATATTGTCTGTGGATAGGCCGATGAGCCGCAATGTTGACTCGCTTGGTTGCGTACGGCAACAGCCTCTCACAACACAACATGTGAAGCGTATGCCGTTCTCCCTCTCTAATCTCTCTTTTCTCTTCCTATACACGAGCGGCGCTCCTTGTTCGGAGCGCAATATAGCAGTTACCGCGCCCGAGCCTCGCACGGAAACCCGCTAACGCAACTTGACAAACACCGCCAAAGAACCAGCCTATGGTAAACCGCAGGACACTCTCTGCGACGACCATCTCCGTCACCATCGTTCTGGCCGTATTCGGGTATGTTTCCTCCTGACAAAGTTGGCCCTGGGTAGAGCTAACGCGTCGCAGGTTCGCGCGAGTTTGATAGGCGCCACGAGCGGCTGTATATCCTCCGCGACCAAAATGACACCGATTCTGCTGCTATCGTGGTTCCCACAGGCGGGAGTATTGGACCTTACACTCGCTCACGGCTTCCATGATGAGGCTATGGTTGAGCTGCGGAGGCTGAGGTGGCGGGCTTAAACGATATCATGGCCCCCTTGCGTGGCTCAAGAGAAGGTTGTGGATACCAAACAAGGCTGGCTGCTTTCTGTGATACACGACGCTCAGAGCTTGTGGACTGCTCCTTCGCAAGGCGACCGCAAAGGACTCCCCGCAATTAAGCTCGAGGATGTCCACAGCTGCCATTGCCTTAGCGGAGAGGTGCGCAAATCGGTCATATCAGGTGAGCCAAGAGCTAATGATCCTTGTCCAGTGCCCGGGGGTGGGCGCTCGGCCGAGCGGTAGCCTATCTCTTCAGGAAGGGAACAGGCGGCCAATCGCTCGGTTAGCTCTCTGTGAACGTTTGTATACCGGATCACCTGCAGTATCCAGTCTCCAACATCCTGGATCATCTGTCGTCGATCCGTACAGCTATTCTGGTCTCTAGAGATGGCAGCTCCAGTGGTCAAATTGGCACGCACTGAGACCAGATACATGCAGGTGTATATAAAGTTGGTACGAATCAGGCCTAATGCGCCTCACACATGATGGCCCGGAATCTCATGATGTCGAAGAGCCTTCTGCGGTTGGGTGCGGTCCTGTGTATTCTATTAGGAATCGTTCAACTTTGTTTTTACGTCCTACAATCCTCGTGTTCTTGCTGTTCTAGTTGTATAGCGTTTGAAAGTCTATCGAAGTGGTCACCAAGCAACTCTTACATTCCGTGATCAAGCTGGATGAACATACCTACAGCCTGCGGCAACTGATCGGGTGGTGGGCGCTTGCAGCAGTCTCCGATTGGCTTTCAAGAGGGGCACCGCCGACCGCGATGCAGACCGCCGTAGACAGGATGTGACGTGTAGCACCGTCAGTTTATGACCAGGCCGTAGATGGATGTCTGATATCTCCAGCTGTTGCCGGACTATTAAGAGGCTGTCTCAACATAGCGTATCTCTAATTCCAGTTGTCCCAGGACACGTAAAAGTTACTCAGCTTTCTTCAGGTTACAAGTGTGGCCCGATGTTCTCGACTCTTGAGCCTACCAAGGCAACTTCACATTCATAATCGAAACTACGTACGATTCAAATTTTGATTGTGAGATCACCCCTTTACGTAAGGGACCCGCAGTATGGAGGTTCACCTGCCCGCAGTATGTGGCTTGAACAGGTTAGGGGTCGCGAGTTTTGAAATCGGATGTTCAGCCGCACGCCAGCCAGCCTTCATGAGCACCGTGCTCGATATGATCTTGTGATGCCAACACTCACGATCGTTATATCCCAGTCAAGGGTCTCGTGTACAGATCTGGGGCCCTGGGAATTTTCATAGTGGTAGCGAGCTCTTGGACAGAAACTAGGATTCCTAGCTACTCGTTATACTACTCGCAAGACACATGTATGCCATCCAGATAAAACAGTCTGGCCCCCGATGTCTTGATGCAACAGCTCGAACTTTGGTGCGTCCATATTCCAGACTATCATTGATCCATGTACGCATGGATGGTCAAGGTGCGACGGGACATGAGATACCTACCGTAGGGGCCGATTGATCAAGATGTTCGGTCGACGAGCCCTGCTAACCTGAGCTGAGGACTGATGTTCGCCTCAGTATCTCTACTCTCTACCATCCGCGCAGTCAACGACTGAATGCTAGGAGGCAATATGCTATCCTTGTTCTTCTTCGTTGGCGACCACGTGGTAGCTGAGACCTGGCTTTGAGAGAGTCAGGGCGGATACGGAGAGGGCTATGTAGGTTTTTGCGCCGCTCTGGGAGGAGACGGAATAGGGGATAAAGGAAAACGGATTAGTTTTATGGATGCATGTTGCTGTTGTTAGGGTTGGCTATCTCAACACTGGCTCAGGGCATGGTGCAATGTCCGAAAGGGATATTTCCGGATGGACTATGGTGATACGTGACTCATTGGGGAACCGAAGGGCGGTATTGGATTCAATCGCCAGTCTAGCCAGATATTTCTTGCTGGTAGTGTGGCATCATCGACCCGTCGGCCTCAGTCTCATTCGTGCCCTTCCGAGGAAAGCACTTGTCTGCCTGTTCCAGTGAGCTTCTCCGGTAAGCTGCCCTCCTCCAAGACGGATCGAACTGCATAAACCGTCAAAAGCCGAGATACTTAGTATGGGATCTAACGTCTGATAGAGGGAGAAGTCCCCCCAATGTTTGCCTCATAGCATCATGATATGTCTGGTGCAATCTGACTGTGCGTGCTGTCTACGATGCAGCCGATTGAGAATTCAACAGAAAGATGTAGAATAAGAAGCTGCCACCGCCCTCAAGTACTCCGAATGACTCTGTGCTGGATCACGGACTAAATAAAGGATCGTATAGTCTCCTGTTCTACCCTTTGATGCACTCGTGTTTGCATAGCCCCATCATTGAATCGCTCTTGGAACCATTCCACAGCTTGATTGTCGTATTAACTTGCCTCACTAGGTGGCCTAAGTAGCAGCTACGCCTTCAAAGAAGAGCAACGATCCACACTGCGGTCAAGGCTCCTTAACGAGATCTGTCATAGATATCCCTAGTGAATCCGAGCACATGGCTGTTGCACGGCTGGGTGCGGCTGAGCGGTTTCCCCGGACTGCGCCGCAAGGCTGAGCCTTTGCAGCGTGGCTGCGGACTCCACTATAATTCCACTTCACTCATTTACTCCATACCACAACGACGTGATAGCAACATTGTCTTGCGCCCTTGCTGCAAGCAATGAATTTGTTTGCGCCATAGGCCGCCTCTCAGGCAGTGAAAGGCAAGCAGTGCCTCGGACTAGGAATCTCGGTAGAGTGACAAAACACTTCACCGGACATAAGAGCCGAAGGGGAACCAGTATATAAACGGTGAATATGTAGCGGGTCATTCATATCCTCACTTCAAACGCTCTTCTCCATCTTAGACTTCGAACGTGACTTGTTTAGCCAATGGCTTAGTTGTCTTAGATCGAACTTACCAGTCTAGTAAAGAGCAAACACCACTACCTCTCCAACATGGCAACCCTCCTCTCCTCCTACAACTTTTCATCTGCAAACCCATCATTATATCGGACAAGCAGCATTAGTGTGCCACATAGAACTCCTATGTTTAGCTCTATCAAGGACAAGTTATCACGCAAAAGCACCAAATCAAGTGCTGCTGCATGGGACGCGGCATCACCTACACGGGAGCATCGCTCACGTGGCACACCTACTCCAACGAGAAGACCTGGTAAATCTCTCTCCTCCCTCTGCAGGAACCACCGCTAATGCAATACACAGCGGCCATGTCTCCTCCTACAGCTGACAACACTGACGCACCGCCTGCTTACACGCCAGCTACGAATGCGCTGCCCGTTCCTCTTTCCACCAACACCGCCACGACCGCGAGCTCCGACGCTCCCGCCGACGACGCGTACGCCTTCCTTAACACGTTCGACACCGCAGTCCTCATCGACGACTCCGGTTCCATGGCCGGCGGCCGCTGGGGCGAGACACGTGCCGCACTCGAAAGCATCATCCCCATCATCACACTCCACGACGCCGACGGCATCGACCTCTATTTCCTCAACGCGCCCGCCTCGCCCTGGCATCGCAACGTCAAGGACCCGGCTACGGTGCGCGAGATCTTCAGCGCCGTCAGCCCGAGAGGTGGCACCCCGACTGGTCAGCGCTTGAATGGCATCCTCAAGCCGTACCTCAGGGACTGCGACATCAAGGCCTGTGACAACGTCAAGCCGCTGAACCTGATCGTCGTCACGGACGGTGAGCCCAGCGACGACGTCGAGAGCGTGCTGATCTCCGCGGCGAAAAAGCTCGATCGGCTCGACGCGCCGGCGTGGCAGGTCGGCGTGCAGTTCTTCCAGGTCGGCAGGGACGAGGAGGCCCGGAAGCATTTGAGACAGCTCGATGACGAGTTGGCGGAGATTGCGGGCGAGGAGATTCGCGATATGGTTGACACTGTGCCGTTTCTGGGGGCGGAGGGGGCGCGATTGACGGGAGATGGCATTCTTAAGGTGAGTCAGCTGACTTGTGGTTTACAATACCGAACACGAGACTGACGCGAGTAGGTTGTACTTGGCGCGGTTAATCGCAGATTGGATCGCAAGAAGAGTAAAGACCTTCACCGATGAGTGGGCAAGGCATTTCAGGGCATTCATGGTGACGATTTCCTTCTACACACTATACCCTGTTACGCCGGACATGAAGGAAACGGGCTATCAGCAATAGATTCCCTTATACGTGTGTTCGACGCGCTTAGTTCTGGCTGGGAGGCTTTCTGTATTTCACTCCGAATCTCTATCTCCTGTCAAACAATGTCGGTCGTCTCAAGCAACGTTCTGATACGCGTAGACGCTTGTAGATGACTGTGTCCAGCATCGACGCCATCTGCCCATGAATGCTACATAGCATTCAGCCGGGATTCCCGTATCTCAAGCAGAAATCGCGCTGTTGGAATTGGATTGTCGTTCGCCCTCTATCAGAAGCTTCAGAACGGCCAACATGTCCTCCACAGTGGTTGCCCTTGTCTCCAGACCCAATTTCCGTATCTCCTTCCTCACGCGCCTACAAATAGGCCTCAATGCAGGTTGGGGTCTACCCTGCTCATAATCGGATAATCTCATCTTGCCCGTCTGCCAATTGATATAGAAAGTGGTAGAACCGGGTAGCTCATGAGTTTCCCAGACGCATTGAAGAACTTCATTCAGAACCAGGCGCAGGTTTCCAACATAGGCAGCGTTTGCGTCGCCGAGACTGCGCACCCATTGGAAGAGTCGATCAATGTGTGGGTTTTCCCTTTTTCGAGGATAATGGGCGTGAACGACGAAATGCATGGAGGCGTAGAAGATCGGAAGTGACTCTTGACGCAGTAACCGATTCACGCGCGAGATGGCTGGTTGTAAGAGTCCATGTGCGGTATAGGTGTTGTAGAGTGACAACGTCATGACATCGGAGGCCATGCGGTTTCGGTTGTCTGTGATACAAAGGCGGTAGATCCGTACGCGTAGCTCAGGCGGAAAATCGAGAAAAGTCGACATGTTCGTAGATTGCACAGCGGAAGCTCAAATCAACAGCTAATGTGTGCGAAGGTCTGTTTACGTTAGAGATATAGGTTATTTTCCAAAGACACCTAGGAGCCATGACTCACCTTTATCGGTGACTTGATCTAGAGCGCAAGGCTTTAGTCAAAGATGTACTTTGTGTATAAAAGATACCGAACAGGCACGATCAATTCTATTCGTGATGGTTGAGAGTCTAAGGCCGTAGTTGCAAGGTACTTTAGGTATGGAATATGCTTAAGAGGCATGACCCACATCTACATGTACAGAAGTATCAGAGCCTGAGGTCATAGTTTTGGTTACGGTGCATGTGTGCGTCAAGCTGGCACAGAAGATTAGGTAGGTAGCATATGAGGATACCCGAACAGCCAACCCCGCTCAAAACTACAAAGGCCGCGTACTTAAGTGCAATCAGCGATGCATTTGCGTTGACGTTGTGAATGAGGCCAGCAACACCCGCATAGCTAAGTTACATTTTGGTAGCGAAATCAGATACGTTCGCCACACGCTTCTCCTGGCATCGTGAAATATCGACAGAGATCCTCCAATAGCTTGCGGTATAGCACCAACTTCTGACTGCTCCGCTGAGACCCGGCCACATGAATACTTTTGAAACGATCGGTCCTCGGCTTAGGATGTATACTGGATTGCACTCAGCGCTGACGACATCGCGTACACCTTGCGGTGTATCAGAATTCTATGCCGAAGATCGATTCCACAAGCTCCACGAGATCTTGTCCTGTTGCGTTCCGCGCCCTGAGTCCTAGGCGGTACCAGGTTGAGACCAGACGCGCTTCGCCGTCTACTGCAAGAGGCGTACTACCCTTTGCTGCGGCCAGGATTGACCGATGAGATGGCAACTGATAATTGTCCAAAGTCATCATCAGTATCTCCTTCGAGTTCGGTCTCAGAGTGACGGAGAGGGGTGGCCCAACTGGCAAAAATCCTCGCACGGAAAGTTCGACCGTATTACGTGAAGCAGCGACATCGTCGGTAAGGCTGCTTAGCCAGCGGCACAGAAGAGCCTTCCTCCACGGCGGCAGGTACCCGAAGAAATGACTTGTCGAATAGAAGATCGGGACGCTTTCTTGCCGGAGCAGACGCGAGACGCGAAAAATGGCCGGCTGCTTGATGATTTGGTCACACTCCTTCAGTGAGTCTGACGAGAACAGTTCGGCAACGGGCTGTGCCTTCATCCATGCCTTGACCCAGGTATTGACAACGCAATACTCATAGATGCGTACGCGCAGTTCGGCCGGTAGATCGAGAAATCTGAATGGGAGTGTGGTTACCGTATCTATAACTTCCTTAGCGCTGAGTGACGAAATCTTCGAGGGCCTGACTGTACCTCCAACGCTACGCGAATGTTCCCTACTTTGCTGACTGTTACTACCGTGTGCGCCAATTAATCGCGCCTTTGCAGCGGCCTCTAGCTGTTTCTTCCTGGCGGAAGCTCCAGTGTACGCCATGTGCTTCCGATGAGTGCTGGCAACAAAGGGGATCCAGCGAGAGTGTAATCTGGGTCATGGGTGGACACCGGACAGTGGAAAGGCTTTGTTTAGAAGGCCAAGTGAGAAGTTGAAGCGATTCGAATGGAAGATGAGGTGAAGCGGGCGTACACTTAGGTATCTTGAAGAGCGCCAAGCCTTTCACATGTGTCAAGCATCCACACGTTGAAGAATGCCACTCGTAGTCAGTCAGCTTGGCTGAAATTGCTTGATCAGACATGCAGCTATGCAGACGCTCACTATCGGCGTATTTCGTATCACCGCTTTGTCTTCCTACTCCTCACAAAACCGACCAGATTCTCAATAACCCCTTCGAAAGCCTCCTTATCGCCCACCGCGCTATCTTTCCTTTTCAACCAGTATTCCAACACGTCTCCCGCCCTCTTGACCAGCTCATCCAACCTCTCAACATGCGCCCTCAACTCCTCGTCGCTATATCCTTGCATGGCGATATCAGTCGTAGAGCACAACAAGCTCGCCGCATTAGCGTCGAAATCTGGCGGCGGCGGCGGACCCGGACGTTCAGGCACACCCTTTCTGCTCCGTTCCTTGCTACCCGATCTAGGCTTGCCAGAGGAATCCACAGAGGTCGTCGAGGCATTCTCTTTCTTCAGCCTGGAGATTTGAGAACTTTCACGTGGCGAGTCGAGATGGATGGATGGGAGGACGAGTTTCTTTTGTTTTGAGGCGGGGAGAATTTCGTCGAGATCGACGGGTACGCCAAGGGAGACGAGGAAGAGGCGTCGGATCCTGGATCTTATCCAGTTTGGTGGTTGTAGGGGTGGTGGCGCGACCAGCTGCGCCCAGAGGGAGGCGCTGCGGTCGGTCAGGATAGGGTCGGCAGCGGGGAGTTGAGAAGGGGGCGCGGTGAAGGTCGTAGGATCCACTTCAGGAAATATTTGGGAGAGGTATGGTCCCATGGAGTTTAGGAGGTCTTCAGGTGTTTGCAGGTCTTGGAAGGTGAGGTTTGGCTAGATGCCGGTTAGTCACGAGATCATGTAACATGGCTATCGGAAGTGGTTCAGATTGAGTTCTACTTACTAGGCTGGCTAGCGGGTCAGGAGGTAGTTGTACATTGTCGGTTTGAGGAGGCTCTGAGATAGGCTCGGGCTCTTGGAAGCCGTCATCAAAATCACCAAAGTCATCATCCCCACCACCGCCCTCCTCAAAATCGTCAAAGTCGTCCCCAAAGCCATCGTCACCATTTTCTTGATCGTTTTGCTCGTTTAGTTCTCCGTCATTGAATTCGTCGTATTCTTCATTCTCTGCTACAGCAGGCTCGGTAGCAGTGGCAGCAGGTTGCTCTGAGTCTGCATCTTCGCTCAGCGGTCTGCCTGGCGTATGCTCGCGGTCTTCTGGGCTTCTGGATCGAGATCTGTGGGACATCGTTGGTGATCCTTCTCCCGTCAAATAAAGGACCGCTGGGCTGAATCAGGAATGCACTCACCTTCAAGGTTCTTCCTCGTCTCCTCTGGAGCCTTCACAACTACATCTGGAGTTGCATCTGCCGTTCTCATCTCATAGGCCGCGGTCCCTGGAACATCACCATAGCTAGGAGTGTCCGGGTCCACTTTCTCGACAATAGTTTTGGGGACTGGAGTTCCTCCTGGCGTCAATGGCCGGTCCTCTTGTCTCAGCCTTGATGTGCTGCGGCTTCGTGTGCCTTCTGGAACGACTTCCATCTCATCCGGGACTGCGTCCTGTGTCCGCTGCTTGTACGCTTCGGTGCCTGGGACTTCACCATGGGCGGGATTGTCGTCAACGCGCTCGACGCGAGTAATAGGAATAGGAGAGCTAGGAACGGAAAGTCCAGAGGAGCGCTTTCCTTCAGAAGCGTCAGAGAAGTGGTCGTCTGAAGATTCTATACCGTATTAGCATCTGGAAAGCGGTTTCATGAGCGCAATGACGTTACCAGCTAGCTCGTGTGCACCGGGGTCTTGGACCTCCACCGATGGAGGAGCGAGCTCAGACATGGTATGAGCTTCTCAGTGAGGCCTTCGTTGTTCCCGAAGCAAAAGCACTGTACACTCTGGATATTGGGGCGTAGAATCGAGGATTGGGGGTAGTACGAAGAAAAGTTGATGTTGACGTAGGGTTTAAGAACAGCTGGTGATGTCGTGGGGAGTCGAGACGTCTGACGAAGCGGGCTGTGCTGTGGAGCAACCCTGGCTCCCAGCTTGCGGAGTGCAAGCTTGACGGCTTCTTCCGCAAACCATCAGCTTCGCGTCTTCTCAAGTGAACATGAGCGCGACAATTCACGTTGATACATTCTGAGTATTATTCTGTTCCAACCACTCTTCTTCTGAAGTTGTAACTCACAAATCGAATCGCATAGCAATATCTGTATCCGTCATTCAACTGAAAATCAGGTTAGTCTCCAGGCGCCAACGATTGATGCAGCAAAAGAGCGCATGTTGACCGGAAGATTGCAGGTGTAGCGTTACACAAGCAGAGCTCGCCCGCCATGCCTGACCCTCCAAAGTTTACCTTCGGTGGCCCGGCAGCCTCCAGCGGAAGCTCTGCTCCTTCACTCTTCGGTTCGGCGCCATCCAACACCGGCTCCAGCCTTTTCGGACAAAGCACCGGCAACACACCTGCGTCTTCAGGAAGCAGCCTCTTCGGCAACACAGCAACATCAGGCGGCGAGAACAAACCATCACTCTTTGGAAATGCTGGAACTTCTGGCGGAGGTGCATTCAGCTTAGGCGGCGCAAGCACAGGAGGCACAAGCAGTCTGTTTGGAGGTGGAGGAGGAGGTTCTTCAGGAAATTCTGGCTTTACATTCGGCAAGAAACCTGAAGAGAATAGCCTAGCACCGCCAGCGGGTTCTGCAGCAGGCAGCAACCCAACTACACCATCACAAGCACCAATGTCGAACCTTTTTGGAGCAGGTTCCAACCAGCAGCCATCTAGCGGCGGGCTTTTCGGGAACGCCGCTCCTTCAGGAGCATCTACTCCTACCCAAAACAAACCATCACCACTGAGCTTCTCAACTACGCCTGCTGGGCCACCGCCCTCGCAAAACGGGGCCCCGTCCCTCTTCGGAGCCCAGCCAGCATCGGGCACAACCAATCTTTTCGGATCTGGTACAAACAACACGCAGTCTTCTGGTGGACTCTTTGGAGCAAAGCCGGCGGACAACCAAAGCCAGCCTACTACAAGCCTCTTTGGAGCAAAGCCAGCAGAGGACCAGAACAAGCCGTCCGGCGGACTGTTCGGAGCCAAGCCTGCAGATAACGCCGGCCAAGCCTCGTCCACACCATCTGCGCCCTCTCTGTTCGGAAACACCCAGACACAGTCCCATTCTAAACCACTCTTCGGTGCCATTGGCGGCTCGACTTCTACAGCGACGCAGGATTCTAACAACGCAGACGCTTCAAAGGCAGCTCCTGCCCCAGCAGCAAGCAGCACACCCAGCCTGTTCGGAAACGCGAATGCTACTTCGGCTCCTGCATCGGATGGAAAGTCTGGCGCAGCTCCAACTTCGAACCTGTTTGGAGGCTTCAAGCCATCTCAACCAACCGAACAGAAGGATGCTCCTGCACCCGCCGCGTCTGGGGGTCTTTTCGGTAACCTAGGTCAGAAGAAGGATGAAGCTGCATCTGCTGCGTCTGCTTCAAGCGGCACATCTGCGCCAAGTCTGTTCGGTAACCTTGGTAAACCCTCTACACCTTCTTCTGGAGCACCTGCTTCCACCTCAGCGACCTCGTCTGCTGCCCCAGCACCAAGCTTGTTTGGCGCGAAGCCAGCTGATACATCCTCTACTTCACAACCATCTGCGACCACCGCATCGGCGCCAAGCTTGTTCGGAGCAAAGCCCGCCGAATCCAATACTGCTACGACCCAACCTTCAACCACTGCCACATCCGGCGCAACTTCCACCGCCCCTAAGCTTGGCGCCACATCTACCGGCCCAGCGCCACCGCCTACTTCTCGTCTCGCTTCGAAGTCCCTCGAGGAGATCCTCACCATGTGGAGCTCATCCCTCTCCAACCACCAGAAGAACTTCGGCTCTCTTGCCACCAAGATCTCAGCTTGGGACCGCATGCTAGTCGAGAACAGCGACCAGATCAGCAAACTCTATGCGCGCACTTTCCAGGCTGAGCGCGACACTTCCGAGGTAGAGAAGCAGCTTAGTCAGGTGGAGGGACAGCAAGACGAACTTGCCAACGCACTTGATCACCTAGAGAAGATGGTAGAGGGCATGGAGCGTGAGAGAGGCGGCGATATTG
Organism: Zalaria sp. Him3; assembly: GCA_027923365.1. Taxonomy (NCBI): domain Eukaryota; kingdom Fungi; phylum Ascomycota; class Dothideomycetes; order Dothideales; family Zalariaceae; genus Zalaria; species Zalaria sp. Him3. The sequence continues at coordinate 599,804 of BPUN01000015.1, read as the reverse complement.
GTGGTGTGGACGCTGAGCGTGAGAGAGTGTAAGTTTTTGTAACACACGTTCGCCTCTGAAAACGAATACTGACATGGATCACAGATACCGCACGGCCGAGCGATGCTCGACCCGCCTAACTTCGATGTCGCACGACCTCACTTCCATGATCGATGAGATCAACGATGCAGGAAAGCGACTCAACAAGAGCGGCAAGGCGGCCGGTGATGATCCGCTTAGCCAGATCGTCCGCGTTCTCAATGGCCACTTGGCTCAACTGCAGATGATCGACACCGGAGCTGCGGCTCTGCAACAAAAGGTGACATCGGCGCAGAAGGAGGTGAGGAGTCTGGGAAGGAACGGAGGTCTGGGCGGTGATAGTGTGGACGACTTCTACAGGAGCTACTTGGGTCGGCGATAGAAGATCCGCACCACCGATTCTCTCGGCTGGAGCATATTGTGATCGAATCACTTGGGGTGTAGCATGATCGCCGCGATTTTGCATCGCGATAACGGTATACCACGTGGGTAGACAGGTAGCGGGGCGTTTGGCGCGGGTACTGTAACGATGGGCAGACTGAGGGAAATGTATAACAGCTTCCATGACCGCAAGGAATACCAAATCAAGAATAATAAAGCCTATGCTGCCATTTTTACCGAGACACTGCAAGACCATGGACATACGCCTGTACCTTATACATGTACCTTCTGTCTTTCTGTGCCTGCCTCACTTTGAACCAAGCCCGCGCGCATGTCTTGGCACCTCCTCACTTAGGCAACTTCGACGTCCAAACCATTCGCCACCAATTGCGCAAAGCGCAATATTTTCACAAACTTCTCCATCAAGAATGGGACGGGGCAGATCGTCGGAGTCAATATGTCCACATTCTCTGGGCTTCTCTCCGAGTTCCCTCACATTCGAATCGACAACTTCCAATTTCAGCCGACCGCTCCCCCAGCACTAGCATGCTTCCTCTCCCACGTCCACTCCGACCATCTCAAAGGCCTGGAGTCTCTCAAATCTCCCTTTGTCTACTGCTCGGCCGCCACGCGGGAGATACTGCTCCGGCTCGAAAAGTACCCCCACCGGATGAACTTCGCCAAAGGCATCCTGGAAACCCGCAAACAGACCTACCGCCACCTGAAGAACCTTCTGAAACCAATACCTCTGGAGACGCCGACTACAATTGAACTATGCCCTGGGAAGGAGATCAGGGTTACGCTGTTTGACGCTAATCACTGCGTCGGCGCTGTTATGTTCCTGATCGAAGGCGATGGCAAAGCTATCCTTTACACGGGGGACGTGAGGAGTGAAGGCTGGTGGGTAGATGCATTGGTCAGGCATCCCATACTCATTCCGTACACCAAGGGCAGGAAATGCCTTGATTGCATATATCTCGATACCACATTCGCCACCAAAGAAGCGCCCAACAAAGAGTTCCCTTCCAAAGCGGATGGGATTGCCGAATTACTGCGGAAGGTGGATGGCTCTATGAGGGACGATAGGGAGGTCGTGTTCTACATGGATGCATGGACGTTCGGGTATGAAGATGTTTGGCGTGCGTTGGCGGCCCATCTGCAGACGAAGATCCATCTGGATGAGTATCGGTCGCGGTTGTATCGATGTTTGGGAAACAGAGCAGAGTGCTTCACACCGGAGACCACGGCGCTGGTGGGATTCCAGCTTGGTAATCACTACCAGAAGGGCTGTCTAAGTTATGAAAGAGAGGGTTGCAGAGTGCATAGCTGCGAAAGAGGGACAAGATGTTCAGTGTTTGACGACAACAATGTTGTGCGAATCACGCCGATCATCACGAGGCACCAGGGCTTGGAGTATGCAGAGCTGGGCGCTGGCGGCGGGCAGGGTGATTTGGATCAGGTGCATGAACTTGAGCTGAACGACATACAGGTTGTAGCCCAGCTGATGGCACTGTGTTCGGCGAAGTTGGCGGGCAAAGAGAGTCTACCGAAACTGCTGAATCTACTGGCCAAGCATCTCCAGTCTGGCGGGACAAACATCAGGCTGGACACTTTGAGTCTTCTGGAGCAGCATGGTGGAGAGGGAGATGCAGACGGACTAGAAGACATGGATAAAATACCCCTGGACCGCTTCCTGCCCGTTCTTGCAAAGCTTGGCGTGGGTGATGGCGAGGATATGGTGCGGTCCAAGCACTCCCCTCGTACGCGGCAGATTACTTTTCCGTATTCCCGGCACTCTTCTTACTCTGAGTTGCGCTACCTGGTGCAAGCCTTCAAGCCGAAAGATGTCTATCCTTGCACGGTGGATGAGCGTACATGGAACGCCGACGTCAGCATGAAGTCGCTCTTCGGAGATCTCTGCTCAGGCGAGAGCTTCATCCATGACCAGTTCATGTACAACATGCTCAATCTACATCGATCGGATGCAGACAGTCAAGTTCAGGGTGAAGAAAGCCGGCGAGTTGAACGTACGCCTTCGCCTGCTTCGACACCCAGCCCTGAGAGACTACATGCAAACCAGAAACGCACCGAAATCGCGAGTCGATCTGCATCAGTGGGTCGGGAAAATAGCGTGAAGAAGCGAGCCAAGCTGTCGTCCCCGTCTACGCTTCGCTCAACGCCTAGGAGCAGATTGGAAGACGGCCTGGCTCGGAGAAAACGAGCTCATGATGCGGCACTTGGTGCTGGCGGAAGTAGTTGGTACGATATTCAGTTGACTAGCGTCTCTGGGTATCATGATCAAGATCCGGAGGAGGAGCTATGATGCAAGATTGACTTTTTTGATTTGTATTTTATGGCGCTCTACACCCTAGGATCCGGATGTGATGGAATTATTGCTCAGATACGCTTCACAAGGTGTTCTCATATCTTTGTAGCCTAAAGTATCAGATTTTATAGGGTATCCTGTAGTCTGAGAACTGTACAGGTCCGAGAGAGCTCTGACGGTGCGGAGCGTGAAAGCTGCGTGCAAGACGAACCGTATCTCTGCTCCGTCGAGTGACCCAAAAACTGGAGTGAGTTTCTGCTCCCGTGAAGTGATGAGTACAACTGATATCGATATGCTGATCTGCTTCAACCATGCAAATATGTATCAGGTAAGAGACCTTGCAAGTGCGGCAACAGCACTTCGTACGACACGTTGATGCGAAAGCGCTTACATGGAGAACTATCCGAGCACACCAAGGACTGAGTCACTGTTTCGACAAATGTCTAGCAGGACGAACCGCAGGTGGATACGACTGCTCAACGAATGAAAAGTGTCGACTTCGAGAGATCCGAGCGGTGACGACGGCGGATGGCCTTGAGCCTCCGAAAGCGCTGTTTGAGTATTCAGATGGCAACTTCCTCGCCTGGAGGACTTTGCACAGACGCACGGCGTGTTGATAGGTCAAAGGTATTCTGGAATGCACGAAGTAACGTACAGGCCGTGACAAGATCATACACACGACGTTTGCACTGTGGTCATATAGGCTTCTGTGCAGGCAGAGGGTATCATGGGCGGCGTCCACTTCAGGCTGTTGACCGCTGTGTAAGTGCTGTGCAAGCCTCTGTCCAAAGTCAGGGGTTGTGCATTCGCGGTGAGGTTCAAAAGCTGCCGTGCATCAATGGATGGACATGGGCGGATCCAAGAGCGGGTGGTCACGTACGATCGGAACGAGACCCGAACATGGCCACTTCTTGTCGCACGCTAGCCCGTTCGCTGCTTTTGGATACTGCGGCTTTGCCTTCTGGGAAGAGGCTCATCGTCCGATCGGAGGCGTCGCCATCTTTGTACATCTGTGTCCTGGCCAACTTTCGGAATTCATGTCAGCATCTCTTGTAGTCTGGTCGACCTCCATCGGGCATGTCTTGCACCTCCTGCATGTACTGCGCAATTGCCTCCAGTAAATGCTCGCAGAGCTGCTCCGGTGAGGTCGTCGTCTTCTTTTCTATCACTAAGCGATTCTGCTATTCTGCTATGAGCTTTCGCGTCTATACCGTGCGTCTATTTTACTTTGCCGTGAGCTTGCTCTTCCTCCCTTGAGCTTGCAACCCTTGCCATGGCGAAGTTCCCAGCGGAAGAACGCCATCATGTAGCCAAGCCGTTCCAAGTCGTCCTTTAGGGGTGACTGCATTGCTACTGCTTAGTGATACCCACAGGAGACCATGCGCACATAGCCTCACCTTGTCCTTGGTGTCCCCTCATGCTTGCAAATCTAGCTGTACTGACGAAACACGACCGTGAAGCAGTCTCCTGTGTCGCCGACGTAGTCGTCTGCCAGTCCGAACTCGGTAGCGTAGATGACGTTGCCTTTGGTACCGGTGCAAAGTAAACAGCTCTGAGATTCAATGTCGCGTTGTGTGACGGAGTTGGAGTGCAGTGGAGTTGTTGAAGTCGTTCGAGGATCTGATCTGCAATGATAAAAGTCGTCTTCAATGAAAAGCGATGCCCGCGATATGCGTTCAGATCGTGAAGAGTGGAACCGAGCATTTCGAGAGGCAGGACTTCCGATATGTCGTGCTGGCCGGACTGATACACCTTCGGGAAGCCAACAGCATCGTGGAAAGCCTCATACTTACGGGGGTCGTCCCCTGGGAAAGACTGATCGATTGAATGATGTTCTAGCTTAAGCGCTACTTCTTCCCCATTCACTTCCTTCGCTTGGGAGGGTCAGTGCCGGATCCGCAAAACACGAAGTAGGCACACACTCAGATAGACTACGTCAAAGACACATTCACCGAGCCTTTGGGTTCAGATGTACCTTCCATTGATCGGCCTGTCGTACAGTTTCTTTCTGGAAAGATCCATTGCATACGAAGTATCTGTGTTCTGCACTGCAAGATGCATGTGTTGAGCACGTGTACACATGCATCACGATCGTTGCCTACGTAAACTATTGACTAGACCGTTGCCTACTGTAAGATGCACAACATTGACGACTACTGATGTCGTGACAATCGGGCCCCTAAGCGCGCAAGTGCACCTCGCGACAGCTAATCGATCAATTGAATCGCTTTGCAACCTGGCTAATATGACTCTTTACAGCTCGTCACATACCTCCCACACCTCCCACACCTCCTACACCCTCATCAGGGGTTTCCTGCGTCACATCGAGCGTTTCGACGACTCTCGATCCGTTACTGTCACGAGCACGAGGGCTAATGCGCGAAATCGACTTCCGGGAAGAGCTAGGATCGGTGACGAGTGATTCGGTGCTACGCGGACGTTGACTGGTTGCTTGGGGCCCTGCCAGACTCTTCTTAGTCGCAGATGCACGAGGAGGGGCTGCTCGCTTAGGGGTCTCGGAATCGGCTCGTTTGCGCGGTGCCGTTGATCAAAATCGCCAGTTGTATGGTTCCTACACCTTCTCGACGGCTATACAGTTCGAAGTTAGGCTCCGGTTCGATGCGGTGCTGGGGTAGCAGTAAGTTGATCTCGCCCAAGCTCCTGTGATTGCTTCGATTGGGAAGTTCGCAGCCGTCCTAGCTAACCAGAACCGGTGTCTTGATGCAGTTCGCCATTCCAAACGCTGACACCAACTCCCGCAGATGGAACAAGACAAGGCAACCACGAGCCCTACCTACATCGATTCCTGTTTGATCAAAACAAGCTCGAGGATCCTGCAGACTGCCCGAAACGGGAGACAGAATTCAAGGGTTACCTCGATGTGACCGGTTACGAGGGCCTTGCTCGGCCAAAGCAAGCGACCCCTATCCACTGGAGAACGAGGGGGAGCAGAATAGTATGAGATCTGTTTCAAAGACAAGACAAAGCACGCCCTGCCATTGAAACTGCATGCGGTCTCGTCGCAAGGGAACACATAGAAGGGATCGACCGCTTCAATGAGATGCTTGAAGCCGCGAATGCTATCAGCCAAATTCACAAGAGGAACGCTAACAAGTCAAACAATCTGTTCTCATGCGCGCTGGCGACATTTGGCCTGCCGCGTTTGATAGTACTGGGTAAGTTACATGTAGATCCGCACATTACAGTGATTTCCATGAGGCTACATTTCTTAAGGCTACCTACATGTATATGAACCCCTGAGCTCGGCGACGCGCGGAGGAACGCCGTTGTCCGGCTTTGTTAGCGAACTCCTACAGGTACCTTAGTTAGTCGCGACCAACGTGATCAAATCACCACCGGTGCACTGCTTTGTATTACTTGCTTGAATTGAGGCTCGACTTCGAGCTGTATAGCCGTTGAAAAAGTGTAACAAGCCCTCAGAGTGTGATTTACGTGACAATGCTTCCCAAATAGGCCTCCTCGACTTCCTCGAACTCCTTGAACCCCTCTGCTCTAGGAGATCTACCTCTGTAGACACCAGCACCAAAGAGGAGCCGTTCGAAGGCTGAAGGCACTGGCAAGCGCACTGCCGGTGTCACCGCAGACCTCCTTGGTGTGGCAGCTCGCCAGATGCGCCTCCTCAGGCACCTGCTTCTGCACCTCCTTTCCCGAGCACCTCCTTCTGGTCAAGCTCTTACTGGCCATCAGATTTTGGCCTGGTTTTCGCGGACCATCTAGTACCTTGATAATAAGGTCATGAATGTGACGCAAGAGGAGTGCCAAGAGGAGTTGAGACGCGATACAGAGGAGCTTTTTGGCGGTGGTGGAGTTGTAGGTGACAGACCTCAGGGTGCTGGATGTGCTGAAAGCGCCCGGGCGACTTCGTGCCGTCCATGCACAATGCAACATAGTCCGGACGACCTTCTGCACGACTGGCACGTCTGGATGCTTCTCACCCAACCCCCCGACAGCCGTCAGCGCAACCATACATGTAGACAGTCGCGATTTATGGCGGCTGATCATTGGCGCATTGCTACGTCGCGCTCTGGACGAGCATGATTGCGTTCATTCACCTCGCGTCCGGTGCGCAGATAGCTGCGCGAAATATGCCCGCAAGCACATGCGGCAATCATCTCAGCACCTTCGACAACGGCAAATCGCATACAGTCCACCGGTTGCTACCCAGCGGTCATGTGATCACAGAAAGAGCAGCACCAGCGGGAACGAGAGCACGACGAATGTGCTTAAGAAGAGAATGAAAAACGAGTCAGGCTGGAGAGACAGAGGGGAAGCTTCGATAATTATAATCCCGACATCTGGTACAACCTCTCCAGAATCATTCTCACACGCGCTTTGCGTGTGAGAGAGTTCGATCGTCGAACATGAGAGAACAAGCATCGACGATGTGGCACTGGCTGGTCTCCGGACTGGCCTCTGGCACAACACTGTTGCAATACGTCGGCTCGCCATTCCGGTACCTCGCACCCTCTCCCAGCAACTCCACCACCGCCGACATCACGAGTCCGACAACACCTTCTTCAGCTCCGCTTGATGAGCTCGCCATCTCCCGCCTGATTGACGAACATACTTCTCCTTCCTCGAACACTCAAGGTCCAGGAGACGGCACGACGACTGCTGAGGCCAAACACTCAGCAGCTGGGGAGTTCTGCCCGCGATGGCGGTCCAAATTCAGTCAGCTTCGCGGCCTGAGTATGCGATTACTACCCTCCTATGGAGACAAACTGACATAAGCTACAGTACGCCGAACCGCCAACCATTGAGGACGTCATGAACCAGCCGAAACCAAAGAAGAGCAAGAGACAGCGGGACTTTATCCTAGCCAGCACAGGCACAACAGGTCCGTACAACCCTCAGTTTGAGCAACTGCCGATTGGCCATGGCGTGTATCCCGACGGATATGAAGACTCAATTGAGAACCCTCCGGAAGCCGAGAACATGCAAGACATTTGCGAGCGCCTTGCCTGTGATCGAAGCTCTCTGTCCCCATCACAATGCGACGAGGCGGCCTTCAAGCAATTTCAGAGGGCGAATCGCGCTGCGAGCGACGAGCAAGACGTGATGACGGATGTAGTTCCCACAATCAGAGGCAATACTGGCACCAAATTACACAAAGGCCGCGAACACGGTTTCGAAGTTCTGGTCGAGTTTGGTACCCGCATTGCCGACGCGAAACCTGATGGCTACGGTGGGACTAGCCGCAAAAATCTCGACGACTACATTGTACCCTCCACTTGGGAACATTTGCCGGCTGCGCCAAACAATTTCCCGGAGCTAAAAGGTCCGTCTGGCCGTTCGGACGCATTGCGACGACGGGCGGTGTACGCTGGAGCCGTCGGTACCCGAAGCATGTTTGAGCTCAGAACTACGGCAACGAAGCACCCGTGTACGACGGCAATGCTTACACCCTCGTGCCAACATATCATACAGCGGGAAGACTACTCAGGGTGTACACCACGCACTGGCAGCCCGCAGTACTATACAACGCAGGTCGAATCGTACGCCATGACGGGTAACTCGAACAGCTTCCGCCAAGAACCCGCAGGGTTGCGCAACCCCTCGAGATCTGAGGCAAGAGCAACGGAACCACTTCATTGCGAGCGCAAACGCTGCTGTGCGGAGACAGGCATCCGTTGCTTTGCGCTTCAGTGCCACTGCAAGCGGAAGCCCAGTCTCCTCGAGAACTGAAGATGCCTCCTTCGAAGCGAGCATAGCGGCTGATGACTATCCGGCCGGAGTCGAGGAACCGCCAAAACGTCAGCGTAGAAGATCTGCAGCAGTGTTACTGTAAACATCTCTGAGGGCGAACTAATTCGCAGGAGGCTGTCACAGCAACAAAGGGTCCCAAGGCAGCTCTCTATCCACTAGTCAGTCACCGTCTGATGATACTGATACCAGTTACCTTTGGCAATTCTGGGTGGAGGCATTCACGACGGGGCTGGTGTCCAATTCGTCTCGCTCTCTTCCAGAGGCACGGGCGAGATGGAGCGTTCGCCGTGCTCGACCGTCTCAGCCTCCGGACCTGCTTGAGCTTTGCCGCAGCCTTTGACCAGGATGTGACGCTGCAGAGCTGACTAGTAACCACAGTCTTTCTTTCGGGTCGATCTGAAAGCAACGTAGGACGACCACGCTAAGCGACCTGCCTGTGCTGCTTTCAGGTTCTCATTTACTGTCCTGGATCTGCACGCGTACATGCATAACGTCGGTCTACTCAACTTTCCGCGACCGGCGAGCCTTTCCCAGACAATCGCAGCGACACGTGGGGGCCTTGTAAACACGTGCTGAGCCAACCGAAACAGACTTCCCGCCACGTTGGCTGCGACATGTTGCTTCTGCAGACGCTGACGCGCATTTCACAGGGAGTCATGGCTGATGCTGTTCAAAGTCAGCTGTCCCTACTCTTGTAGAAACAAACCGGTAGGGATTGGCTCTTTCTCTTCCACTCAGACGTCCTTGCAAATTTTACTTTCCACGTTGATTTCACGTTGATTTCCAGGGCTGGTTTGTTGTCAGTTTGGCTCCCTTTTCTTTTGTATTGTACTCGAAAGTCTGAATAGGGTACAGCTATGAGTACTCGGAGGATGAGACATCAGCGCAATAGTGGAAGCATAGATCCCCGCTCATTGTTGCTGCCGACTAGGTCGAGATCTGGCGGCGTGTAAACATGCAGACGTGCTTTTCAGGCCCGCAAAGGCTGACGAGGCAGCAGTGAGCTCTCACGTTTGCTGCGGCGGCGGGGTGGACATCACGCTGTCGAGATTGCCTGCTACTGCGGTTGGTACATCGAGGCGATGTACTTCGACGTCTGGAGAAAGTGTTGTTTCAATCATTGCGACACATGCGACTGTCAAACGATAACCTGAACTTGAAATCGCCCCTAACGTTAAGAGGTTGTAGGATAGTTAAGCAGATGAATACATAGGGCTGTTATAAGACGACCACCTACTATGACCTTGACTGGGAGGCGAAGAGCATAAATCTCGTCCTGAAGAAGCTGGCAAACATCCTTGCCCTTCAAGATGAAAGTGCACGATTCGTGGGAGCGCCCAAATCATAAGAGCTCAGTGGGTGCCGGGCCAATCGTGTCTGCAGGTACTCAACCCAGAAGGAAATCAATGGTTGCAATCGTCGCTGAATTGTGAAATGCTGAAGATCTTCGGCCGTGGGACGTGGATCACGTTAGACAAGCGAGCTCAGTCTTTGCTCGTCTATCTGCACCATCACGAGGCGAATCTCATCCGGTAGTTTGGCTGAATACGATATGAGTTTCTCCTTGGGCCTCTTTATGGTGGTATGGTCGGTGGACCTGGCCTTTCCGGTCGTTCTCTTCGATGAGTGAGTGTCTTAAGGGACGATGGGCCCGACGGGTACTGAACGTAAATGTGAGCCACTCAGGTGGGAGATGGGTTGGGTAGTAGACCTGCCGTGTAATTGTAGCCCGGAACATTAGACTTTATATTCTATCTTCCAGTTTGGACACAAGTCCGAGAAAGCTCTAGACTGTATACATGTAGAAGTGTACATTTCCCAAAGCAGACAAGGTGTAACAGAAATAGAAGCTTCGACGTTCACTACTGCCGGATCAGCCGCACACTAGCGACAAGGCTGAACCGGCAAGCTTTGTGAGTGGCCAGAAAGTCCGGGGGGCGTGTGGCTGGCTGCCGGACCTAGATGGATCTTTGTTCCCATACATCAGCATTTCTAATCTACGTTTCACCTGTGTTTTCTCGTACGCCCTTCTCTCACACATCTGTAATACACTCCGAGTCACAGGAGTCGCCTATAACATCTATTACCGATCCTGTAGCGCTGGATTATTCCTTTAACATGGCCGCAAGGAGGCCGCTTTGACTCGGTACCGATATCGCAAGGCTTCCCGTGCTCACCACCTGCGCCTGAGGCCGCTCTCAGCTGCTCGCGCCACCATTCCTACGACTTGATTACGCTCTTCCTTCGAGTGTCTGCGCCGGCGCGACATATCCTACCTCTCCTTCACACAACCCAAACCGCAATAATGCCGTCGTCCCTCCTCCCTACGAGCGTCCAAGACGCGGACCCGCTCCTCTCCCCTTCGAGAAATAACGACGGGAAACCTCTCTCGAGAGTACCGACCTCACATATGACGACTACAACGCTTAAGGTCGAGGGCATGACGTGTGGTGCTTGCACATCTGCTGTTGAAGCTGGCTTCAAGGATGTCGTGGGCGTGGGCAGTGTTTCCGTTTCGCTGGTCATGGAACGCGCTGTTGTGATGCATGACGCCAGTATAATAAGCGCGCAAGAAGTGAAGGAGATAATTGAGGACCGCGGGTTTGACGCGGAGGTACTGAGCTCGGATGCGCCGGAACCGGTAGCCGGGACAGATGCGGATAACAGTAGCGACGATGAAGAGGAGATTGAAGAGGAAGATTTACTTGGAGAGACAGAGAGTGGCATGAGGACAACAACAGTCAGTGTTGGTGGCATGACTTGCGGTGCTTGTACGAGTGCGGTCGAGGGTGCTTTCAAAGACGTGGCTGGGATCAAGAGTTTCAGTATATCATTACTTGCAGAACGCGCGGTCTTGGAACATGATCCGAATATCATCAGCTCGGAGAAGATCGTTGAGACAATTGAGGATACGGGCTTTGATGCTGAGGTGGTTGAGTCTAAAGCTTCGCAAACTGCGCCTGTGAAACGGAAACGAAGGAGGAACGGCAAGAAGACCGACCTGCTCTATACGACGACCGTCGCAATTGAGGGAATGACATGCGGCGCGTGTACTTCAGCGGTAGAGGGTGGATTAAAAGAGCTGCCAGGTTTGGTACAGTTCAATATCAGTCTGCTGGCGGAGCGAGCTGTGATTGTGCACGACCCGGCGAAGCTCTCTGCTGCGCAGATTGTGGAAATTATTGAGGACCGAGGATTCGACGCTCAGATATTGTCATCTCAGGAAGAAGGACTGCCGGCCACCAGCGCCAGCGCGAATGTCCAGCTCAAGATCTACGGGCTGCCGAATGCGGAAGCCGCTGAAGCACTATCAGCGACATTGATGGAAAAGGAGGGTATCCTTTCCGTCAATCTCAATTTTAACACTCTCCGCGCATCCATCAATTACAACCCAGCACGCATTGGTCTTCGGGCGGTGGTCGAAGCTGTCGAGGCCACAGGCTACAACGCCTTAGTTGCGGAGAATGAAGACAACAATGCGCAGCTTGAGTCCCTTGCGAAAACCAAGGAAATTCAAGAATGGTCGCGCGCCTTCCGTACCTCTGTGGCCTTTGCAATTCCGGTCTTCCTCACCAGCATGTTCCTTCCTATGTTCGTCCCTTTTCTCGATTTTGGGAGCATCAATATACCCGTGATACCTGGTCTTTGGCTCGGGGATGTTGTCTGCTTGGTTCTTACGATACCCGTGCAATTCGGCATCGGACGGAGATTCTACGTTTCGGCATTCAGAAGTATAAGACACGGAAGCCCGACAATGGATGTATTGGTCGTATTGGGTACCAGTGCGGCCTTCTTTTTCAGCTGTGCGGCTATGCTGGTCTCCATCCTCACCGAGCCTCACTCCAGGCCTGCAACCACTTTCGACACGAGCACGATGTTGATCACATTCATCCTGCTTGGAAGATTTCTGGAGAACAGGGCCAAGGGACAGACTTCGAAAGCGCTTTCGCGACTCATGAGTCTTGCGCCGTCGACGGCGGTGATCTATGCGGACCCAATCGCTGCAATGAAAGCTGCAGAAGGCTGGGATGCGGAGAAGACTGCCTTTGATGATAAAAAGGGAGAAAAAGAAGCGACTGGTCCAGCTATGGAAGAGAAGACCGTGCCTACAGAACTTATCGAGGTCGGCGATATCGTCATTCTCAAGCCTGGTGACAAGATTCCAGCAGATGGCACTGTCACTCGTGGCGAGAGTTTCGTCGATGAAAGCATGGTCACCGGAGAGGCAATGCCCATACTGAAGAAGACGGGCATGCCGCTTATGGCTGGCACAGTCAACGGTGCAGGTCGCGTTGACTTCAAGGTCACAAGGGCTGGACGCGATACACAGCTGAGCCAAATCGTGCGGCTGGTGCAAGAGGCGCAGACAAGCCGTGCTCCGATCCAACGCATGGCAGACATTGTGGCTGGATATTTTGTCCCCATCATCATCACGCTTGGCCTGGCTACCTTTACTGCCTGGATGGTCTTGAGTCACATACTGCCACATCCACCAAGAGTCTTTCTTGATGACGCCAGTGGCGGCAAACTCATGGTTTGCGTCAAGCTCTGTATTGCTGTCATCGTCTTCGCCTGTCCATGCGCGCTTGGATTGGCAACTCCTACCGCTGTCATGGTTGGCACGGGCGTTGGCGCCGAGAAGGGTATCCTCATCAAAGGCGGCGCAGCACTTGAGACGGCAACAAAGGTCACACACATCGTCCTCGACAAGACTGGTACTTTGACAATGGGCAAGATGAGCGTTGCTAATGCGGACGTCAAGGGCGAATGGGCCGCCAATCCAGACAAGTTGCGTCTATGGTGGACGTTGGTTGGTCTGGCGGAGACAAGCAGTGAACACCCAATTGGCCGCGCTATTGTAAACGCTGCCAAAGACCATCTCACTCTGGGCCCTGACGGCCAGCTAGACGGCCATGTCGGTGACTTTGAAACCACTGTCGGAAAAGGCATCTCTACCTCAGTCGAAGCCGCCTCGTCCCCTTCAAATCGCTACTCAGTCCTCGTAGGCAACGCATCCTACCTACGGTCCAAAGGTGTCAAGGTCCCCGTCACCGCGGATTCGGAGAACGACGCCTACACGCCCTCCACCTCCGCCACCAACCTCGCCTCCTCCTCCTCGTCCTCCTCCAAATCAAACGCCGGCACAACAACCATCCACACCGCCATCAACCAAACCTACACCGGCACGCTCTCCCTCTCCGACACCCTCAAACCGACCGCCGCCGCCGCAATCCGCGCCTTACACCGCATGGGTATAACCACCAGCATCGTAACCGGCGACCAAGCCAGCACCGCTCACCACGTGGCGCGCCTCCTGTCCATCCCATCCGCCAACGTCCATGCCTCGATCCTGCCCTCCGGCAAACAAACCATCGTGACCACGCTCCAATCCTCCGGCCACATCGTCGCCATGGTCGGCGACGGCATCAACGACTCCCCCGCCCTCGCAACCGCAAACATCGGCATCTCGCTCTCCTCCGGCACCGACGTCGCCATCGAGGCCGCCGATATCGTTCTCATGCGTCCCAACAACCTGCTCGATATCCCAGCCTCCTTGCACCTCAGCCGCACCATTTTCCGTCGCATCAGGCTCAATCTGCTCTGGGCTTGCGTCTATAATGCGATCGGCCTGCCCATCGCGATGGGATTTTTCTTACCCTGGGGGGTTAGTTTGCCGCCCATGGCGGCGGGCGCGGCTATGGCTTGTTCCAGTGTTACGGTTGTGGTGAGTAGTTTGGCGCTGAGGTGGTGGAAGGTGCCTGGGTGGATGGGCGAAGATGGTGAGGTGGGGAAGGTGCGAGGAGGGGGGTGGGTGAGAGGTTTTGTGGACAGAGTTCGGGGGAGAGGAAGGAAGGCGGCGGAGGCAGATAGGGGCGCCTACGTCCCGTTGGAGAGTTATGAGGCTGTGTAGCATGGGATGCGAATATTTTTCGGGTCGGGGTCAGCATGGTGTTTCTTTGGGCTTGGGGGAAAATGACGAGGTCGGCTCGCCAGGACTTTTCGTTCGCCGTGCCCGCCTCAGCGTCGTGTATGTGTATTTGTTATGGCAGTGAACTTATCGGGTCTGGTGTTACGGCTCGCGCTCTCACTTCACTTCACAAAGTCACTACTACCAAGCACGTGACGTCCATGATTGCGCGTACATCCACGCGCAGCCCCTTTGCACCTCCTTGCTAGGTAGCTTGTCGAACGACAGTCATTCTCAGAGCAGTACTTGTAATAGTTTATCTGACAGTCTTATAGTCACCGAGTTCACAGACACCGAGTTCAAGCAGTTCCATCATCACGGTTCATACCACGATCTTCTTCCACGAATCGTGCTTGCTCGTCACGAAACACCAACACGAATCGTCTCTTCGTCACGGCACATTACACGCAAGATCCCACGCCGCCCCCCGTGTGCAATAAAACCCACCACGACACTCCAATCCGCCGCCACTATTTCACCGCCACTATACCGCGCGGACCTTCCAATCCTCCCCAGACTCAGAGCTCAACGACCGTCGTCACTCAGCGAATTCCACCGACAATGTGATACGCCACCACCATCGTCCTCGTCCTCGTCGTCGACAATCAAGAGAAGAAAACTCAATACTACCTATAGTGTCGAAGAGCTCAGTACCTTACCAATACCGTACATACCGCTATACGCAAAGACACCACGCACGGCGCACGTGTACAATACCCCATCACGACCCAACGATCCGCCGCTACTGTATCGCGCGTACCCCCACGGATATAGAGCTTGACGACAGTCTCACAGTGACGAAGTCCACGGCATTCAAGGCGTTTCATCGCCACGGTTCAGATCACGGTCCCATATCACGATCACGATCTCCTTCCACGAAATCGGCCTTCGTCACGAAACGCGATGCGCAGGCTACCACGCCGCACGCACGTATACAATAGCCCCTCACGACGGGCCACCACGAACGATCCGCCGCAACGATCTCGCGCGAACTCTCTACTCCTCCACAGATTCAGGGAGAACTCAACGCCCGTCGTCGTCGTCTAGCGGATTACCATATACGGCGCGACCGCCTTCGACCTTGTTAATCAAGAAGCTTCGATTTCGAGGGCGTGTCGAAAAGCGTAACACCGAATTCGTATACACGACTACATGCCAGATCCCACGCCGCCCGCTCGTATACAACACCTCACCCATCACGACACTGCGATCCGATCCGCCGCCACTACCGTACGTGACGCGGACTCCCTAATCCTGCACAGATCCAGGCGGAGCTCAACGAACCGTCGTGGTTCCGCTATAGCGACGTTCATCAACAACGTGCGACGCGGCCGACCGTCCCCCTCAGCGGATCACCGACAATGAGCGACGCGACCGCCCTCGTCATCCAAGAACCCCTCATTACTACTCGCAAGGTGGTGTCGAAGAGCGCAACACCGATACCGATACTGATACCGCCCACACCGCCACCCAGACGGAACCACGACTTCGCGCGTACGCCCACAGGTTGCGCGCTCAACGACCGTCCGTCGTCGTTCAGTGGGTTTCACCGACAATGTCGGATCAACGCGACGCGACGCGCCCTCGTCCCCGTCATTCAAGGGAAGAAACGCCCTGATGGCGGTGTCGAGTTCCGGACACCGGTACCCTATACACCGCTACCCCGACGGAGGAAAAAGTTCAAGAAAACCCTCAATACTACACACAGTACCTGCAGCGTCGAAGAGCCCGATACCTTACCATACCGACGCCGTATACGCAGCTACCCTGAGATTGCCGCCCTGACGAAGACGGATGAAGACGTCGCTCGCTACCTTCGCCGCACCGACCGCTGACGTTTCGTAAAGATTCGGATTTGGATCTGGATCTGGATCTGGGTGGGGTGGGGTGGGTGCGGGTGCGTCCTGCGAGCTGCTCTGGCACAATTAGCACATCAGGCATCTTTCGACCTGTATCGGAGGACTGGAAGCGTTGCCACAACACAAATTTGGAACGCGCATGGCGTGGCGATGGCAATCGCAATCGCAATGGTAAAGCGCATGGCATGGCGTGGCAGTGGCAATGGCAGTGACAATAACAGTGGCAACAGCTACAGCACCACGCACAGCGATCCCACACCAGCAGGCCCCGGCGCTGGTCCCAGAGGATCAATGGGACCAGGAAGTGAAAAGTCGCATTGCGAAGGAATACTGTAGCACCCAGCTCAGCCCGGGGGAAGGCACGACGCGCTGGGGGGCGCGCGGTGTGCGTTTGTGTAGCTGGCTCGGCGCCGTGAGTCATGCGGTCTGTTGGTGCCATTTGGTCAATTGGTCGGGTATGGGTATGGTAGGTAAGGTGGGCGACATGCACGCGGAGCGTGAGCGGGACTGGATCGGAAGGCGGATGTTTGTTGCTCAAGCTGCCAGTAAGGTAGTTATTGTACGCTGTCGCTTTCAATGGCAATGGGCAATCTCAATATGCGATACCTGCATTTGATGTGTCTCCGATATCCAACCTCCACTACATCTGAAGTATCTCCCGATACGTCGTCTAATCTGCGCGACATTATCTCCAACACGACCATATCTCCCGCCCGCTCTCTCCCAACAGCAACACCCTCATCTCAACTTCACCTCACCTCACCTCACCTCACGACCCCGACTCCCCCTCCTCCAAACTCTGAATCTGCACCTTAATAGCCCCCGTCTTCGGATCCGCCGCCGTCTTAAACGCCTCCAACGCATCCTCCAACTTAAACCTGTGCGTAACCAACTTCCTCAAATCAATAACCCCTCCCTTCAACAGCCTGATCGCGCGCGGCCACGTGTTGGCATAACGGTACTGGAACTGCAAATCCACCTCGCGCGTGCTGAGCCGCATGAAGGGAATCTTGATCTCGTTCTTGCCGACGCCGATGACGAAGACCTTGCCGCCGAACTTGGACGCCTGAATCGCGCCGGCCACGCTGCTCTCGACGCCGGTACATTCGAGCGCAATGGCCGGCTCGTTGCCCTCCATGAGCTTCACCACTGCAGCCGCGAAATCCTCCGCGCTGTGGCTGAACTCGACCTTGTGCGTGCGCACGCCAGGACACAGTTCCCGCGCGAACTTCAGCCTGCCCTCGTCGATATCCGTAATCACGATCGGCTCCGCGCCGGCCGCTTTCACGCACGCCAGCGTGACCAGCCCGATCGGGCCGGCGCCGCAAACAAGGACGGGATCGCCGAGTTTGACGCCCGCGCGCTGCACGCCCGCCAGCGCGACGCTCAGCGGCTCCAGCATCGCGCCGTCCTCGAAGCTCATGTCGCCGATCTTGTGGCACCAGACGGCCGGGTGGTTGACGTAGCGGCGCAGGAGGCCTGGGACGGGGGGTGTGGAGAGGAATTGGACGCGCTCGCAGCCGTTGTAGCGGCCGGTTAGGCAGGGCTCGCACGCGTTGCAGATGACATTGGGTTCGATTGCGACGCGGTCGCCGGGTTGGAGGTGGGTTACCGAGGGGTGGGCGGCGAGGATCACGCCGGCGGATTCGTGGCCGAGGATGTGGTCGCCTTCGACGATCATGGGGCCGATGCAGCCGGCGTGCCAGAAGTGGACGTCGGAGCTGGGGGAGGTGGGTGGTTAGTGGGGGTGGGGATTGGTTGGCTGGGAATGAAGAGGAAAAGCGTTGGTGGGATTGTGGTGGGAGGGGAGGTTGAGGGATGCTTGCTGCTGAAAGGGGGCAGAGGGAAGAGGGCAGACTGAAGATAGAAGAGCTGATCAAACTCACCCACAGATACCGGTGCTCTTGATCGCGACTGTAACCTCGCCATGCTTGAGATCTTTGCCTGCCTTGACATCTTCGACCGAAGGCCCAGCTTCGGCTACCCAAAGGTCGTGCGCCGGGTTTGTGTACACGCCGATGTTGGCCTTGGACGGCTTGATCTCCGTCGCTGTGCTGGACATTGTTCCTGTAGCTCTCTCTTTCTCGTCCTTCCAAGCTTCGGCTGGTTTGGATGCGTGAGTGGAATGCCGCAGTGTTATGGTCGGAACGGTTGAGAACAGCGGTATGTAGGAAGCGGAAAATGTGAAGGTAGGAGGAGTACAGGAAAGAGAAAGAAACCAAGCCGGCGAGAAAGAGAGGGAGTGGAGGGGTACAATCTGAACAAGTGCTGTGCAACTAAACAACTAATTCTATGGAGCCCCGAAAGCGCCATGCCCCTCCATCCCCTCTCCGGCGGGGCAGCCACGAAACCAGAAGGGGAAGCCGACGTCCGATGCGTGGATCCGCCCACCTGCCTACATACAGTATTTCTAACCGCGTGTGGATGTCTAACCAGCGACTCTATTTCCACACCACACGAGCCATGGGAACTTCGTCTTTGTGTTCTTTATTTCCGCGTGCTCCGGTCGAAGGCATTTGCAGCCGCGCGTTTGCATCCATCGACTTCATATTGCATTTATCCAGCAGGTGCGGGTTTCTGTGGAGAAGGAGAAAGCTGGGACGCGGTTCCCACATCGCGTGGAGTCAGACGCCGAGAGGAACAAGGCACGTGCGCCGCGCCGGGGAAGCAGACGCCGAGAGATGGATGGGTGACAGCCCACCGGAGAACAGTCGTCTCTATAAGGTACTACAGGAATTTGGATTGAGGCATGCAAATAGGTACTCTCACAAGCCACGTCGTAACAAGACGACACGGAAAAACATGCGCGCGCGTTGAAGTCGTTCGGAGCATCACGAGTCTGGTGATAAATGGCCAACCCCAGAAGGACACAACCCGGACAGGTGCCGTGTTCCCCAATTGCGTTCAATTTCTAATAGTCTCACTCCTTCTGGCTTCTAACAAGACGCAGGGCCCCAAACGCTGCCCATGACAGCAAATGACGGTAGCAGACAGGCATGCCGAGGGTGACGATTGTATGGTTGACTCAATGACACAAGCATGTTCATGAAGCGCGAATGATGAGTGAAGTGGCTTCGGGTAACCAAATGCGGCCAGGCCATGAGCTCCTTCCTTTCCTGTACTTTGTCTATTCACTCGGCTTATGCTGATCAGCGGATTGAGGGTCGGGGTTGAGCTCGCACACGCATTCGACCTGACCTTCTCCTTGAACTTACGGGTGAGGTAACACTACCGTACCTGCATAGTCAGAGACACTACGCGACATGGATCAGATACGGGAAAGGGTGACTTAAGTAGCATATCATTGACAACAGACCGAACACATTCCAGCAAGAATCGAACAACTTTCCTTCAGTGTTCATCGCGCAGCGGGTATCCTCAACGCATCAAGCTCACAACCACCATCCCCGTCAGTCTAGTCCATTTCCCCTCAACTGGCTTCTCAGTAGACGTAGTAAGCCTGTGCCAGCGGCAACGTCGTAGCCGGTTCGGCCTCGCAGACGACACCATCGGCCTCAACAGTCTGTAATCACATACGTCAGCATCCCTATTCCAATGTCTCCTTTCCATCAACAACCTCGCGGGGGAAAAACTCACATATCTCTCCGCATCAACCTTCATCCTAGGCCGATAATCATTATGCTTCATTTCCCCCTTCCTAACACTCCTACACCCCCTAACAGCCTCGACCCTCTTCCTCAGCCCCAACTTCTCCCCCACCCCCTTCTCGACCGCCGCCCGACTAGTCCAGGCAATACTCGTGCTAGGCACCATAGCCCCGAACTGCGGCCGCCCGATGACAGGCTCGACAGTCGGAATACTAGCGTTCGGATCCCCCATCATCGCCCAAGCAACCATGCCACCCTTAACAATCAGACTCGGCTTTGTGCCAAAATTGGCCGGGGTCCAGAGGACGAGGTCGGCGAGCTTGCCGACCTCGATCGAGCCGATCAGGTGGCCCATTCCCTGCGCCAGGGCCGGGTTGATGGTGTACTTGGCGATATACCGCTTGACGCGGAAGTTGTCCGCGTCCGTGCCTTCGTCTTCGGGCAGCGCGCCGCGCTGCAGTTTGTTCTTGTGCGCCGTGTGCCAAGTGCGGGTGATGACTTCGCCGCAGCGGCCCATGGCCTGCGAGTCCGAGGACATCATGCTGATGGCGCCGAGGTCGTGGAGGACGTCCTCGGCCGCGATTGTCTCGGCGCGGATCCGCGATTCCGCGAACGCGACGTCTTCGGGGATGTTGCGCGACAGGTGGTGGCACACCATTAGCATGTCGACGTGCTCGTCGAGCGTGTTGCGCGTGTATGGGCGCGTTGGGTTGGTGGAAGAGGGGAGGACGTTGTCGTGCTCGACGACGGAGATGATGTCGGGGGCGTGGCCGCCGCCGGCGCCTTCGGTGTGGTAGGCGTGGATGGTGCGGTTCTTGAAGGCGGCGACGGTTGTTTCGACGAAGCCGGATTCGTTCAAGGTGTCGGTGTGGATCAGGCACTGGATGTCGTGTTCGTCGCATACGGAGAGGCAATTGTCGATGGCGGCGGGTGTGCTGCCCCAGTCTTCATGAAGCTTGAGACCGCAGACTCCGGCTTCGGCCTGTTCGCGTAGTGGTTGGGGCTCGCTGTCGTTACCTTTACCTGTGATGCCTATGTTAAGGGGGATGTTGTCGCAAGCTTGCAGCATCTGTGAGATCAAGTTTGCGCTCGGCGTGCAGGTTGTCGCATTGGTTCCGGTGCTAGGACCCGTGCCGCCGCCGAGCATGGTTGTGATACCCGCGGAGAGCGACTCCCAGGCTTGCTGTGGGCAGATGAAGTGGATGTGACTGTCCATGCCACCATACGTTACGATGTCTTTTTCGGCCGAGATGACATCCGTGTTCGAGCCAATCACCATGTTTGGGTCCACGCCTTCCATGACATCTGGGTTACCGGCTTTACCGATACCCGCGATAAGACCATCCTTGATACCAATATCGGCCTTGTAAATGCCCGTGTAGTCAATAATGAGCGCATTGGTGACCACAGTGTCCAAACATTCGGCATCTGGACGGCCACCAGCCTGACCCATACCATCTCTGATAGTCTTACCCCCTCCAAAGGAGCATTCGTCTCCGTAGTAAGCGTAGTCTTTCTCGACCTTGACCCACAGGTCTGTCGCTCCAAGACGGACTAGATCGCCAGTAGTCGGGCCGAACATGCTGATGTACGCTTGTCGCTCCATGGAGAACATGTCGATATGTGCTGAGTCACCGTGTGGCTCTGGGGCGTGAAGGAAACCACCCTTCTGCAGGTTCTCCACGATCTTCGACGCAATACTCTCGTCATGGATTGGTCCTGTAGCGATGTTGTTACCGCCCTTGATGATCTGGTTACCACCAATCTGGACAAGAGTTACGGTCTTTGTATCACCCGGCTCGAAACGAATGGATGTTCCTGCTGCAATATCCAGACGGTAACCGTGTGCTCGAATGCGGTCGAACTCCAGCTGTGGATTCGTTTCGATGAAGTGATAGTGAGACCCGACCTGCATGATCTCTTAGTATGCGATGTACAATCCTTTACAAGGGGATGTTCCTACCTGAACAGGTCTGTCTCCCTTGCTGACAACCTTCAGCTTGATCCTCTTCCTTCCCTCATTCAATGTGATCCTCCCCTCTTTGACAGGTATGACAGCACCTGGCTGCTTTTCCGGCTCGTATTCTTCTGGGTTGGGCAGCGGAAACTTGTCCTTGTCTGGGATAGGCAGGAAGCTGCCATACAGTGCTCTTCCAAGATCTCCATCGTCCGAGCTGATCGGGTTGTGTACGGTGACTAGGTAGGTGCCTGATGGGAACGTGCCCTCGACCTGCAATTCGGCCAGGGAGTTCACGACGGAAGGGAGGACATGGCGACGACCGAGCATGGTCTTGCCAAGAGACATAAGATCGGCGACTGTGTGGTTGCCATCGCGTATGAGCTGCGTGGAAGCTTAGCATCTGGGCAGAGCGGTGAGGAGTAAGAGGGCGTACTTCTTGCAGGTTGTTCGCGATAAGAGCCTATACAGATCAGCAATTGGCTCCCTAGTTCGTGTAGCACCATACATACAACAGCTTCAACATGATTGAGCTTGACTCCCCTCGCCAGTCGGCGCTGGGCGAGCAGGCCGAGCTGGGAGATAACGAGCTTGTCGAGCTAGATGGCACGGATTCTCAGTGCTGTTCAGTGTTCGTCGCGTTGGCAAAGTGATCGCACCTCCTTAGGAACAAGCTGCATCCTTCCTAGCGGCCAGCCGATTTGGTCGGGTCGGTATTGGGTGGAATGGTGCAATAAGCTCGTGAGTTGTGACACACAGAAACTCAACCTTAGGTAAGGTCCAGGGACAGCGGAGGGCTGGAGAGGGTCTGTGGTCTGTTCTCACTGCGGGGAAGGAGACCCCACTCGTTCGACTCCCACGTGCCGGCATTCTTCCCAACTTCCGACGAACACGAACATACTGTCGTACAGGCATCCCAATCACACTTCCATAGTGACTACGCTGGCAACCGATCCTACGGCTAGTCTTTGTCATCACATAGCTCCACTCGGATTTGGGAATGGCCTGATCTCGCCTGCTAAGAACAATAGCATTACTTCCACTTTTGCCTCTGAGCACAAGTCTGTGATAGAACGATCGAGCGCCCAGTCTTTGTGGCATTCGGAAAGTGTTCTAGTCTTGCGATTTGCTATGGCGTTCTACCGGCTGGGGGCCTTTCGTCTTAGGGTTGCAGGATTGCTCCTTTTGGCTCGGTTCTGAGCCTCTCGTTCAGCTGCCTCGTCCAGCTTTGGATCTAAGGTGCCGAGCAGGCTCGCGTAGACAGCTTAGGTCATAAGGTAGCTGTAGTGATGTTCTCAGGTGCATTGCGTTCAATGGATTTCGAAGAACGCTAAATCAGGCCTTGAAAAAGAATCTGCCCTCTCCAAGCAGCAATGGCCGCTGTGGCTGTAAATGTCCACCCTCACACGGTGCAATGTAGGTCCGTCTGATGTACCCGCGTTGAACGGCTGCGAATATTGTAAGTCAGGCACCCGGTACTATGTTCCTCAGTCGATAGCCCAAGTGCTGTCATCCTCGCTCGTTGGTAATGTTCATCCATTCAACAAAGCAGCTGCTTCAGCTATGCTGCAGACCTCGCTCGTTGGATCGCAATAATGTCTCGCCAAGACAGTATAGGTACTACTGGGCCAGTGTGAGGAGTGCAGTACTGTGGAGTATTACATCCCGTCTTGCTGAAACCTAGAGCAGGATGCTCCCATAGGAGCCATCGCATGGACTCATCCGTCATGCAAATGGCATAAATAGCGACTTAGCCGTGGACATTACATGCAGAGCCAGATTCAAACCTCTCGGCTGAACCTACTGGAACTTAATACTTCTCTCCGACGCCTAAACCAACACCCTATAACCAGTCATGAAGATTCAAGCTCTCACTGCAATCGTCGCTATGCTTGGCCTCGCCGCTGCAATGCCTGCTGCAGATGCACAGCATGCTTCAACAATCAAAGAGCGTGCAACCGACTCGATTCCCAAGGGCAGAGTAAGTTTTCGGCCCGCCGTTTCCCTAACATCGCATGTCTTACACTGCTCAAAGAAACTATACTGAATGGTACGGGTATAGAACAGACAGGACTGCAGCATTGGGCAAAACGCAGACGCTGATGCGACCCTGGACGTGGCGCACCGGCTGCAGAACAGCAAGGGCAAGTGGACGATACCACAGGGCATCTGTGAGACTGTAACCCACGACTCTGACAAGAAGGTCTGCATTGTCGTCTGCGCAAAGGTTGGTCCTTTGCCCTTCTTTTTCATTGATCGGGTAGAATGTGTAAGATGTACGCTGACGAACCAATCAGGGTAAGGAGCGTACTGTGCACCACAGACGCATTGGGTATATTGTCGGAGACATCTATGCCGGATGTCACGCTGGGCTTTCTAAATCCGTGAATGGCGTCGATTATTTCGACCATTACGATGTCGAAGTTCACGGATGCTGAGAAGGATTGCAGGAAAAAGGACAGTCATTACCGCCAGCATTTTCCTGGTAAGACGACCATTATAGACCAGAAAAATCACAGTACGGAGCTGCTTCAAGGCCTTACCATCGCTTCGTTGTTGCATCAAATCATAAGCATAATATCCATGTCATCACGTACCTGCCCCATCCTCTGCCAGTGCTCATCCCGTCCACATGTCCACACCCACCCGGCCTTCCCCACTACCCTTCTCAGAAGCTGATCCTGATATTTTAACCATGATTGACCCTCTCCAACCTCTTCCTTTCCATTTCCTCGATCCTCTTGGCCCTTTCCTGCCTGATCTCCTCCAAGACCACCCATACGGCTCTTGCGCACTGGTCCCTGGCTTTCTTCTTGCCAAACACGCGCCGCACTTGGCCTATCGGGCCTTGAAGCTTGTGATGCGTTTCGCCGTTGAAGTATGCGAAGCCAGAGATGAAGCCTGAGCCCTGTGGATCAGGTACCCAGATGTATTGCGGCGGGTTGAAACCGAGGAGGGTGCAAAGGGGTGGGATCAATGCTGTATAGGATGGCTCAACTCTAAGGCTGTTAGTGTCTGAGGAATCGGCGGGTCCGGCATCTTGTGTGCCTGAGCTGGTAGAATCTTCAATTGATGTGGCTGGTATCGTGGCTTTCTTCGACTGCGCATTGGCGGGAAGATGGCCTTGCGCACGGAGCGATAGAACTGCTTCTCTTGCTGCGGATGCCTTGGCCGCTTTTTTCGACAGAAACAGCTTTTCTCGATGTACCAAATTGCTGGCCGGAGAACAGGCTGAGTGTACATAGCGTGTAGAACCTCGAGCCAGTCTGACACTCTTTGTACTCTGGCCGAGTGGAGCCTGACTTCTGGCAAAATACGTTGAGTATGCTTACCCAATCCTCTTTTGTATCAGGGACCTCGGAGGCGTTTCCTTTTAGATTGTTCCTTGTCACTTCCAGCACTACTTGTGTCTCCGGTGTGCTCAAGCGCGTCAGAGCTTCTTTGGCAGCCTTCTCTTTCGCTGCCTTCTTGCTTGCGAACTGCGTGTTTTTTGCGTCGAAAGGGCCCCACATTTGCGTATCATCGTTATCCAGCAGCCTTAGTATGACAGTGAACTCTTGCTTTGCAACCTCCACGAAATCGTACTCAGGTCTGAGCCGGCACTTCTGGCACACGGTATGGAGTTCGGCAACTGATGTGGCGCTTGGCTTTGACGGCAGAAGCACTGGCTCTTGTGAAGGTATGAAAATCTTGCGCTTCTTGGACGTGGGCTGCGAGGGGATTTGCGAAGGCTTGCTGGCTTGTTCACGTTGAAGCTGGTCCTTGGCCTCTGCTTCCCATTGCTCGATAGACATGAGGCCGGGAATGTGGCTGTTGCTTTGAGGAGAATGAGCGACAATATCCATGGTTGCAAAGACGGTTGGGTGATGGATGTTAGAGTGTAGAGCGGAGGTTGATGTGTGTAACAGACGCTGCCCTGTTCACAATGTAAGGGAGTCAGTCAGAAATGAAGCACGTGTATGACCCGTTTCAGGTCAAGTCCACGTCGGAGGATGTCATCCACATCAGATCTCCAGCGGTCTACATGTCATCTTCAGAGGTCATTGAAGTGAGTGGTGTAAGTGAAGAAGCTGAACACCCTAGATGCGATAAGAGTAGACGAATTTAGCACACTTGGTCGCGCTTGCCATTTGTTTGCAAACACCTGGGCAAAGTTATCGGTTATCGCTATCGATTGATAAGATATGAACAAGCGTTATGCATGTGCAAACGGTCATGCATGCCCCTATGTACCTTATGCCGCGCTCTTACTGGATCAGATACATGCACTGTACATGTGTGTTTTGGGGTCAGCCACAAAGCACGCTTCCGCACCGTACATGAATGGTATTTATCAGTCTATGGTTGCTTGCGCAGATGGTCCGATAAAGGAAACGCTAGAGATGGTGATGCTCTGAGATTTCAGCCAGGAAGCGGACGCTATGCAAGTCATACTGCGGCGATCTAGTGACAGTCTATTTGCACCGTCGATTAGATGGAGATCTCGGGCGAAACTCTCAGGATGATCAAATCCCACCACCCTAGCGTTAAAGAGCAGACATGGATGTTGTGTACAGTCCTGTCATCAAAGGTTGAAACGACGACCGACGGCAGACATGAGGTGCATTGTCCATAACCGGCGGAAGCAGGATTACAATTGCAATGCGATTGTCGGAACGGAAGGAAGGTTCAAGGTTACCTTTCCCCAGCCACCCCTATGAATGCATGACGGGAACCCTTGTGGCGGTAGACGGGCCGAGCCAAGTTGGCTTGAAACATCTCAAATATGTTCCTTCATGACCATCGCTTCCACTAAGTGAAGATGGATATTGCATTGCGACAGCGGCTCTCCTCAATTGCGCTCGGCTTTTCTGAGACAATGAACAGTTCCCAGAGTGTTGGTGGCTGGGCGAGTACATGTCATGTTAGGGACGAAGCTGACCAGGAGGTGTCAAATAGCCTTCGACGACGTGTGCTAGGTCCCGATGTGTACTGAGTGATCCATGCGCTTGTGTTCCACGTATGCGGGAGGAAGTAGGTGGGCGTCGAACTGGGTAGCACAGGGGAGATGATGAGGGTGGCTGTGTGGTAGACCAGCAATAGATGTCGTCTGTCAGGTATTGGCAGCATGGCACAGGCGCGGATGTGAACATTCATGAATATAGAACTTAGAAGTTAGGGTTGGCATCGCATGATGAAATAGGCACAATCAGGGCGACGGCGGTAAACAAAGCGCGAAACGGCTTCAGTGTACTAGGACGACTAGCGTGCTAGCGGCTCTTTTGAACGGGAAGCGAGATTGTCCGCCGGGCGTTTCGCGCGCTTCAAGGAAGGAGCCAAGAGAATGCTCGTTGCACCGGCCATCCATCTCCTATCAACACCCGTGGACCTCCTCCGCTCTGTCCGCTCCGCTCACGCAAGCACCACCCAGCCCGGAGTGGTCAGAGATTGCGCAGCGCGACAGTCCTATGCATCTGCGTCACAGTGTCAGCTCATCCCACCAGCCAGGCCAACTCCCATTCCATTGGCTCCTGCAGCTCGCTTGTGACAGCGCATCTCGTCGGCCTGTGATTGCTGCGCGTCGACTTCTCTCGTTCCGCCCTGCTGCTGCACGCCGTTAAGTCGACGACCAGAGCCGTTGCAATATCTAATCTTGGCCGCCGTTGACTATCACAACACCAGTGTCTTGTTTCCCCACTGGACGTGCTGCAAACCTCCTTACTTCTCCACCGAAGCCTGCACCTCTACATTGGCGGTCAGCGATAGCATGTCTTCGGCCGCAGTGCAGGCGGTACAGCAGTCCAGTCGGCAATTCCAACAAGCTGCACAAGGTCGGGATCCATACGTCGCGCAACCACAACAACAGCCAATCTCCACATCCTCACCTGCATCGTCGCGGAGACAGCCCAGGTCCTCAGGAGGTGATGGCTCCGCGCCTAATACACCACAACAACCCCAGCACGCTTCACAAAACGCGTCTCCAGCGATGAGTACACCCAGAGGGCAGCCTTTACCCGCCTCCTCTCATACTTCACCTGCCGACTATCAGACCTCATCCTACTATGCCGGCCAATCACAACCTCCTATAAGTGCACCACCTCGGACATCATCCTATCCACAGGGTCAAAACATACCTGCCTATGATGATAGGCCTACAGCTTCAGCCCAGTACTCCGGTGGATACGGCAGTGGTAGTGAAAGAGAACGGATCAAGGATGACAGTGCGAGGGCGGCTGCTGAAGCCGCGAGATCGCGGAGGCAAGGCGGAAGCAGCAGGGAAAGTTCGGGCCAATACGCCAGTGAACGAGAGCCTCGACAGAGGCCAGAAGTGTCCCGAGCCGACACAGGTCCTCTGGATGACCCTGCTATTCTCAACCGATTGGTAATCGCGGATCCTGAGGATGACGCCCAGAGAGAAAGAGCAAGGGTAGCTGAAGCACGAGGACACCCTGTACAGACGGATGTAGCATCCAGTGGCGGGTTGGCGCTGGTTGGAAATGAAGGTGTTGACGATGGTGGAAGGGGAGCAGGTCATAGAAGCAGGCAAGAACACCTCCGGACAGCTCAGCCAAGGAAAGAGACCAAGTTCGGCGACTACATCCTGGGACAAACTGTCGGAGAAGGCGAGTTCGGTAAAGTCAAGATGGGCTGGAAAAGAGAAGGAGGCGTACAAGTCGCCATCAAGCTCATACGTAGGGAGAGCGTTGGGTCAAACCCAAACCGCTTGACCAAGATCTACCGGGAGATTGCGATTCTCAGAGAACTTCAGCACCCGAACATTGTTCGCTTACATGAGATGGTTGAAACGGAGCGACACATCGGTATTATCCTTGAGTACGCGTCCGGCGGTGAGCTTTTCGACTACATCCTGAATCACAGATACCTCAAAGACAACGCGGCTCGACGACTATTCGCCCAGCTCGTCTCAGGAGTTGGATATTTACATAAGAAGGGCATAGTGCATCGGGACTTGAAGCTGGAGAATCTCCTCCTCGATCGTAACCGCAACATCATCATTACGGATTTTGGTTTTGCGAATACTTTCAACCCGAATGATGAGCTTGGCGAAGAGATAGAGTACAACTTGTCGAACAAGGATTATGTGTCTAAGATGGGACTGGAACAGGTACATAAGGATGGGCACCGCCGAGGCGACCTTATGCAGACGAGCTGCGGTAGTCCTTGCTACGCCGCTCCTGAGCTGGTCGTGAGCGATTCCCTATATACGGGACGGAAGGTCGATGTTTGGAGTTGTGGTGTAATTCTGGTGAGTGGATTCTGGGTACAAAAGGTTTTTATCATCTCTGACAGCTTGACAGTACGCCATGCTCGCTGGATACTTGCCATTCGATGACGACCCAGCAAACCCGGAAGGCGACAACATCAACTTGCTTTACAAATACATCGTTTCGACTCCGCTTACCTTCCCGGAATATGTTACACCGCATGCTAGGGACCTGCTTCGACGTATTCTTGTCCCCGATCCGCGAAAGCGTGCAGATCTGTTTGAGGTCGCAAGGCATAGTTGGCTCAGCGAGTATGCCCATGTAGTGGGCTTCATTACCAGCAGCACGACAACGACAACGGACATTGCCAATGCCACTGTCTCGGCTGGTGAGTTAGAGTCACGGATCGCATCCGGCATGACCATTGCGAAGGCGCTTGTGTTGACGTCCCCTGCAGAAGAGCAATTCGAACCATCGCAGCTGGCACGCAGTGCATCCGTGCGAGAACCGGCAAAGACACAGCCTATATCACCTGGTGGACTTATGAGCAAGCATGGCCCAGTCGTTCCAACGGAGGAAGACAAGCCCAACCGACAACGGGACGCCAAGCGGAGAACAGTACAAGTTGAATACGTGGCACCGCAGACGCAGACGACCAGAGGTGAAGTTTCTGGTGCCGGTGCTGCTCCCACAACTCAGACAGCACCTGTCAACGCCGCTCAAGGGAAGACTCGGGCTAGAGGTGACAGTACTGGCGGGCCAGTCGAAGTCGTCTCTCCATCTTACCAGCAGACCCAGAGACCCCCAGTCAGCATGGGGCCGCCTGCACCGCGTCCTGGACGTGAACCTCCGCGGTCGGTTTCCGATTCTACGGCATTCACTATGTCACCTCCCTCTACCGCAGCACGACCAGCCACTCAAGGCACCATTGGTGGTTCCCGTTTGCCGTCTCGCGGGAATTCCTACGGCCTACCGGCTGCCGCTCAGGTCGCCTCGACGAACGCCGAGGGGCGATTCTCTCGTCCTGTAGGAGACGGTACGGGTAAGGAACGTCCATTGAGCCAGCATCTCCCTGCCGATTACCAGTACGGAGCGCGGCCGTCGTCAAACCAATTCGCACAACCTCCACAAGCGCAGCAGCCTCCACGGGGTCACAGGCGTTCCTCCACCGTTGATAGCATTACCAAGTTCTTCGGTCGGTCAAACTCACGTCGCTCAACCCGCGGTGGACCAAGCGCCGAGGAGCGCCAAGAAAAGCCTTCTCGCGCCTACCCACCAGTAAGCATGAAGGCACCGATCCCGAACGACAATTACGAAGCCACGGGTCGCCCTTCAACCGAGTCCCGTCGCACTTCCTTTGGCTTCAGCAGAAAACCAAGTGAGAACAACAAACCTGGCGACCGCTCTTCTCGCCGCTTCTCCTTCCTGCCAGTCTCCTTCTCTCGCCTGTCTTTTTCTGTAAATCCCAAGGACGAGAGTGGGTACAGTTCCGATAGCAGACGTGGGTCTATGCAGGCTTCCAGAAGCAGACCTGTATCCAAGCAGCAGTCGAGTGGCATGGCATTCGGGCGTGGGAGAAGCCCAAGTCCGAGTCAAAGTGGCACCACCAACTCCAGCATACCTGTGCTCTACAACAGTGATGTCGATAATCGACGCTTGCCCCAACGGCCGCAGAACCAACCAGTGAGGGGAGCGACCGCTCCAGACCTCATGGGTTTGGAATACGGCGGTGGCCGGCCTGAATCTCAAGGTCAGCAACATCTACAGCAGCAAGAGGCTCGACAACAACAACAATCCGGCCCGACCTACTTGAACTACCACGCAACGCCTCCTTCGCATCCACAGCCTCAAAGTCAGCAGTCTGAGAGATACTACACCCCCGCACAGTCTCAAGAAAGCCACTCCAGCCACTCGACAGCCATGCCACCTCCATCGCGTCCACAGTATCCACCGGGCTTCAATAGCTTTGATACGCCAGCATCACCGGTGACTTCTTCCGCGCAAGGCGGGAGCGGGCAAAGGCGCCAACCAAGCGTCCTGCAGAAGCCGAGGAGATTCCAAGAGGCCTATGAGACCGGGGCTGGACCTGGCCAACATTCTGGCAGCAGTGGTGGCGCCAGAAGGGTTATGGACTGGTTCAGAAAGAGGGGGAGGGAAAGGGGTGCTTGAACTGTTTCGGCATCTCTTTGACCCGTGAGTTTGCACTGATGGCTCGATGCACTTGCCAGACCAGATCAAGGGTCCTGGGGGCTTCTCGTTTGCAATTTTGGGGATTGGAGCGGGCCTTCTCCTCTTCTTCTTCTTTCTCTCTTCTTCTTCTTCTTCTTCGACACGTACTGTTCTTAATACTCCTTTTTTACTATGTTTTGCTTATTGTGTGGCGAATCAGCGCGGCGTTAGGGAAACAGGAAGGGTCGGACATGGCGGTTAATGCCCGCGGGATTTGTGATCCGGGGTTTTGCATTGGAGGGGGGGGCAAGTGCTTTCGGGGCGGGCTTTTTGACAGCATATCTCAAGTAGTGTTTTCGAGATGATGGCGGAAGCGCTATGTAGACAAAGAAACAAGCCGCTGACCTAGATTGAGTTTGAGAATATGTGTCTCTCCGCTATGATGTCCCGCACACCCTTGGTACTTCCGGTGAACATGGACATGGACATCCCGTGCCTGATGTCAGATCCACGACGAATTATATTGCGGCAAGCAGATGGTCTTCACCTGTCTTCATTGGCCATGTCTCTTGTACCTGACTAGTCAACATCGGGCTAGTCTGCAGATCAAACGGCGCTAGAGTGAGCTTTATATAGGCACATCTACCGCGAGGCTTGGCTGCTTGGCTACCTACTCCGCAGCATGAGGTGTGCACATGCATGCAGGAAGAAGACGCGGCTGGGCCTACATGCGGTCGCTGTGCAGAGTGTCGACGTCGAGAATATGCAGCCTCGTAGGAAGACATGCGGCTGTGTACATGTGGGTGTGTAGGTACCTGACTGGCTGCCTTTTCTGCTTGAGCTGCTGGTTGATGCTATTTCGTCCGAGGCAGTGCCTGAGATGAGTTGCTATCGAGCGGACAAGGCTGAAGGTGGGAGAGGTTATAAGAATGGTCTGTCTACACTCGGTTGCCTCAATGGTGCCATCCTGGAATCAGCTCAGTTACGCTGCCTGCTTGATTTGAAGCCAGCCTTGTCTTCCCCTGCTTCAGCCTTGTCACTTTTCCGTATAACTACTCGCCTTCTTTTCTCTCTGCTACCAACTATCAAGGCTCAGCCGAGCTGACACCTTCTGGCTGTTCAAACGAAGACCAAGGCTAAGGACCCAACAACCCAACCGCCAACTCGACCAAGCTCAAAGCAATGGCACCCCAGTCCATCCTAACGACCCTTCCCCTCCTCTTACTCTTTCCCCTCATCCACGCTCAAGCCGGCCAAGCACCCCCAAGCTACGAGACCGACTTCGACGCCCCCAGCAGCAGCAGCGGCAGCAGCTCAATACCATGGGCGACCCACCTCAGCGCCTTCGATGAGACGACCAGCATCTCTGGCGTCCCGCCTCTACCGACTATGTGGCCGAGCGCCTGGTCTACTGATAGCTCTGTCAGTTGGGAAGGCGAGACTGGGACTTCGACTGCTGCTGCGCAGACGCCGATTGGTTATTCTGTTCCTGGGGTTGGCGAGGCCGCGTCTTCGACTGGGAGCTCGACCGAGAGTCCGAATTACTATGCGCAGACGACTATGCCGAGCTCCACAGGAGCGATGGCGACTACGACGAGCGTAACGAGCGCAACGAGCACGAGCATTTCAGCCGACACAGAGAGAATGAGCACGACGAGCGCGCCAAGCACGTCAACGGATACCGACATTATCTGGTACACGCTTACCAACACCACAACATCCACATTCTGGGCCACGCCCAGCAACGAGACGGCCGCGGCTTCGACGACCAACATGACGAGTGTGCGAACAACATTGAGCACATTCACTGCCAGCGAAGGCACGGCGGGAACGTCGACCACGGGTAGCAGCAGCACGGGCGCGGCGGAGAAGATTGGGGTGTCGGGCTTTGCGCTGGTGTTGGGGCTTGGGGTTCTGGTTGTGTTGGGTTGATGGTAATGGGTGCTATTGGGACGCGCGTGTGTTGCATGGTGTTTACTGGTCCATATAAGAGGTCTTGCTCCTCGGAAAATATCCACAGATCTTGGGCGAAGTATATACACGGGTCTTACGTGAGACAATCCTGCGATTTCAAAACAACCGACTTCCCCATATCGACGTGTCGAAACTGGAACAGATCTTTCACTACGTCGCGATGCCTGTCCGGACGCGTCTCAATTAGGTAACCACATCAAGCGTCTGTCGACGACGGCGCAGGCTGTGTCGGCTGTCTTTGTTTGCTTCCCGCGTGTGCGGGTGCGACTCCTTTGTCCTTCAGCTCAAGTTCGGGACGCTTTGTTCAGAACTTCGCATGAAAGAGCCAATATGCCCATCCAAGAACATGTTCTTTATCTCTCCTTTTCTCTCGAACACCGCTGTGTTTTACAAAGACATTGGGCTCGGGTACTATACGGTCCCACAGCCCTCGAAAACCGCGTTTCCCATTCATTCACATCGTCAAGCTCTTGGCACCTTGCTGTCTCAGACGGCCTCACTCCATACTCTGCATCGTTCACGCTAGTAAAGCAGGTCTCAGTTCAAGCAAGCAGTGCAGGTCACTGCTGGCAGTGCAAGTCACTGCTTGAGCATCCAACTTCCCTATAAAGGCACTGCCTCGCACCGCCAGCATGCCGTCCAGCAAGTCCTCCACTCCATCTTCTTGCACAAAGTCGGAGTCATCAAGCTCCTCATCGTCAAAAGGTACATACACGGTCGCCAGCGCCTCTCAACTCCTAGGATCTTATCCTCCGAAGCCACTTCCCAAGCCTGAGGATCTATTCTGCGCCACTAACAACCTCAGCAGTTCATCCACTATGCAACGAGCTACAAGCGTGCGCAGGCAGCACAGCACTAAAGGAAAAGAGCATGGGGCCTCCGACCAGAGGAAAACAATCCTGGAGACAAATGATCACATCAAGATCCGTCTCGAGCCGCCAACGACGGCTGCATTACCAGCGATGCATGCGCACCGTATTGCCGCTGCACAGAATACCATGAGTGTTCAAACAAGCAGCGACATCAAGGCAAACAGCACGAGCGGCAGTCAAAGTAAGGACATCTACTTCTCACCCATCTCTCTTCACGCTTCACACGCTTCCCTGTCATCGCCTCTACCAAGTCCCAAACCTCGGATTGGATCTGACCATGATGCAGAAACAACATCTCTACAGACTGCTGAGAAGTTCACGTCTACAAACCATACATCTGCCGCAGAGAAAGCCGATGCAGCAGCCGGGGACTTCCAAGTTCTGCAATATCAGGCAGAGACGGATTGGGTAGTTGCGCAACTCGCTCGATCGTCGCTGATGCAGGACTGCGTTGCTGGTCAGATTTACGGTGACTTGTCAAGGCTGCAGACCTCACATGATCCTAATGAACGACCATGCTCCGCGGCTCTGCCATCAGAAGACACGGACAGCATTGCAAGCAGTGAGTATGACAGTCGTAGATTCACGATCTCGAACCAGTCATTCAGAAGCTCAACCACTTCTCTCACCTCTACCTTCTCCGACAACGGGACTTCACCCTCCAAACCGCTCCCAGGCGCGAGCCACACCAACTTCGCCCTCTCTCCAGCATCCTCCACAGCCACGAACGGTCAAAAATCCGCTTTCGCGCCTCAGCTGGACCTCCCACGCGTTTTCACAACCCTCGCTCTAGCGGACATCAACATCGATGGCCAGCCCATCCGCTTCAGCTCTCCATCCTTCACCTCCGACGGCGCCGGCGTCCTCACTGTCGGCGCCTGCTCCTTCCTCAATCTGCCCTACGGCGCAGACACGGAGTGCCAACTGCGCGTCGAACCACCATCTGGGTTCCGCAATCGCGGGCAGGGAATTCAACCATACGAGACGCGGCTCAAGACGCAACGGCAGGAGCAAAAGACCACACTCGTGATCGCACAGGCTGTCGTCGAGGCGAAGACGGGCCGCAAGGTCTGGACGCTGTGTAGCGAGATCGACGTCACGGGACAGTTCAACGAGAGCGTGGGCAGAGAGGTAGCGGAGCGCGCAACTCCGTCTGTCCGCACAAGCCCAACCCACGACAACGGCACCACGTCCCGCTCAAGCGATATCTGGATCCCGGCCGGAGCCCCAGCGCACACCGCGCCTCCATCGCGCCCGCTCCCGGCCCTGCCGACAGACACAGGAAGCAAGAGCAGCGATCGCTCGCCGCAGCCGCAGAGCGAAGATCTACACGATCTCCTCTTCCTCCTGTCCGGAACAAAGCTGCTGCATCGGAACTTCTTCATCATCCGCATCACCAGCCACCAGCCCGCTGCCCAGTCCACTGCCCAGGCCAGCAGCCGCTCGAACAACAACAAAAACATCAAAGATAACAGAAATAACATAAACAACAAAAAGAACGAAAAGAACGAAAAAGACAACAGCAGCAGCAGCAGCAGCAGCAGCAGCAGCATCCCCATCCCAACGCCCAACCACCCGCGTCCCTACCGCCTCAGCATCCCCTGGCTCTCTTCCGCCCTCTACGCATCACTCCCCTGCTCCTCGCGCCGCTTCAACAGCCGAGCCGAAGAGCAGTCCGTGACGCAGGGACGTCTGAGCGCATTCCGGGACGGCATGGTGGGGCAGCTTGCAGGCAAGATCTGGGCGGGGACGGAGCGGTTTACTGCTGTTGTCGACTGGCCTGTTGATGGGGGACGGAGGGGGATTGTGGCGTGTCCGATGTCTGAGGGTGTGAGAAATGAGACTGCGAACGCGAACGGGAAAGGGAAAGGGAAAGGGGGAGATGTGGAAGTCGCGGCGTGGGTGTGTTTTGTGGTTGAGGAGGGGTTTGAGGAGGTGCTTGTTTACGTTGGAGACGAGAATTTGATCAAGGAATTGAGGGGCCCAGGTACGGAGGACACCACCGCCAAACCAAAACAAAAAACAACAACCAAAAAAAGACAAAAGAAAAACAACAGGGGGAGGAGGTGATTTGAGGCGGCTGGCTTACGATCTATGCCGCCCAAATCGACCTCCGAGCGTGTTTGAAGAAGCGGGATTTGGATGAGATCAAGGTGGTGTCCTCCATCAAAAAAACAAAATAAAAAATAAAAAAAGACCAAGACAAGAACCGAAAGGCGGTGTCCTCTGTACCTGGGCCTGGGAAAGGGGTTGGTGTGAGTAGGGTAGTAAGCCCTTGAAAAGGCGTAATTTGATATACTCTCCATGTGACCCTGTCGGGTAGCTGCATGAGTTAGCGTCATAGAGCAAAGTAATACAAAACGTACAGCAGCTGAGATTCTCCTCTGGTCGCCCACGATAATATTGACTAGCCGGTCACTAGCTTAAGTACACCAGAACTTCTGTGATTTTTGAGCTCAGATCCAGTACTTGCAAGATACAGGTAGGTATAGAATAGAACCTTGTGGCAGAAACAACGAACATCTCCCACTGGCGATCAGAAGTATAGCAGCGGCCAAAGTGTGTTTCATGCCTAAGAGAACGCCAAGAAGTCCTGTTCAACTATGCATAACCATCTCATTTCATTCCATTTCCATTTCCCATTTGCCATTCCCAGGTCCCATTCCCAGTCCCAATTGCTAGTCCTTGCTTGAGCGCCGAGCATGCAATTCCACCCCAACCCATTCGTGTCATTCTGGTCGTGACAGTAAGCAAACAATCATAGCCACATATGATCCCGCCCTCATCCTTCGTCCACCTACGACATTTCCATGCCGTCATCCTCCTCCCCTTCTTCCTCAACCACGACACTACTATTCGCTCTTCCCCTCTTCCTCCCCAACCCCACCCACTGACTTCCCAGTCTGGCGCCTCCAAGCGCCCCGACCGCCTCCAGCTCATCCCCACCCACAACCCGTCCCTCCGCATCCACCTCCTCGCATAGCTCCAACATAGCAGCGCGACTCAAGCGCCTAAAGCCCTCCGTCCTGACGACGCGACCCCAATGGGTGAGACAGAAACTGGCCGCTCGTCTGCGCAGCCAAGTTTCCTGCGCCAGGCTTGCGCGCGAGAAGATCAGCGCCGCGTGCGCGATGTCGAGCTCCCTGCTCAGACGCGCGACACAGAGGTGATGCAGACGCGGCATGTCGTAGATGTTGCTCATGACGAGCATTCCGGCCACATCCTCCAGACTGGGACTGGGGGTTGGTGGTTGGACAACAGCGCCGCTTTCAGATGATATGGAGGCTCGGGCGGGAGAAGGCGCGATAGAGTCGGTGTAGAGGTAGTACAGGAATGCCTTCACGGTGCTGTAGGGCTCCGGGATGTGCATCTTTTTTGTGTGGAATTCGCTCATTTGAGCTGAGTAGAGGCGGGAGAAGTGAGGCCAACGGGCTGAGAGGAGGAAGCGATGGACATGGATTGGACGGGAGACATTCTTGTCGCTCGTAGTCGATAAGGTTGGTGGACATTCGTCTTCGGAATCGTCATCATAATCATCATCGCGATTTGCAGTGATGATGAAATCGGCACCAGAGCCTGCTTCCGGCGGCACATCGAACGTGCGAGCGAGGTCTGCACCGATAGCTGAGAGGTGAGAGTGGATCCCGCTGTCGGAAGTAGGGGCTTGCTGAGTTGCCGCTCGAGATTCTAGCGACAGCTTGTTACCCAAGAGGCCAAGCTTGCGGAGGTCAAGGTGAAGAACGTCGCTAAGGTACTCCTCAGAGTCGCTGTTCTGCCCATTACGTGCTGCCTGGATAGGACAACCAAGAAGCCAAGCATGCGTGCCGTCAGAGTTCAGTGTGCAGTAATGCCAGCGGTAGTTGGGGTTGAATAGATCCTTTCCATCTGCGAGTTTCTGCCACCGTAGACTATCGAGATCGAAGGCCGAGAGGCTGGTCTCAAGAGCCGAAATGACCGTTGCTGGCGTGACAAAGTCGAGGAGGCAGCCAGAAGAGAAGACGTGGAAGTGGCAGCCCACATTCTGAACCGGTAGGCTGGGGCTAGAGACGAACTTCAGAGAGGAGATTCCAGGAGCTATTGGTGGGTTGCGGTGAGCTAGTTGTGTACCAGCATTGATTTGGACGCTGCTAGAGTTTGCTGTGTAGCCAGTCGATCCGGTGACAGCTGGTGTTCCGACAGTTGAAGCATACCGCGACGGCGTCAATGAAGCTTCATCCAAGCCTGAACCGTCCGCTGAGCCCTCGAATGCAGGCGAGCCACGAAAGTCGAGCCACCAGATCTCGCTCGTCCGCTCCATATCTTCAGTCATGCCCCCGGACACCCAAAGCTTGCCTCCCCAGACCCAGGTTGAATGGTCGTACCTCGGAACAAATCGCCATGTTCTCGACCATGTCCATGTCTTGAGATCCAGGTAACAGATATCATCCAGTACTAGATTGTCATGGCCAGTCATGCCACCACTGATGAACAGCTTCTCATCATGTATGACCGCCGAATGCCTTGCTCTTCCTCGTGGCGCAGGTCCATTCAGGTCCGGCTGTGTCCAGTGCGCAGTCTTCAGATCGAAGATGATAACATCTGAAAGGTGTGTCCTGTGCTCATTCTCTCCACCGTAGACCAGTAGTTTGTCGCCTTGCCAGAGACAGGCCGTATGTCCCATGCGAACACCAGGGATATCGCCGTAGTTGTCCACGAGACTCCATTGCTTGGCAGACAAGTCTAGCTTCAGCACATGGTTGTACACTTCATCTGTGTACTGGTCGAACCCTCCAAAGGCATAGATTTGGTCGTTTCCGACGTAGGTAACCGAAGCGTTTACCAGGCAGGCCGGCCGCTGACCAACGGTCGTGATTATCTTCGGCATGTATGGCTCATTGCGGTGCCTCCGGCTGCTGCTGCCCTTGCGTGGGCTTCCTGACATGACATAGGTATTGTTCGAGCCGGTCGACGACCTGGAAGGTTGAGAAGGTGATAGTCGCTGTGAGAATTGCAGGGTGGGCGTGGTGAGTGTGGGTGCTGAGACAGGCAGGGCCTGGGATGGAGCAGCCATGGGATACTATCTGCGGAGCATAACTCCCCGCACTTGACTGGTTGTGCAGAGGTATGGAGCCTATGAACGGAGACAGTGAAGGTTATGCTTTCACTTCCGGTTGTGCACAAGTGAAGGTGGAGGCCGGGCCCTTCGACTTCTGCAAATGACGACGAAGCTTTTCCCGCTTAAGGCCGCTTAAGGTTCCAGGGCAGCCAGGGCTTGGCACTTTCCGTCTCCCAGCGACGCTAGCGCCAAACAGTGATTCTTAAAGATGGCAGTCCTCCACCAGGAAAGCCTCTCTTCCTCCTCTCACCTCACATTACAAACTTACAAAACACTTTCAAGCGTTCCAAACGCTTTCAAACTCCCATCCATTCACGGCTACTGCAAAATATCTGCACACATACTAACAGAGCTCTTAATTGAGTCGTCTGTAAGCCGCCAAGCCTGTCCAATACCACTGACCATCAGCTAATCTGTTCCACAGTAACAGCAGCACATAACCCTCGGAACACTCCGCAGATATGGCAACCTCGACAGTAATCACCCCCATCAAGCGCCGTGATGGTATCTTCTCTACCCGCTTCGCCGGTGGTCGTGCTCCTCTGACCCCATCGCCTCAAACTCCAAGACAGCAAGTCTTCGAGCAGAGCGAGTCTATTCACCACGGCACCAACCTCCTTTCCCGCTTCTCCCGCTCCGTCTCCAAGACCAATGTTCGCGACTCCCCAAAGTCCAACATTGCCCGCGCATCTCAACACAGCTCCCCACGCCGTCTGGAACTCGGTGTGAGTGACTGGACCTTGACTGGTACCGGCCCAACTACCTCAGCGAAGGCTACCCCATCCCGCCCAAGGAGCAGCAGGTCTGTCAAGAGTGGAAAAGTTCGCATCAACTACACCGCTGCCGACCGTTTCATCCCAAACCGCAACGCTAGCGAGGCCATTAGCAACACTGGTGTCTCCAAGATCGAGAAGGACCAGAGCCGTCCTAAGTCTAGCGAGGGTTCTTCTATCCTTGCCTCTGCTGCCGGCAGTGCCTTCGACCTTGGCCGCAGCTCTGACGAGGAGGCTCTCTCCCTTGACCGCCTGAACATTAACGATGACGACGAGGACAAGGAGGCTTACACCAAGCCATCTCCAAAGACCGCCGCCTACCAGTCCTCGATTGCTTCTGCCTGCGACATCAACATTGGCCAGCGTATCCTCGCTTTCAAGCCAGCGCCACCAGAATCTTCCCGCCCAATCGACCTCCGCTCCCAGTACAACCGTCCTCTCAAGCCTGTCGCTGCCACTGCCCAGTTCCGTCGTCGTGTCCCAACTGCCCCAGAGCGTGTTCTTGACGCTCCAGGCCTTGTTGACGACTACTACCTCAACCTTCTTGACTGGTCTTCTGGCAACCAGGTCGCCATTGGTCTCGAGCGCAACGTTTACGTCTGGTCTGCTGAGTCTGGCTCCGTCAGCTCTCTGCTCGAGTGCGATGCATCCACCTACATCTCCAGCGTCAAGTGGTCTGCGGACGGTGCTTACGTCGCCGCCGGTCTTGGATCCGGAGAGGTCCAGATCTGGGACGTCGAGGAGGGCACTAAGCTTCGCTCCATGTTCGGCCACGATGCCCGCGTTGGCGTCATGGGCTGGAACAAGCACCTCCTCTCCACTGGCGCTCGCTCTGGTCTTGTCTTCAACCACGATGTCCGCATCGCCCAGCACAAGGTCGCGGAACTCGTCAGCCACACTGGCGAGGTCTGTGGTCTTGAGTGGCGCGCCGACGGCGCCCAGCTCGCCACTGGTGGCAACGACAACTTGGTCAACATCTGGGACGCTCGCTCTCTCAACGCCCCAAAGTTTCAGAAGACCAACCACAAGGCTGCCGTCAAGGCTTTGGCCTGGTGCCCATGGCAGAGCAACCTCCTTGCCACTGGTGGTGGTAGCCACGATCGCATGATCCACTTCTGGAACACCACCAGCGGTGCCAGGACCAACTCCATTGACACTGGTAGCCAGGTCACCTCTCTCAGGTGGAGCAACAGCTACAAGGAGATCGTCTCCAGCTCTGGCTTCCCAGACAACAGCTTGTCTATCTGGAGCTACCCAACTCTTGTCAAGAACGTTGAGATTCCAGCCCACGAGAGCAGAGTCCTCCACAGCTGCCTCAGCCCAGACGGTCAGATGCTCGCCACTGCTGGTTAGTATCCTCATCCTCATCCTGCCTAACGTACCATTACTGACACACCCCCTAGCCGCAGACGAGTCCCTCAAGTTCTGGAAGGTTTTCGAGAAGAAGGCCGGCGCCTCCAGCGCCGGTGCTGGCAGCTCTACCACCGCCAAGGCTTCCCTCACCAAGGCCACCACCATCAGATAAACGGAAGAAGTTGGCATGAAGCGTCTAGAGAAGAAATACGGCAAACGACATTCGGCTGCACACGTCAAGAGTGAGGTCGCAGCCAGGCACATGTCACAAGGTAAGTATTCGAATGACTTTCGTATGGAAGGGCAACGGATACGGTTTAGCGAAGCGGCGTTTTTGTCTTCCTGGACGGTTATGAAGGGAAGGGAATGAGGGATGATACCACTAATGTCTCTCGTCGTCGTTACTTGCATAATGCATTTCAAGTTTACTCAGCATGCCCGTGAGATTTTTTGCAGCAGTGGTCGTGTACTGGAACCCGTGTCCAACGTGTAGGCTGCGTGTCAAAGGCTACGGCGCCATGAAAGATGAGAAGTGACCTGCCATTGGTATTGATTCTGATGTATAGATATTACCTCTGTGCCAAGGGGCCATAGCTCCAGACCCATCCACGTCGTCATCGAGTCTTGTGCGCAATTCCACATGCATAACCGAAAACGTTTTCATAAGTTGTACTGAAAGTTGTGAAGCGTAGTCTTATATCACGGGAGAGGCTCTCCTGCGAATACCTGTGAGTCGGCGCAGGAATGATGAGAAGAGCGATGTGCTCCGTTGTATCAAAGTCCCAAGCAGTCAGCGTGCAGATGGCTTCCATCAATTCCGTGTGGTGAATCTTCGAGGCCCCATGTTAACACGTGATCCTGTCGTCACTTCGCTTGTTGGCGCTAGCGGCTGCCCTCTCCCCTGCGCAGTCGATCCTCAGAAGGGTACACCACGACACACACTCAACTCGACATCTATACTCGCACCGCCCTTCAGACGCCGTCGTAAACCGCACCCTTTCCGATACTTCCCGTCCATACTGTACACGCGACACGCATCTTTCACCAGGTAAGACACACATGCAGCTCCTGCCATTGCCGAGCCCGCAGCGCTACCCCCCTCATCGCTGCGCCTCTGCCTTGCGTTTCTGGACCGAATCATCGTCCCAACATCGCCAAAGAGATTGATACATCGGGTCGGGAAGGCGCATATGGACTGCGGCAATTATGGGCGCGTCCGGAATCAACCTGTCGCTCTACAACGCCATCTGTTGGCGGACGGAGCCCCACCATGATCGAGGACGTCAATCGCAACTGCTATACGTGGTCCCTTCTCCAGCCATCCCCAACACGCATTTATCGCGCCTTCCCAGTGTTGTCGCATGCTTCGAAGCTTTCAACACGTTCGCGTTTGGGGCCATAACACTTCCACGTCGCAAAGTACCCAATCCACCGGCTCCGCACAATACAATAACAAACCTTTGCTGGACCAACACATCACGCCCATTCACTGCACTGACTGCATATCGTTGTCTGCCATTGCACTCTCGCGAGCCTAGTTGCTGACGAACTGTATGTAGACAATACCAAAACAATGGGTTACGAGGACTCTGTCTACCTGGCCAAGCTGGCCGAGCAGGCCGAGCGCTACGAGGGTAAGTCAACATGCGCCGCAACAAAGGCTTCACGATAAACTGATTCCATGCGTAGAGATGGTCGAGAACATGAAGACCGTTGCCTCTGCCGACCAAGAGCTTTCTGTTGAGGAGAGGAATCTCCTTTCTGTCGCCTACAAGAACGTTATCGGAGCCCGCCGTGCCTCCTGGAGAATCGTGACCTCCATCGAGCAAAAGGAGGAGAGCAAAGGCAACGAGACCCAGGTTGGCCTCATCAAGGAGTACCGCCAGAAGATCGAGGCCGAGCTTGCCCAGATCTGCGAGGACATCCTCGAGGTTCTCGACAAGCACCTCATCCCATCCGCGCAGAGCGGCGAGTCCAAGGTCTTCTACCACAAGATGTAGGACAACTCGCATATGCACTCGTCATAGCTGTGCTAATTCATTTTACAGGAAGGGTGACTACCACCGTTACCTCGCCGAGTTCGCCCTTGGCGACAAGAGGAAGACATCGGCCGACAAGTCCCTTGAGGCATACCAGGCCGCCACCGAGGTCGCGCAAACCGACCTCGCCCCAACTCACCCAATCCGTCTGGGTCTTGCCCTGAACTTCTCGGTCTTCTACTACGAGATCCTGAACTCTCCAGACAAGGCTTGCCACCTTGCCAAGGCCGCCTTCGACGACGCTATCGCCGAGCTCGACACCCTCTCCGAGGAGAGCTACAAGGACTCTACCCTTATCATGCAGCTCCTCCGTGATAACCTGGTAGGTGGACGCGCTACATCTTGTCATAACGTGGGGATGCTAATCGTGAAAACAGACCCTCTGGACTTCTTCCGAGGCTGAGCCATCTGGAGAGCCAACTGGTTCCTCTGAGACCAAGGATACCTCCGACGTCCCAACCGGCGAGGAGGCCAAGACTTCCGAGTAGACGATCTCACATTCACTCTCCTTTCAAGACGTCGTGGATTAGCGAAACGCGATCATGGTTAAACGAACAGGTAGTGGGCTCGTTTTCATCACCTATTGATTGTTGAGCAGCGGATGGGGGCGTCTGTGCCGATGCTTATGGGCTGAGGCTGCCTTTGGGGTTGGCCTGTGAAAGGAAGGAGGGGGCAAAGCACAGTAGCTTCTTTCAAACTCAGATCCTAGATTCTTTCTTCACCCTTTGAACGTACTGTACATGTACCCCGCGTGGCGGTGCAGAGTGTGACATGTGTCGATCTTCAGTACGGCCGTAAAACCCAATGGCTTACTGGGGTTATCCAAAGACATATAACTTAGATATGGTCGGGGATTATCGTATTGCTTGATGAGGCTTAGACTAGTGGTATCACACGTGGTGCTGGAATGGTCGACGTAAGTGGCAGGCGAAAGATCGACCCGACCCTGCATTTATGCATAGCCTTACGTACCATTCGGTCGGAATCCGAGCGGGCTATTCATATTGCACAATAGCAATGCCTGTTTTGAACTGACAAGAGACCACCAGATGCATGCGACCGGCCGCAAGAAAGACGATCGTCGGCACGTCCGTCAAGCGGCTCAACTC
Source organism: Zalaria sp. Him3 (assembly GCA_027923365.1). NCBI lineage: Eukaryota > Fungi > Ascomycota > Dothideomycetes > Dothideales > Zalariaceae > Zalaria > Zalaria sp. Him3. The sequence goes on along the minus strand of BPUN01000015.1, from coordinate 555,371 downwards.
TCAGATCGAGTCTACGGCATTCCCGTTGGAGAAGCCGCGTTGATGCCGATCGTCTCCTGAAATGGCAGCCATTCATCCAAACCAACCAGAGCCGTAAAACTCTCGGCCGAAGAGGCAATGCACTTATATTGGGTTGTATAAAACCCCGGAACTACTCACGAGTTTGTTCAGTAAGCATTGGCCCTTGATATTCTCCGAAAGGGCATGGCGCGAACATGGCAAGCACGTCGGCGGCTCTCGTACAGGTACCCAACGCCATTCAGTGGCCGGCAGAGGCCAAGAACAGTGAGCTGCGCCCGCCACAACAGAACGTCCTACACAACAACGACTCTAGATTGGCCATTTCCATCCGAACAGGCTGCATCCCGTGTCGGTGCGTGACCCTGTCCCGTACCTTGTCCAGAGCATCGGGTCTCGCTCTACAATTACAAGAGATACAATACTGATGGAGCATTCACAGAAGTCATGGCGTCAAGTGCGACCCCCGCAACCCTCGCTGCGAGCTCTGCATATCAGAAGATTGGACCTTGAATCCGACACCGCCCGACCACAATACAGACGCGAGCAAACAGGATGAATCGATTCCGTTTGCTTCTCAAACCTCGGTTCAGACCGCCACCGTCAGCTCATCATGGCAGAAGCAAGGTTGGCGAGAACGACACAGCCTCCACTTCTTCGCCACCATCACCGCTCCCCGTCTCGCAGGGTCCTGCCACTGCAACTTCTGGAGTTCCGCCGTCGTCCAGGCTTCATTCACCGAGCCCGTCATCCTCCATGCGATCGCTGCCCTGGGAGCGCTACACGAGGCCATGTTGCGGAGACTGGCTTCCCAAGACTCGAAATCACACAACGCCAAAGCGCATCTCTTCGTAATGCAGCAATGCCGAAAGGTCATAGGCCGATTGACCACGAAAGGCCGAAGCAAGAAGAGCGCCAGGGATCACCTGTTGGTGCTCACAGCGTGTGCGCTGTTCTCGACCATTGAACTTCTGCAGGACAAGCTGGATGATATGGCGACACATGGTTTGCAGGCACGGAAACTCCTGAGCGGGTACGGCGACGAGGGGGCCATCAGCACAACACGCTCAACCTCTTCCGTCTCCGCCATCACACTCGCCAACCTGCAGCCCGTTGTCGAGCGTCTCGCTCTGCAATCCAGAATCTTCGTCGCCGAGCCCACAGCCTCTCCCGGCGGCAACAGCAACACGACTGTTGAACACCGCCCCAAACTCATCCTTCCCGCCTCAGTCCCCTCGATTTCCAGCCTCGTAGAGGCACAGCTCCTGCTCTTCCGCATCCTAATGCCGACCCTGCTGCACCAACAGACCGCCTTCCCCTGCAACAGACGCACTACCGCGCCCCGCAAGTCCGAGCATCTGCGCTGCGAGCGGCTGCTGCGGGACTGGGAGCGCGCCTTCACCGCCTTCCTCTCGCTGCACGTGCGACACTTCACGCTAGACGAGGTTAGACAGGCGAGGGTGATGAAGGCGAATCATCTCTATGCGCACGTGGTGGCGAGGATCGATGCGCTGCCGCAGCGCGGCTTCGACGTTTGGAGCTACTTCATCCCGGATTTTGAGGCTATCGTGCATTTGGCTGTTGCTGTGCTCGAAGGCGATGACGTCGATGCCTTCGCTGCGGCTGCGTCGACACGCTACTGCAAATCGAACAACGACCCCAGCACCAGCAGCGAGGATGAACCAGTCATGTCGAACCCGCACCAGCCCAACCCCATCCCCAACGCCTCCACCCCCGCCCCCGCCCTCTCAATCATCGAACCCCTCTACTTCACATCCCTCTGGTGCCCCTCCGCCCCCATCCGGCACCGCGCCATCGCCCTGCTGGAAGCCTGTCAGCGCACGCCGCAGCCGGACGCGCGCTCCGGCAACGAACAGTGGGCCAGCTGGACGCCACGCATGGGGACGCCACGCATGGCTATGGCTGCTAGTAGAGACGTCTGTGTCGCGATTTCGCGCGATAGAGTCCTGAGGAACTTGGCGCGGCCGAGTTATCCTACTGCTGTTGCTGTTGGGGGCGGGGAGAGGGTGGGGAGGACGGGTTGGGGTGGGGGTGGGTGAAGGTCAGAATGAGGATGAGGGTGGGAGTGAGGATGGGCTTCGTCACAGACCCGCAAAAGGGTGGCTGCGGCGCTGAGCACCTAATTCTGTTGTCAGAGCGCGGAGGCAAAGACGGCGGCGCTGTCTGCTCGATCTATCAGTGGCGGAGTGGCGTGATCGGAGCTCCTGCCAGCTCCTCACCCAGGCCAAAGCACCATCCCCTATCAAAGCAGTCACGCATGTCTGCTAAAGCACTGCCCTGCGGCCACCGCTACCGATCTCCCAGTCCTGGCATAACCATCCGCGCGAGTGGGCTAGCAATTATGCGCATCCTGCCGAAAGGTCAGAGCGACTACCACGAGCTCCTCACCCGACAAAGTCACCACGCCCGTGTCAAGGACATCTGTTAAAGGCACGTCCCTACGACTACCGTTGCCGATACCCCAGTCGTGGGAGGACCATGCGCGCGAGTGTGCTAGCAACTAAGCGCACCCGGCCGAAAAGTCCGAGCGATTAAAGGGCGCATATCTGCTACCGCCGAATAAAATGAGACGTTTCTGCGGGGAAACGCGGCGAAAACCAAAATTAGCATTGTGGACACGAACATGGATGTCGCAACGGGTTCTATTGATGCCTTTAACCACCACTCGAACTTGCTACTCCAGTTACGGCCTGCCATGTGCACGCTTCGGTGGAGCACATGCGGCTCCCACGAAATGCCTCAGTCTTGGATCTTCGTCGGTTCGACAGTACTCGCTGCGCTGCCTGTCGCTACTGCTCCGTGCTCTGGTCCTTGTCGTCGTCATCGTCATCATCGTCGTCGTGCGGAGTGGAGAGCACGAGCAGCGCACCCTGCAATTCCCTTTTGTAGTCCTGCTGACCACCTTCCAAGATCACGAATGCGATTATGCGGCGGAGACTCGCGTCGTCCCATTGCTTCTCCTTCTCCTTCTCCGATGCCTGGCAGCCTGAAGGTGTGGAGGGGAGTTGTGAGGATGTCCGAAATTCCGCGAGAAGCCTGAAGAGGTGCTGAGGTGGCACAATCGCATAGAGGCCGATGGTTTCTCGCCGGAGGATGCATTTTCAATGGTGCCAACCGATGCCATCAATAGCATTCACCCAGACACGGCGTTTACTACGTTGATGAGGACGCTTGTGCCGGGGGGTATTAGATCCACTTCGTTCTGGCTCACTGGGGCGGATGGTTAGCGTCCGAAGACCGCGATGGTCGGGTAGAGGGGGGGAAATTGGCAGTATGGATACGCTCGCAGAGCTGGTCAACAGCGACGTTAGAAGGAGCGCGAACAAGCACCTGACCGCCGTTTATTCTTGCCAAGTGGTAGATGTTGGTCGCGGAAGTGCAGAAGATCTACCCATTGGTGCACAAGCATCTGAAGAAAGAGCTTGTCAATACGCACGGGCTTGTTAACACATCATAGATGTATATGCGCTATGTGTTAAAGTGCTTCGCGAATTGGCAGACGCAGACGCGGTCTCGTTCGTCTCCTCACTCTCTGGTGGTCGGATACAAAGATCCTCACAGTCTGTGGCGTCCACTCCTCGTCATCGTCGTTCTGCGCTCTCTCGAGTGCCTCGGCTTTCCACTCAACAAATCTTGTACAAGCCGCACGGTCGGCCTCCAGTCGTTGAAACTGCTGTTCTGTCAAAGTCGGGACGACCACTGCCCTCTTCGCAGCACGCTTTTGCTATGAGCGTCCATTCTGTATTCGGAGTCGGACGAGGTGCTGGGGGCGGAGGGGCCGGCGCTGCGTATGTCTCCCTCAAAGAGCTCGCAAAGGAGCTATATAGCTACCGACTGGCCAGGATGAGGAGTTCGAGGTACAACTCCACACCTCCATTCCTGCGAACGCTGACCAGTTGGCCTTTCCAACCTCTGACCGCGGTCGGATCAAGTTCCTTGTAGGACGCTGGGTTCGTCTCGTAGCCCATTGTAGTAAGGTGCGTCCGGGCCGGGGCGATGATGTTCTGATCGGAGGAGCCTTGTGGACCAATACCGAAGACCCCGCATGCTGCGCTTCACTGAGGACAACCTGCTGCGTGACGTCTGATCAGTCTTGCGACGTTGTGCAGGGCGCTCTTGTGGTGTTCGTGGCTTTCTGTGTCGAGGTCACTTTTCCCTACCCAATCTGCGCTTTCGACGAGGAAGTGGAGAGTCGTGTGCCCGAAGGACAGCTTTTCCAAGGATGGCCACGCAGTTGCAAGCGTTCAGGCCCCTCGTGCTGTACCAATCGTCTGTGAAACCTCGCTCCACGGTAACAAGACCATAGCTTCGTCTACGTCTACGTCTACCTCTAAGTGCTGCATGCCTAGCAGTGTGAAAAGGAAAAGTTTACGATCTGACATAGCTCAGAAGGATAGGGATATCACCGACGGCACTATCGTTGTGGCTGTCAGCAGTGTCAGGGCCGGTATGAGCGCTGTTGCCCTAGTTACAGTACGCCAACCTCTTCAGCCAATTGACATTTCAATGGATGGCGCCTTTAACGGATGTGGGAGCAGAATTGCCACGTTAGCGTGCAGGAGGACAAAGTAGCCAGACGGTAATCACGATACCCAAGTGCATCTATCGTCCTGCTAAATACTTTTGGCATTGGGTGCTTCACGTAAAAGTTCGATCCGGCAGCGAATTGCTCTTCGGTAGCTTTATTGAGGGGCCTAAGTCTGTGGCGTCTTGGATTGTTGGTTCGCTTGGATGTGCATGCAATCACACGCCGTGGCGATCTCAGTGATTGCGCTTTCCTGACCCCTGCTGTATCTGGGGCGAAAGACACACTCTTTCCGGGTGACACGGACATATAGTTATGTACTGACAGATTGGGAGCGTTCGCGTGAATTGGAGAAGCGGGTCTGGACAGTGGAAGTTCTCGACCGGAACGGTGGTGTAGGAGGGTTCAGGCTCGGAGAGGGAGGCATTTCTTTCGTCAGACGCTGAGTGCAGGCTTCCCATTCGGTACAGTCGTCGAGGCAGATCCAAACACGCCTTACTTGCTCTCCAACAGCACAAGACAACCGCGCAAGAAGCCTGGCACAGTACTTTGCGCAACGCGCTGACAAGAAGAGCAACGCAAACACATTCTTACAATGTTCACCCACCGCATCAACGCCCTGGTTCACCAAAGTCGAAGTGCTGCTAGACTTCCCCTCTCCCTCTTCGTAGGCGTCTCAAAAACCTTACCGTGCAAACTGCGATGCCTCGCTGTAGCCGGAGAGTATTGATGGCTTGCACACCCATCACACTAGATACTAATTTCGTCCCGTATGGCGTCCACCGCATCCCGTCATTGTAGCATCTACAAGCGACTCACGTGTCACATCACTCTGCGAAGCCGCTCGACGCGGTGACGAGGAAACAGTCCGCGAACAGAGCTTTCGCCTCGAAAATCTACCAACCAGTCGCCCCAAAGAGGAAGCCAATGTAGCAGGAAGGCCGGATCTGCTGAGGCTTCTCTTAGCACGGGATGACGCTATTGAGGAACATCTGGTAGCTGCTACATGCGAGCGAAGAGATCGTGAGAGCGTTCGTATGCTTCTTGTTCCCAGCTGGCCTATCAATCGGTCTGTCTACTCCGCAGCTTCTCTACTATGGTCAGTATGACTACCGAACGTCGTTACATGGGCCACACCTTCGCCGAACGTCGCTCGCACGGGCCACACCTTCGCCGAAGGTTCGGTCGCATAGCTCTCTAAGGTACCTTCGCTAACAGTTCGGTCGCATAGCTATACCTTCGCCGAAGGTTCGCTCGCACGGGCCATACCTTCGCTGAACGTCCCTATACCTTCGGTGAACGTCGCTCGCATAGCTACACCTTCAGTGAACGTCGCTCGTATAGGCTACACCTTCGCTGAACGTTGCTTGCACGGCCATACCTTCGCCGAACGTTGCTCGCATGGCTATACCTTCGGCGACGTCGCTCACACGGGCTATACGATGATGACGATGCCACTTTGTGTATGGTTGACGTGAAAACGGCACCGCCGGCACTCACAGCACTCACTGCATTCACTGCATCCACTGCATCCACTGCATCCGCTGCATCCGCTGCATCCACTGCATCCACTGCATTCACCGTCAACGATCTAGCGTTCATGCGTTGGCTGATCGCGAACGGAGCAGACGTGAACGCCCAGTCGAGGAATGACGAGTCGGTACTTTCGATCGCGCTTCACGAGGGCGAGATGGACGTTGTGCGCTATCTGTTTCCCCAATCGACGGACATGATACGTGGCGGTCTTTGACACTGTGTTGCACAGCGCGCGAATCAGTCCGAAGGCGCTGAGCTGGTTGACTACATACCTAGCACGAAAGGTGCAGACGTCACGCCCGAGTTACCGAAGCAACAACGACGTTTCGATTTGGTGGCGCATGCTGCAACTGCCATTCACTCTCACACCCTTGGCGCTGGTAAGAATGGTGACTCACTGAACCCCGCTGGCGACACTAAGAGCGAGCTCGTCATACCGATCATGCTCCGGCAAGTCCATTCACTTGTGCGCATCCCGGAGGCGCAGGCGAAACTCCCGCTTTCGCCTATTGTGACAGAGGAACATGTGGATGAGGCTGTTCTTGGGCTCGATGATGGATGCTGTGCTCTCGCAGAGTGGTGCACCATTTCAGTCTGTCCAGCTCCATCTCTGCCAGCAGAACGCACGAGAACATAGGGACCAGATAGACGCACCCAGCCCTCCGGTCCAGCACCCCAAAGAACCCTATCCCATCAAACCGCTTCCAAATCCCCTCCACATCGTTTGCGAGAGGATGAACGTCCCTGTCGCGGGGATGCTACTTTAGTACGGTGCAAATCCCCACCGCCATGATGCTAGAGGCAGGCGAGCCAGCACACGCAACCCAACCCCTCTTGAGAAAGCGCTGGAGATTGATGATCAGCCGCTGATCGACCTGTTGAGCGTAGAACAGCGTTAAGCAGCTGTACTTTACGGTAGCAAGTGGCAAGGGCTGGAGTGAAGGAAAGCATGATGATGATGTCTGATATCAAGAAGCACGTGCTCCGAACTTTATGTTGTCATTCCCGGGCTGAGGATGCGTCAACAGATCCAAGTGTCACGTGCGGTCCGTTGAGCTCCATGACAATTTCAGGTGTCCACCTTTTCCACTACCATTCTAACTCACTGGCAGAATCGGCACTTCTCAGAGTCCTCGGCATGCGACTGGAAGAGTTCGTACTAACCCAAGAGCAGGCTTTCTGGCGAGACATGCTAATCCGCAATCTTACAGGCTCCGGGCAGAGACCGACAGAAATACTCACTTCGTGCAAGACACCACACGTAGGAAGCACGTGCATATTACCAGATCGCTTCACCGCTAAGTCGAGGGAAGGTGGCTCAACTCAAATCTGAAGTCTACGATGCCCCTACACCTCTCACCAGTGTCCGAACTTCGCAACTGGTATGCAGCATCGATGAGTGAATGTTACCGATATCGTCACCTCAATCAATAGGCCTATACCCTAGAGTAGATGCAATGTGTTCGAAAAGGTTGAATGAATAATAGGAAGCTAGCGTCATCCCTCTATTGAGATTGAAATACACCCCTAAGTGGGCTAGCGTCGAGATACGACGGATGTCTTTCACATTCATTCACTTGCAGTAGACTATATGCATGACTTTCCTAAATGGGCAAGCGTCAAAACCATAAAGGCCGTTCACTTTCATTCACTTAAAGTAACGATGTGGATAGAATTTTCCAGATGGGCTAGCGTGAGAATCATCGAGATGCACGCCCGCGCATTTGAGTAATTTTGACCATCCCGTCCGCTCTGGCATCTTTGAGTAGGTGACTGGCTAGTCAGTATTATCGTGTGTGTACGATACACATCTCGTTAGACTTGGAAGCGACCTTTGGTGGGACCGACCCTGGATAAATGTCGTCGATTCGGAGAGATCGCATTACAGGTGAGGCGGGGAGGCTTCGGTGCGCAGAGACGTGGAGATGGCTTGTTGCGCTTGTAGCTGTGGCGTGGACGGGAATGGTGATATAGGGGGCAAGTCGCCATAGAATTGGGCTGGCGAAATGGGCGGAGGTCGTTTACTTTCATTCACTTGTGGTGGAGGATGTGTGTGACTTTCCCAGGTCGGCTAGCGTTAAAATCTCACGGAGGTCTTTCACTTTCATTCACTTGCAGTAAACGATGTGCATGGCTTTTCAAGTGGGGAAGCGTCAGTATTCCACGGAGGTCTTTCACTTTCATTCACTACATGGTTTCCCAAACGGGCTAGCGTCGGAATCACCTCGCCAACTCATGGATACCCGTGTGGGTCAAGTTTATATATAATAGCTTTTGGAAAGTCGCGATGAAGATCTACGAGTTGACCGGCTCTCCTTCATCGCTGTCTTTCTATGCTGCTACACCTGTCTCAGAAGAGATCCCTCTGCTGGGTGAGCAAGAGTCGGGTCAAAAGGGCGATAGTGGTGAGGCGTAGATGGAGCTCTTCTCACCCATTTTCGTGCTGTAAGAGCCGGGCATAATAGAAGCTCTGAAATAACAATTACAGGCGCGTTTCCCCAAATTCACTGCTCAAGGGCAGTCATTGGACAACCTGAGATAGTGCAGTCTTTCCGATCTATCGGATTCAACTAGCAGTTGAACAGCACATGTTGATTGGAAGTCCACGTTCTAGATATCCTCATACGCCGAGACACAAAACAACAAAAGACTCAAGGTTGGTGATCGAGCCTACAGACGATGACCCCACACCACGCCGGACCAATCCCTGCACCCAGGTCTACTAACCATGCTCCCTGCGGCGCTCCACGTCGTGGTGAATCACAGAAGATTGTGCAGATGGTATAGTATCGACGTTTATGCTTTCATCGCTGTTTTCCTGCTTGATGATTATGGCATCCTGCTTCTCAAAGCCCTTATTCCTAATCTTTGCCAGATGCGGCGGCGGAAACGTAACGGCAACCGACCTCTCCGTTTCTGCCTGAGTCTTCGGGGGCCCCAAGCCCGCTCCAACTTCCACTCCCGCTGCCACTCCCGCTGCCACCACCCATTATCGCTGCAAATTGGTAAGTTCAGCTCCTTCCTCACGAGCAAGAGCCGTCAGGGACGATTGCTGGCCGTAGCTCCACAGGAGGCAAAAAGAAACCCTGACCCAGAAGTTCAAGGGTGTCTTGAATGATGACATGGCTTCTATAGATCGGGCTTCGTTATCCACCTGGTGTAATCTAAGCAGCTCAATTGGGACGGCTCCACGACTAGCATGTCCGGCAATGGCGCCCACGAGGCCGTGGCAGGCGACAGGTACTTCCGCATCGGAAACTACCCCGCCATAGCGCTATTGGATCGTGGCTGTTTGCTTGGACCTAGCAGTATATAAACCCACTTTTCTTTTACGTTCGTCTAGGCCGCATGCTTTCTATCGTATGCCGTACCCCTCTGGTATCCTACCGTCGTTGTCTGGAAAACCGAAGATTGATGTACCGAAGCTCGGTGCACGCCTAAGCCGTGTCTGGATATAGATAGACTTTTTTCTGTCATTCGGCTTGAGGGTCATGGATTCTGTGGGTGATTTTCAGAAAAGCGTCCCCTTCCACCGCTTGCCTGTGCCAAACCTCTGCACACAAGCGATTATGGAACCTGGCGAAGAGCGCAGCTACTAGGGATAGTGATGCGCAATCGACGCACAGTTCCGAATGCTCGATATATTTGGACTAATAGCCCGTATGCTGTCCTCTTTCAGGCAGGCTGTGACGAATGGTAGGTAGGTCCTGCGCCGGCACCACCGTAAATGGTCTCTCCGTTGCGAATCTGTAACCGTCCCGTAGGAAGTGCCACTGTCAAAGCCCTCGTCACCTTGGCGCAGTCATGTCCAGACCGGCCAATGCACCGGAGACACCAGAGTGCTGGGCGGACGCACTGGCACCTGCTTGGCATCGTTGAAGGCGATACCACTGTCCTCTGACTCCAGTAAATAAGGCATGACGTGGTCTCCGTCTGGAGCTTCTCGTCCGGGCTTGGTATACATACCTACATGCAGTCTATTAGCCGTCGTGTCTTATCCATGCAGAACGGTCATCCCTTGCTATACAAGCGGACTGTTTTCGCTCTGAACATGACGCATCCATCAGTCTTGTACTGACATATCCAGATGCGAAGTCTTTCTGCTGTTCTTAAGCGGCTCGTGTCAAAGCCGGCGTTGCAAGGATGTGTCTATATATGACGAACTGCAGCGCAATCACGCGCTTTACCTGCAGCAGAGGGTAGTGCAAAGCTTCTCTTGCCTCTTGTTCCAGAATGAGCGGCCACGCTACCTACGTGTATTCACTCGTCGCAGCATCAGCCACTTGCATTCCGAACCCCTATTTGCAAGTGATGCTACCTTACGCTTCCGAAGAACCCAGTAGTCCACGTGACCTACCCTGACAGTACTGGCCATGTAGCCACAACATCAGGCAAGGTCATCCATACAGTATGTGGCAGAAGGGATGTCGCAGCATGCTAGTGATCGAACGCTTCTCCGCACCCTGCGAAAAGGTGAGAAATTCGTGAATTGATTAATCTACACCGCGCCTCATTGAATTCAAGCCTGATATCAAGCTGTATGAATGTCTGGAAGGCGTAACTATGCTGGCGAGGCTTCCGGAAGCGGTTTCACTCCAGATTAAGGTGATGCTCGGCTGCGATTGGCCTTGTAGTCGTGTAGCTGCCTCTCTTGATCACTTCAAGCGCACCATTCAACGCGTTTGTCTTCATTATTTTGACCTTTGAATGCTCCTTGTGCTCCTCCTGGTGTACGAATCCGTAGGCCGCTCGCGTTGCCAATTGCGCAGACGGAGGCTGGAAGTGCTCGAAGGTGCTGGGGGTGCTGGAGGTTCGGAGGTGCTAGAGATTCTGGTGATCGTACAGTGCTAATTAGCTTACAGCAACTGCCCCCGTACCTCGAAGATAGGCCGTCTGCATACCTTGGTCCGATGCAACAAATTGTAGACGATGAATTCAACATTGAGTGTCACGGGTCGTGAACCTTATGTCTGAGCTCCTCTACACGGTCACATGACTTTCGTCAAGTACTGGGTTCGACACAAGCTGTGGCTCAAGTCCTTTGTGTTAGCCAAGGAGAGCGTGGGGCAGCACCGGACCTTACAGTAGCAACCCCTGGATTACCACCACAGGGAAGTGATCCCGCTATCGCAGGCTCACTCTGGCGTATTTTGCCGGCACCACCGCGCCATCTACCCTCTTCTGCAATCGGATTTCACGTGACGAGACAAATGCAACAGTCCCACCAAGCTCGATGGCTGTCTGCCAATCATCTATCACCGAGGCCCCTGGGCAATGTCGTGGTGTACAATTCATAAGTGAGGAGGGAAGAGTGGCCCACTCAGTGGGCCGATGGAACACTGAGAATGGAGGTTACAGTCTGCACGTGACCAACTATGCGTCTGGGTTCTGGCTCCAGAACGGTAAGGACTTTGCAGTCAGTGTGCGCCGTGAATTTCGGGTACAGAACCTTATGGCAGCGACATGATTCAGAGGGTTTGCTGATGAATGCATCAAGTCTCGCGTCCCTGAGCAGCCCTTTCCACTGGGCAGCAAGTCTCCAGGCGGCTAGTCATTCATTGTCCGGTCCAAGCATACATGTAGCTTAGGTTCCAGTTGTGGCCGAAGCGATGAGGCAACGAGTGGCGCATGTCCGTGGGTGCCTGTCGAGCAGCCATTGCTCGCCACTGCTCGTACAAGCCACTTTGTTTTCATGCGGCGCATTCCTCCCGATACTCCATATGCAAGTATGTAGCAAAGTGTAGCAGTTGGCGTCGCTTGTTGTTCAGTACGTGCGTGTAGCATGGAGCCTGCTGGGACTTGGTTCCATCATGTCGAATTGTGGAGGCGGGGGCCAAGAAATCCGGGGCTTTCACATGCCTCGGCTGGACTCGACCATTACGCGCATCACATGAGTCTGCAGCTGAAGTCCGGACATGCAGACCTACACTTGATGTATACACTTGATGTATACACTCATGATCAACCAAATTCTTCATTGACATGTAACGCACAAGAAGCTCATACCAAAAGCTGAAGCCCGGCATGAACACAACATAACCACCATGGCCGCCCAGTCCACGCTCCGCCATGCGGACGACCCCATCTCCATCCTCCTCAAACACTACGTCGACAGAATACGCGCAGGCTTGACGACCACCTCTCGTACGGCTCGCCTCCTCGCCGCAGTCGTCCTTACTCTGGGCATCATCAGCAGCAGTTATGGCAGTTACAAATGGTATACAAAGCGCCGGAAAGAGAAGGAGACAGGCAGACGCCTGCTGCGACGCAACTCAGGCCTAAGAGGGAAGGACGGCTCACGAACACTCTTTGTCCCTTACAAACACTCGACAGCAAGGGTGACGATATACCCTACCAAACCCACAACCTTCGATGCTCACCGCCGTCTCTTCCTCCAACCACCTCGTGCCGCCGGGCTCAGCGACAGTTCTTATCCTCAAGTTCCTCCACCACAGACCAGGCCTGGCCTCAATCTCGCTTTCCTACATCAGTTCCTCAGCCTCTTGAATATCATGGTCCCACGCTGGTCTTCGAAGGAGACCGGACTCCTGTTCAGCCACAGCATCTTCCTTCTCCTACGAACCTACCTCTCACTGGTCGTGGCGCGATTAGACGGTGAGATCGTCCGCGATTTGGTCGGCGGAAAAGGTCGGGCTTTCATCTGGGGTATCGCGAAATGGCTTGCTATCGGAGGGTTCGCAAGCTACACCAATGCCATGATCAAGTTCTTGCAGAGCAAGATCAGTATAGCCTTCCGCACGCGCCTCACACGCTACATCCACGATCTGTACTTATCCGACAAACTGACGTATTACAAACTTACGAATCTGGATGGAGGTGTGGGAAATCAGGCCGACCAATTCATCACGCAGGATCTGACCTTGTTCTGCGATGCGGCCGCGAGCCTCTATTCCAGCTTGGGGAAACCCATGGTTGACCTCGTCGTGTTCAATTACCAGCTTTACCGCAGTCTGGGACCCTTGGCACTTTCCGGGCTACTGGCAAACTATTTCGCAACTGCAACTCTGCTGCGCCGGCTTTCGCCGCCCTTTGGCAAGTTGAAGGCTGTCGAGGGTAAACGTGAGGGCGAGTTCCGTGCATTACACGCACGGTTGATAGCGAATGCAGAGGAGGTGGCATTTTATGGAGGTGATGCAATGGAGAAGGTGGAGTTGGACAAGGGGTTTAGAGAACTCAAAGGTTGGATGGAAGGAATCTATCGGCTCAAGATCAGGTACAACATACTCGAGGACTTCATTCTCAAATATTCCTGGTCTGCATTCGGATACCTCATCACGGCGCTCCCGGTCTTCTTACCAGCATGGGGTGGTCTGGGCGACATCGAGGACGGCGCAACTCCCACACCATCACCGGCAACCACCACAACCGGCGTGTCAGAAGCAAACATCGAACACAACACCCACAGCAGCACCCGCATGCGCTCCTTCATAACCAACAAACGCCTCATGCTCTCCCTTGCCGACGCCGGCTCCCGCATCATGTACAGCCTCAAAGACCTCTCGGAGCTCGCCGGCCACACCTCCCGCGTCTACACCCTAATCAGCACCCTCCACCGCGTCCATGCCTCCGCCTACCACCTGCCCCCTTCGCAAATCGCCCCCTACTCCCTCTCCGACATCCAAGGCACCCTGCACCTCGGCTTCGACGGCGTGCGTCTCGAAAACGTCCCCGTGATCGCGCCATCCCTGTTCCCTTCCTCGGGCGAGGAGCTAATCCCACACCTCTCCTTCCTCCTCCGCCCCGGCGACCACCTCCTGATCACAGGCCCCAACGGCGCCGGAAAAAGCGCCGTCGCGCGTCTCCTCGCCAGTCTATGGCCCGTCTACCGCGGCCTCGTGTCGCGCCCCCGCCGCGTCGGCGCCGGCGACGACGGCATTATGTTTCTGCCTCAGCGGCCCTATCTCCCGCAGGGCACGCTGCGCGACCAGGTCATCTACCCCGCCACAGCGGCGGACGTGTCCGTGGCCGGCCGGACGGACGCTGAGGTGCAGGAATGTCTCGAGGCGGCGAAGTTGGGATACTTGGTGGATAGGGAAGGGGGGTGGGATACAAGGAAGGAATGGAAGGACGTGCTGAGCGGCGGCGAGAAGCAGCGGGTCGGGCTGGCGCGACTGTTTTTTGCGAGCCCGCGGTGGGCGGTGTTGGATGAGGCGACTAGTGCGGTTAGTGGCGATGTCGAGGGGGGCCTTTTTGAGGGGTGTAAGGAGAGGGGAATTAGTGAGTGTTCCATTCTTTTATTTTTTTCTTACGGTTGCGGGTGCGATTATCTTCCCTTTTTCCCATTCCTTCATGAGCCCCCGTCTCATCCCCTTTTTAACGCGCCTTGTTTCTCTCGTTGGAAAAATACCCGTCGCAATCCAGCTCACCACTTACTAACATCCTTCCTCCCCTCCCAGCACTCATCACCCTCAGCACGCGCGCCTCGCTAAAACGCCACCACACGCACCTCCTTACTCTCGGCCTGGGCCCGCACGGCGACGAATGGGATTTCCAGCGCATAGGCACCGAGCAAGAAAAACAGAGCGTGGAGACCGAGTTGCAGGAGCTCAGGGACCGGCTGAAGATGGTTGAGACGTGGAGACGGAGGAGGGAGGAGATTGAGAGGGAGTTGGATAGGGTGTGGGTAGGGGCAGGGGATGTGTTGGAGCCGCCGGATTATGTGAATGGAGCTGGGATGGGTGAGGGGGAGAGGGATAGGAGGGCAGAGGTACAGAGTGCAGAAAACGGCGACGAAAGGGACGTCGCGCCATGAGGCTGGTCAGGCGGCGATTGAGGCACGAGCTTCCTGTTATGGCGGATGATATATCAAGATAGACATGGATGAGAAGAGGATACGAATATGCATGAATGCCCACAGAGCATACATCAGCCATACCTATTCGGATAGCTGCCAGGGGCGGAGTCGGGGGTGCCTCTGTGGTAACCTCGCTCTGGGCGCAACCTTGGAAAGACTTCCATTGTTGCCATGCGGATGTACGGTCCGCGTTCCGTTACGAAGGCCATCAACACTGAGTCTGATACGCGAGGAAGGTCTCTGGTTTCGAATCATTATACTTCACATCATGACTGCGGATGAAGCGCCAATCGGCCTTTCTATGCACACTGGAGGGTCGCCATCGCTTGCTTGCCTGCAGAACCCTGTATGCAGCCATGCAACGCCTCTGTAGTAAATCTTCCCTCGCCCTCCCTCTTCCTTTTCCTCGTCCTTATACACCGCTGAGCAAATGCTCAATAGCGCCCTGCACGCTACCTCCACTCATCCGCAACGCTCTCACGTTCCGCTCGAACTCATAGAAGCCCATATCGTTCAGCTGCCTCAACTGCTCCGCGTATCGCTCCTCTGGCGGTCTGTTGTCGGCCGGCTGCTGTTGCTGTTGACCCATACCGCCCAGACCGCCCATACCGCCCATACCAAACGGATTGAAGCCGCCGAATGGGTTGGCAGTAGCACCGCCTTCTGAGCCCTGCTCGCCACCAGCGCCCGCTCCGCCCATCATCTGCATGGCCGCGCGCATCATTTCTGGATTCTGCATCATCTGGCGCGTCATATCCGCTAGCGGGTCGTTGCCTCCCTGACCGCCCATTCCGCCCATCCCGCCCATTCCACCGAACAGGTTCGCGAACGGGTTTTGGCTTTGTTGCTGTTGGCCTTCTGTACCTGCTCCAGGTGTTGTGCCTTGAGCGGGAGTACCTTGACCAGCGGAGCCGAGCGGCGGGGATGCAAGTGGTGTTGTGCCCTGCGCTGCGCCTGGGTTGCCGCCGAAGAGAGCCGCAAAGGGGTTGGCTCCGCTGGCGTTCGCACCGCCCATGCCACCGCCCATGCCGCCGAACATGGAGAACGGATTGGGAGGTTGCTGTTGCTGCTGCTGGCCCTGCTGTGTCTGTCCTTGCCCTTCCTGCCCCGGTGTCGTATCCGTTGCACCAGGGGCGGGGAACGCGGCTCCGCCTCCCATACCGCCCATCTGTCTCTGCATGTTCATCTGCATCCGGATCATCTCTGGGTTCATGAGCATTCGCCGCAGCTCCGGGTTTTCGAAGATTTGCTGTGCCATGGGGTTGTTCCGGATCATTGGGTTGTTGCGCAACATCTGGATCACGGCAGGATTGTTCATGGCTTCGTTCATCTGTTGTGCGAAGTTGGGATCTTCAAGCATGCGTGCTAAGCTGTCCGCATCTGGAGGTGCACCCATCTGGTGGCTGCGGTTAGTAACGGTACCGCGCTGTCAAGCGATCTGTTGTACTCACCCCACCGTCTGCGCCAAACATGTCTGCACCAGGTAATTGATGAAAGCCAGCAAACCTCGCCCCGGTCAGCTGCGCAAGAGGGTTGTTCGCACCAGTTCCTGCCGCAATATTGGTCGGGACATTGCCCGCTGGGTTGGCATTTGGTGTCGCCGAGCCTCCCTGATTTGCCGGATTCTGGCGCGCATTGCTCTCGGCGCCCCGGACCAGGTGTACAGTATTGCCATCCTTAATCTTATATGTTGCAAGGGTATCTTGGTCCTTGAGGACTCGTCCAGAGTATATCAGCCGTTGTCGCGCAGCAGGTAGGTCTGCATATTCGGAGGTAGAGAGCTTCTCTTTCAGGTCGGCGACTGTAATGCTGAGCGGTACGGTAACGACATATTTGGCGTCGCTGGAGGATTTGATGTTGAAGGTGATCGGAGTTTCATCTGCGGCGTCCGCCATAGCTGCAAGGCCCAATACTGGGGGATTGATGAGGAACGGCGAGGCTCGATCAGGAGTAGGTTTGGGTTTGGGTCCGGGTTCGGGTTTGGGTTCGGGTTCGGGTTAGGGTTTGAGAGGTCCTGGCGGACAAGCGAAATAAGAGTGGTATTGTCTGAAGGATAAAGAATGAAGCTGCTTGGTAGGAGTGTCTATAGGTAGGTAGGTACGTGAGTATGAATATAGATAGGTGTCTTGTTTCACGATGGAAGCAGTCGCGATTAGGCCGTCGTAACTCCAGCTGGAAGGCAAGAGAAGAGCAGTGACGTCCCGGTCCCATCCCACTACGGTTGGCCGCGCCTGCCGCCGACGCAGCCCTGGCACTACGCTGGCTTGGCATTATTCCGCCAGCCGAGGCTCCCCACGTTTCTCCACGCACCGTTTCGGCATCCACAAGGCAAGCAAGACTTGATACTGAGATAACTTATAAGTTATTACATTTGTATATCTGTACCTAGAAATTCTATCCCGCATCTATCCCATATTTCCCTTCGTTTTTCCATCTGCTGAGTTTCTGCTTGTGGACCTATCAGTCGCGTCTGTACCTGTAATATCGTTGCATCTCTCACTTGAAACGTTGCCGCCATGCGTGGCATTGAGATCAAGGAGCTGGCGAAGGTCAGTGGAAATATGTGAGCAACTTCGTATACATCCACAAGCTGACATGCACAACCAAGGGGCCGGAAGACCTGAAAGTCACCGATCTCCCAGATCCCGTACCTAAACAGGACCAATACCTAATCGCCATCCACGCCTCCGCAACAAACTTCTTCGACCTCCTCCAAATCCGTGGCAAGTATCAGCATCAACCAAAGCTGCCATGGGTATCAGGAATGGAGTTCTCTGGCGTCGTCCTTTCGGTGCCCAAGTCGCTTCCGAACGGCCGCAAGCCTTTCTTCAAGGAGGGTGACAAGGTCTTCGGAGCTTCACAGGGCGGGTATGCTACCAAGGTCTGCGCCGAGGAGGAGAAATTGTACCCCATGCCCAAGGGCTGGAGCTTTTTCGAGAGTGCTGGATTGTTCGTTACCGCACCCACAAGCTATGCTGGGCTGGTGAATCGCGCAGGAGTCAAGAAAGGTACCTTCACCCCCATCCAATTTGCGGCGGTCAATACTAAGATTCCATGCAGGGGACTACGTACTCGTACACGCTGCGGCGGGTGGAGTCGGTCTTGCCGCCGTTCAGATCGCCAAGGCCTTTGGCGCCACAGTCATTGCAACTGCAGGAACGCAGCATAAACTCGACGTGGCCAAATCCTTCGGTGCAGACCATGGCATTGACTACCGGTCACCCACATGGCCTGAGGAAGTGAAGAAGCTTACTCCAAAGGGCCGCGGCGTTGACATCGTCTACGACCCAGTGGGCCTCATCGCGCAGTCTATGAAATGCACCGCCTGGAATGGCCGCCTGTTAGTGATAGGCTTTGCAGCAGGAGATATCGAGAAGATGGCGACGAACCGGATTCTACTGAAGAATGTCAGCGTGGTGGGGTTACATTGGGGCCAATACGCGGTTCACGAACCGGAGACGGTGCCGAAGGTGTGGAAAGGGCTGTTTGATCTGATGGATAGTGGGAAGTTCAGGGGTACTTGCTACACAGATCAGGAGTTTGTGGGGCTGGAGAGTGTTCCCAGGGCGTTGAAAGCACTGGGTCAGAGAGAGACATGGGGGAAGGTTGTTGTGAAGGTGCCTCAGGCGGGAAAGAGTAAGATGTGATGTTGTAGAATCAGCACGCCATGGCAACTACACAATTGATTCGACTAATTATAGCCTGTCGATATTATGATCTAGTGCGAATACAAATTACTGTATCAGAGACGGCCTACTATATTTGGCTAGCAAGCTCGGCACGTGAGCGCCTCCTCAATACCTTGCAATGGCGTTATGAGTCATACCTGCTACCGCTCTGCTCCTAGCAAGGATTGTCTAGGCAATATCAACCAGACAAGCCAGCGATTAGCCAACAAAGTTTCCTTTTGGTGGAATTTCAACCAAACCCTTTGCTTCCTTGTTTTTCCACTGTATCGCTCTACACAAATGAAATAAAACCTGAACTGTTGGCATCGGCACACCCAACGCTTTTCCCTCCCTAAGCGGTTCGCCAAGAATGTTTTCATACTCGATGAAGTTGCCCTTGCGAACGTCCGAAAGCATGCTAGGCGGTAAATACATATTCGACGGATCCATCTCAATCATGTTGTCAGCTACATCTTCTGGCAAGACGTGTCCACTGGCGGCAGCAGCGGCGCGAATCTCTTCCATTGCTGGTCTGACCAGTCCTTCTACAGCGCCATCTGCAAGCCTGATGCGGCCGGTGTCTAATCCGGTAATGGCACAGATCGGGTTCAAGCAGGCATTGTAGACGAGTTTCCTCCATCTGGTCCACCTGACGTCTAAGCTGTACTCGCACTTGGTTCTCCCACCTCGAGCATATAAGTCAACGAAGCCCTTCGCTACCACTTCCGCTTGCGTTGGAGACATCTCTTGATTCGGAAACGGTCCGATGTACAGAGTGTCTGGAAAGTCCTGGTGTATAGTTCCTGGAAACGGCTCATTTGCTCCGATCAAACTGACACCGGAAATGATGACATTTTCCGGAAACGCAGCAATCAGAGGCTTTTCGATGTTGAGTCCGTTCTGAATCAGCACGATAGCGGTACAACCAGGTGTGACGGCTGGACCAATCAACTCTGCCAGAGATGGAGGCACATCCGCGACGTTCTTTGTGGTGCAAACAATATAGTCGAACAGTGGTGACGATTGTTCCTTGACGTTCGGGATTTGGTTGACGACTCCGTGGGGTCTCCAACTCTTCATACTGCCATGGTCACAAGACTCGATGGTGTATCCCTCCTTGCTAACAGTATCGAAGTTCGAGCGTAGTACTACCGTCACTTTGCTGCCACCAGCCTCCAGATTCAAGGCGGCGATCGCGCCCACAGCGCCTCCTCCTACGAGCAATACGTTCTTGGCCATTACTGCATCGGCGTTACTTGGTCTTGTCAAGTCACGAAGAACACGATCTAGATAAGTCGTGACGGACCTCTCCATTGGGCTATCACCGTCAAGTCGCGATAAGCAATGCCAAGACGGCAGCTCCAGCCGACCGAGGGTCCCCAGGACAGCACAAGTCTTAATGATCCTGACATGTAAGGTACCTATAACCTATAACGTCTGACTTCCTCGCAACCGCTCTCAAGTGTTGTTGAAGAATCTCTGAAAGCTATTGTGGTTCATCGATCCAAGTCGTGACAGATCACGAGTAATTGCCAACCGACTGCTACGATCTGGAGATTTGACTCCCTGGTTATCCTATCTTTCGGCACGACACTCCCCGCTACGAATCGACTGATGCTGTGCTGCGTATCTGGATAAAGCGAACCACTGCAGACTATGAAGATAACGATACACTCTAGCAAGCCCCTCTTTTCGGGTTACTCGGGTACGGTATGCTTGAATTCGGCTTGTGACCTCCCTCATTCAGCATGGCAAATGGCGCTCAGACCCCCAGATGTCACATCATCACACATCATATATGCAGTCGTCTGGGCTATTGGTACCTCTCCTCGTGTCTAGAGAGGACGGGCAATGGTACACCACTGGAGCTAGATTGTCCAGGGGATGGCGCGCAGTAGGTGGCTTTTCTTGTTCATTCCTTGTCTATGCTATGGTCCACTTGAGCCTCTTATCTCCAAAGGCTTGCCGGAACGGAGCGCTTCAGCTGTGTGTTAGCGTGCGACCGAGTGGGAACTTCCCTTGTACAGGACCCAAGTGTTGCGAAGAGATGTTACACTGGTAGATCTTATCGCCAGCATTTGCGCCGCATCATGCACCATTGATAAGGCGCGCTTCCCCAGGCCGTATGTCATGCGATCGAACAGACCGGCTCAAGAACCTGAAACGACAGATATCTGCATCGTTGATTTTCTCTAAGGCCTTGCAACATGGGTGAGCACATCTCCGACTCCAATATCGCATTGAAACTAACACCACGTAGCGGGCTTATTCAGCGGCGGTGAGATCGTCAACGACTTGATCGCAACCAATCCACCTCCCGAAGTCGCCCATCCGCATGGTCGTAACAGCTTCGCTGTCGCAGATGGCATCGCTACCGAGGACCCAACCTATGCCAAGCGTGCCAGTGTCGTCGATGTCGAGGCTGGGGCTGATCGGTCTGCATCGGTCATTGATCGGGAAAAGTATCCTCTACCAACGCCAGAAGAAGCAGCAAGCCTTCGCAAGGTCGCTGACTCGATCCCAACAATCGCCTATATGCTCTGTATCGTCGAATTGGCTGAACGCGCTTCCTACTATGGTGTTCAGACTGTCTTCAGCAACTTTATGCAGTTTGCACTTCCTACCGGTATGACTATTCGGGAAAGAAAAAACGTGGACATAAGCTCATGAGATCTAGGTGGTAATGGTGCTGGAGCGCCTCAACGCGGCACGGAAGACACAGCTGGAGCGCTGGGAAGAGGCGAGCAGTTCGCGGTCGCAATCGGCCTGCTGTTTCTTTTCCTGAGCTACGTTGTACCGATCTTTGGTGGCTATTTTGCCGACACCATGACTGGACGCTTCCCAATGATCATGTACGGTGTGCTCATCTGTGGCATCGCTCACATCATTATGATCTGCGGAGCCATCCCTTCGGTGCTGCAGGCTGGGCACGGCATTGCCCCTTTCATGATATCGCTTCTTCTTCTTGCTATTGGCGCGGGGATGTTCAAGCCGAACATCGCACCTACGCTCCTTGACCAATATGAACATCAGCAGGCTTACACCAAGGTTTTCAAATCCGGAGAAAAGGTTGTCGTGGACCCGGAGACAACCATCCAGCGCATCATGCTCATCTTTTACGGCATGATCAATGTCGGTGCATTCTTTGCCATTGCCACCACCTACTGCGAGAAATACATCGGCTACTGGCTAGCTTTCCTCCTACCGGGAATTGTTTACTTTCTCCTGCCTTTGCTGCTCTTATTCCTCAGCAAGCGTCTCATCAAGGTCGCTCCGAACGGCTCAGACCTGCAGAATGTCTGGAAGATCACCACTGTCGCGTTAAAACAAAACAAAGGCAAGTTCTGGAAGAGCGGCTTCTGGGCCGCCGCGCGCCCTTCTGAGCTCGCCAAACACGATATCACGACTTTCAACGGCAAAGCCATAACCTGGAACGACAAGGCTGTCGACGACGTCCACCGGACTCTGAAGGCCTGTGGCGTCTTCCTCTATTTCCCCATCTACAATCTCAACGACGGTGGCATTGGCTCAGTCGCTACCTCTCAAGGCGCGGCCATGACAACGAACGGTGCGCCCAATGACCTCCTCAGTAACTTCAACCCCCTCACCATCATCGTCACAATCCCTATCCTCTCCTACGTCATCTACCCTTTGCTCCGTCGTCACAACATCAAATTCGACAGGATCACGCGCATCACCTTCGGCTTCATCCTAGCGACGATTTCCGGCATTATCGGCGCCATCGTCCAATGGAAGATCTACCAAACCTCGCCCTGCGGCTACTACGCCTCCGACTGCTCCGTCGGCACCGGCGTCTCGCCCCTCAGCGTCTGGATTCAGATCCCGAACGTCGCCCTGGGCGCCCTCAGCGAGTGTTTCTGCAACGTGACGGCGTACGAGCTCGCGTACAGCCGCGCGCCCAAGGGCATGAAGGCGCTCGTCATGGCCATCTTCCTGTTCACGAACGCGCTGAGTTACGCGCTCGGAGAGATCCTGACGCCCGCGATTGTGGACCCGCATTTGATCTGGGTTTGGGCGGGGCCGGCGATTGCGCTCGCGGCACAGACGGTGGTCTTTTGGTGGAGGTATCGCGGGTTGAATGAGGATGAGTTTATGACGTATGATGATCAGTATGAGCAGGAGGGCACGTTTAGAGAGGCTGAAGGCTTGTTTACGAAGAAGAGTGGTGAGCGGGAAGGTGGGAGTCAGGAGGTCAAGGTGCCGGAGACTGTAAATGAGAGCCAGGGTGAGGGGCCGAGCGGTGAGAAGGCGTGAGGATACTTGTGGCGTGAGGATACTTGTGGCGTGAAGTAGATGGAGCAGCGATCATGATTGAGATAGAGAACACACTTTATTGCTGGAGAATCGACAAAGATCACGTGGGGAGCAGCCGCGAGAGCGTATTCACCGCCGCTCATGCCAAGGCCGGGCGCACGCGCAGCTCGGTCGAAGCACACGGCGTGCCAGTCTAACCGTATTCGGTAGTCTCACTTCGTTCACATTCACGCTGTATGTACTTCGAACCAAGGGAGTTCCTGTTTCCAGGCCAACACCAATCGCTCAGGCGTGAAGTCATTTTTGCGCCTTGCGCAAAAGCTCTTGTTATGCAAGGCTTTTGTCTCTTTGTTTCGCTGCCGCTGAGCGTTTTGGTCAGCCGAACGGCACATCAAGGCTCCGATGTTCCAGCAAGTCTACCCGCAACAGGACTACGTGCCAGATATCTTCGAATAAGTCTACTTTGTGCGTGCAGAGTCTATCATGGATGGCATCTCCGTGCACGGTAGCAGACAGCTCGTGGGCTACAGTCTCGCCGAGACCATCCATCAGAAGCCTTGCCAGCCTGGATTAGGGCATAATCACCACCGTCGTGTTGCGCTCCTGCCCCTCCTTGTATGTCAGCAACTCTGGTTGGTTACGGCTTGAACTACAAAGCAAAATTGACCCTTAGCTTGTTCTGTAGGAGGTCCTTCTTGTTCGGCAGTTCGCCGTAAAGGCAAATAGCTTCTGCTCCTCAGGAGACAGCGCATCTGTTGACGCTGTCAACATGGACCACGCGTTCTCAACTCCCTATTTCTTCTGAACTCCATCTTTTAGCGGAGACTTGTTGTTGGCGGTTTCAGACACTTCTTGCATTCTTTTTGTTGTGCTTGCATTGGTTCTATCGTCTGACAATATACCCATGGAATAAGACATCGCTTTGCAGTATTGTTTCAGAACCCAGTCCCCTCAGGCGTTGTGCAGGCCGCCCTATCTGGAAGGAGACACTGATGCGCCAGGCCGCTAAGCTAGGGGCTAGCCAAGCGAAAGCGAAGTCCATATACGCGAACATGAGACCGGTAGCAATAAAGGCTCCGGAGGAGACCGTGGGCATGGTTCCGCGACGGTGCGCTTTCATGCATTCGGCGGACCAGGCGGGGCCAGCACAATACTACCCTCACTCAGGAGGTACAAAATCCCTGAGCGAAATTGATACAGTGATTTTCAAAACTCTAGACCCCGACGCCCGGGGAGTGCGTAGAGGAACACCGTTATCTAGCTTTTTAATATTATACCTTTTCTAGTACTAGTAAACTCAATAGTATAGCTATAAAGAAAAAAAGAGTATTATTAGAAGTAGAATTAAAAGCACTATCTAGCTATCTATAATTTATATAATAAAACTAGCTAGATATAGTATAAATAAGCCTTAAACTAGAAAATAGCATTAATAAGATAGATACTATACTATATATAGCTTTTATAAGCAATAAAAGCATAATAATAGCCTTACTATATAGAGCTATCTATATGTTAAAGTTTTATTTAGTATATCCCTTTATTAATAGAAATATAAGAATACTAGTAGTAGTAAATTACTTAAATTTAATACCTTTATATCTATCTAAGTATAAAGCTAATATATAAAATATCGAAAATCATTAGTATAGCTATATATCTTATAGATAATAAAAGAACTATATCTCTATCTAATTTTTCTAGCCTATAAAAACTAATTTAACTTTTAAACATTAAAAGTTAAAAGCTTTATATAAATATATATAATAGAGATATTAACTAGAATATAGCTTTAAAATATAGATTATTATAATATCTATATTCTAAGTTAAACTCTCTCTTACTAAACTTTATTTATTTATAAGTTATTAAGGTATCTATTTTTAAGGCCTTACGAATTCCTTTTCTTAATATCTTTATAAATAGAAGAGTATATTATATAAAACTTAGATTAGTAGATTAAATACTCTTATTAATATACTTATATATAGCTTTAATATTTTTAAAAGCTATATATAGTATATTATTAGCTAAATACTTATTTCTATTTAATGCTATTTTATTCTAGCTATAACCTAGCTTATTAGATAGAAACTATATAGCTAGATAGCGCTACTTATTACCTATCTAGAGATACTGTTTTTAACCCTATAACTATAGTAAGATGTGCGCTAAAGCTATAAAACCCTAAAAGCTTGAATTTAGCTTTCTAAGTCGCGCGCGTTACGCTACGCATTCCCTAGGCGTCGGGGTCTAGAGTTTTGAAAATCACTGTACCACCAACAGCATGAACACGTACAAAGAAGCAAGCCAGATGACCATGTCAAAAGCACCCAAAATCTGCTGAATGTGGTATCGGTACATTACATTTACGGTATCTATCTAGTATAGAGCTTGTGACATATCCAGGTGTCAAAATTAGCTACGTCCCGCCTGCAACGAACCTTAAGTTCAACGTCAAAGAAATTTCTGGGGGCATGGCACTGGCCTGCACCCCAGCCGCCGATATGTGTCTGTGCTGCTATAAGCAAACAACGCCCTCGCGCTCTTCAACTTCTCAGCGCGCAGGGCAGAACAGGCCGTGATAAGTGATGTGAGTGTCATGATAGCGATGCCATTTGCTTTTTTCAACCGTATGGTAAGCATGGCGACCCAGCCGCCTTGGGCCGCCGTGGGTATTTGTCGCTGTTGTATGAAAGGAAGAAGACCGAGAAATGCGGAAAGGACGATGTGAAACGCAGCACCAAAGCAGAACGCAGCACCACAGCAGAACGCCGGTTAGTGGATAAAGACGGTTTGGTTGCGAATAGCGCGAGAACGGACGCATATTACTGTGACCGGAATGTGCTGGAGCCTGAACTGAAGGGGTGCGGATGGAAGAAAGGAACTGGGCGCTGGATGACATTGTTCCTGGTGTTTGCAAGAACGACAAGAGGACAAGGAGTGATGCCAGACAGCAGGTGGTCGATGGTGTGCTCAGACCAAGTTTCCCATTCCTCTCAGAAGCAAAGGCGATCAAAACCGATTGTTGGGGTTGGAGTTGCGATGAGAAATCGTACGCTGCTGTTGTTGTTGCTGCTGTTGCACAGACTCACGACGCAAAGTTTCGATATCAGTAGCGCGCTGAGGCTGCGGCTGACGGAGCGGCGTGTAGCTCTGCCCACTGACCAAGGAGGCGCTGTCATCGCCAGAGCTTGTGGCCAAAGAGCCCCGGCGCGGTTCCGCGCTCCAGCTGTAGAGGTTCGCGTCTGACGTGTTGCGAACGATCGAAGGGTCTTGGCTTGAAGAGGTGGTAGGCAGAGACGAGGCGCTGGACACGCTGCTGTACATGCGAAAGCTGGACGGCAGGACGGTGGTGGTGACAGGCGGGAGGGGTGCGCCACTGTAGTAGTTACCGGTGTTCGAGCTCGTCGTGATGTCCGGAGTGTTCGGCTCTGGGAACGTGTATCCGAGCACCCCGGCGTCTGTCGGCGTGTCGGAATCGTCAGGGGATGAGCTTGTCGACGGTCGAGTCATGGGTTGCATCATCGCGCTGGCGTTGGCCAAATCGTACACTGTCGAGCTCTTTCGTGGCACGGACGCTGAGGCTTCTGACTGCCATGGCATGGCGCTCCGACTGTGAAAACCGGTCAGCTGAACGCCGCTACGGCTGTTCGAGCGTATATCGCTGGGGTCGGCGTTTGGCGCTGGGAGACGGCGCAACTCTGGTTGTGTTGGGAGCGAAGAGTTCAATGATTCCAGATTCAACGAGGAGTTCGCGTTTTCAGACGGAGGGGACCCACGGTGGTGTACTTGTCGCTGGTAAGTTGGCGAACCGGCTGTGTTGTATCCCAACATGTTCTCCTGACCGTAGTATGCTGCAGTGACTGGTGTGGACTGTCTTCTGTTGCTACTCCAAGGTTGCGCATAGCTCGCGGGCATATAGGGCTCCTGTCCCTGTGGTCGTGCGCCAGGAGCTGTTGGCATGGAGTAGGGTTGATTGTGCATGCCTGTCGATGTTGGGATGACGTAGGGATCAATGTATGATTCGGTACCGTATGGTGGTATGCTGTTGGCTGGATAGCTCGATCTGCCATAGAAGCTGAGTGCATTTGGGCCGGTCGATACATTATCGTAGTCTGCGTAGCCGCCAGGTTGCGTAAGTGTGGGAAGTGCTGTACCTGACACAAGTCCAGTGGTTTCGGCGCTTGTAGTGTGTACTGGAGGCTGGGAACTGTTTGAGCCACCCGAAAGGTTCTCAATGGAAATCATTTGCGCAGGAACAGAATTGACCTAGGAATGTCAGTACAATGATATAGCCCAGATTTGCCAGGATCTAAAGCATACTCTTTCGAACGTGCAGTTAGCCAAAGGAGCCCCAGCCATTTTGCAAGCATTGCAAGCACCACCCTCAGGAGGAAGAGGCCCTGAACACTTGATCTTGCGCTTCCTGCATCTCGCGCACTAAGCCGATAGGTCAGTAGTTGTGACATTTGCAACAAGAAAGCCATCATCATTCTCCTCAAGAAAGATTTTGAACTTACTGCGACCGGTATCCGCCTTCTCTCCTTGTTGTCGGCCATCTCTGGTCCAGCTTCATTAACCATGACAGGGCCAGGTAGACGCCTATTGTTGTAGTCGACAACATCTTGTCGACCTGCATACGGACCGTACAAAGGGCGATTGAAACCAGGATATGAAGCCATCCCACGAAACTGAGGACCAGAGTAAGGATCAAATTGGGTGTGTCCATAAGAAGAATGTATCATCATCGTGTGCGCACGCACCGTCTCTTGTAGGATAAACTGGAGTTCTACTCAAGGTAATTGTACGAAAGAAAGCAAAAAAGCCACCAACGTCGTGATTGTGGGAGTGGGCGAGTGATTACGGTCGTGTTCGCAATGTCTTGCTTTGATGTTCAGGGTGAAGCTGTGGCAGCAGTCACGGCAAGCCGCTGTGTTGGAACGGAGTATACAGGAGGAGAGTTCCCTGTATCTATCAACCCTATCAGTCTATGTTTGCGTCGTACGAAGCATGAATTGGGCATGTGCTCACCGCAGAAGTGCCTCCTGACAAGAATGGTGACTTTGTCTGAAGTTCAGGAAAGGAAAGCGGGAGCTGCGTCCTTTTGGGTTACTATGAGGCAGAGGTCCGCCCAGAACGTATATGAGAGCTCAGTAGATGACAACACTTAGCTGAGGTGAATACTAGGCTTCTGATTGCCCTGGTTCGTGCATCTGCATCATCCCGGGCGCGCGCAACAACGCCCGCCGACGTGGCGTGCATCTCCAACTCATAGGACAAATCGTAGTTCTTGGTTGACACACAGGTGATACGAGTGAAACGTTGTGCAATTGTACCTATTGCACGCTAGTTGATGAACTCGTCTCTAGCAATGAACTTCAAATCCAGCCATTTGAGCCAAAGAGCTTCGTAGAATCGAACGTTCGATGCTTGACGCCGCATGATTGCTGCGTTGTAACACGCATGGACAGGAGAGGGAAGGGCCGTGCCGTCTAAGGTTGCTGCAGGCTGATGTACAAACGCATTGCCGACAGCGGGATCAAGTTGGGTTCCAGGTTTGTGCTCTCGCAGCCACACGCATGGCGAATGCAACAGACTAGCAGCCGACGTGATTGCCGATTGAGAGAGGAGATCGACATATCAACCACTACAGGTACGAATGCAGCGATAAGGTTCAGAATTCAGTCGAGAAAGCGTGCGGTGCATCGGAAACTGGGCGCGTGTAAGAGAAGAAGATGTGTGATCTGGGAAGCAATGTGCATGTGCATGGGCCTTGCAGCCCCGAGCTCCTAATCCCAGTTCCATGGTTCACTCACGGGCGCGCCAGTATGCAGTCCGGCTCGTGCCTGTTTAGTGCGTACGATCCTGCCCAGGCTGCCCTAGTTGTGGAGGGGTGTTTAGCTATTCCCCGGACACAGGCCGTCGAATCGCGTCCAGATCCTGGACTTCCAAACAGTAGGCTGCAGGACAGAGGTGCATTCTTGAGCACCTTCGTTTGCAAGCATCTACACTTGGCGTGCGAGTACATCGGCAAATGACAGGTAAGGCTTAAGGCACGGTGAAGCGTCAACGGCGAAGGCAGTGGGGCTTCCAACAGTTGTTCTCTGCGCGAGGCGTAGAAAGGTTGTCAAATTGTTTGCCACCTTAGGATGGCTGTTGATAGGCGAATGCGAGTGTGCCACCTTATCATGATTTGGTGCCTCAGCCAAGAGGGGAGAGTTAGTACGCATGAGCGTCTCCTGGCGCAAGTAACTTATGGCGAGAATCCGGCTAAGTTACGAATACAGCAGGGTGCTGTCAGCCACAGACCCAGCGATTTGCTGATCAAATCGCGACGGGACAGCTCGTTGCCAACTTTGCTTGTTCCAGCGCTACTATGACTCGCCTCGCCTTGCCAATGAGCTCCTTCTCAAGAGAAGCTCTTTGCATCTGCAGCCCAGTTTGATTGCGACATGGGCAACGGCAAGCAGCAGCGCGTACCTGCCGTGACCGTTGAGCATCTCATGACGGCCTACCATGGGTAGCCAGTCTGTATCACTTTCACTGATCGGTTATGTCTATGCAGTGCCCCCTTTCAAGGATAGAAGAAGACCTGTAGAAGTCGCAGATGCTTTCCTGAGCGAGCTGCGAACATCTGCAGGCTATGTACATATTCTATGGTCGATCTGGACGTTTGGGCCCTGTGCAGCTACATGGCCAGGGTTGTACCCCGAACGGATCGGGCCCGCGCAGGAAGCCTTGCTAGCGGCTGGGGGGGAGGTGTTGGTGACGCGGATGTCACCAGTTGATGGTTGCACGGAGGCGGGAGGAGGCCTTAGGAGCCGGCCGCCCCGTCTACTTGCAGTCACGGTTGCGAGCTCTAGTAAAGCTCCAGCATCCGGCTCTGTGAATGTTGTTCTTGCATGGTTCGAGCGGTTTCAAAACCATGAGTGGACCTTCACCCAGCCAATTTATGAATCCTGAAACCAACTTATAGGCGGCCGTTTGCACTGCGTGTCGGAGATGCAAAGACCGTTAGCAGTTGAATTGAGCGATTTGCCGGCCAAGAAGCAAGTGGGTACTGGTACAAGTAGCAAACAAAATTGATCCTCCACGCAGCCTGAGGTCGCACTGATCATTTCCCGGCTACTT
This sequence comes from Zalaria sp. Him3, assembly GCA_027923365.1. Taxonomy (NCBI): domain Eukaryota; kingdom Fungi; phylum Ascomycota; class Dothideomycetes; order Dothideales; family Zalariaceae; genus Zalaria; species Zalaria sp. Him3. Next base: position 525,379 of record BPUN01000015.1, on the reverse strand, counting down.
CGTTTGGAAGAATGCGTCCGCCATAATGCTTTGCTGAATGCAGACAATCGAGGGTTTCTAATGGTTGTTGGGCCAAGAGCCAGTGTTTCGCCGCGTATCATAGCCAGGGCCAGAACCCAAAGCCGTCAGTGGATTCTGATTTCCGCTTTGCGTCTGTTCCTAAGCATGCAGACTATGTATGCTATCGCGCCCTTACCAAATTCCTTCCCAGCCCAGACCGTTGTGGATGTCGCCAGAGGGAAAGACTTTGAGGCCGCGTGAGTGCTAGTTGCTATGGCCGAAAGTAGGTGGAAGTCCAACCGAGGCCTCGGAAACACCGGGAGTTTGGAGATGATCCTCAGGCTTGCGCGGCGTTAGGTACTGCTCACTATAGTACGTACATGTACTGTATATAGTTTACATGTACATGTTATAACCGACTCCTTCTAAGCCGGTGTGATCTGGACGTGTGCATATGATCTGGGGGATTTTCGATCGTTACCTGTCAGATGGCGCACAGGCAGCGAGTGGGAAAGTATTGTGGCTGCCCTTGTCTTCCCTCCGCCACGAGTCGCCTTCAGCCACCCGGCACGGGGATTAAACGGTCCGACGCTTGAGTTCCTATAGCGCCAAGCCTATTGCACGCCTATGTTCACGTCCTATCTCTCGAGTATCTCTCAATGACTCTCATACGCGCCGTCGCGCACCGCTGACATCCACATACGTATGCCGCCCGGTCTGGTTGTCAGATAGGTACCCCTTCAAGGAAGAGATACCGCAATGTCATGCCTGCTAGAGACATCGGCCGGTGACATCACGATCGATTTGTACGTCGATGATGCGCCAAAGGCCTGCGAGAAGTGAGTACATATCCCACACATACGCCTTGCCCTTGATCGCAGTGTCTTCACGTTCTCGAGGAAGCTGATCCGTGTACTAAGACATGTGATCCCGCCTTTAGCTTTCTGAAGCTCTGCAAGATCAAGTACTACAACTACTCCCCCGTCTACAATGTCCAACCGAACTTCTCTTTCTCGACTGGAGACCCGATAGGCCCAGAATCAAAAGACAGCGATGGCGGATCCTCAATATGGGGACTGCCAGATGGCGCTACCAAGAAGGCATCCCGACCAGACAACATGACTTTCCAGCCGGAATTTTCGCGCAAGAGGAAGCATACACAGAGAGGCACAGTCAGCTACGCTACCACGCCATCGCCCACGAATCCTGATGAGCGATTTGCCGCGAGTCAGTTTATGATTACATTGGGGGACAATATCGACCAGCTCGACGGCAAAGCAGCCATCTTCGGCGAAGTGGTTGAAGGCTTCGACGCGCTTGAGAAGATCAACGCCGCATTTATAGACAGCACTGGACGCCCGCTGAAAGACATACGGATACTGCACACCGTCATACTCGACGACCCATACCCGGATCCTCCAGGCTTAGACGAACCACCCAGCAGCCCGGTCCCTTCAGCTGCCCAGCTGGCCACAGTTCGCATTGCGCACGACGAAGAACTCGATGAGAACGCCGACCCAGAATCTGTTGAGAAACTGCGCCGTGAGCGCGAAGCTCGCGCCCAAGCACTCACGCTCGAGCTGATTGGCGACCTGCCATCCGCAGACGTCACACCACCGGAGCAAGTGCTCTTCGTGTGTAAACTAAACCCTGTGACTCGCGACGAAGACCTTGAACTCATCTTCTCGCGTTTTGGAAAGGTGTTGTCATGCGAGGTGATCCGCGACAAGAAGACTGGGGACTCGCTGCAGTACGCATTCATCGAGTTCTCAAACAAGGAAGACTGTGAGAGGGCATACTTCAAGATGCAGGGCGTGCTGATTGACGACCATCGCATCCACGTCGATTTCTCGCAGAGTGTGAGCAAGTTGGCGGGCGAATGGCGCAACACCACCAATTCGAAGACGGCGAGGAGTAGGGGCGGGTTTGGTGGCATTGCTGGGTTGGAGAAGAGAAGACAATACAGGGGAGAAGGCGGTGGGGATCGGTCACGAGGCGACAGGTACGACTACGTTTTCGACACGGATGACAAGCGCAGGAAACGTGAGGATGGGGAGAGGGGCAACCCTGAAAGGCGTGACGAGAGGAAGAGGTATCGTTCGAGGAGCAAGAGTCCAAGGCGGGATAGAAGGGATTGGGATGATTATGGTCGAGATCGGCGGAGAGATCGGAGTCGGGATCACGATGGAAGCGCACGGAGACGCGACCGCAGCCGGGACAGGTATCGGGACGACGGCAGGCACGGATCTTCCCGGTACTAAGATGCCTCCTTCCTCATCGGTCAGCGACCAACTACATGTAAAACCGATGTCAAACGAGAAGGCTAGTGCACAATAATGTGTACGACGAGCACTTACCCGTAATCGTCTTGAAACACGAATATACTCGTTCCCTCAACATGTGAAGCATTTCAACAGTCGAGGCCCTATTCACTTGCTGGACCAGCTGGAGTATCAGTGGTTTAGGTGGTGACATGCCTCTGGGGCCATGTTCGTACATTATATACATTACAGACACTCAAGCAGTGCCTTGAGCATTTCCCCTGTGTCCTGATCTTGCCCTTCCTCTGAGCCTTCCACGCCGTCCAGCAGCTCCTCAAGCGAAGCTTTCAATACATCCAACTTCTCGTCCCTCTCCGCCAACAGGTGTGCAACTCGTTTCCTTGCTCCACCGTCTTCGGCCACCAACCAAGCGAGAATAACATCCAGCGTCTGCAAACAATACAGTCCCGCATCCAGCCTTCGCGAAAACCATTCATCGGACCTTTCCTCCCTTTCCGCTGGCTCCAGCATCTTCTGCTCAGCCCTGATCTCCTCATCCACCGCCGCAATTCTAGCAGCATAATCCCTCCGCAGCTTTATAAGCTTATCCATCTTCTCATACTCCTTCTCCACAAACTTTGCCAGCGTACGGATCCGGGGCGCTGATTCACCGGGTAGCAGTCGCAGTAGTGCCGAGAAGATACCAAGCAGGTGCTCCGTGGACTCATTGTCCAGCTTCTTCATGAACATGCCGAAGATGGTCCTCAGGCCCGCAGACTCGACTAGTTGGTTGCAGACTCCAAGGCCAGAGCCGCTCATTGCATGGTCCAGCACGCGGAGAGCGCGGGTTTTGCTCATCTTACCCTCTTTGAGCATGATTAGAGCAAGCTCAACGCCTTCGAACTGTACGAGAGCCGCTTTGCCGTCCTGCTCATCTACGACGCAGGTCAAGCCGTCAAACAGATTCTCCGCAAACTCCTCTTCAGCGCTGTCTTTCTCCGGGTCTCGCTTCCGGTACGCAGCCAGGAGCTGAAGGAAGAAGTCCACGCCTTCGAGCTCGCTGATGAAGCGTTTCCTGATGGCCGCTGAAGACTGCAGTAATATGCCTAGCACCTCGGCCGCATATTGCTTGTTCTGGCTGACCGGACTTTCCTTCGCCCGACACCTCTTCATTAACCATTCCAGCACCTCCTTCTCGCCCACCTTCTCTGCCACAGTGCTCTGACTCGCCAGACCCTCCAGCACAGCCAGTGAATGATATACTCCGCTCCTGTCCACCTCATTACTCTCATCAAACCTGTCCAAATTGCTTCGCAACAAATTCACCAGATCCGCCTCCAACATAGCGTCTACGAGCGCGTCCCAGTGCTCCTGCTCGGCAGCCACATCTTCATCCAACAGCTCTGCCACAATTTCGATCGCATCGATCGCGACGTCTGTATTCTCGTGCGCCAATAGCGACACCAAGGAGGCCGCACATCCAATCCTCGCAAATTCCGGATATAACTCCGGGTGTTCGGTTAGGATACTCAGTTCCTTGATTTGCGCATCCAGATCCGCCTCTGAAGCCATGAACTTGCTAGCATCCGACTCGAACTTGGCCCTCAACTCCGCATTCTTGTTGATCTTGCGCTCAAAGTTTATCCCCAATCGCCGCACCCACGCCGCATCGATCTTCTCCTCAACATATGCCTCCTCGTCCGCCTGGTCCAAGTAGTCCAGTGCATTAGCCGTGTCGCGAGTCACACCGCCGCCGAAGAAGCGGCCCTCCTCATCAGCATCCTCGTCTTCTGGCGGCAGCTCCGGCCCGGCTTCGATACCGTCCTCGGGCTCATCTTCGACTGATGCGCCGTTGTGCTTGACGTCGCCATTTGGGGAGAGTTTGGCGGCTTTGTAGGCGGCTTGGGCGTCTGAGGCTTCGAACTTGCGCTTGCCGTTTGCGCTGGAGGAGGGAAGGTTTGGTTTGCGGAAGAGTTCGTCGACGTTCATCGTGATATGTGGTAGATAGGTGTTGTGGGTTTCTGGGCGTGTGGGAAGCGTAGCCGGCGGGCTTCCTGTTACACAGTCTCGATTGGAAGCTGGACCGAGATGCGGAGATAGGTACTTCTGCTAGGTTGGACTGACAGTGTATGTACAGTGTGTGAATGTCTCGAAATGGTGAAGCTCGCGTTCGAGCCGCGATCTTTTGGAGGTCGGCATCCCGAACGCGGGAGCTTGTTCGGCTCGGCCCGCAGCGCGACCCTGCCCATCATCATCCCCAGAACGCGTCCTCCACAGCAGCTGGTACTTTCCGACACATCTACACCGGAAGCCGTCGGCCGTCCTATAGCAGATATGCCTCATGAGAGGTCCATCGAGGAACTTCAGCAACTTGGCCAGTCACTCTACCGGAAAAAAGAGTTCACCAAAGCTCTCGACTTTTTCAACCAGGTACCATCCCCCACGGTATTTGCTAAAACGATTCGCTGCTAAATACTCCTTAGGCGCTCGAGAAAGCCCTCAGTCCCTCAGCATCGTTGCTGGACAATCGTGCTGCTGTCTACGAAAAGCTCGAAAATCTGAAGGCAGCATCTCAGGACGCCCAACAGACCATCAGACTGCACCGGAAGGATGTCACGGGCTACCTCCGTGCCAGCAAGATCTTACAAATGCAAGGAAAGCATGCAAAAGCCTTAGAGATCTATAGGTATGGCATCAAGAATAGTGTGGCTGATGTTGAGGTATTTGCTCCTTCCCGCTTTGCCCCTGTTAGACGAGACATCCGCTAAGATCTACGCAGTTACTCCGTGCCAAAGAGAACCAGTTAGCACGCAAGCTGGCACCTCCAAAAACTGCAGATCCGTTTTCTCAGCTCCCGCTCGAGCTGGTCGAATTAGTCTTCGCAGAGCTTGGTTTCCGCCAGACCGTGTACGTTCGCAATGCTTCATTCTGCAGACACTGTTCAAACTGACCATCTCAGCAACTGCATGCGTGTATGCAAACAGTGGAAGAGTCTCATCTCCTCATTGCCTAAGCTGTGGAAGAAGCTCGATCTGTCGACCGCCAGGAAACCGGTAAAGAACTCTTTCATCTCCAGCTGCTTGAACAGGTCAACCATGCAAATTGAGACGGCAACGCTGAAGCGTTTGTACGATCCCGACAAAGCCATGGCAGCACTTACGAGACGATGCCACCAGCTACGCAACCTTATAGTTCTTGATGGAGGCTCAATATCACGGCCCCGGATAGAAATGCTGGCTGCAGCCACACGGCTCTCGAGCCTCAAACTGGGAGCAGATGTACCGATAGGTTTGCATGCGGTCACTCAAGTAATGGTCTTGTGCCCCTCACTAATAGAACTGGAATGTTATTCGGTACTTGTTGACAACCCCCTCTTGGACGACGTCCTCGTCCTGCCCACCAAGCTGCAGGTCTTGAAGCTGGTTTACGCGGACAACGCCGCTCCATGGGCGCCGCTATACTTACATAAGCTGACCTACTACCTACCTCATCTCCGCGAGCTTGTCCTGGAAGGATGGAGAATTTGGGACCCGCTGGGCCTGGAGACTTTGAAGGGGCTGCTCACGCTTGATCTACGCCGCTCTATGTATTGGGGCGCCTTTCTTTCACAACAACTGCCCCCGAGTCTAGAACGCTTCTACCTACAAGGGCAAAGCGTTGATGTGGAGCCGGGCGCTCATCTTCCGCATTTGAGGGAGCTGGCCTGCGGGAGCATCGAAGATCTAGCTACTATTCTGAATGACCCGAAAGACGACGGCAGCGAGCCCTTGTCTTTGCTCTACTCTCTCGAAGTCGAGATGAGTGCCGTTTCGGACGAGCGCGAGCTACTTTCCACGCTGGCCCACCACCGTCTCCGGGAGCTCCGGAAGCTAAAGCTCGGAGGTCATCAGGTGAAAGACGAAGATGTAGCCCCGGCCATCGCGGCTATGGCTAATCTGAGAGTCATGGACCTGTCGGACACTTCAGTCACGGGCGTCACTGTCAAAGCAGCAGTCCGAGGGCTGCAGTTGGAAAGCCTAATCTTAGCAGGTTGCGCGGACGTGGGCATGGATGCTGTGGAGTGGGCGAGGAATCAAGGCATCAAAGTTGTATGGAGTCCGCCATACGTCGGCGCACCAGGAAAAGGCAAGAAGGTGCGATATGATTTGATGTTTTGACACACCATGAGATTACGACCTTACGACGCGTTCTACGAAGCACCCTGCCGGGACCGATCAACACATGGCCAAAGGTAGAAGCAATTAGGAAATTATCATGATGATCATGCGCCTCAGCGTTCTGCCGCTCTTCGAGCTAGAGGGTCACTTCCTTCCAACTCATGTACAAATCCTGGGCTTCCTTCTGCTTCGGCCCATGTACGCTGTCCAGAGTCTAACTCCGCTTTGGCATTTGCACCATGAGTACTCCACAGCGCAGCATCCCCTTCGACTTCCGGCGGCATTCCAGGAGGCAGCTCGTTGACATCACTACTGTCCAGCTCTTCACCAACGATTGCTTTTTTCTCGTCAACGTGAATGGCCACGTCAACGTCGGGATTTTCCGAGGGGCCAGGATGTCTTCTGTTTCGACGACGGCGTAGGTACAGGAAGCCGGCTACCAGCAACGTTAACGCGACGACCGCGCCGATAACGATCCCTGCGATAGCTCCACTGCCAATACTTGATGAAGAGTGATGTGGAGCGGTACTGTTGGATGTACTGGTATTGTAGCCTGGGGGCAAAATCGCCACAAGTTGTTCATCCGGCATTGGGTCGCTGAAGGTGGCTTGGCAGACGGTGAAGTTGCTCCTACCATAGTCGACTGTGATGTATGCTTCTTGCAAGAACGCGCGTCCTATGGTATACTGTGACTCATTCGCCGCTTGTCGGATTGGAAAGTACCTTGTCGCGTTGGGGTAAATAGGATAGCTTGCTTGGAGATCGAAGGCAGCATACGGCAGCACCAGATCCAAGGTTGCGCCGCTGTAGAGATCGGTGCCCAACACAAAGGTAAGCTGAGGGTTTTGGCTGACAAGGGTCTCATGTATGGTATTGTTGACGGTGTATAGCTCTGTAGTGTTGTCATATTGGAGCCCGAACGCTGCGGCAAATGCATCGCAGGAGTCCTGCGGCAGCCAAATATACGGCAACGTGCTGTCTACTTCAAAGAAATTAGGGGTTGGCAGCACGTTTTGGATCCCTCGTAGTGTCGAACTGGCCAGGATTTGCTGGACACCGATCTGCAGTGGCCTCGAGTCATCGCCTGCAAACGGAAACGTTATGTTTGAGCCGGTGCACCTGGATTTGTCGTAACCCCCAAGGGTAAGGCTGCCGAAAGTCCCCGAGTATTTGTACGCTGCACCAGCTGTGTAGGCGAAAGACAAGCTCGGAATCTGACCAGATGAGAAGAGATTCGTCATGAACGAGGGCTGCGGGTCGCTTAGGGTCGAGAAGTTGGAGGGCTTGGAACCCAGACCGAAGACGCCCAGGTAGAAGTCCTTAGCCGCTATGCCGCCAACTACTTGTTGTGTCTGCGTCAGTCCTCCAGAATCCTCGACCTCGAGGCCCACGGTATCGTGGCCGTATTCAGCATTGACGGAGACGCCAAGTTGGTCTTCAAGATCTACGGTGAAGAGCCCAATGTCACTCCAGGTGGAGGAGTCGTTGGTCAGGATTCCAGTGTTCTGTTTGCCTTGGAAAGGCATTATGCCTCGAAGCTGGCCACAGTTGCTTGGGTCATCTGTGGTGCAGCCCTCAGGGAGAGGCACCAGCGTCTCTTGCCCTGCGGTTGAAGGGAAAACGCGGACATCTTGCGGTGGCGTGCCTATCCGGAGTATGAATGAGGACCAGCTTCCATCGTTACCGTCCCAGAATTGAGACGGGCTGAAGGAGAAAGGTGCGGGTTTACTCTCGTTGATGGCTCCCATGGACTACGTTACCTCTCTGTGATTGTTCGACAGAGAAGGTAGGGTTCAAGAAGCAGGCTGAACTGATCTGATGTTTGTTTCAATCCAATTGTTTTAGGGGACTCTAGACATGTGGGCTCACGGACGCCTTTCAAGGCTGACGGAGCTCTGGAGCGATCTACGTACAGGATCGGGACCGGAGCCCCTCCCACCTGAATGGAGCTAACATCTTAGGTGGTACCAATGTGGCTGAGTGACGAGGCTGCCCGGTGCGGCTGAAGAACGCCTGCAGCAAGCCGGCAGAGACATGAGAAGACTCCCCATCTCCGGACCAATTGAACTACCATACCGTACGGTGGATGTCGCTTCATGCAGTGATACAATGCGATGCTCGCTACCAGCTCATCATACATGCAAGACTATCCAGTTGCGGAAAGCGCCGTCACATTCCGTCGTACTCCCGATTGAGCAGAATCATGCGGCACGAGAGTGAGCAACCCTGATTGGGCGTCGCAGTACATGAGGTCTCAAGCCTGGTCCGACTCCAGCCTGAAATTCAGCTGGCACTGCACAAGCCATGCCTTCCCACATTCCGCATGGTTTCATGTTGCTTCGTGGAGTAGCAAATTCAGGCTAACCGGGAGGGTGACCATGCAGCGCATTGGCTGTTGCAAGGCTTAGACAGGTCTCACTGCGGCCTGCAACTTGCTGCCCATCATATAACTCACACCACCCGGGAAGACGTGATTTCTGTTTTCACTTCCCAGAGCGTCTTGAGTGGACTGAGAACTTGAGCCGCCGTCTACGAGACGCCTGCCTCATCACGACTTCGTACAGTTCTGAACGCAAATACCCTGCACTCCCCTTGCCAGCTCGTTGTCAGTTGAACCAACGAAGGCCTCAACGACTCTTTGCTACAAATATACCGATAACAATGGCAAGAGCGCAACGCATAAGCTTCCTTCTATACCTGACACATGTCTGCCTCAATCTGGAACTTTCAAACGGGCTTACCGTTGTGTCGCCGTACCTGAACACTACATCCACGGCCACGTCTTCGACTGTTCCGGCGTCCATTACCGGCACAGCCAGTCCTACAGCACAATTTTGTTGTCAGATAGTGGTCAACTCTGTTCAGGTGAACACATGGTACAACAGCACCGTTACATACACCCAAGCCACGGTCATTACCAAATACCTGGTATATGACAATAACGTTACGCTCACGAGCACGAACACTGTGAGCAACAATCATACGTCTTGGAATTATGGAGAGCATTTCGCTGTGGCGGGTGGTGCTTCGCCTGAACTGCCCGGAGTTCCTATAGATCTTACTCCAAATGACGGTGAGGGTTATGATGGCACGGTAATTGTATCAGAAACTGTGTGGTCTGAGTGGCCTGGGGTGCCCTCCGCCACAGCAATGTGAGGCTTATCTGTGACTTGGGGTACTGCGCGACTTGGACTAACGCATAGAAGTACCTCACCAACACCATTCGCAATCTTCGATGATTTCAACGTATTCTTCGGTACCTTCGGCAGTGATGGGGCTTGCGCCGCATCTCCAACTCCCATACCCTCGTTTTCGCAGGCCCTTGCTGTAGTCGGATCAGTCATCTGGGACAGTAGTTATAGTTCGTGGTGGCAACCTCTCAATCTTTCCCCGGGCTATATCTCGGTACCTCCAGCAAGGGACGTGTCAAGACTGGCTGCAAGTTGGCCCGTCGACGATGTTATAAGCGCAACCCAGGATATTCGGGATTGGCTGTTACACAATTCTGCCGCCTCGTCCCAATTTGCTCGGATTGGGTCTTGTACCCTTGTTGCTATCAGTGGTGCACCTATGGTCCATATACCAGTCATTGCACTGACAGCACAAGCTGCAACAACAGTGCGGGTGAGCGGTTCTATGATCTCAGCCCCTATTAGAAGCCCTACACCCACTGCTCTGCCGGAGAGCAGGAGCACAGCAGCGACGCCCACATCACAGCAGCTGGGTAAAACCTCACAGACACCTCCGGCAGTGGGATCTTCCTCTTCTATCGTTTCTCCACAATCTATATCCGTCTCGAGCACATACACGGGGGCAACTGCATCTCCTTCCTTGTCAGCATCACCGCAAGTGCACAGAGGACAACAAGAAGTCTCGAGTTCAGACAACTCAGGTATCACTTCATTCCCTTCGTACGGCACGCAAACATCCGAAGCTCAAGCCTCTACCTCAGGTGCTGCGCCTGGTTCGGAAGCGCAAAGTACTTTGCCAGACAGCGCTCTTCACAGTACCTACCCTTCGCCAGCTGCTACCTCTCAAGCTGCTCCAGGCCAGCCAAATTCTATTCAGCCTAGCACCGGCGGTGACGAAGAAAGGTCTACTCATGCTGGTAACACCGCAACTCCTGGAATATTAATAGAGAGCAACGTTAGTCCAACAGTCGTGACAATTGCATCACAAGGATATACTGTCGCACCTGCGGCTGAGTCTCCTGCGAACGTCATCACACTGGGCTTGCAGCAGTTCACAGTCTCACCTGTGGCAACTTCTGCCATCGCAACTGCCTCGTCCCCGGCCGTTATAACAATCGGCTCGCAAACATATGCTCTCACTCCTGCAGCTGCCTCTGCTGTAACCGCTGGCTCTGTATCATCAGCTGTCATGACGATAGGCTCGCAGGTGATTACTGTAGCGCCTGCGGCGGCGCCTCAAACTACGAGTGGTACTGCAGCGGTGAATGCCGGGCAAATAATAGTCTCAGTGGGCTCTCAACGACTTACTGTCACGCCCGCAGCCGGTACTGATGCAATCGTGTTAGCGAGCCAAACCCTCTCTGCTGGGGGTCCTGTCATCACAGCAGGTGGACAAACATTGAGCCTTGGGTCTGGAAGCCAGCTTGTCGTCTTTTCGGGTCCTGTGACCAGCACACAGACTCTTCCTTCTGCCGCCACCGCCGGGGTGGTGATCGGTTCACAGACGCTATATCAAGGTGCTGTTCCTATCACAATGAATGGCCAGACTCTCAGCCTCGGAGCCGGAAATGTGTTGGTGGCTGCATGGGGCTCCATGACGGTCACCCAGACACTCGATCTCGGAGCTGGTCCGTCCTCAGAGGCCACCCCTGGTATCGTAATAGCATCTCAAACGCTTTATCCTGGAGGCACGCCAATCACGGCCGGCGGCTCAACTCTGAGTCTTGCGCAAGGCGGAACCCAGATCGTTGCGGTGTCTGACACAGTCACAAGGACGGAAAATGTCGGCAGTGTCTCTACCCCAGCAGCCGCAGTGGCCGGGATTGTCGTCGGCTCACAGACACTGGAGCCAGGCTCAACTATCACCGTCAACGGAGAGACTTTGAGCCTCGCATCTGCTGGAAACGGCATTGTCGTAATGTCAGGGACAAAGACCAGCACAGCGTACTTGGGCGCAGGGACTGGCTCGGCATCGGGTGTAGTAATCGCATCTCAGACACTCTACCCTGGCGGCAGTGTAATCACCGTCAACGGAGAGACGCTCAGTCTAGCCAAAAGTGGAGGAAGCATTGTGATAGGCTCTGGTACTGTGACCAGCACCGAAGGCCTGGGCGGATATATATTGAGCGGGCTGGGTCAAAAAGGGAACACGACGGCGACACGTACTGGCGGAAGTGCGTCTGCCATTCAAGGTTCATCAGGAGGAACCGGATCGACTGGACTTGAAAACGGGACGGCAAGTAGAAGCCAGTCTGCGCCCATGGAGGTCGCGACCAACGCGGTGTCGAGCAAGACGGAGTTGATTGGGACGAATTGGGCCCCTATCATGGCTGTGGTGCTCATGGGCTGGGTAGGTTTTATGATCGTGCTATAGTTCATTATTAGAGAATAATGCAAAGTCGGAAAGACACACGTGGAATCAAGGCTTACGAATGCTGACTACAATATTTTCTTATCTTACTTGCCTTATTGTGGGATAGTTACGACTTAGCCTGCCGTAAAGGTGCACGAATTGTGGATGACATCCCGCGATGGTAGGTCGTAAGGGTTCGATTTCCGCAAAACCAGCAGTACGGTGATCGCATCCTGAAAGGGAACGTAGACTGATCATATGCGTAAGATGAGTGGGTGTGGCCTCGGGCTCCTGGTAGGTAGGGCGACGCGACTGTCAAGGTCGCGTCCCGTCGCTGTATGCAAAGCACCCGACGTGGCTGTGTATACATGCGTGTCTCGCGCTGCTTGCAGAGATGGGTTTCGTTACTGCGATATCATAAGAGGACCCTACTCTCTCCGTTCTTCAGATCCACCCAATGGGCCTCTTCGAATAGATCCAAGCCCCCATTACCAGCGCACCTTTGACAGTCGTTTCCATCATTGCTCTTCCGCACTTCTTCCACAAGCGCGTCCGCCACGGTCAAATACTTCCGCCTCAGCAGCCACCCAATGATACCAACACCATGCTTCACCTCATCATGCGTCGGAAACCAATACTTGGCATTCAGCAACCGCTGAGTCTTCAGGCCGTTTCGTGCGCCTAGATTGATCTGACCGAAACGCCCTACGTAGACTTCTTGTATTCCGTGCAGAAGCGCGAGTGTGCGGATCGGCGGTGAAACGCCGTTGAGGAAGGACAGCTCGTCGGCAGGGATTCCGTGCGGTGTATAGATGATTGCTTCGCCGGCTTCCTCGTCGTTGTCCTCATTGCTAGACTGCTCCGTCCCGTGGCGCGTATGCCCATTAAGTGCCTGTTTCACCGCTGGAAGTGGAGGCGTGCTCGCGGTGTTGTTGAATGTGATGAGCAGTGCCGTATGCACGCGCGGACCGATGTCCTTTTTCAATACGAGTCGTGATATGCCAATCCATTCGGGAAGCGGTGGGATGCTGGTCGCATGCCAATCCGACGTCTCATGAGGAAATGGTTGTATTAACTGGACAACGCGAAAGTGATCCCATGATTCGATCATGGCAGCTGCTTTCTATCGAAGCTCGCGTTAGTCATGGCTTACCACATATCTGCTACACAATGAAAGCATACCTCAACTGCAAACACTGGCACATCAGGATGCACTTGCAAGAATGTCTGCTGATGGGAATGGTCCGTGAATTCATGGCTGGCGACAACAGCGTCTACCAAAGTCTCCCATTCACCGTTCTCCCCGATGTCTTCCGCGTTGCTCTTTCTCCCGTGGCCCAATCGCAATCCGCTTGCTAAGATCTCAGTCTCCCGCAACAGCTCCTCCACAGCCGCTATACTCGGCACCGCGGGTTTCTCCGCATGCCATTGTCGGCTGAACCATTTGTGACCGTCAATCTGGTCTCCGGATAACCATGGATCTATCAGGATGTTGAAGTAAAAGCGGCCTCCTCGTCTCGTCGCAGTGGTCGGTCGAGGTATCTGCAGCAACCAAGCTGTATCTGCGCTCAAACGATGGAGAACAGGCCTGCGTTTACTCAGAGCGTCGGCAGTGGCATTGCGAAGGTCTTGCTGTAACTGCGCCGAGGGTGCGTCCATGTCAGGGTGGCATGCATCGTGATGGTTGTACAGGAGCAGGGACGCAGTCTCCTTTATGCGCATCATGAATAGGCCTTCTCCCCCAGCCAGAATTCAGCCGATGTGACGGCATTTGTTGGACCCTGCAGCGGAAGGAACGTTCACGCGTGTGGGGGCGGGGCAGGCTCGTGTGGCTTGCACCCTATTGGCTCAGGTCGCTGCTTGCTGCGCCTTGTTCTGGGCACCAAGACCACTCGATGTACTATTCCTAATGACCTGTCTCTGCATCTTTCCTTCTCCTCGCTCCCATACTGTCTTTTGGTGGCCTAATTTCACCTTTGCACGCTCGCAAGATACTGTTCACAACGACCATCATCATCACCACCACCATAACCGCACTTATTCTCTCCCCCGACGCTGGTCACATCTCCCGATTGGAGAGAGGCCCAGTATATCTCGTCTGCCCAGGAGACTTCGGAAGCAATCCACTCTCTCGACTGTCACAGTCATGGCCGGTGACGCCTATCAACCTCCCTCTGGGCCACCGCCGGGCTACTCTGCAAGACCAGGATTCAGGCAGGCGCAGGATGGCAACCATGTCAGCTTTGCGACTAGTCCCAGTCATAGCAGTGAGACAGCAAACCAACATAGCCTTCGGGTTGGCAATTTGAATCCATTCAGGCGTGCTCACAGCCCGAGACAGGACCAGCCTCCATCTAGATCGCCTGTGCCAGTGCACGAAGCGTTCGCTCCTCCTCCCGGACCGCCGCCCTCGAAACATCAATACTCCGATTTAAACTCGAACGAAAAGTACGAGCAACCGCCTGGTCCGCCACCACCTAAAAGCTACAGTTCTGTTGATGGCGAGAAGTATGAGCCTCCTTCAGGCCCTCCGCCATCTCACACGGAAGCCTCCGTTCAAGCAGTCGAACCGCCACCTTACGATGCCTGGATGGCGATACCTGACACCTCTCTCCTGCCACCACCTCCAACGCTGTCGTATGATGAATCTCCAACCGCCAACGCAACTGCCGATCAAGCTGATCAAGCACGCGCCTGGTGCCGCAAACACCCGCTGTACCACCCCAAACTTCCTCACCCTAATGATCTCTACCACATAGAGCGAAGTGACTACATGGTAGGCAAGCCACCATCCTTTGTTGGAGAGCTCGCGCATACTGGTCTGGGGACTTGGCACATCAAGACGCGGCGAAACTGCCCTGATACTTCGTTACTTTCTATGCAGCCGCTCTATCTCGCTCTGAAAGATAACCCGGCCACGCCCGAGGGCAAGGGCAGGAAGAAGACCATCTACTTCGAAATCAGAGTAATCAGGATGGGTGGCGAAGGTCGAGGTGAATACGAAGAAGCAGACGCAGGTATCGCAATCGGCTTCGTCGCGCCACCATACCCGGCCTTCCGCCTTCCTGGCTGGGAGCGAGCAAGTCTGGGTGTACATGGCGATGACGGGAGACGGTACGTTGACAACAATCGTGGAGGTAAGGACTTCACGACAGCGTTTGCAAACGGAGAGGTGGTAGGGATTGGCATGACATTCAGTGCGCCGAGATATCAGGGGCAGAAAGGCAGTGTGGAATGCTTCTTCACAAGACAAGGGACGAAAGCCGGATCGTGGGACCTCTATGAGGAGAGAGACCAGGATGATGACGGCAGCACGAGGGGTTTGGAAGGAGAGTGCGATCTGCTTGCTGCTGTGGGCATGTTCGGAGCCGTGGAGTTCGAGATTAGGTTTCGCAGAGAAGAATGGTTGTATAGGCCTTGAAATGGAATAGGCATCCACAGCATCAGCGCTAGTCCCCCGGTACGTTGCGCACCAATTGCGGACCTGAGTGTATCTTCCCACCTTTGCATTTCCACGGCGTGCAATTGTATGGCGCCAACAACGGAGAAGCTACCTCCACCCACAGAGTGGTTTCAATTCGCCTCGTGCTGTCCATGTCTCCCCCGCCAAGGCCACGTGCTTCCAATTGATATATTTCAGCCGCTCCATGAGGTCCTCGCGGATTGTTCGCAGCTCTTGGCGAATATTTAACATTTCTGGGGCGGCCGGTTGATGTCTCAATGTGGAAGTTCCCCCACGACTGCAGCCAATCCGCATTCGGCATTTGCCCTCGTGGTATACGATCTACCCTTCATGCATAACCACACGGCTGGAACCCACTCCACGTCTGCGAACATCTGGCTACCTTTTCCTCAACGAGCAGAGATGCAGGAACGAATGCATAGCTACCACCATCCTTCCGTCATCGCACTGCCAACCCCACAATATCCGCGGCACATCACAAAGCTACGATCGGGAAAGGTAGGTACATAAAGAAGCTCTCAGCCAGCTCAGAACATGTAGGTAGACATCTCATTGGCACTTTTCCATCATGCTGTTTTCTGTACAGTCCATCTTGGTAGCTAGTACCACGGCAAGCTGTTTCTTGTCCGCGGTCTCTGCCGCTCCAAACTGGGGTTTCACTTCAAAGTCCTCCAAGAACGCCAAAGCCTCTTCCAACTCTGTTGTCAACCAGACAACATGTAATGGAGAGACATATGTGTACCAGGAGCTCGCTGGCTATGGCTACATCGCCTCCAATGCGCGTGACAAGTACGGTGACACCATCGGCGGCATCGGCAGCTCCATCGCTATTGACAAGAAGTCATGGAAGAAGAAGGGCAAGAGCTACACCGGTATTCTCTGGGCTCTGCCAGGTATGTGGTCATTTTCAATGATCTCGAGTTGGGTCTTCTGGACGATTACTAACAGCCCACAGACCGCGGCTGGAACACCGAAGGCACTCTCAACTTCCAAAACCGAGTACACAAGATCGCCATCACGTTGACTCCCAACTCCTCCGCCACCGTCTCCAACCCCTCTGGCCCAAACCTTCAGCTTAAATACCTGGACACTGTCCTTTTCACCGATCCCCATGGCGTTCCCATGAGCGGTCTTGACGCCTCTCCCGATGGCCCTTACCTCACATACCCAGGCTACAAAACAGACGTGCCCAGTACGAACTTTACCGGCAACGGCTTTGGCGGCTCCGGCCCCGGCGGCCGTCGTGCGGTCCTCGACTCCGAAGGCTTGGTCTTGAACTCCGACGGCAGCTTCTGGGTCAGTGACGAGTACGGTCCCTACGTGTACCGCTTTTCCGCCTCCGGTCGCATGACTGCTGCCATCCGCCCACCTGACGCTTTCATCCCTCTACGCAACGGCAGTGAGTCATTCAGCGCCGATTCACCTCCACTGTACGACCTCAACGAGACTGTCATCCCGGAGGACAACCCAACCGGCAGAGACAACAACCAAGGCTTCGAAGGCCTGACCATCTCGCCCGATGGCAAGACCCTCAGTGTCCTGATTCAGTCTGCACTGAACCAAGAAGGCGGCCTGAAGAGCAAGACGAGGAAGTATGCGCGTCTGGTGCAATACTCTCTCACCCATGGCACGCCACAATACATCCACGAATACGTAGTCCCACTGCCACAGTATCCAACCAGCACCAAGATCGCCGCTCAGAGCGAGATCCATGCTCTCAGCGACTCTCAGTTCCTGATCCTGGCGCGCGATTCAAATTCCGGCAGGGGCCAGGATAGTACAGAGAGTGTGTACAGGCATGCCGACATCTTCGACATCTCCAACGCCACTGATGTCAAGGGCGCCGCGAACGACTGCTACGACTGCTCCATCGCCTCCACCTCAGGTGTGCTGAACGATGGCATCACGACCGCGCAGTACTGTTCCTTCCTCGACTTCAACGTCAACAGCCAGCTCGAGCGCTTTGGCGTGCACAACGGCGGCGCCCAGGACTCGGGTCTGCTGAACGAGAAGTGGGAGTCGCTTGCGCTTGTCCCTGTTGATGGCAACGGCGCTGATGGAGAGTACTTCCTTTTCAGTCTTTCTGATAACGACTTCATTACGCAGGATGGATATCTGAACTTTGACAGGTTTCAGTACAAGGATAGTAGTGGATATGACCTGTTGAATCAGGCGCTGGTGTTTAAGGTTAAGCTTCCTAAAGGGGTGACGCCTAGTTAGAGGTGTCGGAGAAGGAATGTATGAGTATGGGCACAAAAGCAGATGCTTCTATAAATGAACCTATGGGAAATGAACATCACAAACACCTAGCGGTTGGACCATCTCCGCGCGGCTTGAATGTTTTCTTTTCTATTTTGGAGACATTATTTGTCTGTACGAGTGAACAAGTACCTAAAGTTGGTGGAAGTGTTGTTGTAAGGGTTCATGTCATTTTGAGCTGACAGCGAAACGATCCACACGTGTCTTGGTCCTCTGCTCTTTCCCTTCCTTTCCACTTCTTTCACCCAAACCTTCTTCTCTTTCACCTCCATACATTGCAACCGTAATCTGGCGTACAACACCGAGAAGACTGTCACCTTACCATCAGGTACAGCTCAGACCTTGATACCGGCCATATACCTCGTCGAGAAACCACATCAAAGATTGGGATATCACCCGTCACGAGATTACCTTGTTTGATTCAACTCAAGCTATCAGCTTGCGCCGCACAACTGCATCATAAACACAACACAGAACGCGCACAGATATGGAAACGACAAATTTCAGATTCCTGGATCTCGCTGCGGAGCTTCGCGTGCGCATCTACAAATACCACATACAAAGCGAGTACCCAGGCATCTTTGTGTCGATCAAACAGCCACAGCCCGCTATCGCCGCTGTATCACGCTTGCTGCGTAATGAATGCTTGCCGATTTTCTACAGCACATGCACATTCCACGTGGCAACAATCTGGCGGACCCACCCCTTCGACTACGACGCTGGAACATGGGCTGAGGTTATTGGTGAGGAGCATTGCAAATGCTTGGAGCGTCTACGATGTAACATCAAGTCGAGCGACCGTCATTTTTGCCGCAAGATCGACCACAGTCATTGGGTCGAGTTTCCAGCTCACTCTGCGGTTGAAGACAAGGAAATTCTTGTTGACGGTAGTTGCTGGAATTCTGAGCAAGTTCAATCGATCAAGAGAGCTGTAATAGGGAGCACAAAATCGCTTGAATGTGCAGATGACATGCCTAAAGTGAAATTTCTGGCCGAGGATTTGTACGCTGAACTGTTCTTTCTTGCTGCTGAGTAAGCAAGACACTTCCGTTCTGGTTGATGTGACCGACCGCTGACCAGACGTGGGCTAGCATTGCGGTCCTCGGAGCTTAGGTATGAACCTTACGCTCTGGGCAAGTGGAGGAGAGGCATTGTATTTACTTTCAGACGCGATTGCGCAGGCGGTGTACTAGAAGATAGTTTCGGGAGTCCGATCATTCGACTATGCTCATAACATTAAGTCGTCCTCTTCACTCGATACCAGCAAAGTGAAGTGGAGAGACTTCACAGTCAGCCGTTGTATTTCACACAGCACAAAAGATTCTTTAAGGTCCTCTTCACTTCCTTATAGTGCGCACCCCACTCTCCAGACGCTGCGATTGCTCTTTCCTCTTTTGCATGACTGAATGCGGTTACCTTTACCTCAACATCACAACACGTCTTGGGACTCATGTGACATCGGTTGCATCTCCTCACCGACACGTCTCCACGTTTGCACACCTGCAGCTTCGACTGAGGAGCAAGCGAGCGACTTTTTAAGGGTTGTTACCAATACTTATAGGTATGGTTCCTGACGTTATTTCATCTTGTCTTCCACATACGCTGACCACGTTGAAGTAGGCAACCTTACAACACCTCAACATGGCTCATTTCCGCTTCCTCGACCTGCCCGCTGAGTTACGTTTGCGAGTCTATGATTACTACATCTGGGAAACCTATAAAGGAATATACATCACTCACTCCGGGTTGCCGAAATCGCCACCAGAAGAGCCATATGTTTCACAAGTATCACGTCAGCTGCGCAAAGAGGTCCGTGTTCTACAGCACAACAAAATTTATCTACATGTACTTCGTGTATTGTAATGAAGACCTCAACATTCACAGACTGAGTCTCTCATGGCTGAACCGGCTTGATGACGAGAACGCGGGTCATCTCGGAAGGTTGCAACTCTGGTTCTTCACAACAGGAACTTGTTTCATCTCGCAGCTTTCATTCACCCACGGTTGCAGTGTTGAACTTAGACACGGCCACGGTTTGGTAGGAGCCCGTTTATTTCATCTACGCGGTATCGCTGCAGAGCTGGAGAAGTCGGTCAAGGACCGCGTGGCTGATGTGGTTGCAAGTGGCCGAGCGGTCACGGTTGAGGATTGGAAAGACCTCATACATCATATCAGTGATGCGTTGAAGCCTGAGGTTGATTGACGCACACACGTCGTCGGGAGGAGAAGACTGCCATTCCAATCTTTACAGACCGGTCAGACGGAGTGGGAGTAAGCAGGGCGTTATGGAGTGATCTCCTCCAGAATGGGCAGCAAGTCAGCATGTTTCGTCTGCCGGACCAATAGTTGCATGTCGTTACTTTGCAAGAGCGCAAGATAAGCGCACGCGAACTCAGAGCACTGACATCTACAATGGCACTGTCGTCAATTCGATATCTGGGCATTACCATTGCGCATGTCAGTATGACCATGTTGTACCTAGGTACCATTACCGCCACAGCAGTAAATACCATAGCAATCATGCACCTCCGTTTCCTCCATCCCCAGCAACCCGAGAAAACATCAAGGCAGGAACGGACGAACGGTTTCTCTATATGCAGGCACGGTATAATACTTCTACGAGCTTCTTCCAAGCTTCCCTCGTACGTAAAAACAAGTTTTGCGCCTCTCCCTGAAGAGCGGTTGCGTTCCGAATGCACTACCGTATAACGTTAACGGCTCCAAACACGCGTCTTTCCGATCACACGGTAAAGTTACCTGTTCGAGCATGGGATTCGGACCGTTGGACGAGACTGACTTTCAGGGCCCTCGGGCGGCGGGAGGGAGTGAAAGTTTGGCTACGATATTTGAGATGGGACAAGTGAGAAAGTCTATGGTAAGGTTCAGGGGGATGAAGTGGGAGAAATTAGGGCTTTCTATTTACCTTTGCCGACTCGGAAGTTGCATACTGGAGATCTTTTCGCAAGCACAGGTGATGGCTTTGTTAGGCTTGTTGTGGGTTTTCCGCATCCGCATTCGCCCGCACAGACGAGATTAACTTGGGTTTCGGCGAAGATGTGGCTGATTTGTGGCGTCCGCTAAACCCGGGAATTGATCTCGAGTACCTTGTTACCGGGTTATTGCCATACAACACAGCCCAAACCCATTATAAGCACCTGTGTAATACTTGGTGCATCACCACTACTCAATATTTCTCCTTGCTGCGACGATGTTTGAGCAGGATCAACAAAGGAGACATTACGGTTCGGCCAAGCAATCCAAGAGATGGGATGAGGTGGAGCTTTCGGCCACCGGCACAAGGACTATACGACGCGAAGGAGGATCTGCATGTTGCGATCTACGTTTCGAGTTGCAACCCTTTGCCTTTCTGACGTCTCTGAACTTCTCGTATGGACGGCCTTTTACAGCGGGCATGTCCGGTATGTTTGCATGTGAGAAATGCAGGCGTCGACTTTTCAGTGACGTGAAGATGGAGCGGCGGTAAAAAAGCGGGTGGTTGAACAGGTGAGTGGCTTTTTGGAGGGGTAACTAGCAGGCCAACTCCGAAATGCGAGCGAGTTGTATGGAGAGCTGTGAGACTGTTCAGAGGGGATGATCTGCGTAAGCGACGCTCCATGAGTCGCGCTGCCAATCCCCGAGTACGCCTACAGCAATCATTAGCTGTACAACAAATGTGTCGCAATATGCACGGGGATGAATAAGGAGCTTGCGCGTTTACATAGAGTACAGTGCGTTTCCTTTCCAAATACAATCATTTAGAGTTGGGGTTGGATGTGTTTCTGAAATACCGTTAAGACGTCAATGACAACACCTTAAGCACCAGCAACACCGCCCGTTGTTGCAAACAGATGCTTGTCTTGCGGGCCCATTCCAAATCCTACCAACGTTTCTTGACGCATTGAACGGTCTAGTAGAAGGCATGCAGGGCCGAAGGACTCTCGGTACACCAATCATCAAGTGCCTGATCAAGCAGGGTGGGCAGCGTGACTACTGCCAGGCGTGGGTAGGGTCTCTATAGTGCTGCTCGTGATTTGCTCGTGAGTTGTTCGTCGTAGTGGTGGGCTTGCAGGCTGCTTCTCGGTGGCTTTTGCTCCACGTGGCGGGGCGGTAACGAGCCTGCATACGAACTTACGGCTTCATGTCTGTCGCGCTCGCACTGTCTCTGCCCGCTTCGACAGTCTCAGTCTCAGTCTCGGGCACATGCACTCACTCTATGTCGTATACACCGACGTCAAGACTGCAGCACGTCAAACAGCTGCTCGAGCGTGGCCTGACAGCAAATGGCTGGGCGGGCGTGGAGGGTCCTCGGGTCAAACAAGATACAGTGCGGTAGGCTTCCGATCAGCGCTGTTAGCGCGCCTCTTGCCGTCATACTGGCTCTACAGGGTCCCGCACCACTCTCTTAGGTTCTCGGGGCAGTCGGGCGATCTAGTGTGGATTGGTGCAACGCCTCAGCTTGCAGCTGCTTCCCCTGCTGGCCCTGCCATGACACGGCTGACACCCGCACCCTGCGCACCTGCCCTGTGCCGAGACAACACCAGTCTTTTGTTCTGCGTCGCTTCCTCCACCGAACACCTCTACCGCACCCCATCTCACACATGCGTCCTACCGATTGCAGAACACACTCCGCCGCAGCACACGAACCCCCGCTGCAGCGGCTCTCATAAAGCAGCTCTACTCTGCACTTGCTTTTACTCCCAGAGGCAGGATACAGAAGGAGCATGACATCACCCGAACCATTTCACGACAATACGAGTACCGCCCCCGTCCACTCTTGGGCTCCAGCCCCAACCATCGACCACAGCTGCGCCATCGACGACTCTGAGTATCCACACGCATCATCAAGTCCAGAACACTCCTCGGACGACGGCACCACCCTACAGCGTCCACGGCGGCCGAAGTTGTCGAGTAGAAAGAGCAGCGGAACAATGATCATCCCACGAGATAGCCCTCGATGCGAGCTTAAGCCTGAAGAGGAGGAGTACGACGAGCACGACGTGCGGAGCATGAGCCCCCGACGGAGTAGCGAAGATATTGAGAAGCTGGGCGCCGACGCGAGGAATAGTCTTATCGAGCAGGCCAAGATGTTGCAGGCGAGTCTGATGGCCATTGTGGACCGGGTCGAGACCGTGAAGGTCGAACACGAGAAATTAGAAGGTGGAAACAAATTCCTGCAATCGTAAGTCATCATGTTGTTGTTGACGAGTTTGTGGGGAAGGAGTCAAGACTGACATCGATCATCAGATACATCGGCGAATTAATACAAACGAGCAAGATCACATCCGCCGGCCCTGCAAAGGGCAAAAAGGGTCGAACAGTCAAATAAAGACGACTGCAAACAAGTGACGAACGACAACGACAGCGGGGACGAACAGCATATTACCATTCTCTGTAATACTACAGCATTCAGCATTTGGGACATTTCTGTTTTCCAAAGGCGTACCGGTAAAGCCGTGGGAATCCGGTTATGGGCGTTCGTTTTATTATTTTCTCGGAGCATAGCAGGGGTGCTGGGGTATATCCTACATGTGTCTTTTTCTTAATACGGTCAGAGTGCGAACAACAGTCTCACGGCCGCTCACTGTTATGAAGGATGCATGGTTTTGCGGTGGAAAAATGATGGACCACTGGCGATGTGCATCCGTTAGTCTGTCGTAGCCGATATACTACGAGAAAGGAAAGAAAGATTATTACTTCATCGTTTCATCTGTCGTTGCTGAACCCAGTCTGTGGAACACACTCCAATATTGTCACTCACGGTCGGAGCCAGAGCGCAACCTTGGCGAATAGGTTGGTCCACTTAGGTACATGTCACACCATCCGTGTTGCCTACAGCTCACCGCAACCTCACTGAAACGCTACCCTTTCAATTTCGGCTCTGATACGCCGTCAACGAGTCTGCTTGGGACACCCAACACCTGCCAATACTACCATTGCTTGGAGACTTACTCTCCCCAAGATGGCTGTTGAAGCAAAGACGTATCCCGTCTACACGACAGCAGTGGAACACCGCATTACAGGCCCGCTATAACCTTCGTGGTTCTCGCCGCCTAACAAGGAGATGGTGTGCCCGGGCAAGCACCGGCTGTCCATCCGCAAGAGACTATTCATTGCATATTATTGTTCCAGTGAAGCAGGAGGTGTACCCACTAAACGTGAATACGAAGTTCCTTGGTGAAGAGATGGGCCGGCGAGCGCTCGTTCATGCAGTGTCGCTCAAGTACTGCAGAAAGAAGGTGCGATGGGTCTTGGGGGACTACGTACGTTACATTTACCTCGTGGGTCAATCGTAAGGGTGGCCAAGACAATGACTTTCTGGGAATTGGTAAGTTTTACATTGGTGTTCCTCCACAGAGTCCATGTCTACAGTTTCGCCTGTTGTAGAAGCGCAAGGAACAACGCACGTGATGTCGCAAAGACAGCGGGGGTGATGACACTTGATGCCGGCTCAAGCACGCCATGGTATTTATGCAGAACACGTTGACACGATAGTAGGTGCGGAACAGTCTTATATTGTCGAGCAGCTAGTAAGCTATCAGACAGACCACACGTGGTGAACCCGAGGACTGGTCGAGCGTACGCTCGTGTCCTCCTTGACCTTCTCCTCTTCTCCGTCTCTCCTCTCACATTCCTCCACCTCTCTGACCTCACCCCTCTCCTCTCATCCCCACACTCCGTCCTTCCTCATATGCAGGCAGTGCCAGTCCCAGCAAAAGTGCATATCTTGCCAGCGCCGTGACAACGGCAGGGCGAGTACGGACACGACTTCCATCCAGGCAGACCAGCTGCCGGACAGGGCCATGACCGTCTCATTAAGTAAGTGTAAGCCAAAGCGGCAAAGGAGCGAACGACCCAACGTGGTCTGAACCCTGATTTTCCTTCCCTTCGAAACTGCAAAGTTGAATGCCTCTGTGCGCCGTGATGACACTCTATCTGCGCACGACCATACCCTGGCGCCTGGTGGTGCGGGTGCGGTACTCGTCCTCGCTCTCGCTCGAGCACTCGGAGCTCTCGTCACTGTACCCACAGCGGGATCCGCCACAGTCGAGCTTGACGCGATCGCCGGCACGGGTGATGCCGTAGCGTTCGCAGGTGCAGCACGACGAGGTGCTGGAGACGGAGGACGGGGAGCTGGAGTTGGAGCTGCGGGAGGTGAGGGATGGCATCGAGACGTCGGAGTCCGAGTCGTCGTCGCTGTCCTCCTCCTCATCCGAGTCTTCCTCTTCCTCGGAGTCGTCGGACTCGAGGTCGGCCTTGCCAAGACGCTGGGCGAGCTGCTCGACCGCGCGGGCGGAGAGTTGCTCAGTGGCGATGGCGCGGGTCTCGTTGGGCCTGGTTGGGCGGGGAGACTTGATTTGAGATGGGGAGAGGGCGCGGCCCTTGGGGACGGCCTCGGACTGGCGGCGCGTGTGGCGGGCGGACTTGGTGGATGGAGCTGGGGCGGCAGCGGAGGGCTTGGCCGATGGGATGTCGAGGATGTTGAGCTTGCGGCCGGTGGTGGGCTCTGTGGTGGACTCGCGGGCTGGGTCGTGGGAGACGTGGTAGCCATCGATGATGTACTGTCGAGATGTGTTAGTAGAGTCACGTATACAAGGGTAGGGTAGAGGCCGAACGTACATAGTACCAGTATCGTTGGCCCTGCTTCAATGTTGCGCCCTGGAATCTGAAGGTGCCCTTCCAGCCACCAGTCTTGGTTGCATCCTTGGAAAGTGGGAGCTTGCCGCCGTAGTTGTCCCAGGAGCCGACCAAGTGGACGGTCTTGCAGTTGGCGGAGGTTCGGAGGGTGAAGTTAAGTTGGACTGCTGCCATTGTGATTTGTGTTTGGCTGTACGGTGAAAATGGTATTTCTGGTTTTGGATTGTCTGATGAACAAGGAAGAGCTGAAAATTAGGGTTGTTGCAAAAAGTCGACCAGCGACGATAGTGAATGTGTGTATGGTGGATTGGGGAAGGGTTGATAAATTAAGGTAGTGGTAGTAATAAGATGCAATTCGAGCGCCAGGCTCTTAACAAACAAACAAAAAGAGGAGAAAATTTAACGAAAAACTAATAAACAGCTCTTGATTTGGCGGGCCTTGCTGAGGGAAAGGAAGAGGAGGTTTGCGGCGCGAGCACGCTATACTTATCCTTTGTTCTCGACGACTCGACATGGTCGGGTTTTACCACTGATGTGCCGAATGCTTTGCCGCTATTGGAACGATGCATGGCCGCAGAAGCCATGAGCCGGTGCAGCGCTTGAATGAGGAGCGAGAGTGGTTCACCTGTCGTTGCTTGGAAGTGAGGTGAGCTGGGCGGCTACAGCGTCGAGAGTCATTGGCTTGTCCGCGCGAGCACTGCTGCAAGGACGCCGAAGCCAGCCACGCCCGTTCTCCAATCAGCATCTAGAGTCGCATTGATGTGATGGACTTGCATCATGTCAGATGCAGCAAGGCCCGCACCGGAGCTTGCCCTTGATATCACATGGAGAAATGGGTTACGCGACTCCAGAAAACCGGCCACTGGTCCATGACTCCATGTCTTGCAGGTGCTGAACTTCTCCGTATACAACTATACATGTACTTTCGGCCCGGTTATCCAATAGCAAAGCCACAGCAACACTTTCCTCGAGTCTCGACTCAGGCGGTTACGTGCATCTTCACCGGAGGCAATTAATATGTAAGTATGCATACATGCACGAGCTGAGCGCAGGCATGTCGCGGTTACACTTCGATCATGCCGGTAGAAAGCAAGGCAGGGTATGTGCAAACATCCGCAAGGCAGTGTAACCCAGCTACAGAAATGGCTGGGATAACGTGTTCTCGATGAATCTGTCAAAAGGAAGGGTACATATCCCTATACGAAAGGTAGCGGTGGGTATATTCGATACAGACCCGCCGCATACACACCATCTCGTTACGATGCGGCTCGGCTACTCCAGTCCAAGCAGGTTTTCCAGCTCTTCCGGGCTGAGCGTGCTCTTTCTTCTTCTCGGTCGTCCTTTGATCCTTGTCTTCTTCGCAGGGCTCCTCATCTTGCCAAGCTCGTCGTCCAGCTCCAGCTCTAGATCAAGCTCGGATTCGTCGCCACCTCCAACCTTGCCAGGTGATGAGGCTGCTTGTTGCGCCTCTTCTTGAGCGGCACGCAACTTCTCCTCCACTGTGAACTTGTTGTCACTCTCTTCGACAAAGGACGAAGAGGCAAGGTTGCCAATCTCCAGCGCTTGGGTCTTGGGTGAACGCTCGCCTGATAGGGGATCAGGAGATGAGTTGCGCTTGCGCGTCTGGAGTATGTCAGCTTTGTTTACGTGAAGATCGCGGCGCTTAGGACTCATGCTTATGGATACGTACCTTGCGAGACTGCGTGCTAGTTGCGCCTGCTGACCTGGACGATCTGTCCATCGCCTTCACGATAGTGGGAGTCTGGAGCTGGCCCAGCGTTTGATTGCCCTCCTCAGCTGGCGACTCCTTCTCAGGAGCCTTGCCCTGTTCAGGTGTAGCATTCGTGGTGAAAGAGACTTTGCGCGGAGAGTCTTTTCGCGGAGATCGGATTGGCGAACGCATAGAAGATCGGACATTGTGACTAGTGCTGCGCAGGACACGCCCGCTCGTGGGCCTTAGATCGAAGAAGTCTGGCGGTTCCACTACCTTGGTAGGTGACTGGCGCGTCGTAGTGTTCTCGTGAACAGACTCTGTGTCTTCCGCGAGTTCATGCACATCGTCAACGCCGCTGTCGCTGTTGTGTGCTGCTTCCTCGTGGTCTACTACTTCCTTCAGAAGCTCTCCATGGTGTATAGATGATCGACGGGCTGGAATAGCAATGGAGTCTAGGCCGACGCCTTGCCACCCTCGGGTTAGATCGTCTAGATTCAGGGTATCACCAGTCTGCATTCGCCTTCTCCAGCCGTCCATCATGACCAATACATCTTTCCATCTCGCCTCCATCTTCTCCCATCCTTCTCTCAAACTCATAATCTCTTCGTCACGAATCTCCACCTCCTCCATGGAGACGAAATTGGGGTTCGTGAGTAAGGTCTTCAGCGTAGTCATTGTTGCTTCGAGGTCGGCGGCCAGGTTCTCGTACGAGAATGGTAGTGACTGCGACTGTTGGAGAGTCGCCATCTCTTCTTCGCTTTCTAGACTGCCAACAGTGCTATCGTGGCCTCTGTGCGCATTCTCTGGCAGCCCCAGCAATTCCTTGATCGTACTCAAGGTGCTTCTGACCATCGCAATAAGTCCATCGTTCTCATCGCTCAGACTTTGACTCAGCTGGGTCAAGAATTCGTTCGTCTCCTGCTTCAGGCTGTACTCCGGATCCTCCAGTTCCTGCACACTGGCAGCAAACGCCCTGCCTCCGCTGCCTGCGTTGCCGCCCGTAATCGTAATGCTGGGCGCGACAACCGAGCTCTTGTTGCCCCTTTGCTGTCCTTGCAAGTGTGTCTTCAACCGCTCGATCTGCACATCTCTTTTACGGATCTCGTTTGTGCATTGCGTCTTCACCTGTCCCACGCTGGTCTTGAGCTTGGCGACTTGCTCCTGCAGCGCCTTAACGTTCGCTTCCGCCCTCTTCAGATCGACCCTGTTGGATCTGGCCTCAGCTTGCGCCTGCACAAGAGCGCGATCTTTCTCCTGCACGCGCGTTGTGAGGCGCTGTATTTCGGCATCCTTCCGTGTGGCATCGGCGCGTAGAGTGCGGAGTGTGAGGGCAGCCTGTTCGCGGGAGTCTTGGTCGCGATCACGGCGGAGTAGGAGATCGTGCACTAGGTTGATGATTTGGGCACGGCTTTCGCGCGTCGGTTTCGCGAAGTCGATTGTTTTGCTGTCGCGGAGGAGGCCCCGGGCGAGGAGCAGGTTGTTCACGTACGTTGACGCTGTATGTAGCGTGTCTGAATCCATGGCTGCGGAGGCCTGGAAGGCTGGACGTTTGTAGGAAACTGTGCTGATGGACTTGCGCGAGGTGGAAAGTCAAGCTTCCGCATTTGTTGATGCGTTCCAAACATCTTGCCCGAAAGGGAAAGGGCGCGATAAGCCATCACGTGACGGGTATCAGCCTACAGGGTGCTGCTATTTTCGGTTCCATATCTACAGTATAGTCAAAATTCGTCCAGGGAATACGACTCGCGGAGAATTGCACTGAAGCAAGAGATGATCGTGATCGCTCGTCATTCGGAAAGCTTTGCATGTGACGAATATTCGCTCTCTCGGACTTGGATGCGAGCGACATAAGGTCGGACTGACACTGATCTCGGCTTGTGGCGTCGGAGAATGGAGAATGCGGGTCAGGAACAGGGAAAGCGTCCGTCGCCGCTTAACCCCGCGTTTGGTACTGTACTGTATGCTACCGTCCATGTTCACGCCAACATTCTGATAAGTCGGAATCCTATTTGGCCACGATGTGTATAGTACCAACTTGACCGGGGTTCACTGCAATTATCCCCTGTATACTGTAGCCAAGAGCGATCGGATTGGAGAGGGCTGTGAGTGTCGTAAAAGTAGTCTCAAAGCCATCCGGCTCCCCCTCACCATACTCCGTAGTCCTGTCTTTCGGACTTCGTGGGGCAGCATTGGCCGCATTACTGGGTGACATGATCGATATGTGCGCATAAATAGATCATGCTCGCGCTGCTCTGTCCAGAGCTCTCACATCTGCTCTATTAATCCAGGCAACAAAGATACCCCACCTACAAGCAATTACAAGCAAACTCGCGACAATGGTGACCCAAATCCCAACTCACGAGGGTAAGCGATGTGAACGGCATTTTGCTTTGCGCCGGGTTTTCGATATCGATCAGACAGACGTGAGAGAGCAAGGTTGCTGACGGCGCGCAGAGACCGTTAGCTGCATGAACGCCTGCTACACCTGGGCGAACGCATACGACACCAAGGTTCGCATCGCCTCAAGTATGCAAATTCTCATCTTGCTGACACACTAGAGAACTGGAAGCAACTCGAGACATGCATTGCGCCAACCCTTAGGATTGACTACCGTTCTTTCCTCGACAAGATCTGGGAATCGATGCCTGCTGACGAATATGTCAAAATGGCATCTGACCCAAACGTTCTGGGCGACCCTCTCCTCATGACACAGCACTTCATCGGCGGTACCAAGTGGGAGAAGGTGTCCGACGACGAGATCACCGGTTACCATCAGCTCCGTGTGCCTCACCAGAGGTATACCGATGCGTCGAGGGAGCATGTCGCAGTCAAGGGCCACGCACACAGCTATAACACTCACTGGTACAAGAAGGTCGATGGCGAGTGGAAGTTTGCGGGTCTCGACCCAGACATCAGATGGTTCGAGTACGACTTCGATAGAGTCTTCGCTAGCGGCAGGGATTCATTTGGCGAGGCGAAACAGGCTAATGGTGAGTTGATCGGAAAGAGTCGCGAAGCTTGACTGACAGGATGATAGGTATTCCGGAGAAGCTCCCAGAAGGGAAACTCCCGGAGGAGGTTGCTGCTCAAGCATAGGTGCTCATGGTTGGTTGTGTCGCATTTTTAATGGGAGTATATAGCGAATATTGGGGCTGCAATGGGACAACGGCTTACCTGTGATATCGATCTCTATCCTATTCCGGTGATGCGCATGACTAGCCGCAGCGTGTCTCCACGTGTGATCGACCAAATTGAGCGAGTCGTGCAGAGCTCTGGAGGCTTCTCGGAACCAGGAGACAGGGTCATTGGTCGGAATTCATGTCAGGGAGGAACCTCCTCGAATTGGTGCTGCACTGCGCTTTCAATGTTATCCTTGTATACCCGCGTGAGGAAGTCGGTACCCAGGACGCGACAGCTGGCATGCGTGCTACTGAGAAGCTACACGTACTAGGTACCTGGACAGCTCATTTGCGCAGCCGTTGACGTAGGCTATGGGCGTGGTATGCACCCCTGAGTATCATACATGTAGATGTGCCTAGTGACATGGCTCAGAACCAGAACCCCCTGGACAGATGCCTGAACAAGCCGAACAAGAGAGCGACAGCAGAGGCGGTGCTGGATGGCTCGTCTTTAGATGTACGTATGCTGTGCTGCAGGCTGCAGGCTGTGCCACCCCTGACTGAGACAGATGCAAGATGGGCCACCAAGATGGGAAAGCTGGAATGCGCTTGGCCAAGCTTGCAGCCTTGCAGACAGATTTCCGGAGCTTCCGGGGGTGATTGGTGGAGCGGCGATCATCTGCACGACATAGCTCCTCACGTGACCGCCAAGCCTGCAAAATGGCGCTAGGAGCTGCCCCTCATGGGTGGTCGCGGTCAAATCCTCCCTCGCACGTCGCCCTTTACGTACGCTACCTATCCTCCAACCTCCATCTCCCCATCGTCTCTCGACCGCGCGCGCAGCATCCTTTTCTGTGCATATCTCTTCGTGCTTTCGCGTCTCTGGTGTTGGTGTTGCGCTTCTGGTACCTTCCTGCATTGCAGCCGTCTTGTCGGTAAGTTCGCCCACCTCTCATTCTGCTCGCTCTGCCCTTGGGCCCCCTCGCGCAACGTGCCGGCCATCCGTGAGCCGCAAGTCGATCATCCACGCCATCGGCGCAGCCGCACATTCGACCTCGTCGCCGCATCGAGCTTCATCGCGTTCGCCGCTATACACATTGCCATATCGACTGCGACCACGCCTGCGCGACAGCTTCGACCAGCTCCCCTGCGCGCCGTTCAACTCCGCGTTCGGCCAACGTTGCGCTCCTTCCCGAGGTCGCCTCACTACCAGCTTGGTCCGACTGCCACCTTGCTTGTCCCACCCCCTACCGCAACGCATCCTGTTCACACAAGCGCCAGTCGTACCGCGCTAAGTCTTCACTTTAGATTCGCAAGCGACTTCTTTCCGTCAAGCGTCCTACCAACTGTCATTCCTTCAGCACAGGTGTGACAGCAAGGGTTTCTCGGTTCCATCAGCAGCATCGAATTAGAGCCAATTGCTATCAATAGCGCATTCGATTCAATAATACCACCGTCGTCGATCGTCGGATATTCACCAGCCTTCTCGAATACCAAGTGTGACGAATCACGGCCGTGAAAAGCATCGTTAAGAGTCACTCGGACAAGGAAAGAGGTGAGTGGATACACGACAACAGGAACAAGCCAACAGTAGCCGGCTGTTCATACGCATACGCAAACGCTGACTACGAGTCCGTGCTGTAGCAATCTGTACAACTACCCTTCTTGGCCAGCCCCTTTCATTCGCGCGACTTAATCAAGCAAGAACACAACCTTCACTATGAGCTTCCAAGATTACGGCGACTCTTTCCAGGGTCAGCAGACTCCCCAGGAGGGTGGTGCGCCAGCTGGTGCACAGCCACAGCAGCCACCTATGGGCCAACCGATGGAGGGCGTTACCCAGCAGGCCCAGTTCCCTCAGGCTCCTGCTCCAGGCGCCCCAGGTGCGGCGCAGAGCGGCTCGCAGTCTGGAGATGCCAAGACTACTCTGTGGATGGGTGAGCTCGAGCCATGGATTGATGAGAACTTCGTTCGCACGGTCTGGTTCGGTATGGGCTACCAGGTTAGCGTGAAGATGATCCGTGATAAGTTCTCTGGGTCCAACGCCGGCTACTGCTTCGTCGATTTCGAAAGCCCCGAGGCCGCGGCTAAGGCCCTTCAGCTCAACGGTACCGTCATTCCTAACTCGAACCGCCCCTTCAAGCTGAACTGGGCTTCCGGTGGTGGTCTCGCAGACCGCAGCCGTGAGGACCGTGGCCCAGAGTACTCCATCTTCGTTGGCGATCTCGGCCCAGAGGTCAACGAGTACGTCCTCGTGAGCATCTTCCAGGCTCGCTTCCCATCTTGCAAATCCGCCAAGATCATGTCGGACCCGATCAGCGGACTGTCGCGCGGTTACGGATTCGTGCGCTTCTCCGATGAGGCCGATCAGCAGCGCGCTCTCCAGGAGATGCAGGGTGTCTACTGCGGCAACCGCCCAATGCGCATTTCCACTGCGACTCCCAAGAACAAGAACACCGGTGGTGGCCCAGGCCAGATGGGCATGCCGGGCGGTCCAGTTGGCATGTACGGTATGGGTGCTCCCCCAATGGGCTTCTACGGCGCTCCTCAGCCAATGAACCAGTTCACCGACCCTAACAACACCACCGTCTTCGTTGGTGGTCTTTCTGGCTACGTCACCGAGGATGAACTCAGAAGCTTCTTCCAGGGCTTTGGCGAGATTACCTATGTCAAGATCCCACCAGGAAAGGGCTGCGGTTTCGTCCAGTTCGTTCAGCGCCACGCTGCCGAGATGGCCATCAACCAGATGCAGGGCTACCCAATCGGAAACTCTCGTGTCCGCTTGAGCTGGGGTCGCAGCCAGAACAACTCTGGTCCAGCTGGCACTCCTTACCGCCCAGCTCCACCACCTCCGGTTTACCCATCGATGGGTATGCCCCCTCAACATTTTCCAGGCAACTACGCCCCAATGAAGGTACGTATAGCCTGGTAGAACGGACATGAACGTCTGCTAATGTTGAAGTTTCAGTGAGCTTATTCAGTCCTTGAGCCTTGAGCGGTTTTTTAGCGGGCGTTGGAACAGGTGCATGTGATGGTTGTACTCCATGATCTATCCTGCTGATGCATGCTCCTATCACGACCTCCTTTTTCCTCTCTCGGCGTCTTTCCCAGTTCAGCTAGCACATCATATTCAGTCTTTTCATCACCACACGGTACTTGGGAAAGGGAGGGTCAGCCTGCTACGAATTTGTCGAAAAAGTTGCAACACTTCTTTTCACATGCACCGAGCTCAGGAAGGCGCGTCGTTTGTCCCTTTACACAGTCTCCTTATATCAATCCTTACTCTTTGCTTTGTGCGTGCGTCTCTGTCGAAAAGTGCCTTTCATTGCGTGGATGCCTGTGTTTAGATTATTTTTGGGATGAGGGAATTTTGGATATTCCTCTTTCCGTAGCGTGGGAGCGTTGCTGATTGCGATGGGTTCAAGGTTGCTCAGTGTTGTTCATTGTAGCTTCGCTGGCCCCTCATTCAAACGCAAAGAAAGAATGGCTTGGTGTGTTACCTTAGGCTCTGCCAAATTGGAATGGAAAGACGACCTTACACACGTGTAAACAATTGCAGATTGCCCTCTTCCGTCGCGTCTGCTTGTAGGTCGTCTATCAATCTTGCTCTTGCCCGATGCGTACCGGAAATGTCCACTGACGCGTGTTCTCGAGCGCGTCGACGGGGTGCTGCCTTCCATGTACCGCGTTGTACCTTCCACTTTCGGAACTCGCTCCTGCCAAAGCCGCCCTCGATGCTCGACATCCTCTTTGCTCCTCCATACATGTATACGGAAGACCCCATCTCTTACATACGCCTCACTTCTTCCTCGGCCATCTCACGCGTAGCCTCTCGGCGATATCACTACCTTACGTTACAGACACCATGCGTTTCCAAGACTGGGATGTCCTACTGTTTCCGCAAAGATCGCGCGTGCCTATACAGGAATTCCGCACTGCGTACTTCTCGGTTCCAAATGGTAAGTCATGACCGTGCCTGTTCCGAGTATGCCAGAGACATGATGCTCACATTACTCGCAGAGCTAGGGGAAACACACACACTCACCACTATCGTGCCGTGTCTTCCAAAAGCTGCACCATTTCAGATTTCTGTGCATAGTTGGAGAAGGCCTAGGTTCTCGCCGAACTTGAAAGTCTTTTCTGGTCCCAACACAACCGAAAAGGCAACATGGAAAGTCACCGTCTTCATTGATGGCGTGGTCGTCTCGTAAGTATGCCCTCTACATCTGTAAAGTTGGAGAGACCAAGGCTTTCTTTCACAACTTTGAGAAATCTGGCAAGCGCATCATTGACTGGATCTCCAGTAGTACTACAATCTCAGCAGAAGCCAAGTTCCCTCAGGTCATTAATAAGGTATCCCCGATGGGATTGCAAGCGCCCTCAACTGGTGTGTTTAGTTCTTCCCCGGAGCCTTCAGACGGTGAGCTGCATCCCAGAATCGTCTTGTCTGTCATCCCTAACCATACGAAGTGCATAATCCAAAAGCTCAACTTGCGCCGCTGGTGTTCCCCGAGTTCCGTCAAAGCACGCTCACAAACGCGCACTGGGATGCTGGAGACAGCCTTGGTCGTATCAAGATAATGATATCGGAAGGCTATAGAGACAGCAACTTGCTGTATCATACAACAAATAATGTGGTCTGCTTCTCCTTCCAGCCTGCGCCCATTGGTAGGTTCTGAGCAAGTCGGGACTCTTGGCATGAGTAAGAAAGCTTACCATAGACAGATGTCCTCGAAAGATGTGGTATTGCGTGGCCCAACAGTGCCAAACATGGCATTAATCCACTTGGGCAAACGTCTCGTACCCTGCTACCTTCCACACCAGAGAACACTTTCCACATACCGCAAAAGACAGCTCATTGGACCCACGGTAGTATGGACAGCGGGTATCTCTCGTCCACGAAGACTATGCCGCCTCCTCCTCTACCTCCCTCCTTTGGCTTCAGGTATGCTGAGCCTTCCATGGAGCACTGTGCGAATGATAAACATTGGTCGGGCAAGGCGGCCTCTGACATGCCAGCGTCAATCCCGAATTACTCAATGAAGCCCACCGTCACAACTCCCACCCAATCTCGCAAGCAATTCGAGATGAGACTGCCCAGTGACCAGCTTCGACAGATCCTTGAGGTCTTCAAGCCTTCTCCGGACTACAGAGTGAACACAGAACTGCAGCAACAGCAGCAACCCGTTGCGCCTCCTGCGCCGATGCTGCCGCATCTTGCCACAACAATGACGCCGACTCCGACCCCGCTGGGACACTTCTATGACCTTCAGGGGACGCCATACGAGCAAACTCGGCAAAGATCTGCTACACAAAGTTCAGATATTAGTATGCACGCTTCCTGCACCGAGTTCCCGGACTGCACATCGGATGATCCTAATAGTCTAGGTGTCATTCACTGTAGTCCAAAAGACCTGATGAACGCTATGCATTCACCAGACGAAACAGAGTGCCGCAAACGGGATCGTAAAGAGCTTGGGGTGGTAGACGAAAACAAGGCGGGAAGAAGTCCAAGGAAAGTGAGCAAGACAAGCGATATGAGCACGCTTTACGACGAGGGTCAGAAGGAGAATGGTGTTGAGGACGAAGCCAGCTTTGCCATCACCTAGTCAAGTTGTTTTCTTCTGCATGTTCTGTCGAAAGTTCAACGATACCAACGGTGTCTGTACTTGCTATCGAGAGGTGTACGCCATCCGGCCGGGAGTTCGAGGTCTTAGCTTATTGCTTTCAATGATATTACAGCGCATGGCATCGTTCGAGCACGCTCTGAATGGCACGTGATATCTGTGTGGTCGAACAGTCCACATGAAGCATTGTAGATTAACAATTGTCTATGCACCGGGAGCGTACTGAACGCACGCGAGTAATTACTCGACGTGAGCTTCGGTGAGATGGCCGTTGCAGACACATTGATGTCAGGCACCACTCCGCAGCTTGGCAGGGACGCAACCTCCGGGGAAGCTACTTGTACTCATGCGCCAAAGCATAAGCTGTCATCTTCGTTAGAATAGCAACCACGCAACGTTATTGAAGCACTTGCTGATATTCATGTCAGCTTGACCTGCATCATGCGATCTGCCTCCTGGAGTGTGGCAGCCGTATCAATCATACTTCTTCCGCAATGAGATCTATTCTTTGGCGCAGGCTTGCGCTACTGCTTGCTGTGACGCTATCGCTAATACTACTGTGCTCTGCGCAGGAGCCAGCCCAAGAGGCACTGAGCCAGGATGCAGGACAAGATACCGAGGGAATCTGGGCAGGGGCATATGGAGCCCAACAAGAGCAGGAGATGACGGAAGAGGAGGAAGCCGAAGGCGCAGCACTGGTCAATGAAGCAATCAGTCTGCTTCGCAAGATACGGACACCCGCGAACCGCTTTTCACGGCTAGCCAAACCAAAGGGCATCTTGGGTACCACTATCTACTATGCCACCGAGGTCTTCAAACTCCTCTTCATGAACGCACCACCCCGCGCCGACCTTCTCACCTCCGAACCCTCCGACACGAAGCTCAACCCCACGCTCCGCCGCGCCGTGAGCCTTCTCGACAGAGCCACGGACTATTCGAATCCAGACGCCCTCTGGCTACTAGGCGAGATGAGCTTTCATGGCAATTATACCTACCCGCGGAACTATACTCAGGCGTTTGGCTATTACCACGAACTGGCATCTATCTACGGCAACACGTCTGCCCAGCACATGGTGGGATTCATGTATGCGACGGGTATCGGTGGTTCTGTAGAGCAGGATCAGGCTAAGTCACTACTGTACCATACTTTTGCGGCGGAAGGAGGCGATCTCAGAAGTATGATGACGGTGGCGTATAGACACCATACCGGGATTGCGGCGCCGAGGAATTGCGATGAGGCTGTGCATTGGTATAGCCAGGTTGCTGATGCGGCTGTTACGTACTACAAATCCGGACCGCCTGGCGGGCATGCCTTGGTCAAGAACGCGTATAGATTGGCCGATGAAGATGGCGGCGTGTATGGCGAGGGTGCCAGTGTTAGCAGTTCCGGTGTCAACGCGAAGCAAGGTGGCCCAACTTCGGATGCCTATGCTGACTTGGACGACGTCCTGGAGTATCTCGACTTCCAATCACGCAAGGGAGACCTCCGAGCCACGTTCAATCTCGCGCGCCTATATTACGATGGCTCTCGGGGCTTGAAGCGTGACTTGCGTGCAGCGAAATACCACTTCATGCAAATTGCAAGACTGTATTGGACGGAGAAAGGAAAGATCCAGAGCGATGTTCCTCCTGTCGTCGAGAAGCTTGCTCCCAAAGCTGCAGGCTACCTGGGTAGGATGTTCCTGCGCGGTGAGGGTATGGAACAGTCATACTCCAAAGCCAGGATCTGGTTCCAGCGGGGAATTGCGCACGGCGATGCACTGTCGCAGTACTCCATGGGCCTGATGTACCTTCACGGCCTAGGCGTACCCGCTGACCCCGTCAAAGCTGCAGAGTACTTCGCTCCCGCAGCCGACCAAGACCTTGCCGTTGCACAGACGAATCTGGGAATCCTCTTCCTTGACCAAGGTGATCTGGCCACGGCGCGCAACTACTTCGAGCTCGCAGCGCGCAACAGCCACATAGAAGCCTTCTACTACCTCGCAAGCATCGCAGACCAAGGGCTCGGTCGTGAGCGCTCCTGCGGTATGGCGGCTGTGTACTACAAGATCGCGGCCGAGAAAGCGGAGGTCATTCTTACCTCGTTCATCGAGGCGAACGAAGCGTACGAAGCCGGCGACCTCGAAACCGCACTCATTGCATATATGATGGCAGCCGAGCAGGGCTTTGAGAATGCGCAAGCGAATGTTGCCTTCTTGCTCGACAGCACACGCCCACGGTACAGTCTCCCACAACTAATACCATGGATGCGTCGCATGGGTGAGAGCGTCAAAGACGCTGCCTTGGCGCTTATTTACTGGACCCGAAGCGCAAAGCAAAGTAATATCGATAGCCTCGTCAAAATGGGCGATTACTATCTTGACGGGCTGGGCCACGTGCCGAGCGCAGAGAACGCCGCGGCATGCTACCAAGCGGCGGCCGAGACGATGCAAAGTGCGCAAGCTATGTGGAATCTGGGCTGGATGCATGAGAACGGTATTGGCATTGAGCAGGATTTTCACCTTGCCAAGAGGTTCTACGATCAGGCGCTTGAGACGAATCGGGAGGCTTATCTGCCAGTTAAGCTGAGCTTAATGAAGCTTAGAGTCAGAAGTTGGTGGAATGGTGTCAGTGGAGGAAGTGTTAATGGCATTCAGGATGAACCTAGTGAGTTCTTGTCACCCCATCCACTTCAGAACTTTGCTCGCCTGATGTAGCACCATGACCAAAGCTAACAAATGTCACAGAGGAGAAGAAACCCCGCAGCTTCAGTCAATGGCTCAACGACTTCCTGGAAGCCGATGCAGCTTACAACGCCGAATATTACGAAGCCGATGACTGGGACGGCTCCGAACATCTGCCTGGTACCGACAATTTCTTTGAGGGCGATGAGATTGACGACGGTGTGATAGAGTCACTGCTCATCGTAGGCCTAGCTGCTGTTCTCGCCTTCTTGGTATGGTACAGACAGGTCCGCACCATGGAAGCTAGGAGAAGGGAGAACGAGCTACAGCAGGGCCAGCAGC
The DNA here is from genome assembly GCA_027923365.1 of Zalaria sp. Him3. NCBI lineage: Eukaryota > Fungi > Ascomycota > Dothideomycetes > Dothideales > Zalariaceae > Zalaria > Zalaria sp. Him3. The sequence continues at coordinate 486,595 of BPUN01000015.1, read as the reverse complement.
AACAGGGGCAGCAAGAGCAGCCCCAAGCCGGAGATGCTGCTGGGGCGGGGCTGATACAGCAAGACAGAGGTCTCTTCCCCAATCCTGGTGATCCAGATTTCGCGAACTGGGTCGCAGGCGGGATTGGGCATTGATGCAATTAGTCTCCCCATCGTGTACACAATTCTTGTTTTAGCATAGCCGGTGGCGTCTTCGGTGGGCAATGTAGTATCTTGACAATTCCTTTATACAGTGCGACACAGACTTGTTTCCTCTCCCCTACATACATTTCCCTAGTATAGGTATTTGGGTATCTCAGATCATGCAGTTTCGCCTTCTTAAGACCTCTCCCTCAATCCACCCGTCTAATACCCACAACCCTGTTCAGCTTCCCACTCACATCTCCCACGTCCCCTCTAATCTCCTCAAACACATTCCCATACTCATGCAACGCAACCACGACCTCCCCAACTTGCCTCGCAATCCGCCTCGTCTGCACCCGACTCAAGCTCTGCATCAACCCCAGCGCCTCACTCCGATACCTCAACCACACAAATCGCTTCGCGAGCGTGATATTACAATACTGCGGGGCAATGCTGTACACGACCTCGCCCTCCCTCTCCTCCTCAGACGCGAACGCCGCTGCTGCCATCCTTCGCCCATTCCCACCTCCTTTCTCGTAATCCCACGGCGAGTCGCCATAGTACGGACTCATATTCCCGCTTCGTCGCCGCTGACGCCTGGCGCTGGTGGGCGGATCAGTGTAGTTACTCCCGTTCTCCAGGAACGGACGCTCGACCTGCTTGAAGCGGCGGATCAAGTGCCGCACGCTATCCCGCATGGTGCGGACCGCCATCTCGTCCAATTCTGGGCCCCTCCAAGCCCGAGCTGCCAATCCCTCCTCTTTTCCTCCCGTCCCATTCCGGCCCTGATCCCTACATCGTCTCAAGTGATGCCGTCTTAACGCTCGTAATGAATTGCGCTCCTCGTACAGCTCGGTGCGGAGGTTGGTGAGGTAGTCGTGCACCTCGGTTGGGGCGGCGTAGAGAGTTGTTAGGTTGTCCCAGAACACGCGGAGGAAGGTCAAGAGCGTGAAGGCGAAGGAGATGAAGCCGATCAGGGTGCTGGCGAGGGATATGGGGGCAAGGGTGGAGTGGGTGGAGAGTGTTACGCCCATTGCGGAGCGGGAAACCTATCGAAGATGGAAGGAAGAAATTGGGTGTGGAAGAAGGCGAAGACGGTGTATGAAGAAGCCATCATCGTAACGGCATGGTTGTCTATGTAAGGTACATGTACCTGGTGGAGGTTGAAAGTAGTGTAAGAATGAGATCTCATTGTTTACCTGGGTGGTGTGGAGAAGGCTCCGGCAGTGGCGTGCTAAGCATTTTAGCGTCCATGAGGCTCAATTGCAGGCATACAGTTCCTGTCTATTAGCCGGGTCATGGTGTGGCAATGGTGTTGGATATCAGTGTGCTTTGTTGTCTTGCGACATGGCACCGTGTCTCAAAGAAGCAGGTGTTTGTAAAAGTGAATGGGTGCGACAACGGTCACTCGTGGGGGACAGCTGGTGCTCGTTGCCAAGGGATCATGGATGGCACATGCAGGCAGCGGCTACGCGCCCGTACGTCACACGCATGGGGAAGCAAGAACGCGACATAACCGGAAGGTACCTTAGGTAACACTTCCACCACCGTTCCATCAACTACAGGTCCGACATGACACCAAGCATACGAATGTTGGCCGACATCTGTGCCATTCCCATAAGAGACTCGCATATCAACCAGCACCATTCAGGCAGCAAAGATCGTCCCCTTGACGAGCAGCATCCGCCTTGAAGCGCGCGCATTCCCAAGCTTCGCGTTTTGTCAAGCGAACAACAGGACAGAAAGAATACATCCCTGCGGAGGTCACAAATCAAGCAACCAGACCGCAAAATGCCTCGGACTCGGCGAACGAAACCAGAGCTCACAGAGTCATGGGCCGACGTGGACGAAGACCATCCGAGTGCGGGCTCCATCAGCTCTGAAGACGATGTCCCGCCACCATCCAGATTAACGAACGCGAAATTGTCCGCAAGCCAGGCTAACCATCTACATGATGCTCTGGAAGACGGTAACAGGACAACTCCCCTGCGCGCCGAAAGTGGCAACATGCGCAACAGTAGGACCTCTCTCACGAATAGCACCACAGGCTTGGCCAAGTCCGGACTCACACAGTCTCCGCGCAAGCGAACAAGCAGGTCATCGAGACAGTCTGTTGAGCCGGAGTTCATCATGCCCTCAGTGGGTGATGCTGACAACACACCGCGCTCTCCCCGATATGGATCTAGCGGCTCGATGCATCAGTCACAAGCAAGACTGGATCGCCTTGCAGCGCAGTCGAAAGGCACGCGAAGCATCTCAGAAGAGGAGGATGTTCCATCACAATATCCGACCGTTTTCTGGTCACACTTTGTCCTCCCTTTCCTACAATACATCTACTCCGTCATCGGCCTGGCATTCGGTTACACAAAGCCTTTAGTCGCCTACGCTCTGGTGATCTGGCTCTTAGTCGGCGGCCTCATTCTCGCAAGCAATTTCGTCACAAGCAGCATCACAACCGCCTTGACACCGCTTTGCCGTATCCCAGGCTCTAGCTATCTCCCCTTCTGCACCGACTCAACCGCCCATCCAGCTCCTGGCGTCGCCGAATTCTCCGACCTGATAACTGCCCAATCCGCCTTTGAAGACGTCCTAACCGCCTCCGCGGGCGGTGCCTCTCTCCCGCTCGCAATGAAACACTCCGAGTCCTCGATCCGCGACCTACGGCACGTGGTCCAATACTCCACCCTCCCCTCGCGCAACGAATTAGTCTTCGAATTCGAAGGTTTCATTACCACGGCGCGCACAGCCTCCGCCGACCTCCAGAAGTACAACTCTCGCATCGGTCGCGCTGTGGATAAAATCCTCACCACGAACCGGTGGACGCTGCAAGTACTCGATGGCTTGGCCTCTGATGCTGCCGGCCGCGGCGCCCTGAGCACATTCCTAGGGAACATCAACCCCTTCAGCCCGTTCTTGCCGACGGCAAAAATGTCCGACACGGTGGTCTTCGATCAGTATATCCGCCACACGTCGGCTATCGAAGACGAGATCGCAGCCCTAATCCTCGAAGCCCAAGCCCTGCTTCAAGTACTGCAAAACCTAGACGACCGCCTCGACATTATCGCGTCGATCAGTACGCGCGACGGCGTCAAAGCGTCCGAGAATCGAGACGAACTCTTCAGCACGCTCTGGGTCAAATTAGGTGGGAAGCGCTCTTCGGTCGCGAAAGTAGAGAACCAACTCGCGATCCTGAAGGATGTGGGCAATTATAGGAAGATGGCATGGGCGCATGTGAGTGGGACGGTGGTGAAGTTGCAGGCCATTGCGGCGCAGTTGGAGGATTTGCGGGAGAGGGTAGCTGAGCCGGAGGTCCTGGGGAGGAGGGAGGAGGTGCCGTTGGAGATGCATATTAGACAGATCAGCATGGGGGTTGAGCGGCTGGAGAGTGTGAGACAAGAGGGGAGACTGGTAGGTGAGCAGAGGGTTAGGGCGGTTTTGGATAGAGGGGAGGAACGCGGGATTGAGGACGCTTAGCATCAAGGTGTGTACCTCTCTCCGTATCTTTGCAACGGCCTTCTCTTGCAGATTCTTCCATAGATAGATCACAATCTCAACACTGGCTAAGACGCCGCCTGTTCGAATTGAAATCAGGTATGCTCCCATGCTGGCTGGGCAGAATTGCAGCATGTCAATACTTGAACGGAAGTAAATCAAAGAGGAGTCACAGCAGGCGTGATGACACAGCCATTTGGAAACGGGAATGAGCGAGCACCCGCCGTGAATGATTGGCATGATAGAGTGCGGATGGGTATACGACAAGGAAGTTTGAGTATTACCAGTAATGGAATATCGTACTTGTGACATTGGTTGGTCTCGTAGGGCAACGACAGTATTCACGATCGTCGTGTGCTATCCATCCTGCCTGCGCCTCTATGCAGAAGAATGATGGGGAAAGGTCTTTCACTTTACAACACCAATCTCCTCCCAGGCACGTGTTATACTGCAAAGTCTTTCACTTTACAACACATCTCTCCTCCTAACCACGTGTCGTGCTGCGAGGTCGTTCACATTACATACATCTCTCTCTCCTTCTGATCACGTGTGCTGCGAGGTCGTTCACTGCACAACACGTCTCTCCTCCAGATCACGTGTTGTGCTGCGAGGTCGTTCACTCCACAACACATCTCTATTGATCACGTGTTGTGCTACGAGGTCGTCCACTCTATAACACATATAACACCTCTCAGGATCGTCTTACGCCAAGAAGGTGGCCTCTCTCATCTTCCCACATGCATACACTTTCAAAGGCTCCACAGCACCAACTGTATTGGCAGTTGCAAAAACGACGAAGAATCATGGGAGACCTTGATATGATAGAGGCCATATCAATCATAAAGGCAACTAATGGCAATGCTGCAACTTCCAATCACAACCGCTTCAAGCTGTATTCCCGATCCATGTCGTACAAGTCGGAGTCTCGATGTGTGAACTGATTGATGTACGCACATACAAGGGCTTGAGTGCTACCCAGACGCTAAACAGACCGCATGGAAGCGCGAAGACGGTACGGTACAATCAGAGTCAGAAACAGCTGAGCCTCTGAGCTCTCGAATCGAAGTATGTAGCTATCAAGTAAGCGACTGCAGCCGGTATTTCGGCCATCCATTGCGCACCCATGGACAACCACCCTCCATTATCTGCTAACCCCATTTTCAGACTCACGAGAGGACCACATTGGACTATCATCGTGACGGGCAACTGGTTGAACATGCTTGAGTGGCACAACATGAACTTTGATGAGTTACACGTCTTCGGACAGGACGATACGGGAAACACAGCTTCCAGATGAGGAACTAACTCGCGCTAGAGGGAATTGAATTGGATAGCAATATTAGCTGATCAGACCAAGTGGCCAGCGATACCGTAGTACGAGCTATGATAGGCTTGATGAGTCTGCCACTGGTAATGGGAAGTACTGTCCGGACCTTTCAATCAATCATCTGGGATCAATGACATTGAAAAAACACCTCTCCTGCCGGCCTGACCGAGGGCGTGAAAACATACAGTCTCTAACGTGGGTGGTTTGAAGTACCAGTACAGCATGTTGGAACGCGAAGGAAAACGCCTTTGGCACGCTCGTTGCATGTGGATAAACCGACACAAGTGTACAAGGATGCGCATTCGATGGACATATCCGCCGCATCCGTACACTTGTCATACCACTGCTTGTGGGGTGATATTTGAGGTTGCTTTGCTTTGCTTCACCTCCGGAGGCGGATAATGAAGCCGATGAGCGTGTCGAATACAGTACATGTACAACCCTTGAAGCCCCTTGAAGACGCGTCCCAAAAGAAAGACAGTGGCGTGACGGCAGCTATCACCGAATTGGGCTGATTGTAATCATGCGCACCGAAAGTCTTTGTCGCTCGCACAAGAATGTAGACGCTTTCGCAGAGGTGCTACTCGGCCAAGTGCAATAGAGCATAGAAGATGTCCGAGCGTTGTCCGACCTGGAGATTCCTAAGCAGGTCGTGCACGCGGCTGCTCCGTAGGGCTGCCGCAGCAAACTCCGGGTGGGGAATACAGAACGCCCCAGCCCGCAGCATCCCACATGCACTCGAGGTCGAAATAATAAAAGCAACTGCCGACGATCAGCATCGCCACGCGACGACACGAGCCAGTTGGAGCAGATGGATCACGCATACAGCTTGCGGCGAATCGACACGCTTCGCTTGCAGTAGCGGAGCGAGGCTCATCGTTTCGGAGCCATATCATGACGTAGTAAACATTGCTGCCGGAGGTGTTCAGTCTGACGTAGTTGTGGGGGAAGGCACGCATGGGTAAGAGAGAAAGTACATAGCTGATCCTCTGCGCAGCGGAGAACCGCATTCTGTCTCATCATCAATCTTCCAAACTTTATCATAACACTTATACAACCTCTTCAACCCCTCAATTTATCATCATGGCGATGTCACAGGCAGCTTTCAAGGCCGAGCAGGCTATGGGCCACGGCGACAACGCAACCACCGCACAAGATGTCACAAACCCAGGTCTCGATCGTGAGAAGTACGGAGACCCAAACGAGAATATGAAGGCATTGGCATGGATGGGCAAGAACAAGGTCGAGATGAGTATGTCTACCCGACCTACTCTGGGAGAACATGTTCAGAGCTGACTCGTATCGCAGTCGAATGCCCCAAACCCAAGGTCATTGAAGACCGCGACGTCATCCTCAAGGTCACTGGCAGCACTGTCTGCGGTAGTGACCTGCACTTGCTCCACGGCTCTGTTGTGGAGATGCAAAAAGGAGATATTCTTGGACACGAGTTTTGTGGTCTCGTGGATGAGATGGGTCCAGGCGTAAAGGGCTTCAAGAAGGGTGACAGAGTGGTTGCCAGCTTCCAGATCGCATGCGGAGACGTAAGTAACCAGGAGAAATTCATACACTTACACGAAGCTCACACCATGATAGTGCATGTACTGCAAGAAGAAGCTGTCTTCTCAGTGCGAGAAAACCAACTCCAACACCATCGAGAACGCCATGTACGGTGGTCGTACCGCCGGCATGTTCGGCTACAGCCATTTCACTGGTGGCTTCGCAGGCGGCCAGGCAGAATATGTCCGTGTGCCATACGGCGATGTCAACCTTCTCAAGCTCCCAGACAGCGTCCCAGACGAGAAGGGCCTCTACCTTTCTGATGTTATTAGCACTAGCTGGAACTGTGTTGTCGATACTGGTGTCAAGGAAGGAGACGTCGTTGCCATCTGGGGTGCTGGTCCGATTGGCCAGATGTGTGTGGACTTTGCCTTCATGAACGGCGCCAGCAGAGTCATCGTTATTGATCAGAACTGGAGACTCGACTACGTCAAGGAGAAGTACCCCAAGGCAGAGACCTTGGACTTCTCCAAGATTCCAAGCGGATCGAATGTTCCGGCAGAGCTAAAGAAGATGGTGAAGAATGGTCCCGATGTCGCGCTTGAGTGCGTGGCTGGCGAGTACCCTAAGAGCTGGGCGCACACTATCGAGATCGCTGCTGGCCTTGAGACTGACACCAGCGAGATCATCAACGAGATGATTGAATCGGTGAAGAACTTCGGTCGCTGTGGTATTACCGGTGTCTATGTCGGTTACACCAACCACTTCAACATCGGCTCGCTCATGGAGCGTGGCATTCGTCTCATCGGTAACGGCCAGGCGCCAGTACACCTCTACTGGGAGGACCTCCTCAAGAAGATTGAGGCTGGCGAGATCGACCCTCTCAAGATGGTCACCCACCGCGTGAGAGTGGAGGACCTTGACAAGGTCTACTACAAGTTCGAAAAGAAGGAGGATCACATGCAGAAGGTCTACGTGCAGACACGTTTCTCTGCACCACCATGCGAGGGCTCTCCAGCACTCACGACTTACTAAGCTGGTCGGTCTATGATTGACGTCGTGAGGGAACATGACGAAAATGGGACTGGCAACTTGTTGCACGACATTATTGAAAAGGCTATTCATCATTTGGGAATAGCCCATAATACCCACTATGAGAACACGTATATCCAATGAAACTTTTTTTTACTCTACTCTCGGCCATTTGTACGATGTCGTACAGGATGTGATGGAAAAACTGCACTTCCGAATCCGTGGGCATGGGTTGTGGCGGCTTACTCCCAAAGTGGAAGGTCGGTACAAATCCATCCCCCACTGAATCGCGTCCGGCGTAGGTGTCAATTTCATGAACACTTGCAGACTCATATACCCATATCTTCTTCTGCAGCAGCCTTTCCCTTCTCAAGCTGTACTGACAAATCGCATTCCCGTAGAACTTGCTATCGGACCCGTATCGAAACATGGCGGCAACACTCGACGTTGGATCTCTCCGCAAACACTTCCCCGCGCTTGACAAGAAGCAGATCTATTTCGACAATGCGGGTGGTAGCCAAGTCCTGAAGGAGGTCATAGACTGGTGAGCGCATCAAGAATGCCTGAAGATGTTGGTTCCTGTTTTATAACACCCGGTGGCTAGCATCTCAGACTATCTTACTTCCACCAATGTCCAGTTAGGGGCTTCTTATCCTGTCGCTCAGCGTTCGACCGATCTCTTTGCGGCCGGTGAGGCTGCTGTGGCGAAGTATGTCAATGCCAACCCGTCAGAGATAGGTTCGTGATCGTGGGACTAGACCGCGCATGCTGTGTCGCTAAGCTCTGAGGACTTGCTGATCGTCCCAGTACTCGGCCCGTCAACAACGCAGCTCTTCCGTAACATATCCATTGCTCTCTACAAACACCTTACCCCAGGCTCGGAGATAATTCTTTCCAAGCTCGATCATGAAGCCAATGTAGCATCCTGGCTACAGCTCGCGTCCTGGCGAGACCTTACCGTGAAGTGGTGGGATTCGCCCAACAAGAAGAACCCGAAGCTCGATCCTGAGGTCCTCAAAACCCTCCTGTCTCCTAAGACGAAATTAATCGCTTGCACGCATACCAGTAATATTCTTGGTCAGATCAGCGATATCAAGAAGATTGCGCAGACGGTTCATACGGTGCCGGGCGCTTTGCTAGCTGTTGATGCAGTAGCTTATGCTCCACACAGACAGGTGGACGTCAGCGATCTTGAGGTCGACTTTTACTCTTTCTCTTGGTATAAGGTAGGTAAAAGCCGCTCTTCCGAAATGCGGGTTTCCTGTTTGCAGTCCGGTATTGACGAAATCTAGGTGTATGGCCCGCATATCGCCTGTCTTTACGCAAAGCAGCAGTCCCAGGATTACCTTGAATCGCTCGGTCACTACTTCAAAGGTGATTCCACGTTAGGAGAAAAGCTCGGTCTTGCTGCCGCTAGCTACGAGCTTGCTGCTTCCATCCCCACAGTCTGCAAATACCTTTCTGAAGTTCCATGGGCGGACATCGCCGCGCATGAGGAGAAGTTGCAGGGCATTCTCATCGACTATCTCAACTCACGTGATGATGTTCAGATCTGGGGTGAGCCGGTTGCAGATTCAAATAAGCGCGTGCCGGTGATCAGCTTCACGATCAAGGGAAGAAGTAGCCAGAGCGTGGTCGAAGCGGTGGAAGGCAGAAGTGATTTCGGGCTCAGATGGGGAGCATTCTACAGTAATCGCTTAGTGCAGGATGTACTGGGGCTGGATCCCAATGATGGAGTCGTCAGAGTGAGCTTTGTGCATTACAATACCGAAGAGGAAGTGAAGGACTTCGTCAAGGTCCTAGACGAAGTGCTCGATTCGTAGACGAGATAGCGAGAGCCATGAGGTCTGAGAGATGCATATCTGTGCAATTCCATGAGGTTAATTCTCATTGTTGATTCCAGGGCTTCGCCAGCAAGGTACAGCCGACATGGCTTACGACGAATGCGAAAGCAGTGTCTCGGACGTGTAACATACATTGCGATAATTTGGCCTCAAAAGGTCCGGCCCGGAACGCCGGGATAGAGTCTTCGCACAAATGACTGATACTGGCCCTGTCTGTTAATCGGGAAGTTCACTTGTGTCGCGTGACCTTTGCGGCTGCAACATGACATCGCGTGCCGATCTTCAAGTCATCAAACGTACCTTATGGGATCGAGCTCCGGTGAGTCACGGGCAAGATTTGATCTCTATGGTATGCCTCGATAATTAATCATATCGTCGCCATTCCAGTACCAGACCTAGTGAAGAATACACGCAGACTATGGAACTCTCAGAGCTAGAAAGCGCCCGCGTAGCCAATGTGGAGCAGCGAAGCCTCGACACGGCTGCAGACCAACGGTCTCAGACGGCCTCCCCAAATGGAAGCGAAAGTTCACTACCACCTACAGATGGTGGGAAAGGTGCTTGGCTAGCTCTGGCTGGTTGTTGTGTAGTCCAAGCACCAGTCTGGGGCTTTCCACTTGTATCAGGCGTCTTCCAACAATACTACCAAGCTCACAGTCACCTTATCAGAGGCAATGTCTCTGATGTCGCCCTCATTGGGACGACGAACACTGGAATCTTGTATCTGTCTTCACCAATCCTCTTCGCCCTCCTCAGTCGCTGGCCACACCTACGACGATGGTGCGGCCCGATTGGGCTGCTGATAGTGCTTGTCGGCCTGCTAGCATCCTCATTCTTGAGCAGCATCACAGGCCTGATCATCACTCAAGGTGTACTCCAAGCAATAGGGAGCGGTCTTCTGTTCGCTCCGACTACACTGTACTTGGATGAATGGTTCGTCCGACGTCGAGGACTGGCTTACGGCGTCATGTGGTCAGGGAAGAGCGCTGTCGGCTTCGTGTTTCCTCTTGCAGTCGAGCCTGCGCTCGAGCGATTTGGATTCAGAACGGTGTTGAGAGCATGGGTAGTCCTTGCTGTAAGTACGTATACGCCAATGACGCCGTCATCTGCCCTAATCTGCCTAAGACTGTAATAACAGGCCCTCTGTTGTACTTCATTCGGCCCAGGATCCCACTCTCAAGAGCTTCATCCGCACGGAGGCTTGACACATCCTTTATCTACCTCTCAGCCTTCTGGATGCACATAGCTGGAAACATCCTCCAGAGTTCGGGCTATTTCCTACCAACTGCATACCTACCTTCCTATGCAGCAGACATTGGCTTATCCCCGGAAAAAGGCACCCTTCTGGTATCCATCTTGAACGGGGTTTCTACGTTCGGGAATCCTGTGGTTGGTGTGATGAACGACCGTTTACATGTCACCAACGTGATCTTGATCTCCACTATCGGTTCGACAATATCCGTCTTCCTGTTTTGGGGCCTATCGAGCCAGCTGGCACTTCTGGTCGCATTCGCTGTTGTTTACGGCTTGTTCGCAGGCGGATATAGCTCCACTTGGTCGGGTGTCTTGACCGAACTGAAAGCACAGTCCCCAAGTCTCGATACTGGCTTGATGTTCGGATTGCTTGCCGGTGCGAGAGGGGTTGGGAACATGATCAGCGGACCGCTGAGTGTAGCCTTGATTAATAACGCTGGTAAAGGGACGGCCGGCGCATGGGGCTACGGAACTGAGTACGGGCCTGTCATCATTTTCACAGGTGCCACGGCTGTACTTGGCGGATGGGGCTGGATATGGCGCCAGATGAGGGCTTGCTGTTGATTGTGGACTCCAACATATCTTTCCTGCGTGGATGACTTGATCTAACAGAGGTTTAATGGCTACTCGCACAAGGACCGCAAGGGTAGACAGGGCAGACTTTAGACTTCATGGTTATATAGTTCAATAATGTCTGCCTGTTAGAGGCCACATCATATTTCTCCTGTCATGATTGCACTTTTCATACGGGCAAAGCGGTATATAACCCCATGATTGCACTTTTCGTACAGGCAAAGCGGTATATAACCCGATCACGACATGACACAACTGAACCCGCCTCGTCGATCGTCCTTCTCCAATACATCGAGTCTCTGCTCGACACCTACAACGGACCTTTCAAAATCCTTCACGCCCGCCTCCACTTCCTCAACCTTGGCCCTCAAATTCCCGATCTCGTAATCCAGTTTGGCAGCTAGCGTCTCCAGCTCCTTGGAACCTTCATTCAGTGCTTCCTTCTCGTCTCTTAGCAGACCGGCAGATGCGTCTTTCAATTCCTCCAAATGGTGATATGGAGAGTACAATTGCTCTCCGAGATACTCTTGGTCCTCGTTCGCTTTCTTGATGTACTTGCGGAAATTTTTTATCTGAGTATATGTCCATGCAGCTTCGTTTCGGTCGAGGTTCGCGATAGCGGCGCGGAGACTTTTTGCTTCGGCAGCAACACGAGCTTCTTGGTCATACTGCATCTGTGGCTCGCTGGAAGTTGCCTGGTCCTCAGACGAGTCGAAGAATGAGCGTAGGCCCATCATGCTCTCTTCTACGTCGCTGAAACTGATGTGCCGTGAATAGTATACGCTCGAACGAGGTTGCTGTTGTAGACGTATAAAGTTACTGTCGGAGTTAGTTCGTCGCAAGAGCACGCCAACCTTCTGCGCAGCTCGCTCTGGTTCCGGTAATATTTCACCGAGCTCTATGCCATGATAGACATCTTCTGCTATCGAAGGCTCAGCAGTGGAGGCATCCACGCGCTGCTTGTGAGGACCTGGCTGCTCCGTATCTTCTTCATCGGTCCCTTCAGGCGAGTCGTTACGGAGCCATGCTTCGTCAGGCACTAGCTTACTCTCTGATTGCTTCGGTGTCTCAGAGATGGTTTTCGTGAAGACTGGCTCCGCCTGCGAGCTCTTCTCGAAATCATTATCAGCCAACTGCGGGCTAGTCGGGCTACCGACTGGTGTGGAACGGGAACGCTGGAGAGTCGGTCTTTTCGTGCCCGCACCTTCGCCGTCTGCACCACCATTGGAAGACTCCTTCGAATGCTTGTGATGATGTCCTCTTCGACCGATAGCGCCTTTCAGGCGGCTGACTCCGCTTTTGCTATCAGAGATAAGACCAGTGGCGCGCTTGACAACAGACTTTACACCCTGGTCATCCTCTTCGTCTTCTCTTGCAAGTTCCTCCTCATCAAAGAGACTCAAATTCTTTCCTTCCAGGCCTGGCAACATCGTAGGCTTCCGGCCAGTCCATTTATATCCTCCGTGTTCATCTGGTCTGAACACAAGGTGATCGGTTTCCGAGTCCTTCTTTTCGTGATCAAGCTTCACCCGCTTCAGAGGTTTGCCATACCACAACCACTTGCAGCGCTCGCCATATATGAGTTGTACAAAACGATCAATATCGCAAGTCTCAATCTCTGCGATACCTGCTTTGTCTCTCCGACCTGCAAGATCCATGACCATTTCACCGCCTTTTCCGCTAAGTTCTGCAACAGTGGACTTGACAGCTCTCGGCATTGTCCATCCTTCAGAAGTAGCGGCTTTCGCAGACGCACGACGCAATCTGTCAAGAGTGTCCCGGTCGAGTCGTCGGCTTCGGGCCAGTCGCTGGCTTTTTTGAAAAACAGCGATACCCCGTTTCATTCCTTCAATGTCGAAAGGGTCTTTGGGGACAGGTGCGCTGACGGCATGTAGCCTGTTCCGAGCACCCATGAGAAGCCCAAGAAGAGCAGACACTGTTGTAGGGCCCAGTATACCGTCATGAGGCTCGACGTTATAGACGTCTGTACCTATCTGGGTCCACCAGTCATTGATAGCCTTTTCCGTAACGTCGCAAAGCAGGCCGTCGGTATAATCCACCTCGAGCTGGTCAAATAACAGCAAAGCTGCTTGGCACAACTTCACCAATTCGATTACCGATTCATAAAGGTCGTTTTTCTCGCTTGTCCTGTACAGTTGGTGGAACTTGGCTGCTGTGGCGCCGCTCGGTCGTGCAAGCGTCAGGCCCACACGCCCCGAGCAGCCAAGCCGTTTGAGGTCCTCATTCACGAAGAAGTCGGCACGATGTTTACGCAGATCTCCGTCCGGTACTGGGATGACAGTCAAGGAGGACGGAAATCCTGACAGATTGGTAATCATCAATATGCCAAGAGGAGTCTCTCGCCGTCGAGCGTGGTACTGATTCAACGCCCGAAAGTAGACTTTGAGCCTTTGAGACCATACCGACTCGTCTGTCGGCACACTAAGCACACCAACGATGACATTGTGCGAAGGATCTCCAGTGAATGTCGTTATGCAGAAAGTAGGATGTGTTCGTGACGTCGCCCATTGCTCAACGATGTAACACTCGTAGCCCGATAGCTCACGGCGCCGCTCCAGTACTGTTGTCGATGGGTCTTCTTCCAGGTACCGGAAAGCCACAGGGTCGGTCAGTACGAACCGTTGATGCGACTTGTCGCTCATAGTCCGCCTGTGCGATGAGCCTGAGCCTTGCGTACCGTCCGCAGCCATGCTAGGAGAGGCCGGGCCTTCCTTTGGAGATGCATGCTTTTGCGACGCAGCAGTCTGTGGGCGGCTTTGCCATTTCCTATCTGACTCGAGCGAGGCGCGAGTGCTCATCCGGCCGTCAAAGAGCAGGCTTGTGTTGCCTCACGATGTTCAGATCCCGAGGCCGTTTACGGTTGCTGCGTTTGATATAGGATCTGTTGTCCTTCATATTCCTTGGGACACGCTCCAAGTGTGGGCCGCTGATCAGTGTGGTCTCTAAGAACACATCAGATCGCCCAGTTCTCGTATATACAGAACGTCGCAAGGACAACCAACAATCAGATTTCCAAGGAAACATGCAGGTGGGCAGGGAGATGTGAAGGCAGTGCCAAGCCGTCAACGCCGGGCCGCCAACCCCACACGTCATGCGACAAGCTAATCCGTGGGCGTGGGGTGCAGTTGACTGCAAGATCAATACCTACCCATGGTACTATCACATGAACGGACTGTTTGCATCTGCTGTAACCTTGTTTGGTGGCTCTCATGACCGCAAACCAGTCTACAAGGGACGAGTCTCCAGGATCGGTCATTGAGGAGGCATAGTCTGTTCCAGGCGTCGATACGCACATCAGTCCCCAATGGAGACACTGCGAGCAGAGCACCAACGGCTCGAGAAGAAGGGGAACTTGAAGAAAGCAGTCGATGATGTACAGAAGACTATAGATCTTCTTGTGGCGGCCAGGGACGCTGTTAGTGCGGGTATGGAGGCTCTCAGATGCTGCATCAACTCGCAGACTACAAAGTCCGTAGAGCTAACATACCATTACAGACCCAACCGCAGCCTCTATGACTCTGGCCAAGCTTAAGAATCCGGTAAAACAGTCGTTCGATAAGGTAAAGGATGATATGCAGGAAGTCTATTCAGCGCAGAACAGGTACACGAAGGCTTTGGACAAAGTAAGCTCACCCAGAGCGGATTGCCAACTACTCGTCCGTCACAAAGTGCTGATCACGATGGATCTAGAAATTCAAGTCTTTGAACCTCCCAACTGCAAACAGCGACCCTCTCACAACCCATCCAAATCTTACAAATCGAGCAATAGCTATGCACCTATTGCGGGAGGGCCAGTTTAACGTGGCCTCAACGTTCATTGCAGAAGCAAATGCGAAACCATCACAATCAAATTCTGCGGGAGTGGATGACCTATCGGCGTCTAGCGGCCCTTCTGCTTCAAGCGGTCAAGATACTACAATGGAGGACAAAACCTGGTCGCAGGACTTTGCAGGATTGACATCGGATGTTGATGCTATGTCGGATGGTGCCAGCGGACTCGAGAAAAGCACAGAATTACAGGAGAAGTTTGCGGAGATGTACCACATACTGCATGCTTTGCGGAAAGAGCAGGATCTGGGGCCGGCCATCCTGTGGGCACGAGAGCACAGTGAAGCCTTGGAACTTCGCGGCTCAAACCTCGAATTCGAGCTTTGCAGATTACGTTTCGTGGAGCTATACAGCGGCTGGAGTGACCCAGACAGCATGCAAGACTCTCAAGACCCGCAAGGCTTCACTGGACCGCTTCGAGCATTGCAATATGCGCGTGAAGTGTTTCCTCACTTCTCTAATCGATATCTGCGGGAAACATCGACATTGCTTGGTTCTCTTGCGTTCTTTCCTTCGCTGGACTCATCTCCATACAAGCAGACATTCTTCAACGACGCTGCGTGGGAAGATGTCGCAAGCAGCTTCGTCCGGGAGTTTTGCGGATTGTTAGGCCTAAGCGAAAAGAGTCCACTGTACACTGCAGTGACCGCTGGAGGTATTGCCTTGCCGGTATTGGAGAAGCTGGAGAGGAAGATGGGTGAGGTTGGAGGCCAATGGACCAGCGTCAACGAGCTGCCCGTCGAGATTCCACTTCCACCATCCTACCTCTTCCACTCAATCTTCGTCTGCCCTGTCAGTAAGGAGCAGGCTACAGACGTTAACCCGCCAATGATGATGCCATGTGGACATATAATTGCGAAGGAGAGCTTGGAGAAAGTCAGCAGAGGCAACAAGTGAGTCTTATCATGCGTCTAGCACCAGAAATTTGACTAACCCTCCGCGAGAAGATTCAAGTGTCCTTACTGCCCGAACGAAAGTCACCCGAGAGAGGCGAAGCAGGTTTACATGTAATGGCTAAAGGATCTTTTTACTTTTTACGGGTCCGAGGCATAGCCACGGCGTTTTGGGATGGGGTTGTTGGGCTACACTGGATATACCACGTTTTTATCGACGAGCACGAGAAATGGCAAGACATGAACTTCAATGACAAATACTATTCTTTCAATGCATACATCGTATACTGTTGAAAAGCCATCGTCGGTCACGCCCTACCTGTGGTCCACAATGCTACCTGTATGTGAACGGGTACCGTATGTACCTTAGGTTGATGGCACCGCTGGGCAAACACCGCCCGGGGAAGTGGAAGCGGAAAAGCGGCACGTCATCGCCTAAACGCGATAGGAGCGACCTGAGGTTGGCACCTCAACTCCCTACGACTTTGCCATCTCTACCTGTCACTCTTATGCTGTGACTCTGTGTAGATGCGCAAATAGCGCGACAGTATGTCTTCCGTCCCATTCAGTCCCCAAGCATGCAACAATCCAGATGGATCGGCCAGGGAACCCGACAATGTAGCCGCTTGATTTGCCAGCGCCGCACCTTCCACGAGTACTTCGTTACGCATCTACCAAGTTCCTCCCTACATCCAGACTCGAGATCTTCTGCTGGTCCAAGCCTCCACAGACTCCCGCGCTCGGCCTCTCAGCCGCATTCACCAGATCCTTCTGGCGCATCACGATCACCCTCCGCTCTCCCCACGCCTGGCTCGCAGACTGTCGGGGTCTCTCGCGACACCACAGTTGTACGCATCCCGCTGAAATCTGCAAAACATCACTTTGGAGCCGGTGTTTCTCGTGGGAGCAGGCCCTACAATGAAGACACATACCAAGCTGGGACAATCGAAATCCCGGCCTTCGCGAAGCGCCAGCCAATAAGCTACACGAGAAGCAAAGCAAGAGAGAATCAAGGCGCGGAGAGCGCGAGCGGAGATCCACAGGTCTTCTACTTTGGTGTTTTCGATGGCCACGGCGGCTCCGAGTGCAGCGAGTTCCTAAGAGAGAGATTGCATGGGTACATCGAAGAGGCAGCAGAAAAATTTGGCATGGGCAGTAGTCTGCGCATTGGACAGGAAGAAGAGGCAGAAAATGACACGGCAAAGCAACAAGACGCGTTAGAGCTGCAGCGCCAATTAGTGAACTCTTGGAAGGACACGGTTGGCGGCTACTTCAAACGCTTTCGGCCAGAGTATTTCACTTCTCTGCAGAAGACGGCTACGCCTTCAAGAGCCACATCTTCTCACCTATCAGAGCAACCTGGCTCATCCTCTGCGTTCGAGGCTATTCTTACCTATGCGTTCCTCAGAGCGGATCTTGACTTCACGTCTGCACAAGCCTCCAAGCACTCCCCGTCGCCTTCTTCGGACGATCCAGTGCTAGACGACAAGCCATTGAATGACAACGATGTACTCTCACATCCTTCAAAACCGGCCTCACAGAATCTCACACACCGAGAAATACTGAGAGCTCCCATAGGTGGCAAGACGCGGTTCAAAGGCGGCTCAACAGCATCTATCGCCCTACTGTCAACGCCAACACCCACTCCTTTCTGGAACCCTGCCTCTCCCGCCACTCTTGTCGTTGCCCACGTTGGTGACACGCGCATCCTCTTATGCAGAGTCAGCGATGGTCAAGCCGTACCTCTGACGACGAATCACCATCCATCAACACCTGTGGAAGCTACTCGACTACGACGTTATGCAGCAACGTTTGTCACAGATTCGTTTGGTGAAGAGCGCGTGCTCGGTCTGGCCAATACACGCGCTTTTGGCGACATCAGCAGCAAACGTATCGGCGTATCTGCCGAGCCTGAGATCAATACCGTCCAGCTTGCCCCGAGCGAATATAGTTTCCTAGTACTCATGTCTGATGGAGTGTCTGGTACTTTATCCGACCAAGAGATCGTTGATATCGTCAAAGAGGCGAGAACGCCGGAGCAGGCGTCCAGAGACGTCGTTAATTTCGCCACAGAGGTCAGCGAAGAGGCTGACAATGCCACTGCACTAGTTGTTAGGCTTGGTGGCTGGGAGAGGAGAGGCGAAGGAGGTGTTGGAAGCCTTGGGACGAAGGAGATGAGAGATTACAGGAAGAGAGACGCCGAGGATCCAAGGGCTAGGAGACAGTAGGTGGGTGGAATGTGCCATTCAGACTTAGATGGACAGGGTCGGAACCTATTGCACATACGATTGAATATAGGTGATAATAATGCTACATGTGTTAGTCCTTGCTGCATTTTCGGGCGTTTGGAGTATTAGGTAGGTAGTTTTGCTGCTATCTTATGCAATGGTTGTAGCGGGTGAACAGATCCTTTGCCTTTCTGCCCATTATCTCGAACCAAAATCCCTACCAAATTCCAAGTGTACCATCTACATGAGAGCACATGTATGTCTGTAAGCTGTTCGCACAGGCAGGATGTTGCCAAGTGTCGCGGATACCCAATGAGGAAGTTGAGGTGACCGGCGCCGGAGGTGAAATTCGTAGGCATGATGTCATTTGGGACCAAGGCCGAGGTGACGCGAAACCTGGGCAGGTCGCGAGCCACCGCGAAAAGGAAGCCGCCAGAATAACTTGGCCCAGCCCACCGGCGTTTCTTCCCTTTCGACCTATACCACAAGATCACCGAGAAAGTCGTTCAGGCGCATGGTGAACAGACCAGGCTATTAGACCTACTCACACGACTAAACCCCTTGCTTGAAGCTGTAGCGCGCCGCGCTTCACCCCATCGATTAAGCTTCAAGATCTACGCCGACAGCATTCCCCGGAAGCTCGACACCATGTCCGGTCCGTCCGTCTATTTCACCCTACCTTCTCCATCCCTCTTCAAGTTCCCACCGGACAGTCACCCTCCGGCGCTCCCTCCTCCTACCGAACAGGGAAGCTTCAGGAGCCCTTTCCCAATCGACTATGACACCTTCAACAATGCGCTCAGAGTGGAAGTCCCACTTACCATTGCTGCTTGCTACATTGTGTCGGTCACCTTGATCAACCAATTTAACCGAAGCAGAGGCTGGAAGCCATGGTGGATCAGTACGACTCGCCCTTTCAAGCTCTTCGTCATCCTCCACAATGTCTTCCTGGCCATCTACTCTGCTGTCACCTTCGCTGCCATGTTTCGTGCGCTTTCCCACACATGGCCCGGGTTCGATATCCACTCCAACGGACTCGCTGGTGTAGCGGATGCGTTCTGTAAGCTTCATGGTCCCCGCGGACTGGGTGACGCCGCTGTCTTCAACAGTAGCACAACCAGCTGGGAGATCAAAAACAAGCTCATTCACCTGGCACCAGAAGGCACACCAGATCCTACTGATGTAGGCAGACTATGGAACGAGGGATTGGCATTCTGGGGCTGGTTCTTCTACTTGTCGAAATTCTACGAGGTAGTGGACACCCTCATCATCGTCGCAAAGGGAAAGAGAAGCGCAACACTGCAGACGTACCACCACGCTGGAGCCATGATGTGTATGTGGGCCGGCATTCGTTACATGTCTCCACCGATCTGGATGTTTGTCTTCATCAACTCGTTCATCCACTCGCTGATGTACACGTACTTCACGCTGGCGGCTTTGCGCATCAGAGTTCCTGTGGCTATCAAGCGTACTCTCACGACTATGCAGATCGCACAGTTTCTCTTCGGTGCGTCTTTCGCAGCTGCGCATCTTTTCGTCAAGTACGACGTCCCGGTCTCTACAGCGTACACCATCTTGCACCCAATCTCCTCGCTATCTTCGGCTATCTCATCGACGGCCGCCAAGCTTTCCACCACTGCGACAGATGCTGCGACTTCTCCAACTGCAAGCTTTGGCGCTGCCTTGAAGCGTTTCCTTCTTCGTGCAGCAGGTGACGAAGGCGTCGCAGAGAATGTGCGCGACCGCCATGGTGATGTCATCATGGCTGGCGCCAGGGAAGCTGTCCAGCGTTACCACGAGGAGACTCGCTGGAAAAACGAATACCATACTGTCGACTGCATTGACACAAGCGGACAATCTTTCGCCATCTGGCTCAACCTATTCTATCTAGCACCACTGACTGCACTCTTCGTGCGCTTCTTCGTTCGGTCCTACATCTACCGCACAGACGCGAAGCCGCAGTCCAAGGGCCACGCCATCAAGAGCGCGAGCATCGAAGCAGCAAAAGGGGTAAACAGAGAGGTGGATGACGTCGGTAAAGTTGCAGAAGATGGTATACGCAGATTGAGTGAAGGAGCTAAGGATCTTAATGAGCAGGTGCGAAAAGACTTGAAAAGCATGCGCGAGGGGCGGTTCCAAGGGGTAAGAAAGGTCAGTGAACGCGTACAGAGCTACGAGAAGAAGGTGAAGACGCAGGCGGAGAAGTTGGCGGAGAAAGCCAGCCAGGAGGCCGAGGAGTTACAGGTGAAGAAGCAGACGGAGAAGTTGTTGCAGAAGGTGAAGGAGGGTGCGCAGGCGACGAAGGAGCAGGTTCAGGAGAAATTGGGGGAGGTGAGTGAGAAGGTGCAGGACCGTGGTGAGCAGGTGAAGGAGGAAGCTCCGGAGACCGGCAAAGACATTGAAGATAATGTTGAGCAGGCCGGTCAGGACGTGACATACGGTGCTAAAAAGACAGAAAAGAAAGCAGAAAAGAAAGCCGGAGAGGTTGCGGATGATGCGAAACAGGGTGTTCAGGAGGCCGCAGAGGATGCAAAGGCAGGAGCACATGATGCCGCTGAAAAAGCAGAAGACGAGACCGCGGAATCTGAACATAAGCCAAAGAGTGGAAGCGAGGTGCAGCCGGGTAAAGGATTTGCGGATGCGCTCAAGGAAGGTCTCAAAGAAGGCGAGGAGCAGGGGCAGGAGCAGGAGCAGGGGCAGGAGGAGGAGCAGGAGCAGGAGCAACCTCAGCCAGCGTATGCGGACGTCCTCAAGGCGGGCATCGACAAAGACGAGGAGGAAGCCAAGGACTCGGAAGATAAAGCTGAGGGTGACGATGAGGGCATGGGCAGTATGGTCGATGTAGCTAAGGAGCGCGAAGTTGAAGACGGAGCGGAGGGCGAAGCAGAGGGCGAAACGGAGCACAAGCAGGCTTGAGGGTTGGGTTTCACCGCTCTTCTCGCCAACGCTCTCTACTCTTACATACCTTGCGCTATTTCGTTTCTGTCCTGATGGTGAAGCCTTGGTGCTTCCTCTCCAACCTTGCATTGTTTCAGGCGAGATTTTCGAGATACCAAACCGCGAATGCACTTCTTCTTTGCACTATGAATTTCGTCTCCGGGGTATCACAACTGTGATGATTTCACATTCATTAATTGATTGAACGTTTTTGGCGTCTGGATTCGCCGAACAGTCAGAATTGCCCCTCTGTTTGTTTGCATGGGTGGCCCAAGTGTTAAGGTTCGGGAGATTCGCTGAGCTCCCACGCCACCTAGGCTGCGGTGGCCTTGAACAAGTCTACGCTCGATACATGCATTACAGCTGGCTTATGCACAAATGAGATGTTGTCTAGAAAAAGCAACCATAACCTACAGTCTTAGACAACGTCACTGTAGGATCAGCAACGAGTGAAGTGAAGTGAGACAGACCGTGACTTTTGACCAGCAACGCTTGGCGGTAAGCGACGGTGACGAAAGGCGTCGGCAAGGCCCACTTCTTGTGTTGCTTTCTTTCCCTTTTGACACTGGCCAGGTCTCCATAGCACTGCGTGCCTTCTTCACGCCGACACTCAAGCGCCGCCTGCTCCTCCTACCACGCACACGAAGCACACGACACCGACGCAGCCCTTCCAAGGTACATACACACACAGTCTCGACCTGCTGTGGATTGTGGTTTGCATACCTAACCCCAGGACCCAGCTTCAAGACCCTGGAAATCGCGGGATTGTCCCACTTCGTCCGACAATTCGCTTCATTCCGACCAGCAATTTGTGCCGAGAGACGGTCCCCTTACACTTCCTGCCCTCAGCCTCGCCCATACGCAACGAGGACTCTGAGCTAGTGCTCGCATTTCTCACACTCTAATACACTCCTTTGACATTTTATACAATCATGGACGTTAATCAGGTCCTCGCCGGGACGCTGTCTCCTGGTACGTCACCAAAGCCAAACAGCTCCATAACAATATCCACTCCGGTGTCCAGCATGCTAATCTCCAGTAGATTCGAACATTAGAAGCGCCGCCGAGCAGCAGCTCACTCAAGCCGCCGAGGCCGACTTTGTATGTGCTGACCCTTCCACCCTGAAGAACTGTCGTCTTCGAGACACTTGCTGACACCTTGCAAACAGTCCGGATACCTTCAGACACTCTGTTCAGAACTCGCAAATGAACAAGCACAATCACAGGTCCGCATGGCGGCCGGTCTTGCTCTGAAGAACTCATTCTCTGCTCGCGATTACAACAGACTGCGCCAAGTCCAGGAAAGATGGCTTACTCAGGTGGACTTGAACATCAGGACTGGAGTGAAGACACTAGCGCTCAAGACACTGGCTTCGAACGACGCAAGAGCAGGACAGTCAGCAGCGCAGTTCATTGCGTCTATCGCCGCTATCGAGATTCCACGCGAGCTGTGGCCAGAGCTCATGCCCGAACTTGTGAAGTATGTTGGAGAAGGAGCAGACCACCAAAAGCAAGCATCTCTTACAACCATCGGCTTCATTTGCGAGACTGAGGATGCGGATCTTCGGGATAGCCTGGCTCAGCACTCTAACGCCATTCTCACTGCCGTTGTACAGGGTGCCAGGAAGGAGGAGCCAAACGCCGATGTGCGGAATGCTGCCATCACTGCCCTTGGTGACTCGCTCGAATTTGTCCGCACGAACTTCGAGAACGAGGGTGAGCGCAACTATATCATGCAAGTAATCTGCGAAGCCACTCAGGCGGACGACATGCGTATTCAGCAGGGCGCATACGGCTGCCTGAACAGAATCATGGGTCTTTACTACGATAAGATGAGGTTTTACATGGAGAAGGCTCTCTTTGGCCTGACCATTCAAGGAATGAAGAATGATGAGGAGGATGTTGCCAAGCTCGCAGTCGAGTTCTGGTGCACCGTTTGCGAGGAGGAGATCTCCATTGAGGACGACAACTCACAGGTAGTTGATTTCCCCTTTGCTTCTCACGACAAGGAGAATCTGGATCATCATGCTGACTATTATTGTAAGGCCCAAGCCGAGGGCTCGACAGAGATGCGCGAATACTTCAACTTCGCTAGGGTCGCCACCCAGGAGGTTGTCCCTGTTCTACTTGAGCTGCTCGCGAAGCAAGACGAGGATGCCGCCGATGACGAGTACAACATTTCCCGCGCTGCCTACCAGTGCTTGCAGCTGTGGGCTCAGGCTGTTGGTAGCACCATCGTTGCTCCTGTCCTTACTTTCGTAGAGAAGCATCTCCGTTCCGAGGATTGGCACTACCGTGATGCTGCAGTCTCCGCGTTCGGCGCCATCATGGAGGGCCCAGACGAGAAGGTGCTGCACCCACTCGTCCAGCAGGCGCTTCCTGTCTTGATCGGCATGATGGAAGACCAGGTTGTGCAGGTGAAGGATTCTGCTGCTTACGCTCTCGGTCGCATCTGCGAGACCGTATCTGAGTCGATTGACCCATCCACTCACCTCCAGCCACTCATTGCCAGCTTATTCCAGGGTCTGTCTAGCCACCCCAAGATGGCTTCGTCATGCTGCTGGGCTCTGATGAACCTTGCCGACCGCTTCGCTGGGGAGCCAGGTTGCCAGGAGAACGCGCTGTCCCCACACTTCCAAGCCAGCGTTACCCACTTGCTCCAGGTCACGGAGAGGCATGACACTGACAGCCAGCTCCGTACTGCCGCGTACGAGGTACTCAACGCATTCGTTACGAACGCAGCGAATGACAGCTTGAACATTGTCGCTTCGCTTTCTAGCCTCATCCTTGAGCGTCTGGAGAGAACTATTCCTATGCAGCAACAGGTTGTTAGTGTTGAGGACAAGCTGATGCTTGAGGAGATGCAGACTAGCCTTGCAAGCGTTGTTATGGTACGTATTTCTTTGTTAATGAGGAACGCCCGGAATCCCGAGCTGACCTGTGCAGGCCATTATTCAGCGGCTTGAGACCGAGATCAAGCCACAAGCCGACCGCATCATGCAGCTTATGCTCCAGCTCCTTAGTACAGTTGGTCCCAAGTCTAGCGTCCCGGACACTGTCTTTGCAGCTGTAGGCGCCCTGGCGAACGCCCTTGAGGATGACTTCCAGAAGTACATGGAGCCATTCTCCGTCTACCTGTACAATGCTCTTGGTAACCAGGAGGAGCCTGCAATTTGCGCCATGGCGATCGGACTTGTTAGCGACATCACCAGAGCCCTCAACGAGAAGATTCAGCCATACTGCGACACGCTGATGAACTACCTCCTCAACAACCTGCGCAGCCAGACCCTGGGCAACCAGTTCAAGCCGGCTATCCTGCAGTGCTTTGGTGATATTGCTCAGGCGATCGGTGGAGCCTTCGAGACCTACCTGTCCGTCGTTGGCCAGGTCTTGCAACAAGCTGCTGCGATTAATGTTCCAGACAACTCGTTCGAGATGCTCGACTACGTTGTCAGCCTCCGTGAGGGTATCATGGATGCCTGGGGTGGTGCCATCATGGCCATGCGGGCCGGTGGAAAATCTAACCTCCTCGCACCATATGTCGACTCTATCTTCCAGCTCCTCCAGACCATTTACCAGGACCCCAACCGCACCGAGGCACTTCTAAGAGCCAGCATGGGCGTCATTGGTGATCTTTCTGAGGCGTTCCCACAAGGACAGTACAGCCACTACTTCCGTCAAGACTGGCTGACTGCCATGGCCCGTGATGTTCGTGCCAACAAGGACTTCTCCCAGCGCACGAACGACACTGCTCGCTGGGCTAGGGAGCAGATTAAGCGTCAAGCTGGTGAGTAAACTTTACTATCTTCTGTTTTACTTCTTTTGCAAAATACTCATGGACCCTGGAGACTCCTACTTCGCGCGCCTTGTCCGAACCCCCATATGAATGGGCGTCATACTGACACAACTCCAGCCTCCGCAGGAACTGTGAACATGTCCTAGGCGGATGATTTCTCTCTTCGACCAACTCAGAGCCGCATAGTTACGGTGTGGCAGTACGTTCCTATATTGCAACCCGAACGAGCGATCCTGGAATGAATGTTGGTGGAGAAGATGCACTATTCACCTTGCCTATGGCACACCGGTAGCCATATCGCCGCTTCGAAGGATCCGAAAGGCATTTTAATGCGACGACCGGCACCGATGCCTGGAACATGTCAATCCACTTCCCGGCTTCGCGAACGATTTCGCGCTTGCACACCTTGCTGTCACGTCACTAAGCCCCAGCGCCCCAGCAAACGTCACCAGCACTACACCCAACATGCACATGCATATCACCCTGAATGCGACTTACTAACCCCACGAACCCATCAACACCATTACGCCCCTGGATTTGAGAATCATGTATACGCACCGTCTTGTAAAGGAATGGAGGACAGAGAGGATAGGGAAAAGATTCAGGTTGTCCCACCAAGGAGGATGTTTTTCTTTTCTCTGCCCGGTTTTCCCCATCACCACGATACCCGGCCCATCAATTCACAATACACTTTCGTAGTTTCTTCTACAAGCTTAGTCTCGTAACCCTTTTGTCATCACACAAAATCCTTTTTTCCCAGACTAGCTGGATACACGGCGGACGCGGACCTGGCGTACGGCGTGCACAGATAGACTTGGAGGCCGTACGGCCGGATCAATGGAGTCGAAATGTGAGATCTCTTCTAGAATCGTTATGAGCTCTGTTGACTATGTAATGTCTCGCTCAACCACCCTATAATGGCTCATCTTTCCTGCGTTGTCGTTATTATTGCAGTGCTAAGTCCGTAGTTAGAGCGTAGCGTTAGAGGAAATCAGTATAGTAGTTAGGGATATTGCAAGGTACTTTTTCGTACTTTGTATAAAGCTAATAAGAATCTTTATTCGAATCGAACGATGAGCACCTATTCCTTTCTACTAGCCTCCCTTACTTTCTTTAAGGACTACTAGAGGCGAGATAAGAGGTTCATACCTCTCTCCTTTTTAGTTATTATAGGACTTCTAGATTATAGCGTTGCCCGAGTAAGCGGAACCTATACCCTTAGTACGAGGCACGTTCCTTAGGGACTATAGAGAGTGAAAATAAAACCATAGAGGCTGCGTCTGCTTTTTCCCCTTTCTTCTCCTCTCCTTAAGTACGAAGCCTTTTTCTAAACTATAGACTCATAATAGCACGATGGTCTTAGCTACATCTTAACACGAGGAACGTTTCTCATAGATAATAGGTGTGAACACAGAACCATAAAAGGGCCTTATCTGCCTTTTCCTTCTCTCTTTCTCCTTAGGCATGGCGCCTTTTTCTAGGACTATCAACCTGCTACAGTATAGCGTGAGTGTCCCGCCTTGATTAGAGTCACAATACCTAGACATCGACGAAACATCAAGACACAGTCCCATGGAAGGGTGAAGACAGCCAATCCCTTGAGTATGGCTCGTATGGCCTGAGAATAGCTGCAACTACGTGAGTTTTTGTCATGTTCATCGCATGTTCGTGCACGACAACGGAAGTTGGCACCGTGCTTGCGAAAGTAGAACAAGATGCACTTGACAACGTAGCCTGCCAGATCATGGCCGATGTGGGCTCACCGCTGTAAGATGTTAAGACGATGGAAGGAGGTGATATGAGGGAAAATGGAAACATGACATATTCATCTCTAGCCAAGCCAAGATATTGCCATTATAGCGGTTCTCAAAATCCTAGTCTGGCGGCTCGGCTTTCTGCCGCCCCACCAACATATGTGCGAACCCCGATCAACTTTGAACCAAGCGTCCTCCATTGAAACGTGGATTAGAAAAGAGGGCTTTTATACAAAGATGATCTTCTAGCTTTAGTCTTGTCAGTAATGCTACGTTTCTCCGTTTATTGCTAGAATGAACATGAGTTACGGAATCCTAGTAATACTGGTATGCTCTGGGACTTCATATAGACACAATAGCTTTTATGTTGAGGATCGTTTTTGAAGTCCTCATTCTCAAGAAAATTAGGCTCAAAGTTAGGATACACCAGATACGAAGAGGTCGTCGGCGGTAGAAAGTTGAACCGCTGTATGCAAAGAAATAAGGGATGACGGTTGTCCCGGCAGCGGGTGCGGCCTGTTTGCAGAATATGTGGGATCACGTAGTAAACCTCAGTGCTCCGAGTGCTGCAAAATGCCGTGGATGCTGCGGGGGATGCGAGTACTGCGGGCGTTGCACGTGCTGCGAGGCCAGTTACTACGGGTGCTAGGAGGGCTATATCTGTAGCGGTTGCTGCGGACCAGACATGACACCTCCTGTGCCTTTTTGACGCCATGGAATGCAAGACTAACGTCGTGTCCATGTCCTTGTAAAAGGTTAAGTATTATTAGGACAGTATAACCGCCCGAGCATACCTTTTGGCAATCATGTCCACCTGTACCTGTATCCTTCCCGTTACGATTGGCTTTAGTTCCGCTCCCAAGCCAGCATTTCCCTTAGCAACGCCTCGGCTTGCGATACAGGGTAACGAGGTTCCGTTAGTCCTCGTCGTTTCCATGTTGCGCAAATCTACGTTTTCATGTTGCGAGGATCAACACTGCATTCCCCCATATTGCCTACGAACAGATGTGCTATGTTCCAAACGTGTGACAGCACCCGTCAGCACCTGCTGTCTTGCAGCACCCGTAGCATTCACGACATCCACTGCATTCACTGCATTCACTGCACTCACTACATTCACTACATTCAAGCACAACATAGCTAGCACTCACAACATCCACTGCATTCACTGCATAACATGGAATGCATTGTTACTATAACCATTGCATAAGATAGCAGCAAATCTATGTACACACCCACTTCTCCAAACGCCCGATTTCCATGGCCACCGTCCTGCGCCACCGTGATTCCATGGCCACCGTACATCAGGACGGTGGCCATGGAGGGTCGGATGAGAAGGAAAGAAGGAGAGTTGAACTGGCTGTGAAGTCATCAGTGATGCAGTTCTTGAGGAGAGTCACGCTGATCCGACTCACTTGTTGGGGTTGTAGCCACTCGCCGTGTAAACGGCGGCTCAGGGTAGATCACTTGTCTGGGAGAGTGGTAGTCAACTGGCGGTGAAGTCATTAGTGATGCAGTTCTTGAGAAGACGGGAGTCACGCTGATCCGACTCACTTGTTGGGGTTGTAACCCTTGTAACCTTCAAGCTACGTACGCTTTGGAGCCATATGGACCGGAAGATGACGTAGAGTTGTTGTCGAGGGTAGAAGTGAGGTGAAAAGAAGTGGTAGGCGAGTGTGGTAGGTAAAGGAGTAGCTTGTGAAGGGAGCTGAAGCGTCTCGAAGTAGGCCGAGGTGGCTTGTTGGGGTTGCTCGATGGGAGTGGGAGGTATAGATAGCAGCGGAGAGTGTGCTAATGTTGGTGGAGTATAGAGAAAAGAAGCAGAAAAGGGACGAGCAGACACAATGTAGACAAAGGCAGAGGTGAGACCAATCTGCGTTATCTAAGAGAATAGGGTAGGTATGACATTGATTCGAGCGATATAGACCCCAATACAGTCAAATAATCGTTCAAATCATCCAGAGAAAAATGACTGCATCTGATAGTACTCGACTCCCGAAGTTGTTTAGGATCGGTCCTCCCCTCACCCTGATGTATGGGGCGCCGCGTCTACAAGTCCTCTACCTACAGGGTGACGATCGCGATACCAGCCCTGCCATCACTTCAGTGCATCGAACGCCGCGTCTGCAAGTCGCTTCAACTACCTGCAGGATTACGATCGAGAGACCAGCCCTGCCATCACTTCAGTGCATCGGACGCCGTGTCCGCCAATTCTCCAGCCTTCGTTACCTATAGGTGAAGATAGAGAGACCGCCTTTCCATCACTACCACGTATCTGGCGCCGCGCCCGTAAGCCCTCTCGCTTCAGTTAGCAGCAGGGAGACAATTGAGAGACAGAGCCTCACGCCCCCTCAATGCATGGGACAGCGTCTGCAAGTCTCGCCATCATTCCAATGCATGGGAAACCGCGTCCGCAAGTCTTCCCATCACGACCACGTATCGGGCGCCGCGTCCGCAGGCCTTTCCATCACTCCAATGCATAGGACGCCGCGTCCGCACGCCTCCCATCACCCCAATTCGTGGGGCACCGCGTCCGCAAGTTCTCCCATCACCCCAACATATAGGACGCCGCATCCTCCAGTCCTCCAGTCCTAATTACCTGCAGGGTGACGATCGCGTGTTGCACCACGCAGAATCTATTGCGGAAGCTGTAGCCGAGAAATAATACAGCCATATTCACTAGTTCTTCCTTCTCGGTAGAGTGACGCTCACGATCGATGCAGAATGTCTCAGGCCTTACATTATTGCGTCAAGCCCGCCGTGCTGCTGCCATGCAGGCCGCCCTTGGAGCAAGTTCTAGGTCCACCGACGACATGCCCACTTACGAGGCGCCCACTGCTGAGCCGCTCAATCTCAAACTCACACCTCCCACGGTTGCAAGTTTCGACAGGCGCCCACTGACGAGTCGCCCGTTGAAGGATTGGCCCATTGCCGAGTCGCTCACTTTCAGACGCACACCTCTCACCGTTGCACTCTTTGACAAAGAGAGGATAGGGAAAAGATTCGGGTTGTCCCAAAAAGGAGGATGTGCAGTCATTGTTGAACTATATAACCATGAAGTCTAAAGTCTACCCTGCCTCCGCAGACGGTCCTTGCGCAAAGTCCCATAGCCGTGACGATGGTGTGGATCTTGTTGAATCATCGCACCCTTCTTGTTACATGGGCCACAAACCCAAGACCGACAATCCTCACAATAGAGCATGATAGCCCCCTGCCCAACCCTAACATGCTGTTCCCTTGCCCGGCAGTACCGTGGATCGATGCGCCAAACATCGCATTCCATTCGTCCAGGCTGCCATTATGCCATAGGCTTCTTCGACTGATGGTGTGGACACGTGAAACATTGCGGCCATTGCCGCGTCCGGGCGGGAGGAGGCGGCGGCTGGGTGGGTGGCGGCTGGATGGAGAGCGGCTGAGGAGGGGGCGGCGGTGGTTGGAGTGAGAGTCCAGGCTGCAGAGTCCGCCACTCTGGTTGCGGCGGGGCGGACGACGGTGGTTGGTACTGCTGGCCCTGCTGGCCATGTTGCCCCTGCAGCTGCCCCAAGCCCTCTACCGGCCTCAGCTGCAAAGGCTCGTGCCGCATAGGGCGCTGCACCGCGTCCCGCATCTGGACTCCCATTGGTCGCCGCGAGGAAAAGGCTTGCGGCGGTTGCATCTGCGGTGCGGAGACGGGGACCGGGTGTTGCTGCTGCCGCATCCCCTCCTGCTGCTCCTGCGGAGCGGTGACCGGCTGGCCCTGCTGCCACGATTCCAGGCGCCGCTGCTCTTCCTTCAGGGACGCTGAGAAAAGGGCACGGTGCTGCGGTCTAGACAGTCCAGCGACCGGCGCTGGTAGCGGTGCGGGCGTGGCAGTGTTTAGTCTCCGCGGCTAGGGCCTAGTAGAGGTAGCACGTTGCCTAGGTGTACGAGTGGCAGGCGTAGGAGTCTAGGGAGCGAAATGGGCTAGTAAGAGCCATGGGGCCGAAAGCATATATCGTCGAGAGCTTCAATCCACGCACGCGATAGGCCGGCAGCCTTCTCTTCCTCTGCTCGACCCTGAGTAATCTGCTCGTGTCGTTCGACAAGGTCGCCATTGACCTACACTGCCGCGCCGGACTCTTCACCTTCTCCATCTCCTCCCCATGGTCCTTCCGCAATTCCTCCACCAGCGTCTGGACTGTTTCCGGTGCTTCCCTCGCTTCATTGAGGATTTTGCAGTCCCATTCGACCATGCCTCTAGTAGTGTGGCTGTCGGGCGCTGACTGCAGGTGGTCTTGCGATGGTCACCGAGACGAAGCCAAGTACATCACCCGGCTGAGCTCCGCTCACTACCGAATGAAGAACGATGATCGTGTTGAAGGTGACCCCTGAGCCTTGCTTGATAGCTCCTATATATCTGCGCAAGCCTAGAAGGCGGTCAAGCTGAGTAACTCCATATAAAGCCCACGGTCTTTCATACGGATATTATCGTAGCCGGTACATAGAGCGAGGCTGTACGCGCCTGCTATGCGTTCTACACCTTCTCGGAAGCTGCTATATCGTTTACCGCCTGCATCACTATGCAATCCCGTCGTCACGAAGAGCACCACCAGCTCGTCACCACTCGCCTGGCCATCACCTCTCCCTTAGATATCATCTCTCCCCTCTTGTCCGACCCGTACGCAGGCTACCGGGGTAGCGCCTGACACAACTTCGGCAAGCCTCTACCTACGCGAGCTGTGCGGGAAGGTTACACGCGGTTGATGGAGAAAGCACTTGCGAGACTTGGAGAAGGCGAAGGCAGAGCAGGTTGAGGCTGCTCGTAGCTATTCGGCTGGCCGGAACACAGGTGACCGTGCAGCTGCAAACCTCTGCGCTCGTAGAGGTCGTGGTGGACAGGGGAAGCGTTTCATTCGACTCCGTCTGTTCCGTCCTCATACGTACCATTGGACACAATAAGCTGATAGATAGTGTACGCCCGCGGAAGCTGCATGTGCCATTCAATTGCAGTATCGTTACTGTACTAATTGTGCTTGGTATAAGCGTTCATTAGCAGTCAAGCAGGAGCGCGGCACGATGCAGTTCACAGGAGGTGGACATCTCGTGCAAATCTTGCTCGGCGTGAGAGGCACCTCTCGCAGTCAACACTTTATGGGTCGTTCGAGAGTACAGATTCCTAGGTGGCATGTTCACGAGTCTTGAATCTGTGTATTCGCGCGATTTCCGTTGATTCAACGCTTGAGTAGATACGGTTTCGTTACATGTCACGTGAGGGGGCGCCGAATTCATGTTAGGGTACATACCTACCTACACACGTAGGTACGCGTCTCCCCCCATGAAGATGAGAGTGAGCAGCAAATCATGCCTTGATCTTCGACACTACTACAGTAACGTGTGCAGGGGAAAATGAGAGCCCGAGCACAACTAGCCCGAGCGCCTCTAGGTAGGCGACCACTACGAAGACGATGAAGGAGAGCACCACATCTCAAACTACTAAGTCGAAGCTTGATGTGACATGGAACGGAAAGCGATACACACCTTCAGGTGTAATACAGAGGCGGCGGACGAGGTGATGTACAAAGTTTGTACGCCGCTTCCAGCCCAGGTTTCCTGTCTTCTACCAGAGTAGGCAGGCGCGTCTTCCACTTCTGGACTTGCAATGTCATGGATACCTACCTTGCTCGCTTGGATGACGCAGATTAGCAGTCAGTGCCGCTGCTCTTGCCTCCGTATATATCTACCTTGTGTCTCCTCGTTCTTCTTCTGCTTCCTTTCTGTACACTCCACCAGCATCACCGCACTCTCCGTTGCCATCCACATCTCCCATCGCCATCATGCCTGTGAGTACATACAACCTGCCCCTCTTTGGGTTGACGAGAGAATACTGCGAGCAGAAAACCATTCCCATCACCCTCGACGATGGGACCTCTGTCAACATCGACTTCTATGTGGTAGGTTGATTCACGTTGCAGCGTTTGGATATTCCGCTGACCCGCCTCAGATCGTCGACCTCAAACAGGACGAGCACATCAAGCAAGAGCACATCAAGCAAGAGCACACCAAGCAAGAGCCGAGCACTCCACCTGCCGCTACGCACAAGGCACGCACGAGAGAGTCCGACGATGAGTCTTCAGGACCTCGCAAACGCAACAACTTCGACGTGCGCAACCCGGCGCCACCTCCGACTCTCACCGCTCCGGCGGGTCTAACCGCTCACGCGGGAGGTTCTGTTCCAAGTTGCATCACATGTCACCATCATGTTGGGCACAAGGCTGTTGCGGAGTGGAAAGCTGGTGAGGTGGAGTGTGCTGTCTTCCGGTACAGTTCTGACATGTGTCGTACGGAGGAAAGGTCTCGGGAGCGTGGCGTGCATGGCCGTTGGCCGACATGCTGTTCTGCATGAGGTGTCAGGCATGGTTGTGCAGGGGGTGTAACAAGAGAGGCGCTGGTGGTCCAGGTGCACCAAAGACGCATCATCGTCACGGCTACAATGGCAGAGAGCGCAAGCAGCGTCTCGGTGTGCCATATCCAAAGCCAAAACCGTAGATAGTTCAACAACGTCTGCCTGTCGCGGCTGTATGTGACTTCCTTGTAATCTTCCTGTGCTCCCTTCATGGGCTATATGGACCACGAAGCCAGATTGTTGTGCAGGTGACGTATCTGGTCTTGTCCATAAGCTTCGAGTAGCCCGTAACGGTCCTTCGTCGGTGGATTGAACCTCAAAGCTCCACGTACAGCTGGCAGCATCCATTAATTCGCAGTACAACCAATAAATCTTTTCAGAGCAGATTTGAAGACAAACAGTACATCGCAAACATGGTCTACACACTCGTCGTCCACCTCTACGCCAAAGATGACCAGGAGAGCATCAACAAGCTGATCGCCAAGCTTCAAGAGGCCAGCCAGGTCTACACCAACGACAAGGAGACTCTCGGATGGTATGATCCCCAAATGATGTGACTTGGGCTCGACAAAACCGGAACACCTTAGTTCCTGCTCAAAGCCGGGGTCTCTACGTTCCAGAAATATGTATATGCTGATGCAATTGGCGTATCCAGGTTCGTCATGCAAGACACTAAGGACCCCCGCGCCTTCACCATTGTCGAACGCTACGCGCACGAGAGCGTACGTATAAGTTCTTCATTACCCCCCTCTTCATCATATCTCCTTTTACTGTTCCCCTGCACCAAAACTTACCAAACCACACGCCACTTTCGCCACTCTCCACTAACGTTCCCAACAGAGCCAAAAGTACCATCTGGAGAACCCATACTGGCAAACCTTCGACAAATACGTGATCCCACTCCTCGACAGGCCAATGGATCTGCGCCGCCTGAACGAGCTGGTCGACAGCGACAGCAAGGAGGTGCGCGTCGAGACTGACGAGGCTATGTGGGAGGCTACCAGGAAGCACCAAAGCCAGAAGTAGATGCGGTCCAACTGTCACTTGGGGCAAATCATGTATATAAGTTTAGACATTGACGCGGAAATGTAAATGTGCAATGAGCTATATGTCGACCCTACTACCTTGCTCGGAAGTTGAGCAGACACTTGGGTATCGTTGATCATCAATCGTAAGCGGCAGGACTGCCTCTCCGGTCTAACTACTCTTCCTTCTGCATGCTCATCTCCATCGCCCGCGTCAACTCTTCATCATCGGTATCGCCATGCCCAGCGGCCTCGCCCTCTAGCTTGACCTCGGTTGTAGCTGCAGAAGCTGTGCCCTTACCAAGCATAGCCTTGCGGTGCTCCTCCTCAAGCAGACTTTGCTTCTTGACATACTCAAGCACAATCTCCTCCTCGCTGCGTCCCTTCTCATCGTCCTTGTGGCTACGCTCGCTTTCTTCCATAGCTTTACGTAGCTCCTCTGCGTGTGCATCATCCAACTCCTCCTTCTCCGCCCCGTCACCGCGTAAAGCAGGTCCCACATCCTCATCATCCGCACTACCTCTCTTGGCAACCATGCTTTCCTTAATTGCCCTCTCCAACTCTTCATCGTCCGCCCCTTCGCCCCTTGTTTCTTGGGCATATCTCTGCGCTTCGACCATACTAGCCTCCATTGCGCGCTTAATCGCCTCGCTTTCTTCATCATGCTCATCATCAGGATGCTGTCGCGTGACGCCCGTCTCCTGACCCGACGCATCCGTTGTGGGCGAACGATGCAATTCAGCGATACTGGCTCTAATAGCACGCTCGATCATATCGTCTTCCTCGAGGTTGCCCTTGCTAGTCTGTTCAACGCTCAGACGGATCGCCTCCTCCAACTGTGTGTCGTCCGCATCATTGAGTCTCGGATATGTCTGGGCGTGATGGAGCTGGTGCGGGGCAGGAATCGGGGTCGTGGCGCCTGGGCTCTGACTCCGACTCCCTGGCGTCGCTCTGCCGCCCATTTCGGGAGAGTGGAAGTCCCTGGTATGTCTGAAAATCTGTCCACTACTGCCTCTCCTTCCATGATGCTTTTCGTGCGCCTGTCGAATTTCCTCTTCAAGTTGCTTTCGCTTCTCAACGATCGCTTCGTGGATATGCTCTCCCGGCGTCTTTTTCTTCTTCAGATCCTTCTGGATTTCTTTCCATACACGGATGATTTCTGCGCGCTCGTGGGCAGAAGCGTTGTGCCAGTCTTCGAAGCCTTGCGCTGTGCGTGCTGCGATGATGTAGTTTTGGACGCTGGAGCCGATGAGTGCTTGTAATTCGCGGTATATACCTTTAGAGACGTATGCGGGGATGCCGAAGATGGCTACCCGAGTTAGTCAAATTCCACCGTTCAAAGACTCAAAGCGGAGACTCACCAGCACCTGGTTTCAGCGCGATTCCTCCAATACCTTTACCAAAGCCTTTGAGAAATCCAGCAAACCCCTCCTTCTTCGCGCCCGCCATAGGCTGCGTGACAAGGCCAGTGATACCATCATACATCCCATAGCCGAACTCTTTCGTAGCAGCTCGAACGCCAGACCTGAAGTCTGTGACCTGCTCCTTCTTACGCACAGTATCATCACCGTACAATTTCGGTGCATTGTGAAAACCTTGCGCAAGGCCGAGTGTGAAGTCCATGGGTGATTTGAACCCTGCGCCGATTATGCGGGACACGCCTTTGCCAGTTCCCAAGGCCGTCTCCAAAGGGTCACCGCAATGCGCATTCCGCAGATCACGACTGACAGATCTCGATCTGCTACCATCCTTGGACCTGGAGCTTGAACGCCTGTGAAGGTTATTGAATCCTTCATTCAATGCGGTCCGCATGGAGGATCCGCGTGGACTCTTGATTTCCGGGCGGCTCTCTTCGACAGGCGATCGGATAGATGTAGGCGAATTGATCTTCGCAAATGACTCGTTGAGGTTGAATTGACTAGATGCTGGAGTCTCAGATTTCTCCATGTCGCTGTCGATAGAAACAGTGGACGCGCCGCTCGACATGACACCTTGATCTGAGGACACGGAAAGGCGCTCGGTTGGTGTCCGATCACCACTTGGCGGACTTTGAGGTGCTGGAGACTGCTCTCTTTTGGCCTGTTTGGCTGCATCTGGATGTACTCGAAGAGCCTTCAGTGTCTCCACAGGAAAGTCGGCGACACCCATCATCATTGAGCTAATTGTACCAATGATGGCGCTTGCTCCTCCCGTGATAGGGTCCCAAGGCCCGTCTCCAGTTTCATACTCTCGCGGTCGGTAAAGCTTCAGATCTTTGAAGTCCAGGAGGCCTTCATTACCCAAAGTAGTGGCGGCCAAAGCGCTGAGACGAACCTCAGTCCTCTTGAGGCGCCATACAGCAGCCCTGGTTGGCGACAAGCTGCAGCGGAGATTGTCGAGCTCAAGGAATTGATGGAAACTCTGTGCACCAGATTCGCTACCCTTCTCTTCGCTGATCTTCGAAGCCAGTTCTTTGGCTCTCTCCTGTGACTCAGGCTTGAGAGCAGTCAGGATTGACTCTGCCAGACTATCGGCTGTTAAGTCTTTGTATGCTATTGGTTTGGGTCCAGCTCCTGCTTTGGCAACCATGGCACCCCAGAAAGGCTGATCGCCGAAGAACGGGACGATGACACTTGGTTTTCCGAGAGCAATACCTGCGGCGGTAGTACCTGCGCCACCATGATGTACGACGCAGGAGACTTGCTTGAAGAGCCAATCATGCGGGCAGTTTCCAATCATGTAGACGCCATCTGGTATGCCTAGTTGATCCGCACCAAGACCTCCCCAGCCTTTCGATACTATGGCACGTTGACCGGTCTTCCTAACTGCATCAAATATCATCTTAGTCATAGCGTTTGGGTCGTCTACGACGATAGAGCCGAAGCCGATATAGACCGGTGGCGGACCTGCGTCAAGGAACTCCTTCAGGTCTGGCGGTGGTGTATAGTTGCTTGCAAGAGACAAGAAGTAGAAGCCAGAAATATTGATGTGGTTTCCCCAGTCTTTCGGTTTCGGGATCAGTGCAGGTGACCAGCAGTAAGTGTGAGGTACTCGGAGACGAGCAAGCATGCCCGGTGCCCACATGAGACTTATCGGCTCCAGCATCAGGCGGTGGACTCGGAATCTGTTGATAACGTCGCCCAGCCCCTGCCAAGTCATCATGTCCACCAGTGTATAGGACATGAAGTTCGCGATGTGGGGATCGGCATTTGAGGACTGAATGTTCGCAAGAGGATGAGGGAAGGCTTGAGTGGGAGAATAGGGCATCCTGGGACACAGTCAGGAGAAATCAAGCGTCCGACTTTTTGAACTTACGTGAACATAATGTGCAAAGGGCAACCAAGTTTCTCCGCGCAATGTACGTGAGCAAAACTTGGTGGGTTAGCAATGATCGCATCCGCGATAAATGGTTTGGCCGTAGGGTCGATGCTTGTAGGCCCTTCAGCGGGCTGAGCGCTCATCCAGTCTTCCGTTGTGTTGTCACTCGCTTCTATTCCGGTACCATCACCAGCTTCGATGCAACTTCTCCAGCAGCCTTTGATCATCTCCGAGATCTCGTTGCGCCTTTTTCCGACGTCACCTGAGCGCAATGTGTCGAAGCCGGGCATGAGACCGGGATTCTTGACCATGAATGCCATGAGCTCCGCTGGGTCACCCCCAATGCTGAAGAATTCCAGCCCGTTCTCCGTGACGAAGTCTTTGAAGACAGGATGTGTAGCCAATCTCACTCTATGCCCATACTCTTCTTTCAGTACCTTTCCCAACGCCACAAAAGGCTGCACGTCTCCTCTTGAACCGACGACATGGATAACCACATTTAGCGGTGGAGGCGGCAGTTGATCGGGTCTTCCGCCCAGTGACTCCGGGATATACGGCGGCGGGGCAGGGCCTTCTTTCCCTGCGAGATCGAGCTGACTGCGAAGAGCCGGCACAAGTAGGTTGGACAAGCGACGCGAGCGCTGGTCTATACGGATGTTGACACGTCCATCATCTCCAACGCTGGCTTTGGTGCCCATTCCATTCTGGTCGCTCTGTATAGTGCCATAGGTCTCTCCATATGCAGGTGGTGCGTCGTCAATGTCTTGCTCATGCTCTTCTACGTGAATGTCTGGGACAGGATCGTGGGCTGTGCGAGAGCTGTCCGAAGGGTTAGCAGATCCGGCTTCGAGTCGCATTGTATGCAACGAGGCTTGCGTAGCCAACGTCTTAGCTGACCTTGAAGCCTCTGGTTCTTCAGCATTACCAGCAACAGCAGCAGCTGCTTGCGCAACCAGTTGTTGAGGCACATTCGGCTGCTCCGCGCTTGGGTCTCCCTGAGGAGCCATGATCTTGTGTTGAGCTGTCTGTTAACGTATCACATGGGTTTGGGAGAACAGAGTAGAGAATGAGAGGTGGTTCAGAGGACGTCAGACAAATCCATCAGATCAAGGACTTGGAAGGTGGATATATTCGTGGCGGTGCATGAGCCCCACGGATTGGCTGTATCGCGCACGCTACGTATGATGTCGTATCTCGTGCAGCGCACGTCCAAGCTGCGGGGATGTTTCCAGGTTCCGCGAACCGTTGCGCTAGATTGGCCAGATTCAGGGTCCTGCATGTGAATTGCCTTACAACTCCCCTTACGCATATCTGTGTCAGCAAGACTACTGCGAAAGTCCTGATTCGCTGTAAGACGACATTTTCACGGCGTATATTCCTGGAAGCAGCAACTGAAGCACGCATGGTGAAGGCGCGGAAACAATATGAGATTGCCACAACGCTCAAGCCGCCTAAAGCAGTGGTATCGTAAGAACCGTCAACCTTAAGTCCTGTCCGTAACGCCATAACCTCCTTGCCGAAAAGCTCTCTACATGGGGACAGAGCGCCACGTGCATGTTGCCAGTCCAATCCTAATCAATCGTCATTCTGGAGGGGACCTGCCCCAGAGGATGCGCTGATTCCGCATAGTCCGATTTGCCATCCTGTGACACAATCTTCCTCTTGACAACATGGCTTTTCAAGCCTTTGCCAAAATTGCTCGTACACCAGCAAGCATTAGCGATGGTGACAAGCAGCAAGAGTACCGTTATAACGGCAAAAGTCGTCAAGCTGCGTCGTGCTGGTTTGTAGTCCGCCACACGGTCACGTCCTGATTGGGTTGAGGTGTCGTACATGCGAACCAGCTTGAACAAGAAGTATGCTAGCGCAGCAAAATAGAGCGTAATGATTGAGATCATGCCGGTCGTCGATTCGTGCTTCGTCCAGTAGTCCGCAAGGACAAGGATGATGATGGTGATAGGTATCGCGGCAATGGTAAGCCAAAACTCAATCGCCCTTGTATTGCCAACAACGACGAGGAATTGGACCGTGAAGCCCAAGAAGAAAAAGAAATCGAATTTGAGCAAGGCGCGATAAATCTGGTATTGTCAGCGAAGGCAGTGGGCATGATATCTGTGACAAAAGATTTACCTGAAATACCAGATAGCGCCTCTTCATGCGCAGATCCGCAGAGATGTCCTTGTATATTGTCCAAGCAAACTCATCATAGAGTTTCCAGGCGATGAAGCTCAATAGCACCGTGCCAAGAGCTATTACACAGGGTACTGCTATCAGGAAGGGTTTGAGAGCTGCCCAAACGCCACCTTTAATGAACGGACCGTTGGGTTGATCCTGCAGAGACAACACTGCGTCCTTGATTTGATCCGTCTGTACTCCAGCATAGATCAACAGGGCGAGATTGAAGAAACATATGCCAATGACTTGAATGGTGTTGTTGTATTTCAGCGCGTCGTAAAGAGGATAGAACTCGTAGAGAAACCCGAAGATGAAGAGAGCGAGGTACGTAGGAATCGTCCTCGACTGCGCTTCCTGGTCCGCACGGTTTTCGAGCGATAATTGAAACCTCGCAAAGACGTAGCTGAAGGCACGATATGTCAGAGGGAGGATGGACACATGGAGAACGGCTTGGAGACATGGCAACTTGCTTAGCCTCAAGCGCAAGAGTTGCTTACCTTTCTAGTGCCAGCCCGATCACTGCCTGTACCACAGCAACCATGAAGAAGCTCCATGTCCACGCCGAATTTGGTATATACATCCTGCTCTTTGAAGATCTGCTTACGGTTCCAGTGGTCAGGCCCTGCCGGTCATGGTATCCGCCTGAGTATGGCGATTGCTGTCGGCCCAGTACTTGATACGCGCCGTACTGTGTAGAGCCCCCAAGGAGCGAGGCGCGGGCTTTGTGAGACGAAATCTTGACGGTAATGCTGGCCGCTGCCGAGCGGCCTGGAGCTGGAGCTGTGAATGCGTTTCGGATCTCCTCCTCTTGGCGCGGTCAAGGTGTTTCAGGTATGCGACAGTCGCGTGCTCTTCGATATGCGTGGGTAGGCAGTTTCGAGTATTGTCGCCCTATGTAGAGGGAGTCGGGGGATAAATAAGGCTTGATTCGGATCGCGGGTCGCCGTTACGGCTGTCGTAAGACTGCTAGTGATGTTGGCTGACAAGCCGCTAGGAGATCGGGCTTTGGGCTGAGGCTCTGTTTCAGGTTGGGGCGGGGAGCTGGCCGGCGGCGGGATCAAGCGAGCGGAGGCGGCAAAAAGCTTGTATATGAGTTGCTCGGGTGCCCCTGAAGAAGGGGAAGAGTTTGGAAGTGCAAGTAATGCTCCAAGGAATGGGACGAATATGTTTCAAGGACAAGACTGCGCGGCGCCGCGAGAGAGTAAGCATTGGGTTTGCGGAGTGCTGCGCCAGTGGGTACGTGCTCGGCAGGGTCCAACTCTGATCAGCGGGTGGGCATTCTGCCGGTCCGGAAGCTCCATGGGCTCACATGGAGTTCTGCTATCGTCGGCTCGAATCCTCCTCGTTCATGCCCTGCGATTCGCGCGTGGAGCTGATCTGCTCGATTGGCCCATGCAAAGATCGGTTCTATCTATCGCTCTTTTCTAGATTACGCTCTTGACTTAACATCAAGACTGCAATATTACTGTGTGACTATGTTTATGTTCATAACTCATGCAGATGAGCTTGGCTTTTGCGGCTGTGCTTCAGGGGGCTGGTCCAGCGTTTAAAGCGTTTACGGCTGCGCAATTGGTGCTTAGCAACTGAGATGCGCAACCCAGCCATCTCATGTCAGCACATCAAGATTATACAGCGCACGACTACGGACTTATTTCGCCCTGCCGAACGGCATTCCATCATGGGGTGCGATGTCGTAGGCTCGACCGTCTTGACTGTCACGAAATATCTCTTCCCAGGCACGAGTCGTGGGTCGTATGTGATGTCGGACATGCCCTGTCACAGCGGGTACGGGCCGCCAGCAATGCCTCGATTGGCCTGACATCAGCCGGTCTCGAACAAGTCAAATTCATCACCTAAGGTACATGTATTTGGGTCTGGTATACCTAATAGGTATAGGTACGCTTCTACTGTGAGTCAGTACCTTGAAGGATCATGGGATCACTTCGGGAGTCTGAAAGCGGCAAGATCGCCGACTGAGGCAGCTATCTCATGTACCTCGAGTTGACACAAAACTCCGTTAGCAACAAGGTATGGTGCAAGTAAAAGCCATCACTCTAACGAATAGTTTACCACCACCCCATTCCATTCACTTGTCTTCTCCGCATCATTTTCAGAGACGTCACTCTCAAGCTGTTACAGTCATGCGTTCTATGAATCGCCACACTTTCCTCGAGGAGTTCGAGTACGATGTTGAAGAAGACTTCGGCCTCGACGGCCTACCTGCCTCTTGGGCATCCGGAGAGAAATCCGGGCATCGCTTCTGGGGTGACGAAAGTTCATGCATTGCATTGCCAGATCAAGGAGATAGCCAGCCATCTAGTGCTGCAGCGGCTATTAGTCCGGACGAAGCTCTCCTCGCAAGCTCCATAGGGAATGTCATCACCATATATAATCTCAGGACAAGGGAAAAGCGGGCGGAGCTCTTAGGGTCTTTTGAGAAGGTTTGGAAATTGCACTTCGCTCCCAAACATGACCAAGGCTTTTTGCTGGTCTCGGAAAGCTCCCAAGTACAGGGCGGCAGCGATGGCCTTATCGTCTTTTGGCACCTAGACGAAGAAGGCCGGTGTGAGCAGAAGTTGGAGCCCTTACCTGTTGCGCATCTTGCGAATCAGGCTCTCAACGCCATCAAACCTTCTATCAAATCCTCCCACGACGTCGACTCCGCCTCACCTCTCTTCGACAACGCCCTGCAAAGTCTCACTGAAAGTCTACAAAGGCTCGACTCGGATCTGCGGGTCAATAAATTACCTACGCTCAAAGGCCACCTAACCACTTTTGCTCCGACTCCCTTCGACAGCGCCGGCAAACGCATGTTAGTTACAACGAACAATCGCACAACGCAACATGGCATGCGGCCTTTACCTGAGCTGCCGGCCATTCAGGTCTACGACGTTAGTACACGAAGCCCCATCCACACCCTCAGAGGCCACGAAGACGCTATAATGTATGCAGCCTTCAGTCCCGACGGCCGCACAATCGCCACAGCGTCTTGGGATAAGATGTTCCTGCTTTGGGACGCTGAGAGTGGGGACTGTCTCCACGTCATCGGGCCTACCGGTGGACAGAATTGGTCAGGAGCCTGGTCGCCGGACTCGAGGCACGTCCTGTTAAGCGGTATGAGCAGGCAAGAAGGAGTACCAGGGACTAAACCAACAGTTGCGGTGTACGACAGGGAGACTGGACAGCAAGTGGCGAAGCTAGAGGACGAGCGCCTGAATGACTGGGCAAGGCGCTTCTCCTG
This sequence comes from Zalaria sp. Him3, assembly GCA_027923365.1. Lineage (NCBI taxonomy): Eukaryota > Fungi > Ascomycota > Dothideomycetes > Dothideales > Zalariaceae > Zalaria > Zalaria sp. Him3. The sequence continues at coordinate 443,898 of BPUN01000015.1, read as the reverse complement.
GTGCCAGAATGGGGACTTCGTTGCGGTGGCAAGCGGTGTCCAGGTATGGATCTGGGATCCGTTCAAGAATCGTGTGATCTGCCATTTCCAGATCAAGATTACTGATCGGATGTTGAAGTCATTTGCGACTGTGAGTCGGGTGCAATGGGTTGATGGAGGGAACAAGCTAGTTGTCGTGACCGGTGATGAGACAGTGGAGATATGGGACAGGGTTGAGAATGTTCGGTGGAGGCTTCAGCGACCCAAAGGGACACAGCTCTCATCGTCTGGTTCGAATGTGTTCTGGCTGAAGGGCATACAGCTGGCTGTGCTCAATGGGGATGGCAATATGCGCTTCTGGAACCTATGAGCGACATGCGGGCGGAACATGTGCCAGATCCAGCTTTGAATGGATTCCAGCTTGACGCAATGCGGAACGCGTTCTCGCCGCGGCTACGTGTCCATGCCAGAGACCTGTCATCGCTATGATCGCTTGGGCAGATTCTGACAGGGATCGCTGAAGATCAGTGCCTGTTTTGAGCATCCCCTCAGTTTAGAGCAATGCTGTCCGATTACTTAGCGCACATATGGACGGCTCAGTCAAGAGTCTGGATGGCTCTGGCAGAACATGGCGTCTGCGAACTGGAGCTGAGAAAGGGTACAAGACTACAAGTAAACTATAAGGTAAGGTAAGATCGGTTACGGCGATCATAAGGTACCGCCGCTTTGGGAAGGCGACAAGCTTGGCGGAAGCGCCTCGGAAGAGGGCAAGAAGCTGCAACAGCCCGTGTCCGATTGCGAGCAGAGAAAGCTACATGCGGACATCTATATTTGAATGGATCGCTAAGTGATAAATCGTTAAGACAAGTAGCTATCTCCTTAGTAGCAAAGTATAATGAAACACAGCAAGTAAAGTCATGATCGCATGTCGCAGCAAGCTTGGCACGCCCAGAGAATATCAACGAATGATCTGGTCGTCCTTGGCCTCTGACGCCTTCCTCTCCTTCCTGCGCTCCAGCCAGCCACCAAGTCCACCCTTCTTCTTCTTCTCCTCCGAGCCATGATCTGGATGCGACTCGTGTGACTCGTCATGATTTGATCTCACCATCTGAGGCGAACCGTGCCGCGGCGGAGCGATATATGGAGTCTCCGCAATGGGCAGCGGGCCGCCGTTCACCATGTTGTTCATGAGACTGATGGCATTGCCGCGGTCGGTGATGAGAGAGCCGTCGTTGGGGCGGATGTACTTCCTCTCCTCGACGAATTCTTTGAGCGACGCGAGGCGCTCGTCTGGCGACATGTCATCGAGGCGCTTCGCGTGCGTGTTCTCCGCCTGGTCCTGGTCTTGGTCTTGGTCTTGGTCTTGGTCTTGGTCTTGGGCGTCGACCTGTTCTGCAGGGACTCGTTTGGACGACACTTTCCACATCTTGGCAGCCTTGCGACACCAAAAAGTAAGGGCAATATAAGGTACAGTAAAAGCTTGGTTTTGTGCTCTTTGTCCGTGCCGAGAAATGCAGGTGTTCACCAAGTCTTGGCCGACTTTATGAAGGTGCCTGCCAGGCGCAGAGCCCTCCAAGGTTCATCCTTCATGAGGCCATGCCATGCCACAGCCCCAGGCTGTGTCTGGCCGGCTGTGTCTGGCACGGGATTCGGAACCAGCCATGACATCGATCCCTGGAGGTATGAGCCGCCCGGCGCACTTCGCCCCCTCTTCCCGTTTGTGATCGTCTTCGATCTGCGACGCTCAAAAACGTGCCACGAGGCTGCAGAGTCCATTGGAGGACCTGCTCGATGTGCCTGCATATCGTTGCATCTGCCTTCGCGTCGATGATGCCGGATTTCCATCTGCACATTCAACAAGCGACTTGCTTCATTCCAGGTTGAGAAAATGTAGGTATAATAATGGCTATGATGGCCGGAGGCAGTAGGTTGGTCGCATCTCAATTGCTCTCTCATAGATGAAAATGCATTTCTCAATTGGCTCTGTCGCACTTGCGGCACTCGCTTTCGCGCAATCGGTTCGCTCCATCAATATCCTGGTCGGGAACGATGATGGATTTGGCAGTGCCCAGCTCCGCGAGACTAAACGGCTGTTGATCGCTGCGGGACATACTGTTGTGGCTGTGTCTGAAGCAGACAACGAGTCTGGTCAGGGAGGCAGAGCTGTCTTCACCAACAATGCTTCCCTTGTCGTCAATTCCGAGTACGACCTTGTGCTCGCCGGTGCACCTTCGATTGGCAGAGCCCCAGATGACCCAGACGTCTGGTACTATAACGGTGAGGCTTGTTCAATACTGCTCCTATAGATAGCAGACTGACTCTCATGAATGGTCAGGCACTCCTGCCGCCACTGCCATCGTCGGTATCGATTATGTCCTGCCGACCTTCTACCCCAACTTCACCATCGATCTAGTCGTCGCAGGACCCAACTTCGTAAGTTTCTCCTTTGCACCCTGTTCCATCATCCACAGACTAACCCGAGTCCAGGGTACGAACCTCGGCCCCTTCCTCTACACTCTCTCCGGCACTGCCGGCTACACATACACCAGTGTCGGCCGCCGCTACCCTGCCATCGCCTTCTCCGGCGGCAACAGCGAGCAACGCAGCTACCAATGGATTAACACCACGACTGCCAGTGGCTACGCTGATCCAGCGACCATCCAAGCCCAGCTCGCCGTTGATATCGTGCAGAGTCTTGTTAACAGCACAGCGCCGGGCCAGCGCATCTTACCCTTGGGCTACGGCGTCAGCGTTAATACGCCCTATATTACTTCCCTGACCAATGACAGCTGTGTCAGCCCGCCGTTTATCCAGACTCGTCTGACTGGTGGCGCCGACTACGATAAGGCTGTGTTCAACGCCACGAGTGGGCTGTTCTCATACACCAACATTGTTCCTCCAGGAGGAAACAGGTGTATCAATGGCAACTGCCTCCTACCTGGTGAGACGGATGTTCTGCATGATGGATGCCAGAGCTCGGTCTCGGTGTTTACTGTTGATTATGATGCTCCGACTGGTGCGGACCAGAATGGTGTTAGGGCGAAGTTGGCGCAGATCGTGCAGTACTTCCCTAACAGCACCACGAATGGGACGGGTAACGGTACTGCCTATGGCAAGTCCAAGTACAGATTTCCAGAGGGCATGTTCAAGAGCCATGAATCTGCTCACTAGCGCGAAGCGCGATCCTCATTGATTCAGCGCTCGACCCACGGCTATCCAATCTATATATACACACATGAAGACCCGTGCAAAGCTGGGTTCCAGATCGGTGCATTCCTGTGGAAGATAGGCCCATCCTTTCCACCCCAATTATACGTTTCCAAACCTCACATCGCCTGCGTTCTCGCACCCTCCGCCCTACTCTTACTTGTGAATGATCGCCGAGTGAGTCCAGCAGAGACATACGGTGCTCTAATCTGTGATCGCATGCGAGCTCTGGGGTATGAAAAGCACCGGTCCGCTTCGAGGAACTATTACAAGGAGTCTTACAACAGAGTCATCGCACTTATTCAGCTTGCACGCAATTGACACACACCCACTGACCATCTCAACACGGACTTCCAGAGCCGCTCCCGCAGTACCGGTCCCACCCAGCCGGAGATGGTCCTCACATTGCCTGGCCCATCCGGCCGTTCCCTTATTATCAGCTCTTCCTGGTGGACTATCGAGAACGACAATCGCAAATTCTCCAGGCAGTGCTTCCAGAAAGCGACAGCATGTCAACGAGCCAAGGTCGACGTCTTCTATGACCAGAGAATGCGCTTTCACTGGTCTTTCTGGGCATGGAGCACGCTTCGATTGCTGGATGCTCCCCTGGTGCCATGGACCATTACAAGGCCCCTTACCTGCTTCCTCATTGCCTGCTTTCTCATTTCCCATCTGCTATAGTGCGGCCGACTGGACTTCATGCGAGCCTTGCTATAGTAGGCCTCACTCTAAGGGGTGCGTTCTCTTTCAAGTTTTATCGCATACGAATAGCACGATGTAACGATCAATAGAACCGAAATTAATTGCTGTGACTGCTCTGACGCTGTATTGTGTCGATCTATCTACTGTGCTACGTTCCTCTTGCTCCTATGTACCTTGCGCGTACGCTAATCCCATGGGTACAAAGACCCCAATAATCCTGGTATCGAAACAGAAACTCCAAACACCATGCTGAAGGACGCTCAAAACGCTATGCCGCGGAATGTCCCGCCGATAATGCCTAGACGTCCGTGTCCATAGGCTGCAGAAAGCCCACATCTCCATCGTCAAAGTCCCCCGGTACAGTGCTCACCGGCTCCGCCCCATTCATCGAGACTAGGCCCTTAGCACGACCCCTTGGTTGCGCGATTGGCCGGCTCGTAGGTGCTCCCAGAACCGCATCCTCGTGCTCGAAGTACGCATCCAGCTCCTCCTCAATTTCGTCATCGTAACTCCTCTTCTTCTGGTTGTCCGGCGCAGGCCAGCTTGTGGGAATGGTGGCCACAGAGGCCATAGATGCGACGCTGGCCTGTGACCACGACAGACCGGGCACGGAGTCCTGAGAGCTGGCATATGGCGAAGAGGCAGGAGCAGTGGCTAAGCCGCCGATCTTGTGCAGTCCGCAGAAGGGGGCTAGTTCCCTCGCCGGCTCGAACACGAAGCCTTGACTGCTGGTTGCTGGGCCTGATAGTTGGGCCTCTACGGGCTGGTGGTTCTCGACGTCGATGTTGAGGGTTTTGTGGGTCTTGTAGCCTTCCGGCACGGATTTCCTCACACGCATGCCGACGTTGATGAGAGAGGATTGGATGTGGTCGGGTAGCGCTGGTGAGAGACGACTTGTGGTATTCGCACCGGTCGCATTGGCGCCGTTACTGTCGCCAGCTTTACGCTCAAAGTAGGAGGTGATCTTGTTGGGTTGGATATGGCGTTTGCGGGTATGGGTTGCCATGCTGATGAGAGGATTTCGACTATGCGCACGCAGTGTACAAAGAGTGTTGATGAGTGAGTGTTTGGATGTACTGTATGCAATTGTGCAATTGAGGTGTGCACGCTGTGTGGTGTGCACAGGGTGTGTGGTATGCAAAGAATCAGAGAGTTGTGAATGGTGAGGAAGGATGGACAGTTGGTTTATTGGTTGCTCCGCGCGAAGTGTGGAGGCTGGGACGACTGAAATGGGAAGTTTACGCGCCGATCCCGCGCGTGAAGCGCGACGCGTTCAAATTTTGCGTCATTCCCAATCGAAGCGCCGTTTTGGGCAGGAGCTGGAGCTTTCATCCATGGATGTTCTCATGTAGATGGAACATCAAACTTACCTACCTACCTGTACCTACCACAGTAGGCGTCTCAACACGTAGCATACAAACGTTGAGAATGAATAGCAAGTCATCACTTGATCTTCGACATTGCTGCAGTATCTGAAGATCGTACGCTTCAGTGTTCTCTCTGCGTCCGTCAAGAGTCAAGACTGGGCGTGCGGCCTAATAATAGCCGTCGAGCCATCTCAGGGCCAGGACGGGACGCGGATCTTGTGAGACGTGCTTCCCGCAGAACTCTCTCGTCAGCCTTAGACCACCCCGCTCGCTGATTTCTACTTACCAGGCCGCCCAGCGCATACACCTCCAAGCACGATTTATTGCGCAATCTATTCCGGACATCAGGGTTGGCCTCGAGGCATGTCACTGATTGACACGTATTCGGCCCAGCCGATATGCTTCTGCCGATCTCGTATTGACGGGAGAGCAATAGCTGGGGCGGGAAGAACACTCGCCTTAGGGACTCCCGCCGCTATGGAACTCCAACCTTATGGCCGACCAGGCCGAACCCCTGCTTGAAACCGAGGCATAATCGGCAGACAGCAAAGTTCTTCTTCCGAGCATGTGTTATCCTCCGTAGTCCGTACCATGGTTGGGTTTCTGCGAGTTCTGTTATGATAGACTTCGCCCCCTTGTCGACGGATATCACGTTGTTCTCGGGTGCGCAGGTACGTAGCAGATGTGATTCGAGCCCTGTCAAACTGTTGGGAACACGACATGTCTCGTTTTCGTGCACGATTCATAGCATTTTCACTTTGTCATACCAGTCAGCTGGGGCCGGGCCAGTAGATCAGCCATCATTGGCGGGGAACATTACAAGATGCTGTCCTTCGAGCATCTGGGACGGCTGACTCCGGTTACAGAGCCGCTCTTGAATGGTTGATCCAGGAACGCGGTACGAACGAGCCGGCCTCGCATCCACGCGCGTCCACTCCGCATCCTTCCCCACGTTCTCGACGCTCTGTGGCTTGCTGCTGGAACGAGTGTTTGCGTCGATTGGAACTCGCCTTGGCCTTTTCTTTACCGCTGCTGCACCTGCATTACACATATGGCAGAGCCCAGTCCCAGACATACATCGGCCAGACACGCGAGGGCGAGATCTCTCCCGTCTCTTTTCCTATTTAGGACCCCCAGTCTGCCGCGTATGCATGCAGACATCCTGCTTCCGTAGAGACGACATCCTTGATCAGACTAGCCCTACAGCATCATGACAACGAACCTCAAGTGTAGGTTCAACCGCTTTGGCTTGGAGTACGACGCCATTGAACCATCCAAGAGTCAATATGGTGTGCTTACATTATTACACTTTGAACTGTCAGGTCCTGCAGCGGCTGGATACGACAGACGGCAGCGACTTTACATCGTCACCCCCGCGGCTCACAAGTACAGCATATTCCCATCCATTCACGCAAGTCAGTGAATATGGCCCGGAGGTTCTGTACCTGTGTACATGCAAGCGTGTCAGGCACAACTTGTCCGGCACCACAGACAGGTTGTGCCTGGTAGAGCTGCTCGTCCGCGACGCATTACTTGAAGACTAGGGAGCAGGATGCGATTCTATTCTCAGGTTTCTTGCATGTACCCGTATTGGTACCGGACTCTGTCCCAATGACGATACTCTCTCGGTCCACATGGAGGAATGACTGACTTGATGCCCTTCCAGAGGCTGTTCTTCAGCCGCGCCCCTTCGTTCATGGTACGGGAGCTTTCGCTCTCATGCTGGCATCCTGGTCATGCACTCCTGTCAACCTCAGCTGCAATCAACCTCCCAAGAGGGCAATGTGGACCGATCTGCGTTCGCCATATGCTGATGATGGGCGAATGGAACATCAAATTCACAAGGCTGCGCCCTTAATCCCTATCCTGGCTGCACGTTGTGCGGTCCGGCAACTGTCAGTCGAGAGGCTTCATCTCACTTTCTCCCCTGGTTCGTCATGCAGCCGTTTTCGTGCGCAACCGCTTTTGGCTCTTGCAGACGGCTCGACGCGATCTACTAGCAGCATTTGCAGCATGTTTCCGCCACTGGTGTACGCCAGGTCATGGCATGCTGGACTGTGGATCTCGCCCATCTGTGCTACAGAATTCCAATACTTCCCGATGCGCGGAACGATTAGTATAAAGTGGTAAGTGTCGAGGTAGGTAGGCTAGCAGACGCAGAGACGCTTCCTCCGAAGGTCTTAAGCAGCGGTAGTCACTCAACTGTTCCCTTTTATACTATCACTTTCGTTCAAAGTCTGTCGCTATTAGCAAGTCCTGGCCAACCGCCACGATGGTTGGGTTCTTGAATATCTTCGCAGTATGCCTGCTCCTGCTGGGAAATGGTCCTGTAGGTCAGGCACTGCCGCTGGATGGACGTTCAGGTAGGTTGGAGAAGCTTCTTGCCTTTTGCCATATTCGATTGAGGACGGGCTGAAGCTCAGTCGCTTGGAGCTGTCCGTATTGTGCAAGGGAGATCTGGGCTAATTCACACGATGATACAGCCTGTGACCTTGTGAATGATATGGCCGGCCGAATGCACGACCCTGCCCTTCTGGCCAAGGCAAGCAGTATCTGCAATGGATACTATTCTGCCCTGAGGACCGAGACCGCTGTCCTGAACGCTTAGTGAGTAAGGTACTCCAGTTTGTTGTCGGTTTTCTTACGATCGCATAGTGCAAGCCCGGAGCCAGTCAATCAGAATGGACTGATAAAGCGGGCTGCTGATAAGAAGTCATCGTCGACGACGACGTCGCCACAGTTGGCGGGTTATGGCCCGTCCAGCACAACGGCCACGCCAACGACAACAAGCAAGCCTCCGTCTTCTTCGTCATCGTCTACTACCACTACTTGGACGTCTAGCACTACGACTTCGAAAACCAGCACTACCACACCCAGCACCTCGAGCACCACTACAACGACCCAGAGCACTACCACGCCCACCACTTCGAGCACCACTACTAGTAAGACTACAACGACCCAGAGCACTACTACGCCTATCACTTCGAGCACTACTACTCCTAGCACCTCGAGCACCACTACTACTAAGAGTACAACGACCCAGAGCACTACTACGCCTAGCACCTCGAGCACTACTACTCCCAGCACCACGAGCACCACCACTACTAGTAAGAGTACAACGACCCAGAGTACTACTACGCCTAGCACCTCGAGCACTACCACTCCTAGTACCACGAGTACCACCACTACTAGTAAGAGTACAACGACCCAGAGTACTACCACTCCTAGCACCACGAGCACCACCCAGAGCACTACCACTCCCAGCACCACGAGCACCACCACTACTAGTAAGAGTACAACGACCCAGAGCACTACCACTCCCAGCACCACGAGCACCACCACTACTAGTAAGAGTACAACGACCCAGAGCACTACTACTCCCAGCACCACGAGCACCACTACTACTAGTAAGAGTACAACGACGCAGACCACTCCCACCACTACGAGCACCACTACTAGTAAGAGTACAACGACGCAGACCACTCCTACCACCACGAGCACTACTACTAGTAAGAGTACAACGACGCAGACCACTCCCACCACCACGAGCACCACTACTAGTAAGAGTACAACGACCCAGAGCACTACTACTCCCAGCACCACGAGCACCACTACTACTAGTAAGAGTACAACGACGCAGACCACTCCCACCACCACGAGCACCACTACTAGTAAGAGTATAACGACGCAGACCACTCCCAGCACTACGAGCACCACTACTAGTAAGAGCACTACAACCCCAAGTACTAGCACCACTAGTAGTAAGACCACTACGACCCCGAGTAGTAGCACTACTAGCAGCAAGACCACCACAACACCAAGCACTAGCACTACTTCAAGCACTACTTCAAGCACTAGCACTACGAAGACTACTACTTCGAGCCAAAGCACGACCACTACTACTAAGAGCACTACATCGAGTCAGACTACCACTACCCCGAGCACTAGTAGCACCACCACCTCTACCACTACGAAGAGCACCACTTCGAGTCAGACTACTACTACCCCAACCACTAGTAGTACCACCACTACGAAGAGCACTACTTCGAGCAAGAGCACTACTACCCCGAGCACTAGTAGCACCACCACACTCACGACTACAAAGAGCACTACGTCGAGCACTACAAAGAGCGCTACGACGAGCACTACGAAGAGCACCACGAAGAGCACCACGAAGAGCACCACGAAGAGCACCACGAAGAGCACTACGAAGAGCACGACTACGAAGAGTACTACATCGAGTCAAAGTACCACAACCCCAAGCACTAGTAGCAGTAGCAGCACTACCACCACGAAGAGCACTACTACCCCAAGCACTAGTAGCACCACTACCACCACCACCAAGAGCACCACCTCCAGCACTACTAGCACGACTACAAAGAGTACTACATCGAGTCAAAGTACTACAACCCCAAGCACTAGTAGCAGTAGCAGCACCACCACCACGAAGAGCACTACTACCCCAAGCACTAGTAGCACTACTACCACCACTACTAAGAGCACCACCTCCAGCACTACTAGCACGACTACAAAGAGTACTACATCGAGTCAAAGCACAACCCCAAGCACTAGTAGTAGTAGCACCACCACTACCACGAAGAGCACTACTACCCCGAGCACTAGTAGTAGCACCACCACTACCACTACCACCGAGAGCACTACCACGCCGAGCACCACCACCACTACCACTAAGAGCACCAGTAGCAGTACCACCACTACTACTAAGAGCACTACCACGCCGAGCACTAGTAGCAGCACCACCACTACTACTAAGAGCACTACTACGCCGAGCACCACTACTACTACCACCAAGAGCACTACCACGCCGAGCACCACCACCACCACCACTAAGAGCACTACTACCCCGAGCACTAGTAGTAGCACCACTACCACCACCAAGAGCACTAGTAGCAGCACCACGATCACTACTAAGACCACTAGCAGCAGCACCACGACCACCACTAAGAGCACGACCACCCCGAGCACTACTAGCACTACCACCACTACTAAGAGCACTACCACCCCGAGCACTACTACCACCCCGAGCACTACTACTACCACCACGACCACGAAGAGCACGACTACTCCGAGCACTAGTAGTAGCACCACCACCACTAAGAGCACTACTACCACCACCACGACCACGAAGAGCACGACTACTCCGAGCACTAGTAGTAGCACCACCACCATTAAGAGCACTAGTAGTAGCACTACTACCACTACTAAGAGCACGACTACCTCGAGCACTACTGGAACCACTACTAAGAGCACTACCACCCCGAGCACTACTACGACCACCACGACCACGAAGAGCACGACTACTCCAAGCACTACTCCGAGCACTACTACCACCACCACTACTAAGAGCACTACATCGAGTCAGAGCACCACCCTCAGCACCACCCAAAGTACTAGTAGTACCACCACCACCACCACCACCACTAAGAGTACCACTACGACTCCTAGCACGACCAGCCCGAGCACCTCTAGCTCGACCACCACTACATCCAAGACGAAGAAGAGCAAGACAACAAAGACGAAGAAGACGACGACATCTGAAACTACTAAGTCGAAGAAGGATAAGTCTAGTAGTACTACTACATCTTGCACTACAACCACCACAACGACTCCTAGTACTACGACTGCTACTACTACTCCTTCTACCACTACTACCCCTACTACTAGTTCTACCATCACTACTAGTACTACGAGCAGTCCAACCACAACCAAGACTACTAGCTCCTCTTCCACCAGCACCACGACGCAGAGCACTACCAGCTCAACTCACACTACCACGACTCAGAGCACTACCAGCTCAACGTCAACCACTACCACTAGCTCAACTCATAGCGCAACCACGCCTACCACTAGCTCGACATCCACCAGTACTACGACGAAGAGCACTACCAGTTCCTCGTCCACAAGTACCACAACGAAGAGCACCACCAGCTCGACGCCTACGAGTACCACAACGAAGAGCACCACCAGTTCCTCGTCCACAGGTACCACAACGAAGAGCACCACCAGTTCGTCGTCCACAGGCACCACGACGAAGAGCACCACCAGTTCGTCGTCCACAGGCACCACGACGAAGAGCACCACCAGTTCCTCGTCCACGGGTACCACAACGAAGAGCACCACCAGTTCCTCGTCCACAGGCACCACGACGAAGAGCACCACCTCCTTCACCACATCGACGACTAAGAGCACTACGACCCCTTCCACAACGTCGACCACTAAGAGCACTACAACCCCTTCCACCACGTCGACCACCAAGAGCACCACAAGCACCACCTCGACAACTAAGAGCACTACAACCCCTTCGACAACGTCGACCACCAAGAGCACTACCTCTTCCACCACCTCGACAACGAAGAGCACTACAAGCACCACCTCGACAACGAAGAGCACTACAACCCCTAAGAGCACCACCTCTTCCACCACCTCGACAACGAAGAGCACCACAACCACCACCTCGACAACGAAGAGCACTACAACCCCTTCCACAACCACCACCAAGAGCACCACCTCTTCCACCACCTCGACAACGAAGAGCACTACAACCCCTAAGAGCACCACCTCTTCCACCACCTCGACAACGAAGAGCACCACAACCACCACCTCGACAACGAAGAGCACCACAACCACTACCTCGACAACGAAGAGCACCACAACCCCTTCCACAACAACAAAGAGCACCACCTCCTCCACCACGTCGACACACAGTACCACGCCTAGCACTACCAGCCATACAAAGTCTACTACTACTAGTTCGAAGCCCCACACAACCAGCCATACAACTTCTAGTACGAAAAAGACTTGGACCACAAAGCCTTCGACTACCCCGAGCACCACAGAATCTACTACTACAAGCAAGACCTCAACCACGAAGCATCATACCACTCCGACGACTACCACAAAGAAGACCTCGACCACGAAGCATTTCACCACTCCGACGACGAAGTCCACTACAAAAAAGAAGACCTGGACTACTACGACCAAATCGACGACCAAATCGGCGACCAAGTCTACGACCAAATCGACGGCAACGACTACAAGCAAGAAAGGCAATTATTAGTCTACCGCCACATTCACGTCGTCAGCTCGTGGCGGCTATCAAAGCACATGGGAGATATATATATGAGGAAAAGTCCATCGACGCGAATCTTCCAGGCTGGGGAGACTTTCAGGCCGGGATTTGTTCGTTTCAATCTCGCAGTAACTACACTCTTTGAGCCTGCAATGAAAATTTGAGTGTGGAGGAGAAGTTTGTTCCACATTCTGTTTTGGAGTTTTACTGGTCATTTATCGGTTATCTTCGCTTCATAAAAGGCTTGTACCAAGCACAATTAGTACAGTAATGATACTACAACTGAATGGCATATGCAGCTTCCGCGGGCGTACAGTACCTAAGGTACTTACTCATCAGCTTGTTGTGCTCAATTTTACGTATGCGGACGGAACAGACGGAGTCGAATGAAACGCTTCACGTGTCAGCTCCCCCACAAACGAGAAGCTTTGAGCAAGCTTTGCCAAGAGTGATCACCGATGACGTTGACAGATCGATGCAAGCGCCAGGCACGGCACCCGCAAGCTTGCGACACCCTTCTGCTCGTTCCAAGCTACATCCCTGCCTCATTCCTGCTTCCTGAAACCTGTAACACTCCTCCTCACATTCAAGACCCTCAGCTCAGCAATCTCATACCTCACCTCCTACAATTCTAATCTTCACTCAATCACCACAACTTTGCAAGAAGGCCCATCAACGTCATCATGGTTCATCTCGGTCAGGTCGACAATGACCATGAAGTGAACAAGCCCCTGGTTGACGGGCTTGAGAACGTCCAATTGGGCCCTCCAGGCTCTGATGGGGACGACGAGATCACTGCTAGTGTCTATGGCTCTCGTTTTGCGGCACAGGATCTGCCCAGGCACGAGATGCCGGACGGTGAGATGCCAAAGGAGATCGCTTACCGCATGATCAAGTATGAGCTTCTATCTCAGCCGTCAGAGGACTTTGAATGCTGACAACCTCCAGGGATGACCTCACCCTTGATGGCACACCAACCTTGAACTTGGCCAGTTTCGTCACCACCTACATGGTATGCTTCAGCTGCCTGACTTACTACGTTGCTTGATTCGACTGACACCCTGTTCAGGAGGAGGAAGCTGAGAAACTCATGGTCGATGCATTCTCCAAGAACTTCATCGACTACGAGGAGTACCCTGTGACTGCAGACATCCAAAACCGCTGCGTCAACATGATTGCACGCCTCTTCAACATTCCAACTCATGACGAGAACACCAACGCCATGGGTACCTCCACCATCGGCTCCTCCGAAGCCATCATGCTTGCCGTGCTGGCTATGAAGAAAACATGGGCGAACAAGAGAAAGGCGGAGGGCAAGGATTACAGCAGACCGAACATCGTCATGAACGCGGCCGTACAGGTTTGCTGGGAGAAGGCTGCGAGGTACTTCGATGTGGAGGAGAAGTACGTCTACTGCACGCCTGACCGTTATGTAATCGACCCAAAGGAGGCTGTCGACCTTGTTGACGAGAATACCATTGGGATTTGCTCCATCCTCGGTTTGACTTACACTGGAGAGTACGAGGACACCAAGGCTATCAATGACCTGCTCGTTGAGCGCAACATTGATTGTCCTATCCACGGTAAGATGTTGTCCTGGAAACATTCTACAATCATGCTGACTCTTTCCAGTTGACGCCGCCTCTGGTGGCTTCGTCGCCCCATTCGTCAACCCAGGCCTGGTGTGGGACTTCCGTCTGGAGAAGGTTGTCAGCATCAACGTGTCTGGCCACAAATACGGATTGGTATGACACCTTGTTCACGCACTCTACATACAGCACACTGACGCTTTTACCAGGTCTACCCCGGTGTCGGCTGGTGCATCTGGCGTGACCCCAAGTACCTCCCCAAGGAGCTCATCTTTAACATCAACTACCTCGGTGCCGACCAGGCTTCTTTCACCCTGAACTTCTCCCGTGGAGCTTCCCAAGTGCTCGGTCAATACTACCAGATGATCCGCCTCGGGAAGAAGGGCTACAAGAGCATCATGGTCAACCTTACCAAGACTTCTGACTACCTTGCCGAGAGCGTCAAGAGGCTCGGCTTCCTCCTCATGTCGGAGCTGAACGGCAAAGGTCTGCCTCTTGTTGCATTCCGCCTGGACCCCAAGTCTGGCCACAAGTTCGATGAGTTTGCCATCGCCCACCAGCTCCGTGAGCGTGGCTGGGTTGTGCCGGCCTACACTATGGCGCCCCACTCCGAGAAGTTGAAGATGATGCGTGTCGTTGTGCGTGAGGACTTCAGCCGCAGCAGATGCGACGCCCTGATCGCTGATATCAAGCTTGCGCTCGAGACGCTGAGCAAGATGGACTCTCAGCAGTTGGATCAGCACAAGGAGCACATGAAGGCGCACGGTACCAGGACTGGCAGGCACAGGAAGATGAACCAGCACTTCACTGATGAGAAGCATTCTCTGCAGGGCAAGACCGGCAAGACACATGCTGTCTGCTAAGGTGTTGACGAGTGGGAGATTTTGATGGCTTTGATGACCTATAGAAAAGTAACATGATGGGTCGGAAGCAAGGAGTTACTGTAGCTTGAAATGAGAAATATGATATCCCTGTATACCGTCTTAAGCATTATCCAAATTCTACTCGTGTGCTGCCCTACATCCACCAGCTTGAATGTGGTGTACATTGCATGCACCAACCTCTGTCTCTCCACGATCTCTGTTTGAGCCTAGCACTAGCAATACACGCAAGCGATAGTCGAGCTATTCTCAGACTGAAAGGACACAGCAAGACAGTCTGGGTAACATTGATTACTATTGCGGACCACTTCCACCAACCGAATCAGGTCTGCTTCTGGTATCTACTTATAGCTTGTGCCTGTGCTCAACCCCCACCTAAGACAACAAGGCCAGCAAAGCCGCGACAGCCAGCGGAATGGAGGTCCATCAGGATGATGCAGGACAGACCGCCCCTCGACGTGTCGGCAATCATCCGCGACAAGCTTGTAAGCGTGGAAGATGGGGTCACTCTGGGCCACCTCGTGGACATTTCGACAAAAGCCCAGCGCGAGGTAGCTCGCAGCATTACCCGCCCGATCCTGCAGCGCAAACGACCCGCCGCCAAAGTCCGACCACCACCACCAACGGTTGAAACAGATCACGAAGAAGCCGCTAGGGCCTCGGCGCTGGGGACGGAGGGGGGTGTGGCTAGAGTGGCGAGTCCTAGTGGTGCTGGTGCTGTTGCTGGTGGTGGAAGGCTAGGGAGGAGACTGGTAAAGGTACAGGGTGCGGTCGCTCATTGTTTCTCCTTCGTCGTGAATAGTTTGAAATTGGCTTGGGAGGAGTCCTAACATGAGATGCTGGATTTTGTTAGGACTAGGACGGGCACGATAGATATAGTGGATATGGTTAAGGAGGACGGACGATATACGAGGTACGCTAGGTCGTATTCCTCATCGCTTATGGTTTCTCCTTGCTCGTCGGTGGGTTAGGATTGGTTTTGTGTGAGTCCGGGTACGAGATGCTACTTTTATTAGGACGTGGATAGGCACGATAGATATATCTAAGAGAACCGACGACGTACGAGGTGCGCCTTCTCGTCTTCTTCGTTGCGCTAGGAGACGAGAGGGGATAGGGTAACGCTATAGGCTATCGTAAGGCAAGAGCTAGACGCAATATGCTATTCTTTATTAGGAGGCACGATAGAGATATCTAGAGAGGGCCGACGACGTACGAGGTGCGCCTTCTCGTCTTCTTTATCGCTCGTACTTCCACGTGGAGACAGGGTGACGCTGCGGTCACTTTCGCGCCGCCGACAATGTGCATTAGTTGATCACTGTGAGTCTTCTCCGGTCTTCTCTCTTATCTGTCGGTCGAGTTTCGGTGTGCATGGCAGGTTGAGCAAGCCAACATGTTCCTTGGGCCTGATCGTCAGTTGTCGAATCGGCCAAAAGACTCCCTGTATCGAAACCATATTGAGATATCGGCTTCTCTCACATGCTCTTGAAACCCTCCGCACATTAAGCGGTCGTCGTAGCGTGGCTTTCTCCTTTCCATTGGGTGGAATCATCCCTCTCATCCAGGGCGCTCAATCGCTCACGCCAGCTTGCCGTGCCACACCCTCACGACCTCAGCTAGCTTCTCCATCAATTCCCTCTTCCTCTCCTCCCCACACCAACTGCCCTGGATGCCATTCGCAACAATAGTCTCCCACTCCTTGACATTCAACTCAAACGCCTCCTGCACGGCACAGTAGTTATCCAAACAGTAGCCACCAAAGTAAGCCGGGTCGTCACTGTTCAGACTGAACTTGACGCCCTTGTCCAGAAACTTCCTGATTGGGAGCTCTGCGACCTTGGACACGCAGCGGAGGAGGACGTTGCTGCGCGGGCACACCGTAAGCATAGTCCCCTGCTTCGCCACCCGCTCCAGCAATGCCTCGTCCTCAGCAAGCCTGATACCGTGGTCGATACGCTCCACATTCAACACGTCCAGACTCGTCTCAATGAACGCGGCCGGGCCCTCCTCGCCCGCATGCGCAGTGCGCCTGAGCCCCAAGTCCTTGGCGCCAGCATAGATCTCGCTGAACAGCTCCGGCGGGAACGGCTTCTCAGAGCTGTCCAACCCGATCGCCCTGACTCTGCCGTCCTTGAAGCTCGCCTGTACGGCCTCGTCCCTGAACGTCGCCACGCACTCCGGCACGGGCAGGTGGCGCAGGAAACAGCAGATCAGCTCGCTGGTAATGCCGAACTCCTTCTGGGCGCGGGCGCGCGCGTTCATGAAGCCCTCGAGCACGGTCGCGTAGGGGACGTTGCGGGCGATGTGCGCTTGCGGGTCGAAGAAGACTTCGGCGTGGGCGACGCCGTCGGCCGACGCGTGCCGGAAGTAGTCCATGGCGAGGTCTTCGAAGTCAGAGGCCTGGACGAGCACGGACATGCCGATGTAGTAGTAGTGCAGGAAGTCGTCGAGGGAGGTGAAGCGGTCGTAGCGCGCCAGGAGGGATTCGGGCGACTTGAAGGCGTCGTCGTCTTGTGGGAGGGTGATGTTGTTGCGCTCAGCGAGGACGAAGAGGGTTGCTGGGGACAGAGCGCCCTCGAGATGCATGTGGTGCTCGCATTTTGGGAGCTCCTGGAGGAAGTTGTGGTAGGGTGAGTGACACATTTTGGATGAGGTTATTTGGCCTCGCTCTGGGAGTTCTACAGCGCTGATTGATGCGGTGATGGGTAATTGAAATTTCAACTTGGAGCCAAGTAGTTCTAAAGGGATGTAGAGTGATAGAAATGATGAATGAAAAGAGATCTCTGCTACTACCTATAATTTCTCGTCGTCGCGAAGAGATTTGCTCGCGCGAGCCCTCGAAGCACGGATTGCGCTACTGTACCGCAGAAGCGGCGGGCTCCGACGGCCACTATAAGACATCTAGAACACTGTATACAAACATGCACATAGCACTGGGATGTGAGCAACGTAGAAATTGGGGATTGGAGCACAGCAGACACATGCAGTGAACGTCGCTTGCCTTGGCGGCGTTCACGTGCGATCATTGATGTTCGGAGATGATGATGATGATGGATGATGATCATCTTAAGGTTCGATGTCGTTGAGTTGCACAGCCTCATTCAACCCGGCCAGGTCCCATACAGCCTGAAGTCAACCTTAATGCCTTAGCTCCCTGACGCCCGAGATCGGCAGGCTTATACGCAGAAGCAGCAGTTACGCTGGTCCGGGGGCCCGGAATCGGTGATGACCACAGTGTCGACTTGCAAGTCGCCGGTCACAACGGTAGGATATATCTCGGGGTCGGAGTCAGGCAGCTATTGTAATCATGGATGATATGCGGAACGGTGTTCCACGAACCCCCACAAGCGCTGGTTAAGCAAAAAAGAGCGTCGTCTTAGGCCCGGCCTTTGGCTGGCAAAATCTGATCCTTCTGATGTGGGAATAGTAAGAGACGATATGACTGGGCTTGTTTCGTCATTAGACGCTGTTCGGTTCGCGGACCCGTTTTAGCTCGCACGAATGGGCTCTTTTCCATTGCACGGTTACCTCCGAAAGCGTGATCCGTCAGCGTCCGCAACAAGGCTAATTCGCGTGGACCTGGGTCAGAAAGCACGGATCCAGGGGTACAAGCTCGGCCAAGACTTTCCCGAGGTCAGGTTGGTGGTACCGGAGAGTGATGGCCATCATCAGCATGATCATCCCATGCAATGAAGATCTTCTTTCAAGCGATTAGGCGTTAGCAGGTCGAGACAGCATGAGTCCAAGCCACAAGCGTTACGGTAACCGGCAGGGAAGGTGGTATGCCGCCAGACGGTGTCAAGCCTGTTACTTTTGCGTGCACGAGGTTTTGCTGATCGTCCGATGGACATCTGGTGAGCAATTGGTGCCAGCTACCCATCCGGTCGTTTAACTCTGCGGGCCGTCGGCCACTATGCAAGAAAGCAGGGACGGCGGGGCCATTGTTCTGGAGTGATCTTCGGTAATAAGGGCTAGAGGGCCGGGACAACATGTTTAGTGCAGACGGGACCTTCGCGGAGCATATCACCTCCATGGATACGGCAGTTACCATAAGTTATCTATCCCGGAAGGAGCAGGAAGCACACAGATGCAGGTCGATCAGCATCACTTGCGGGACAGCATTGGTCTCCATTATTATTCATAATGATGCCAGCATCAAGGACGGCGGTTGCAAGATCATTCCAGCCTCCTCTGCAAGATACCCTAAGCTAGTACTACACGGATGTCCGTGTTATGAGAAACGTGGCAGTGAAAGGACCAGACATGGCTCCATACCATACAGGGTACAATATGTTTCACAGGTGTGGCGCGTGACCCAGATACAGGTCATTGGGCCACCGTGACTGTGTAGCCAAGCTTGAAGCGTCCAGTAGCCTGGAGGGCACGGCGTCCACAAGCGTGCACATCAAATCAACGAGATGTTGACCACCTGCAAGTTGATGGTTAACGTTAACTTAAGTTAGACCCTTAGAGCTTCAAGTTGGAAGATTGTCTTCTCGCAATCTGCCGAGGCTCGCTAACGGAAGCTCGTGACGGTGAGTGACAGACGGCGCCATGGCCTGGATAGGAAGGTAGGTCGCAAATATCTCCAGAGGCTCAGCTGAAGGGTTCGGTAGCCGGATCGATCAACCTCGGGGCACGGAATGTGGAGCGGGCTCGTCGGCAAGCGCCATATGCTGCACGGCAGCCGTTGGGCTGGAAAGACAGCCGACAGCATGGATGTGGATGGAATCTGCACTTTGCTTCAAGTTGCGACTGGTGCGTGGAGCGTCAAGCGTGTGCCAAAGACGGATGGCACCGCCCCGCAGCCGTGATACGAGCCACTTGCTGCGGCATTTCCATTGCTGACCAACTGCCGCGAGCCGAAACTCGCCCTAGCCCCGTCGCATCGTGATTCTGGCGGAGAGATGGAATTTCGCATCTGCCAACATTGCAGGTGAACGTTGCGAACCGACTCCGGCTGCTCCTTCCCCGACGTCGGCAGGGCCTGGCCGATTGGGGATCGTGCGCGGACTGCAGGATATTGCCTTGTACCAGGGTACCACCTGCACCGTTGTGAAGTGATCAGCCCGGCGTGCATTGCACTCCTGCATACTGTACAGTGCATAGCGCTGGCGGTCGGCAAGTAACGAAGGAATGGAATGCACATTTGGCGATCATTCGCGAGATTCGCAACCTGTTCGAGTCGTTCGTCGCACGTTTAGACTTTCCCGAACGTTTCTGCCGCGGAGTCGTGACCGAGTTCGGGCCAGCGCACCTGCAGCATCTTGCGATGGACATGGGCGCACAGATGTGATGTCTCCGGCGGCACACGACTGGAGAAGCAACAGCGCCTCCCGGCCCCGGTTGCGGCTAGCCACAATACTCGGGCCTTCTCCACACATTTTGCCTGCGCTGGCCAGAACGGGAGGGGTTTCACATTAGGAAGGGTTTCAAAGAAAGCCCTGGACTCAATGCTTGGGCTTCACGGCCGAGGAAAAGAAGACTCTGCTCTAGTAGGAACATAACCAGAGACATGACTAGGCAGGTACCTGTACATGTAGATTGAAGGGCAGCTGTCGGCTTGCAGCAACGCAGGGTCACCCGCCTCCGTCTGCGACTTGCCGAGCCGAAGCCCTCGTCCACTGAGACGGCCGTGGGCAGGGGACTGTCCGCACTGGGCAGAGGCGGAAAGCCTGGGCAGAAAAGCATCAGCCTTTGCCCTTACGGCGTCATATTTTGCTCTACCTCTTGCCCGGGCACTGTATTCGCGCCAGTGCTAATCCCACCCGCGCTCCATGACTGGTCCACTGTATACCCGTCAAACGCCCCTAGGCCTGCCCTTAGGTCTGCTCCTAGGCCTGCTAGACACCCTAACACTAGTCCAGAGCCATGCGGCCACGGGAGACCGTGCGTGTGCTTATACTTGTCTTGACGTATCCGCTGCTGTGGCCATTCGGGCGCCTTCCCTCCTTCCCGATTGGCATATGAACCAGTTCAAGGACAACTTTGAACCTTGAAGATGCTCCAGTGAAACTCCAGCTTCCACGTTCCTTACTCTTACTCCCTCCGGCCTTCGTCTCACCTTTGCTACAGCCCTCCGGCGCGCGACAACAGCTGCGAGGATCCCTTGGCGCACAGCATTAGCATTTGCCGACCACGCGTGCCAGAATTTGCCATCCACTGTCTCGCGTAGTTTGACGTCCCGACTTTACTTGGTTTCTCGAGGTTCATCATAGGGAAAGAGTCCCGTGCCACTAATCAACCTTTTTCCATCTTGGACGGCCCTTTCAAACTCAAAAATCCAGGTCCAATTTCAGCCACACCGACGGTTTTACATCACTTCAACGACATCACTGTCCATCGTTTCGCCGAACCACGATTTGCATTCTGCGCAGTGTTCGCAAGCGTTCGTGGGAGGCTGTCTTCACTTTAGGCTCAGCACTACTCTGCACAGCCCGTCGCCGGCTCCCACCCCAGCATTTCCTTGGCGGCAGTCACGGCAACGGGCACTAGAAGCTAGAGGAGCACCTTCACCAACTAGCTAGACTACCGAGACCTTGCAGAGCCTCAGATGGGTTCCAATATGACGGGGGATGTTCCTCGATCCCCAATTCATTCACAATACCAACCTCGCTCGCCATATGAATCCAGCGGTCCGCCTTCCGATACTCCTCCCCACGGCCTGATGCATTCGGCGCAACCTATGGGCTACCCTATGCCCGGTCACCCTCAGGGTACTCCAGGTGCTCCTGCTTCCGTTGCCAATATGTCCGGAAGCTTGCCTTCTCCCGCCTACATGGCACCCTACGGTGTTGGTACTAGTTCCACACCGGTTCACGGCATGCAAGACAGTATCATGACAGATGCTTCCTATTCTGGCTCTCAGATATCTCCATCACATCAATCAATGGCTGCATTTCAGGGCCAGAAACGCGCTTATCGCCAGCGTAGAAAAGATCCAAGCTGCGACGCTTGCCGCGAACGCAAAGTCAAGGTAGGAATATCAAACGAACCGAGCCTAATGCCATGATTCTTGGCTGACACTCCCTTCAGTGTGACGCGACCGATACCTCAAGCTGTTCTGAATGCTCGAGCCGCAGCGTCAAGTGCCAGTTCACGAAGGAGACGAATCGGAGAATGTCCTCTATGAAGTGAGCTTCAACACATGACAAACAATCCTGCGGTTCACTAATCTTCGCTATCAGGCAAGTTCAGGACCTTGAGAAGCAGCTCCACCAGGCGAAGCAGCAAGTCAACCAATTGCGCGCCATGCTTCAGGAAAATGGAGCAATGTCTATGGACCAGCAGGCGCCCTCAGTGCCCCCTTTACAAATTCCAGAAGCCCCAGGTAACCGCGAGCGCCTGCAAGCCCCTCCGGCAATGGACAATTTCGACAGTGTTCGAAAGAACATCCGTAACTACACTAGAGGCATTTTCAAACCACCTCAACCTTACAGAGAACCAGCGCACCAACATCTCTGCCAAGACACAAGTACGCCGCTTCCGCCGAAGCATATCACCGATCGTCTGCTCTCTCAGTACCACGGCATGGTTCACAAACTGGCGCCGATGCTTCACTGGCAAACCTTCCTCAGCGAGGTCGAGGACCTGTACCGCAGAGGCTCATTCGTTGGCATACGCTCGATATGGAGACCATTGTTCTTTGCAGTGCTTGGATGTGGCACGCTTATGGATTCTCGGGGAAGCAGCACGTCTCCTTCGGTTGAAGGAAACTCTTACGTCGAAACTGCGATACGGAACATCAACACTATGAGCGATGAGACAACCATTGACCATGCGAGGACCTCTTTGTTAATCAGCATCTACTTTGTAGAAATGAATCTGAAGTCTGCAGGTTGGGTGTGGCTCGCTTCGGCAGTGAAGATATGCCAGGACGCTGGTCTGTACAGCGACGGTGGACAATACCCTCAGATGGAGATGGAGATGCGGAGGAGGACCTGGTGGTCGATATTTTGCTGGGATAGGTTAGTGTAGGAAACCTGTCAGAAGATTTGCCCGTCAAACGCTAACATACCTAGATTCTGTGCCCTCGAGCTGGGTCACTCCCCCATGATCGACGACGGCGACTGCGATGTGGGAGAGCCCATCCCCGTCGACGACGAGCATCTAGGTCCGAACGGCATCATAAAACCACCATCAGGTCAAGCCCGCCCAAACGGCCTCATCGCCGTAATCCCCGTTGTCCGCATCGTCTTCCAACTCAAGAAGAGCCTCAAATCACGTCTCATCGCCGCTCCGACCCTCCAAACCTACGAAGAACACTTCCACTCCATCATGGCCTCCTACCCACCCCCGATCCAAGTCGGGTCCAACGCCATCTTCAAGACCTCCGACCTCCTATGGGCGTTTCCCCTACAGTCTATCCAGCTCTTCCTCTACCGCCACAACCTCTCTCCCACCTGCCGTCGCGCGGAACGCATCGATGCCGTCGACCGCTGCGTCCGCGTTGGAAAAGACACAGCGCACTATATCCGCCGCGTGATGCAGGGCGCGCAGCAGTCCCAGCCGCCTGTAAGCTGGACCGCGCAGCTGCGCGCCCTCGCTCCTGCCTTCTTCTGTCTGCACCTCTGGCGCTGCGTGCTCTTCCTCGCTTTCAGGGGCGAGTACGGCGCCGCATTGAGTTGCGTGGCCGCACAGTCCGCCATCGGTGATTCGAGGAGGGTCAATATCGCCTGTGGCCGCAACCTAGCCTTCTTCCTGGACAGAATCGTTGAAAGGGTCAGCGCTGGACAACACAGTAGACAAGCGATGGACAACGACGAAGAGATGCTCGCGTACGTGAGCGCGGATATGCAGGGGGCTGCGGACCGCGCCTGGGCGTGGACGGGTAGCGAGACGGGCGCGAATCTGCAGGCGAAGATGATGGCGGACTTGGGCCGGGATCAACAGCAAGGAGTGAATGGAGTGCGGGATCACCTGACCCCGACGAGTGCCTCGGGACCGATGGCGCTGTTGACGGAACGGGAGGAGGGCGAGTGGGGTGGGTGGGAGAGGCTGGAGAATGTGCTGCAGCAGTTGGAACGGCAGCAAGGGCAGAGTCCGAGACCGCAGGGCCAGCAGGCGCAGAGTTTGCCTGAGAGCCCCTTCCCACCGATGCAGCAGGCGCCGCCACAGCAGGGCCAACCCCAGGCTCAGCCGTATTACGGCAACAGGCTTGATCCGGGATTGCACGGTCAGGGGCAACAGATGCCGCCGCCTACGAGCCCGCTCAATGGGCAGTCGACTCCGGGGCCGCAGCCGGCGCCGGCTCCGACGAACAGGATTAGCATTCAGGATATCATGTAGTAAGAGAAGGGACGGATATCGTTTGAAGTGAGGTGCAGCACAGGGATTGGCAAGACGGTATTGAATGTACGATCAGACGTGTAAGGATATGGAGTCATGATAGGAGATGGAAATAACGAGCCGGGGTCAGGGAACAGCGGGAAAGGGAAAGGGAAAGCGCACATGTGCAGCAGATGTACGATACCATGTTGGGGAAACCATAATATCAAGACTGAAGGGACGAATCCCTTCCCAAGTCTTTGCGCCCAATATGTGTCATATGACACAGGCAAAATGAGTTCCATCCCCATACCGCCATTCTCGAACCTCTCAGACCAAGTCACGTGAAGTCACGAATTCACTGATTGCAAGAATGGAGAAGCGCAGAGAAGCGCGTCAGCCTGCCCGTCCAGTTCCCAGTCCCGAGCGCGTCGCGGATACACAACGTAGAGCTCACTTGCCCTGTATATCGCTAATCACAGATAGGAACGGTCTCCAGGAGGAGGTTCTCACCTTCATTCAACAATGGAAAGGCTCAAGGCTCACGCACCACCAACTCCGGCATCCCCGCAAAGCCAGTCGCGAAGTACGACAGCGCGGGTTTCGTTCGCATCTACAGTAACGACGCGATTCTTGGTCTGCAGGGTTTCGCTGAAAGCGACCTACCGATCTTCAACCCAGCCCCTCCCGTGAAGCCCAAGGCGGCGACCAGTTCGCGAGCCGGCCCAACTTTGCAATCTACGCACGCCCAACCCAGGCCATCCCAGTCCCCAGCAGAAGCCAGCTCGCAGCCCAATCATCATCACCAGTAACCAGAATCCGCCCAAGATGGCCAACTCCGACCCTGTCGAGGGGCGCCGCAAATGGACCCAAGGCGAGCGCGAATCCGCGCCGCCCAAGCTGGCCAAGAACGTCGTGCCTGATCTAGCGGCGATTGATCACCTACTCTACGACGCTATTCACGGCCGTTTCTACAGCGCAAACCTCCCTCCAGCTCAGGTCGCCCTGTCCGACTCGGACATGGTCGCTACGCTGGTCCTCTATCGCCACCAGATCCTCACTCGCGAACAGCTCGCCGCCACCCCGGAAGCCAACCCCACCTCGTATCCTTCTCCCGTTCGACGTCGTACTGGACCGCACGCAGAGACCCACACGAGCATTTCACCGCACGCGATCGCTTGCAACGCGCCCGCGATGCCGGAGGTCGTGGCTAAGCTGTCGAGCATGCCCGGTGATGGAGCGCGACGAGAAGGTGAGGATGACGGGCGCGAGGGAGTGGTGGGCTTGACAATCTAGTGGCTTCTGAGCAAGGCGAGCTGGTCCCAGGTGTGCGCGGCGAGACAGTGCTGCTTCACTCGAGCGCTGCGGACAGGAACGGTCTGCTTGGAGACTTGCTTGAAGCGACTTCCACGTCGGTGATTGCGCTCTCCGCGGACCAGGCAGTCATCTGCTCGGATGCTGGGGATGTCTGCCTTCTGGAAGACACTGAGAAAGCGCAGCGCCCTTGGTAAGCTTGCCGTTGTTCTTGTTCCTGGTGTGAAGAAACTTCTCGTCCTCCTCACGTGCCGCTCCTTCTGAGTCTGGAAAGCCTTTCATGTTTGAGAAACGCTGGCTCTGGTTTTGTGGGCTACCAGCTCTGGCGGGTTCTTGTGCGCTGATCTCGAATGATGACACCTTCTGGCAAGTCCCGGGCGTCCATTGCAACGCAGTGAGCAGAGGGTGTCTTGACGAGCCTGTCTGTCCGTCTTCGCAAAGTCTGTGTCGGACCGACGATAAGTTACCTCGTTGGCCGGCCTGCCATCCTCGGACAGCGCCTCTACATCCTTCCTTTCGTACGCAACAATGGTCCTGACGAGTTTAGTCTCTGGCCTCCATCGCTTGAGCTCAACACGGACGACGAGTTGCTTCACGTCGACTGGGACATCCGACTCTTGTAGGCGGCAAGAGAAAAAGCCTGGAGGACTACGAACAAGAGCCAGGAACAAGCGAGGGGGGAACAAGCGAGCGAGCGGAGAACAAAGAGCTAGGAACACACAACAACAATCGCGATGCAAGCCCAACATGGAGGTGACTCGCAGGGCTGGCATCGGTGGAGCTTCAGATCCATGACTGGCAAGGCTGGCAGGGCTGCAATAGGGACCTTATCTGCCCAAGTCTCAACGCTGCCCAAAGTACGCGGTTTTGGGGTAGCGACCATCAGGCCACGGACTCCTACCACTCGTGCAATGCAAATAGTAATGCCAAAACAAAAGGAATCTGCACTATCTTCCGCACTTTGAATCATGTCTCCCCGTTGCGTACAACAAATTAGAATTCAATGTCGAAATACATACATGCACCTCGTCCCTCCAAACACCACCCAAACCCCCACGCCCAATCCGGCCCCATGCCCCCCAAACCCCCGCCCCCACCGCACCTTCACCCGCTCACTCCCAACCCTTCGGTGAGGCCGGCGATAATGCCAAGGGGGCAATGTAACAGCACAAAAACCTTGAGTCGCGCTTGATCCGACGTGACATGCGCGCAGAGCAGCAGCAGCTCACGGAAGCGCGTCACGCGACCGTGGTACTGTACATACAAATTCACATGCGGCACATTGAAAGGCGTCCGCTGCTGCTGCTGTCCGGCGTACGAGGAGGAAGAGAAAGAGCAAGATGTAAACGACGCGGTCTTGAGCATACGGAGGCCCCGACATAAGGCCCGCATCCTTGCCAGCATGTGCCCATAACCATTGCCCACATCGTTCTCCTCGGCCTTTACGAAACACGCACCCTGCGCCGCCGAACGCGTGTTGTCCACCATCTTGGCGAGGGCAACGTCGGATCTGTCCTTGGGCGAGTCTGTCCAAAAAAAGCCTTGAGTCACACGCTTGATGACCATTAACCGAAACCTCACGGATATAAGTTAGTCCCTTCGAGTGAAACTCTTCGAATGGAATATGACCGCGCCACTCCTGCGGCTCGCCCGACACGGGCGCGGCCGCACACGCGAAATGCAGGTACTTGACCTGACCCGACCCATCCCGTCAACTTCCAGCCCAACATGGGAAATAGGCAAGAGACGGAAAGACGCGACCATGCTTGCGAAGCATGTGCATGTAAGCAACGCGATGGGCCGTTGTGGGTGGTGGTGGCTGTGCAGTAAGCGGGTTATTGTTGCCTGTTTCCTGGCTGTTTGCGGTTATAGGCAGGGTGCAAGGCTGGATTAGGGTCATGTCGCGTGAGTGCACGTCACCACGGGTTTTTCGTGAAGAGCACTTTGATCAGCAACTTACATGTACTCTGTATGATGATGATGATGATGAGAGCTTGATGGAGTGTTCTGGATGAGCGACGCGAAGTCGCCCTTCTCATTGCTGATGTTACATACATGTAAATTTTGACAGTATAGGAAACGCGTAATGCTGTGCGAGGTAGACTCAATGCGATGGTTGCATTCCGTGTTGAACCAAATGGGTTCTGGAGCGCCGGTGATGATGATGATGATGAGGGTGCGCCAAAGCAACGAGGAAACTCCTTGAGCAGAACAGATCTATAACACCAAATTTCAACTCCTTCGCTATGCCAAAGAAAGATGTTCGCCGGAGGAGATAACAAAAGAGTCATGCTATGCTATGCTGAAAACAAATTGGTATCCCTTCTCTTAGATGCTGAAAGATTGCGAGTCGTGATTAGTTCACACACAGAGACTGGTTGTGTGGGAAGAAATCGGGTATGGAGGGTTTTTGTGCGTGTAATGAATGTCGTGCAGTTGTATTGCCGTGATATTGAATGAAAGTCGTTATAACTTTTCGAACTTCGATGAGAGAGCGTGGTCGTGTGAATTCGTGAGCGAGCGGCCGTATCATGAATGTTGTTTGTGTTTCGCTAAAGGAGGAAGTTGCGAGTTTTCGAGGGCAGGTCATAGGGATGTGGTGTGTTGTAGGTAGCGATGGATTTCGTGGTGCGCTTTCGTACTTTCACACAGCTATGGTGCGCGCTCGTCGATTTGAAAGGCGTGAGGGAATTTGATAGGGTGGTGCCAGAGAAGGATCCGGTCTTAGTGCGAGTGGTGTCGCACGTGGCCACTTGATCCTTGCAAGTCGACAAAAGGGCTCCTGGAGGCACTTACTTAGTTTTTATGTCCAGACGGTAGGAGGACCCGCTACGAACCCGCTTCGAAGACTTGCGTCGTAGCCAAAGACATCTTCGTCCTGTGCGTTATATGGTGTAGGAGGGAAGCCCGGAGAAGGCATTGCACCCCATTCACTCGTGTTGTAGCCGAATCCGCCGTACGACGACGAACGCTGACTTGGGACCTCCAGAAATGGTGAATGCGATCCTGAGCTAGGAAGCTGTGGAGGCTGAAAATGTAAAGGGGAAGGCGCAAATGCTGGGCTTATGTTGCCCATGCCGTATGAAGCGTTCTCCAAATCAAATTGTAGCGCATCCATGTATGATCTCTGTTGATAGGTTGGAGTGGTTTGCGGGCTCAACTGCGGCTGCGCCCATACTGTAGTTCGATTTCGGAAGCTAACAGCAGCTTGTCGAGGGAATTCCATCAGAGTCGCTATGTGTTGTATGTTGCGATTGAAGCCATGCTCCATCTGCATCGTGTTTGTAATCTGCAGAATTTTTTCCAGTGGCTTGATCGCCATGACCGCGCATTCTGCCCCAATTTCTGGGAACAGCGGCTCCAGCTCTAGAGCCGTCGCGTAGAAGTAGGCCACTGCAAGCATTGCAGGTCCTTGCGGTCTCTGCCCTTGTAGGAGAACGGTGGGAACCCAGAGTAACCACTTGCGAAGCACATACATGTGATTGAATTGCTCCTCAGTTGATTTAGCTGGTTCTGAGCCCTGTAGCCTTTGTACGTAGTCCAGGAGTTGTGCGGTCCACGAAAGCTCTGTTTCGCTTCCTGCTAGGTACGGACGGAGCTGCTGCAGGGAGTTGATCACAGTTTGAAGCACTGCATGCCGTTGTTGAATCGTTTGCGGCTGCCGAGGTGAATTTCGTACCGCTTCTACCTCATCCTGCGCAAGGTAATCGGCGAAAGATGATTCATGCCGCCAGCTGGACATGGCCGCTCGGACGGATCGGATTCCTGCTTTCAACGAGGACCAGCTTCGCCTATGACATTGTTAGTCACGTCCACAAAATGTATGAGTCCTGACGTACCAGTCTGTCGCTTGTGAGATGAGCAACAAAGATCCTGCCAGTACACCATCCGCGTTCGACCGGGAGAAATTGCCGATCGCGTCGTGCAATCCGCGCAACGCGATCCCGCCATGTTCAATGGACAACTCTCGCGCTTCAGTTGACTTTGATTCCCAGGCAAAATGACTTGCGGAGAATGATAAAAGTGCGTGCATAACATGCGGGTAGGTCGATGCTATGCTGAGAAACCTGCGAGGTGATCAGCAAGGGGGCTCCAAGCGAATACGAGCTCGTCGGTAAAAGCAACGGTTAATCATACTTTGGCGCATTTGTTGTCCACGTAGACAGATCGCTCGTCCCATTGCGAAAAAGCGTGCTCGTGAGCGATGATAAATGGTGCAAGAGATGGAGGTCGGTTTTGGAGAGATTCTGGGTTGGTGGGGGAGGAAACACTTGGAGTTCTGGGAATGGGAAGGCACCATTCTGCTGCCAGACGGAGATGCTCTGCTCCGTCCTCGGAGTCAGGAGCATGGAAGTCTGCTCAGGAGACTTGTGGCCTTCTGAACTTGACGAAATATTTTCCATGTAATCGCAAACGACCTGCGCCATGTGTTAGTATGAGAGGAAGGCGTTACGACAGAATAGGAAGGAGCCGGATGGGGATACCTGGTGTTTGGTACAATTCCGACTACAGACTGTTAGCATAGTACGTAGGATAGGTTACAAATTCGGGAGATCTCGAGCTTGCGCAGTAGGAGGGTGATCGCGGGCAATGAACAGGGTGTCCAACACCTGCATCTGAGCTCTTGAATTGGCTTGGAGGAGATCTCCTCGACCAGGCAGATGCAGCTTCCGCGTAGCAGCCACTTGTGGTTCTGTTCATTGCATGCTCCCGTGCCGATGTGACGGATGCGTTTCTCGGACGGTAAATGGGATTGTGCGGGGTCTGCTCACCATTGTGGAAATGTTTCGTCGCAGCGAATATGCCTCCGTTTGCAAGTCTTACAGCCCTTTCGGGATTTAGTATGACTCCTGTGGAATGTTGTCAGCCTGATGTTGTGGCGTGAGGTAAGCAGGCAGCAGCGCCGACCTTCTTGAAGGACCCGCGCCCTGGCTAGGTGGCATTTGACGACAAGAGTTGGAATGATGGGGGTAATGGTGAGCAAAATCGTGCCGGCCAAGGCAGGCCTTTTCAGTATTATAGACGAGATGGCTGAAAAATCTCTGCAACGGGGTGCTGGGATGTTACAGGTAGTATCAGATGCACGTCGACAAGTATGTCAGACTGTAGGGATGAGATTTGTAAAAGCGAGGGACTGTAGCGAGCGTGCGTTTTTGTCAAAGAGTGTGCAGACAGGACTGTCCCAGACGGAGCGCGGTAGGGCGGTCTAGGGTGGCAGAGGGTGGATTTAAGGATATTGACATCACAGTCCAACTGGTAACGGTGGTGGAGGAGCACTGAATGCCTGCAGCAGATCTCGAAAATAGATTCAATTAGCTCGGTGTTGGGGGTGGTCATGCTACCAAACGACCCTTCTTGGCCGGAGGCCTCCGAGTATTCTTTCCTATTCGGCTCGGGCGGCCAGATCTGACAGGCCGTGGTGCATCTCAGGAACGCTGGACCATCGCACGCCCGCGGCCTGAGGGCACTCAGTCAGGGCCTTCAGCTAGCTGCCGGCATGGTGCGCTCACTACGCTGGTGATGCTGGCTTGCAACGTGCGCCTGGCGAGCTGATCGCCGTAACTGCTACCGTGTTCAGCCCACGGACTGCAACCGTCTGCGATGTGACGACAGGCGAGAAGATGCGACTGGCCTGCCGCTGGTCGCGACTGGTGGGGTTCGAAGGTGCCCTGGCATGCAGCCCGCGGCTATGAATAGATTGTTCCGCATTCCATCCGAAGTCTAATTCGGATTCGACAAAGCTTGGCACCAACCTTCGCGAAACACATCGTTCCATTCGTTACCGCTAGCCACCCGGCCGAACACCTTTGGGCCTCTGGTACTATGGGGCTCTCGCTTGCAACGACCACCGTACCGCGGAACGGATGAGCCAATGTCAATTTGCAATCGTACATTGTTATGTGCGTCCTGGTCCCTGTGTTGATGCTCTATACATGTACAGTCCTTGGCCTTGATTTCCTAACCCCAAAATGCGGGGTATACATTAACGGACAGGACATGTACTCTATGCAATATATAAGCTAACACATATTTAAGTGAAGCAGTAGAGGTAAAGAGCAGCTTTATCGAATCAGTGTATAGATAAGGTAGTAATCGTTAAGTGCTCGTTAAGATATGTTCGCGTTCCTCTAAGTCGGCTTTTCCCGCTCGGGGTTAGGAATTTAAGGCCAAGGACTGTATGTACGCCGCACGGCGCACAAATGTCACGCGCCACATGCTAAATATTTATCCATGCATACCACCTACAGAGCTAACGCATCTCGGCCATGCTTACTGCATTTCGTAGCCGCCGGTCTCCATGACGTCTATGACAGATGTTTGCACAGAGTACCTTCATGTTGAGTATATACTCAAGTGTTTCGAATTGACACCGCCTGCTCGCCTTACCTGCTGCTTTCAGTCTGACCAAAGCTTACGGAAAGATGAGTAAACAAACAGGGCACAAAACACGCGCTTTATTGTTTAGAACAGGCTAGCGAATGAGCCTGATCCATGACGATTCGCGCCTTGTCCGCTGTGGCCCGTTTGGTGTGCATTTTGCAGTAGGGCGACGCACAGCCACCACCACCCGGCAGAGCCATTGTCACCTATGGCGGTCGATCTTGTGGTTGCTTAATTCCTAAAATACACCTTAGAACGTGGAGTATTTCGCGCTATTACAGCAAGCCGACCGCCAAATGGAACCGGTCCATTTTCAGCCTTCCGCTGTGCCCTATTACTTGTCAGGTCGCTACGGTCAAGGTCGCCCAAAGATGATCAACGTCGCTTGCAGGTTACACTCCTTCGACAAGGTCACGTCTTATGGACGCATCTCTAGGGTCACTTGCCTTTTCAAGCATTATTGGGCCTGAAACGTTGTGCTTAATGGGCGCACGTGCGGCACATATCACGCCGACCATTTGTCCAGGTGGGGAACTGTACTATCAAGGAAATGCTTCTAAGCATAGGACCATCAGCAGAGCTACCGTTCTCTCCTGTCCGCTCACTCTATTTCGGTATCTAATGGGATCCACGATGCATATATCGTATTGCCATGGAATGCTGGAAACCTACTGAGCTTTAGCAAAGTCCGCGCATGAGCCTGCCGTACAGAGTGCTCGCCCCTACGGACCCTCACCGATGAAGCACAACGGGCTTGCAGGAGTCAACTCCGGTACGACCGCTGTCTGCCCCTGGCATCAGGTACCTCCTGAGAGTTTGTCTCTCCTTCGGGTGTTCATCTGGTTTTGAGGGCACAAACAAACCGTCGCGCATCCCTCACGGCGAGGGAAGGTGTTTCCAGCAAGGTGGTTCCAGCGAACTGAGTCGGGTGGATCTACACTGACTAACAAGCTTAACGGCAAGTCTACCAAATATAGCTCATCGACTTCCTTCACTGAGTGAATAACACCTCGTATGGGCTCAGTCTTCAGACATCCCACCTTTGTGTCAAGTATTCACGCACCGACAAGCCAAGCTTTTTGAGAAGGTGCGCTTTCTGCCGTAGTCTGACAGACCTGCGAGCTAGGCGGCCGCAAAGTCCGCTCTCAAGCGCACCTTCTAACAAGACCCGAGCGATGTGCGGAGTGGAGTGGAGTGCAGCACAACGGTCTTGTCGGCGCCGTGGATCTAAGCATCCTTCGCTACCATCAACGGCGTCATAGCTGCATCCTGAAACACATTGTTTGATCTTCACTCGGCTACCAAGAGTCCCGAGAAGACAAAATCTATGGGTTCTTTCGCTGCTGGAGAAACTACGGCCCAATCCAAAAATTTCCGCACAAGATTAGAAACGTGGTTACCTGGTTGCTTAGTTACCGGTAAGCCGGATGTCCAAGAGCCATCTGACAAGCTTCAGACCGCCCTGCTGATCTTGGTATAACCTTGAAGAATCCAACGTTTCGGCAACCCCGAGTCTCAAGGTAATGGCCGTCGTTCGGTAGCAACAAAGTTTCCACTGCGATGGAAGAGGATTTGCCAGTCAGCCCGTTTTCTGGAAGTTCATGCAGTCAAAGCCGTGAAGAGGTTACGGCAGGTCTAAGTTTCTCACACGTTAAATCATCACGTGTTTCCCGCGGTTCGGAAGCTCGCTCCGTGATCCGCGCTTTTGCCGGCAGGAAGCGCAACATGAGTTTTCTCTTCAGAGTAACAGACGATGCCACCACGACGCACACCGACCTACATGTAGGTATTACACCACCTTGCTGCAATGTGACTCCATGACCGCATCCCGTCTATCGAGGTACTTGAGACGTACCTCGCTCTACGAGACTCGATATGGCATTTCGAAAGACCTCCAGGTAGGTTCTGGCTGGCTCCAGTAAACCGCTCCGCTGTGAGCCATTTATTGCAGGCTAGGAACATGCGTGATCTCGTGCCGCCCGCGTTCTGTAAGCGCTCAGTCTAAACCGGCAATATCGTCCTCTGCCTCGCTCGGCCTTCAGTCTTTCGTACGTTGGTCTTGAGCTGGATGCAACGTGTTTCTATAACATGCTTGTATAGGACAAGAATGACCCGTAGGTTTTTGAGTACGGCTCGATCGACATGATCAAGGATTACGCTGTAATTTACCAAACGGAACACATCACGGTACGATGAGGCATGTCGTTGCATGTGTCTATCTTCCCAAGTAGCATTGCGCTTTTCCTGGGCCCCTCAGGTAGCTTCTGATATCACGACGAGGCCTTCCATGGTCACTAGCTAAGTAGCCAAAATAATTGTAGCTTGCTTGTCATGCTTGGTGCTCAACATATCGCGCTCTCATGAGCCGCTTTACTGAGTAAGAAACGCGTCTCGCTATCAAACGAGAGGCCCATTCCTCACTGTGGCGGTCAGTGGAAAAGGCGACAGGTCAGCAGCACGGAGCTCGATCCTCGTTCTCGGCTACCTCACACCAGCTTAGTGAACGACTAATGAGATCCTGGGCGGTCAAACACTGGCAGCGAGGATCCAAAGTACAGGTAGGAACTCCCAGAGCTCTTAACGTTACCTAGTTCTCATCTTGTCTTGCGATGTCCCGTACCGTTCTTGGCCGAACTCCTGAATACCTTCTCAAGAAACGTAATTCGATATCTTATTCCCTGCCACATGCAGCGCACATCCTTAAGCACGTGTGATGCTGGTTCCCGGTTTAGGTCGTACGTGTACGAGGGTTGTAACGCGCTCTTTCCATATCCGCAAGCCTCGGCAGATTGATTTGTGGCACCTTCCGAGAAGGCACTTCACCTCACCTTTGAGACTGCTGAACCCAAGTCAATATCGCTTGTCGCGCCATGAGGATGTTGAGGACATTGAGAAGACATAGATTGGCTCTCCTCTCTTCTATAATTCTTGCTGCTACACTCATTCGAAGTTACGTCCACACGGACAGCAATCAATGCAGTGCCGTTCTCACCTCAGGTCAGTGGCTAGACGCATCATTGTCTCCGAACAATGATACTCCTTCAGCGTGGCAGCCAGAAGGATGCATGTTCCACAAATTCAAGCCTATGGAAGCCTTGCCCTGCTTGAGGCACCGAGTTGTCTCCCTGAGCGGCGACTCTACAACCCGCCAAATATTCTGGTCCATTGTGGGAAAGTCTACGCTGCAGGACACCGACGAGAATCGAGGAAAGCACGAAGATGTTCACCTCTTCGATGAGGCACGCAATACCAGCTTGCACTTCTATTGGAATCCGTTTCTGAACAGGTCGACATTCCTGGAGACCCAGTTCGATGAACCGTCACTCTTCCTTTTCGGTGGTGGCTTGTGGCAAGCCAAGTATTCCCTTCATCATAATCTGCAGGATGTCAATATCAACGAGGCTACCCATCTGGCACCGATTCAGGCACCGCATTTCGAGTGGTTGTCGGAAGAGCGAAGGGAGACTTTGCTGCCCGAAAGGATAGCGGAAATCAATGATGTTATGGAACACCTGGCAGCAACGAAAGGCATTCCGTATCTCACAAGCTTCGTGTCCATGACGGATGGTGTCGACGGGGCCTATGCGACCGATGGCGTACATGTTCAACGCTCGGTGGCAGACACAAAAGCCGACATCGTGTTGAACTGGTTGTGTAACCATCAAAAGATGGAAGTTGAAGGCCCATTTGGCAGTACATGTTGCCGCACCTACCCTCCATTCGAAAACATCAAGACCTCATTTGCGGCTGCAATGCTGTTCCTCGTCGGCCTTTTGTGCTTCGGTGGGATACGTGATCGATGGAGATCGACATGCTGCGCGCTTGTGAAGATCTTGCTCGTGTTGGCATATTGCTTCCTTGCAGACCGCACACATATATTCAGCAACGCTCAGAAACAATATCACGAAAGCGACTTTTATGTTCTTTGCGGCCTGGCTCTTATTATTGGCCTCTGCAGACTTCGTCGTATATCCTCACCGCCGGCGAACATGTTTGGAAATGTGAATCTGCTGCTCACCCTGGAACAGACGAATGAGTGGAAAGGTTGGATGCAAGCCATCATACTCATCTATCATTATACTGGCGCTTCACGAGTATACTGGATATACGTAATGATCCGGCTTCTTGTGGCGTCATATCTTTTCTTGACGGGCTATGGAAATACTTTGTCTTTCCTGGTCAGAGAAGACTACTCTATCATCCGCATGGCGGCTGTGCTGCTAAAACTGAACATGCTGAGCACGGCACTACCTTGGGTCATGCAGACCAGCTACATGGACTACTATTTCGCCCCACTGGTCAATTTCTGGTTCATAATCGTATACAGCACCCTCAGTGTGTTTCGGAAAGGCAACGACAGAATCTGGTTCTTGGTTTTCAAAATTCTCGTGGCAGCTGTGTCTGTCACAGCCTTCATCAAGACCTTCGGAATACTGGAACGCCTGTTCCATCTCTTGTCCCCTCTAGCAAATTGGTCAGCCGACGAGTTCCGCTTCCGTGTCAGTTTAGACCTCTACATCGTCTTCGTCGGCATGCTGGTCGCCATCCTCGAGCTACGCAACACCGGACATTTCGCACTTCACGAAGCCACCTCGGCCCCTGCTCCCTCCTCACGTGCCGCAAATTTACTCCCAACCTTGCGTCACAAACCTAAGATACTGATCGCCCTCTGCGTACTCAAGATAACACTCTACGGTGCTCTTGCCTCTACACGCACCTCCCGCGAAGACTACAATGCCCACCTACACCCCTACCTCTCCTTCCTCCCGATCCTCAGCTATATCTACCTCCGCAACCTTCCCGGATTCCGGAACTACTACTCCGCCTCCTTCGCCGCGCTTGGCCGCATCAGTCTCGAGACTTTCGTGCTGCAATTCCATATCTGGCTCGCGGCGGACACGAAAGGGTTGTTGTCGACGGGCCTGTTTGGCGATGCGAGACAGGGGCGGATCGTGCCATTAAATGGGTGGAGGAGTGGGGGACTGCTGAGGGGGAGGTGGAGAGATTTGGTGTTGTTGGGAATTGTGTTTCTGTGGGTTTCTGCAAGGGCAGCAGAGGCGACGGGGGTTGTTGTTGGGGCCGTGGTGAGGGTGGTGAAGAGACTGGGGACTCAAGTCGATACTTAGAAGCGCGTCCGTCTTCACCAAGGATGGTTGCGCTGCGGCTGTTGCTGAACCTTGCTGCCGCAAGACCGCTTTGCTTTCGAACTCTGGTGCGAAGGCAGGGGTTGCTGAAAGTTTGCTGATCATAGCTCCGTTACTAATCAAATAGTATCTATTCCTCATGCGTATGCCCACCACTGCTCTCACTGCCCTCCCCAACCCTCTGCACCGCCTCCACAGACGGTCCAGCGTGATCAGCCTGCGCTTGCACACTAACAGGTTTCCTTTCCCTGACCCCTGTCTCCTCAAAGAATTCCGCCCCAGACGCCTCCGCCTCCTGTGTCTCGCCTCCGGCCGTCACAACAGCCTCCCCTCCTTGGCCTTCCGCAACCTGATTCTGACCTTGACTCTGGTCCTGCTGAGCTTGCGTCTCGACCGCCCTCCTCTCCTCCGCCTCTCTGGCCTCCTGCTCCCGTCTCAATCTCGCCTGCTCCTCCTCCCTCCTCGCCTGGATCGCCCTCTCGCCGATCCCAGGCCATAGACTAGCGACGAACAACGCCGCCGCGCGCTCAGCGGGCCGGAGACGTTCGCGCCACCACGGTAGTTCCTGCTGCGGCTGTCCTTGGCCTTGTCCACCCGGTTGCGCACCCTGTTCCTGCCCCTGCCCCTGCCCCTGCTGTGCCCCTTGTTGCCGAGCCCGATTCGGCACGCCCACGACGCCCTCCCACCAACCCCTAATCGCGCCCTCGACGCCCTGTCCCACCAACCCACCTCTGATCGCCCAGAACGCGACGCCAATGACCAGGAGGACCAACGGTCGACGCCAGCCTTGGCCGCTGCCGAGGAAGAAGTAGGCAAAGATCAGGATGCGAAACAGGAGCCAGAATTGGGGCAGGAGTTGGGGTAGCAACTGTTGCTCCTGCGCTTGTGCCGGTTGCTGGCCATTGACGGCTTGGCGTTGCTGGGGAAGTTGGGCCAGTTGCGCCTGTTCTGCTTGCTGTCCCGGTGGCTGTGGAAGTCCTTGCGGCGCATGCGCGGGTTCGGCGGCGTAGGCGGCGCCGGTTTGGGGCTGCACGCGGATTCCGGTTGTTGGGGTCGGCGATGGAGAGAGGCCTGGAAGCGTGGTTCGGGAGTTGGTGGAGGGGAAGGAGCCGTTGTAGACGCCTTGAGGTGTGAAGAGAAGGGCGTGAGGGCCTGTAGGGGAGGAGAGGAGGTAGACGGTTGGTTGGGTGCTGTCGAAGGACTGGGAAGATGCGCTTGGTTGTTGACTGAGCTGTGGTGAGAGAATCCGGTTGAGCATGTTCGTGGGCGGTTGTTGGCCGGCTTGCTGGTTGAGGCCCGGGATCGAGTTGGCGAGAGGGTGTTGCTGGATGTGGTTTACAAGGGCGTTCCCAGCGGCTTCGTTCGTGCGGG
This sequence comes from Zalaria sp. Him3, assembly GCA_027923365.1. Taxonomy (NCBI): domain Eukaryota; kingdom Fungi; phylum Ascomycota; class Dothideomycetes; order Dothideales; family Zalariaceae; genus Zalaria; species Zalaria sp. Him3. The sequence goes on along the minus strand of BPUN01000015.1, from coordinate 405,609 downwards.
CTAGTAGGTTGTTCAGTCTCTCTCGTTCCTCGTTCGTCACGCCTTCTCTCTCGGCAAATTGTCTGGCAAAACCTCCAATCTCTCCCAGTAACCCCGCGTCCAACATTGGCGCCGGCGTCGGCCTCCTTTGAAACGGCATCTGCGGGGGATGATGTGGGTGATGAAAATCTGGGTGGGGGAGACCTGGGAAGCCGAAAGGCTGCGGGAAAGCATTCGGGAATCCAGGCAGAGGTTGTCCAGGCGCATTAGGGAACGTGAAGGTGCTTTGATTCACAGTGACTGAATAGCGCATACCGTTGGGACCAGTGACCTCTCGGGCACCAGTCGCCACACCGGGTTGCTGCCCCACTGTCGCGCCTGGGTGCTGCTGGCCCGCTTGTTGTGTCTGTGGTGGTATTCCATTCCCTTGAGCTTGCTGGTTCACACCATCTGCTCCACCGACCTCAGTGTTCCCGTCTCTTTGTGGTGGTTGGTCTGAACCAGTCCCTATCCCCTGCTGACCAGCTGCTGCTCTTGCCTGCTGTTGACGTGCAATGATCTGCTGGAATGCGGTAGGTGTCGGAACACCATGGGGAACTTGAGGATGCGGGGAAGGAGCGGAGGGAGTGCCAGGAGATCCGTTCCGCAGGGGCATACCATTTGGCTGTGTCGGTGGATGAACATGATGAACATGCACTTGCTGACCTGGTATTGGGAGGCCTTGAGGAATGCCAGGGATAGGGAATGGTGGCATTGGGAAGGCTTGTGGGAATCCCGGAGGCCTCTGTGCTACACCGGGTGGGAAGAGGTTCGGGTGTGGATGATGCGCGCCTGGTGGAGGCCCATGACTGGCAGGACGAGGTGGCAGACCTGGTACTGGTGTGGCACTTCGTGAAGCGGGTGCGGATGGTGTAGGAGTAGAGCCACCTGTGGGTCTCAGGACCAGGTGTAGAGAGAAGTCGCGTTGCTGGTTTACCTGCATCGCATCAGCTGATGATCACGTACACGAACGGCAGTGAAGATTACCTGTTGTCCAAACACTTCGGCCAGTGTCTGCGCTTCTTGCGACAGGAGACGGCCCTGGTATATGATACGCTGCCGATCTGGAGGAGGATGTGTCGGGAGTACGTTGGAGATCCTCCGTTTCAACTCAGCAATCGGCGTGCTGCTTGGTACATCTTTGATATCCCATCCTCCCTGAGGAAAGTCCGCTGATGGTGATAGTATCCTCAAGTTGAGCGTAGCAGGTGCTGGTCCTGTAGTAGGTGTAGGCTGATCGCCTTGAGCGGCTTCAGCCATGGTGACGCGGTCCGGTGGATGAGCTCGTAAATGCTTGGCTGTAACCCGGTCCTAATGTTGTGCTATTGGGTAGTCATGGCGGACTGATAGAATTGCTAAGACGAGCACATGGTGTAATGAGCAAGGAAGACGTGTCGTAACATATGTACTACCAGTAGGTAGGTATGTCGGAGAGACAGCGGTGTTAAGGCCAGGTTGAATCCCTTCCCGTTTTGGAACAGCCGCGGGAGCAACCGCTGCAGGGTTCAAGACCTTTCCCCAGACAGCGACGTCACCAGAACACCGTTGTTTTTGCGGCCCTAGTATCCATTCACCTAGGCGCGGATTAGGCCCTACAGTCCCTGCCTCACGCGAACCTACTCCCATACCACTCGGCATGCACTGAGGATGCTGACAAGCATACGAGCACAACAGGCGCCCAGGGTGGTGCTACGAGCCCATCATGCCCGTTCCGCGGCACCACAATCGCTTTTGACACCCCACCAGAGCTTGCGGGTGCGCACATTCACCACATCAAGACGGTTATACGAACAGCGGCAGCAACACCGCAAAGAGGGATTTGGCTCGAGGCTTCGCAAAGCTCTTGCAGATACCCCAATCAAATGGCAGCCTATCCCGGTTGCGCTTGGTGTAGCATTTCTGGGAGGGTTTCAATGGTACCGCGTGCACGAAAGAGAGAAGGCCCGAGACCTTGAAGAGAGAGGACAATACGTAGGGTCTGCAGGTGACCCGGGCGATGGAGGCAAGAGACCAAAGAAGAGAGAAAGGATACGGCCAAGCGGTCCTTGGCAGGTCCAGATCATGTCTACGCTCCCTCTGAAGGCGCTCTCCCGCCTCTGGGGTCGCTTCAACGAGCTCACGATTCCCTATTATCTCCGCGTACCAGGCTTCAAACTCTACGGATGGATATTCGGCGTCAACTTCGACGAGGTCTCGGAGCCAGATCTGCACGTCTACCCTAACCTGGCATCCTTCTTCTACCGCACTCTCAAGCCTGGTGTTCGTCCTCTGGATCCCAACCCTAACTCTCTCCTCAGCCCGGCAGACGGGCGCGTGATCCAATTCGGCACCATCGACAACGGCGAAGTCGAGCAAGTCAAAGGCGTAACATACTCCCTCGACGCGCTTCTAGGCTCTCAAGCACCTTCAAGGTCGCCTTCAGTCAGCGGCGCCTCAACCCCAAGTGGCACCCAAACACCTACCTCAAACATCGCCTCCTCTTCCTCCTCCCCTCAACCTTCTTCTGACCGCTCCCGCCGCGGCGACGAAGAGATCATCCAAACCGACGAAGAATTCGCGCAAGTAAACGGGATCTCATACACGCTCCCCTCTCTCTTCTCCGGCGGCAGCTCCTCCTCCGAGCACCCCCACTCCGCCGTCGTCGACCAATCCACCTCCTCGCACCCCAGCTCCGAATCCGAAGTGCGCGCCGAAATGGCTCTCTCCGCCAAGGACCAACCGTGGTGGAGTTCCGCGCCCTCGGACGCCGCCAAGCAGACGCAACTGTACTACATGGTCATCTACCTGGCGCCAGGCGACTACCACCGCTTCCACAGCCCGTGCAGCTGGGTCGTCGAGTCGCGCCGCCACTTCGCCGGCGAGCTGTACAGCGTGAGTCCGTACCTGCAGCGCACGCTGCCGGGCCTCTTCACGCTCAACGAGCGCGTCGTCCTGCTCGGTCGCTGGCGCTGGGGCTTCTTCTCCTACACCCCCGTCGGCGCGACAAACGTCGGCTCCATCAAGATCAACTTCGACGCCGAACTGCGCACCAACAGTTTGACGACGGACACGGCGGCTGACAGGGCGGCGGAGGAGGCGAAGGATAGGGGTGAGCCGTATTCGGGATATGCGGAGGCGACGTACGAGCATGCGAGCTCTGTATTGGGAGGGCATGCGCTGAAGAGGGGCGAGGAGATGGGCGGATTTCAGTTGGGGAGTACGATTGTTATGGTTTTCGAGGCGCCGAAGGGGAGGCGGCCCAGCTTTGATGAGGGCGGGTTGCAGGTCGAGCGGAAAGGGGGTTGGAGGTGGGGTGTGGAAAAGGGGCAGAGGGTTAAGGTCGGCGAGGCTGTTGGCTGGGTTGAGGAGGAGTGATGAGATGTAGCGGAGATTCTTATATAAGAGTGTAGTCTAATGATGGGATTGTTTTGTATACATGCAGAGATATCGGGGCTGCCCTGATTCTCGAAATTCAACACCACCTGTGTTATTCCAAGACCAACCTACTACTTCTTCGCAAACCCTTGCATATATTGGCGTGCCGCGTCTTCGATGCCAACCGCCATGCCAACCACCAAACACCCCGCCGTTTCTGCTATTGCGGCCTTGGAGTTCCGTGGCTCTGACTCATGCCGTTTCTTTTGCGACGTGACTCTGTACCTTCGAAACACCTTGCTGCCTCGAGCAGCGCAATATGGCTATCGAATGCCATAATGGCTTCGTCGTACGAATGCCCATAGCCATGTGCTTGCCTCCCATAGAAAGCACGAAGTGAGCGCGAACCCTGACGACAGGCTTGCGTCGTACAGGCTCGGCGCACATAGCGAGGCAGTCACTAGCCCACCAGGTGGGGTGTATGGGCAGTGGATCGAGCGGGACCTTTAGCAGTGTCTGGATGCTGGATCGAGTGAAGTCTTGCGCCTGCTACGGTAGGTGGATGTTAGAGTCATTAGCGAGCCTCTACGCAGGTCATACAGGCTCAGCGCACGCGGCGCGGCAGTCGCCAGCCCACGAGGAGAGAGTAGAGGTCCAGGTTGACGCAGGACGGCCCGGCGGCGGAGAGAATGGAGCAACGGTAGCATTTCAGCGCGCAGCACTTGCAGATGGATGTATCCCAGCTCTTCATGTGGTGCTAGCACGTCCCCATTTGCCCTTGTGACCTTTGTGCGTTCCCGGCTCTTCGCTGTCTTCGTCTTACCGCTGCGGTGACCTCGCCGTATTGCGCATGGCGTCTATTGCACAACTTGCGCAAGAAACGGTCGCTCATTTCGGCTCAGAGGCAGGAGGCAGGAGGTAGGTAGCCAGAGGTATCTTGCACAAGTCGAAGACCAGAGCTTAAAGCAAACACGTGCTTGTGCAATCGGAAGAGGCAAGGACCATTTCGTATCGTGGCCGTCAGACACATGCTCAAGATCGAGTGAATGGAAGTGTGGCAAAGCGCGGCTCGAACCCGGGTATTAAGGCATTGCTTTCGATGTGTTGTTACACATACTTGAAGTGCGGCAGCGAATTCACGTCGTTTACTTCCAATGTGTTGTAACACCCGACCCTCAAAGTGCGGCAGTGAATTCACCTCGCTTAGCGCGGAGAACACTGCCCGCCTAGGCAAGCAGCCCAAATGTTACAGTATACGTGAATGTGGACATGATCACTATCCAACACGGACAGACACGCTTCTATTGCCTTGACGAGCAACCATTACAGCCTTCGCATATGGGTCGCATCCACACGGATCTTTCTTCCACTGTGTGACAACAACAATCAACAAACATCCAGTTCTCATGCCTGCCACAATCCAACCTCCACTCCCATCCTCCCACCGCACATAAGCAGCCCACCCCACACCCAGCTCGCACCTTACCACAACACCGGACTACTACCAGACCTCTGCAATATCATTTACCGTCCGGCAGGGGAGACTGTCCACTATGAAGTTCTCGCGGCCATTACCCAGCCTGCGCAGCCTGGGCGACAACATCAAGACCATCCTGGCACTGCCAAGCGATGGCCCGGATCGCACACCCAATAAGCTGCGGGAGAGACGAGCTCAGCTTCAACCTCAACCTCAACCACAGAGACCGCAGACTGAGGTCCAGGTCCAACCTCAGACACTGTCGAAGTCCCAGTCTCAGCAGCAGGTGGACCGTGTCGTAGATGTTCTTGGTCGTTTGAAGAGCCCGCGTGCATCAACAAGCTCCCATTGCCGTACATAGTCTGAATCCTCCAAACCCAGTCTCAAGAATCCTGATAGTCGACCCCGTCAAACAAATCCAGAACAACCTGCAACATAGCCGCGCAAAGCACGCCCCCTTCATCGCCACCATCGGCCCCGAAGATCCGCTGCCGTTTCGAGACTGCGCTTTCCGTCGCCGAGGGCCGGCCTGTGGAATACAGATGTGGTGTTTGTGCTGCAGTGAGCTCGGTACTGGCGTGCGGGTGGCGGTTTTGCTGGTCTGAAGAGTTGATTGAGAGGGAGGAGGCGGCGGGGGAGGAGGTTGAGAAGGAAACGATCCATGGAGGCGGCGACGGCGGGACGCTACTACTGGAAATGCCGCAGCTGCTGGAACTGCTCATCGAAAGACGGTTCCTGGGGCGGCTCCGAGTGCGCTTTCTGTTATGCCTCTGGCCCATTTTTTTCTTTGTTTCTTGATGTTCGTTTAATCCTTCTACCCGACTTCTATTCTATGCGCAAATGGCCGGAAATGACTTGTGATGTTTCGTGAATCCAAAGGACAGGAATAAGAAGAAGAAGAACAAATGAAGGAAGGGGTTTTAATGGGGTTTGTTTTTCATGACCTACCCAGTCACAGGCTTACGCCATACTTATACTTTCTTACTGATTCTGGGAGTGTTTAGGTGATGATGCCGAGACCGGGCGCGATGAGTCGGGTGACTGGGCGAGACTCATGGAGAAAGCGCAACGCCAACGTTCGGCCGAAGTGAGTCACCCAAGATTCGCCACACGTGACACTTGTACCATTTCGGGTAGGCAACATCGGACGGCCGGCTTTGAGGAAGTCAGATGACATGGAGATTAGGTAGATACATGTACATCTCTTTAGAGACTCACTTGGCATTGTTGCAGCTCTAGGACGTGTTCGAGGCCTATGCGCCAGGCGTTTGGAGGCAGGAAATGGTGTAGAGGGAGGAGACTACAGCAGACAATAAGGTAGCAGGCACTCGCCCCTCTCCACCCAGTCACAAGCAGCAGCAGAAAGTCCTTGGGCCAATACGGTAATGATACAGTTTTCTCGCTAAGCTGACAGCACAAGCATGACTGTGTCGTGACGACTCCAAGACCGCGTCTATGCGCTACCTCCGAATCTCTATTCCTCATCGGTGTCGGTATCGGTATCAGTATCCGAGTCGCCTTCCTCCTCATCTTCCTCCTCGGTATCACTACCGCTATCACTGAGCTCCTCCACCCTAGCAGGTCTCCTCTTTGGCTTAGCCGGCTGGTTGCCCTTGAGCGCCGCCATCTGGCCTGCAATAGTATCTGTCGTGCGTAAGCATCATGCCCTCCTAATAGATATCGAAAGGTGAATGTGCTCTGCTTACCTTCCTCTGGCTCACTAATCTCGTCATCACTCTCCACCTCCTCCGCCTTACTCGGCTCCTCAATCACCATGACAACCTCCCTCTTATCATCGAAGCCAACATAACTATCGCAAACAAGGTGCATCTGGAACTTGTACTCGCCCGGCTGCGGCGGCGCCTGGAACTGCATCTTGAGTGTCTGCACGTTGAACGTCGGCTTTCCGGCTTCGTCCAAGATCGGCTTGTCAAAGGTGGTGAAAGTGAACGGCGGAACGGCGATCTTGCCCTGGCGCGCGTCGGCCAGGAACAGGTGCCAGCGGGGCGAGTGGTCGCGCGCGAAGTAGGGTGCGTGGGCGAGGGGCACTTGGTGTTGTTTCGTCTCGGCCTCAAGCTCACGTCTGCTCTTTGGGTCTGACTCATCCGGATCGACGTCTTCGAGGTCGGAGGGCTTGACGGCGGGGACGTTGGGGGTGCCTGGCGGAATGAAGCGGGCTTTGACGACGAATTGGACGAGGGAGTTGGGGATGACGTATTTTTCGCCTGTCACTTTGAAGAAGGTCTTTTCAATGACGAGACGGGGGAGCTGCTTTGCGACGGTGACCGCGGCGTCGTATGCGGTGGTGGAGATGCCGGCATCTTTAACGAGATCTCGCCGGCGAGACTCGGGAATGTCCATGAATGATTGGATGGTGATGTGCTTTCGCGCTTCCGATAGAGCGGCGTCTTCGATCTTCTTGACCGCAGTCCTGGTGAAGGAGGGGAGCTGCAATAGAGGTGGCGAGTCTGGAGGCATAGCCTGAATGATACTTTGAGAGGTGTAGTACACGGAAAGGACAGGCTGGGTGAAACCGTATGCGAGAGCGATGGTAGTGAAAGCCTCGTTGAGGGCCAGAGCGGTAGGCGCGACCTCAAATTTCTCGTCGTTGAGAACCTTGTCATCCAGCTCGACACGACCAAGGTATGCCCACAGAAGAGCCAAAGCCTTCCGTCGAGTCGCGTCGTCAATGTCTTGTAGCCTGTCCCTGTCCTTTGCGGTCATTCCAGAAGCATACAGTGTCGTCTCTCCGTCTGCAAGGATGCGCTTCTCCAGTTGTCCGGATCCAGCATCTGCCTTGTGCCCGTGTAGGATCTCTTCGAACTCTGCGCCGCTGCTGAGAATCTTGACCACGTTGTTCCTGTCGGCGCGCTCGTTGTACTCTTTGAACATGTTTCCCGCGCTCTTGACCAACACCTTCTCCTTCGTGACCTTCTGTGACCCATACCACCACTTTCCGACAAAGTACGGCAGCAGGACGCCCAGAAGCGATCCATATACCAACAAGATGTACTTTCCGTTGCCCTCGGTCACGAGAAACTGTGGCAGCGCGATTCCGAAGCTCGTTGATTGCCTGCCGTCTGGATTGCCGTATTGAATGTAGTTGTTGCGGATCTCTTCGTCCGTCAACGCCTTGTATGCCTTAATAACCTCCACCCAATGTTCATTGATCGACTCCAGAGTCTCATTCTTCGCAGGGTCCGGCCGAGCCTTGTCCGGGTGCAGCGTAATCGAGAGCTTCCTGTAACGCGACTGGATCTGCTTTTCCGTCGCAGACATAGGAACGTCCAGGATCTCGTAAGGGTTCCAAATCTTCGGTGTTGATCGCGCAGTCACCGACATCAAGTAGACCATGTATGCAATCATAGCCCATCCAACCAACGCCGCAATCATGCGCTTGTGCTTCCTCTCCCTCCTCTTCTGTTTCCTCCTGTGTCCATCGATGAGATCTGCATGTTCAGGTTGAAAAGAAGACTTTATCCGCGGCGCAGTGTTCTCTAGGTCTGAAATAGTTCAGTAAGGGGTTTCTATTCAGCGGATTCGGAGGTTGCGCACCTGTGCTTTTTCGGAGGAGTGAGTATGTTACCGGGATGGTAACGAGACCGGCGACTGTGACGATGAAGAAGGGGAAGAATTGCCCCTGGACCATTATTAGCTACGCTCCATATTCTGCGCACATCGTTCCATGTACCTCTTCGTCGTAACTGTACTCGCTAGACATTTTGACAATAAGCCGCGCAGCGGCCGGACGCTGTTTTCGTGTCCGCTCTTTTAAATGTTTGGGAACTCAGAAAAAGGTACTTGGGAAGAAGGCTGTGGAAGGAATGTCGTATTTAGCGAAAGGAAAGAGAGCGCAGCGCGTTTACATGTGAATGATGCTCCGCGTAACAGCTGTCTTTAAGCTAAAGATGGACCAAAGCGGAAAGTTGTCGGCTTCTGCCGCAGCGCAGCCGCTTTCAGGGTCCCCTTCATTGGCCTTCGCAGTTGCCCATATATACAGATAGGTACCTTACATGTACCTGTATGCTTTGCAACACAGAGGCAGTTAACTTGAATCCTTCTGATATGTAGCGCAGCCAGCTTACGTCGAGGTAAGGAGTAAAATTTCGCTACTTGTCTCTACCACTTTGCAGCGAATACGTCAAGTCCCGCTTCTTCGCGGCAAACAGGTCGTATGACTTACCTACCTATACCAGCTCTATGGTCCGCGAAGTTCCCTCTTCGCGATAAGGAGCCTTGGCTAGTACGCCCGAAGGGCCTTTCTACAAGGCCTCCGAACTTGGGAAATCCCTTACCATCCCCTCATCTGCCACTAGGCTTGTGTTCGCCTCTTCTATGATCTTCCACACCTCCTGATCAAGTCCTAGAGACTTCTCGATCACAGCATGCACCTCTTTGAGTAGGCAAGCAGGGTCGCGATTTCCACTTGCTACCATTGCTGACTTGATCAAGGGTCATCGCTCGATCAATGTCTGGATGACATCCACATGGGACTTCTGCATCCACAGGAGCTTTAAAATGTGACTTTTCTCCGGACGTCCAGGCATTGCTCCTCTCCGGATGACGGCTGAAGAAATCATCCGAGCCGCATTCATCAACGTGACGATCCAGCGTGAAGATTGTTTGCGCGACCACGGCTTTCGCTTGGGCGCCAATGCGCAAACGACGTCATCTACCCTCTGGCTTCTTCTGGTTTCCCAATGGGAGTCGCCTTAGGAGTATCCGGTCAGGAAGGAAGAGCCGGGTGTCGGGCGAGCTGTTGCTTCAGCGAAACCAGAACTTCTCGGGCAGTGCGATCTTTTCCGACTGCGGTGTGCGAGCCCAGAGTACAGGTAAGTGAGAGTCGCGGAGGTATTGCACCTCCTTCCTTCACAGCCTGGATTTTCGTGCCCTTCATGAATAATCTTGAGTCGGCTTGCCGAATGATGCGTCTTCATTTGCGGCTTTGTTACACCGGAGGGAGCTGGCAATGATCCCACATGCTAGAGATCTAAGATTTGCTGGAAACCCAGACAGCAAACCGTTACATGATCACGTGTGTCCTGCACAAGCCCTCAAGAAGCGCGACACGGTAGGTCAATGTTTGTATACATCCAGGAACGCGCCGCATCTTGCGAATGGTAAGTCTTCTCGAAGTACGTTCTGTAGAGGCGTAGGCGCGGAGGGAGGAAGTGGGCTGGGAGTGTCTCAAGGCTTGGCAAGCCGCGGCGGCCCACCGGGTCACTAGCGCCCCTTACATTGTTTACGCTGTCGATTAGAACCCCAATACCGTTGCACCCAAGCTTAATTGACGTCCTATAATGCACCCTTGCGTGTAATATGTCGCTTTGTATGCATTGTCACTCGTTTCAACCATTGTTTACCGCTTAAAATGGCATCTAACATCGGGCTCGAGAGCTCGGATCTCGACGCCCAGGATTTCTTGAGGAGCGTTCGTGATCTAAGTGAGAAGAGGCAGAAGGAGGATAATGAACGCTACGAAAAGCTCGAGGCCGAAATAATGCAAGATCGTGAGGCTAGACGGGCGAGAAGATTGGAAAGGGAACGATCATTGTCGCCAGAGAAGACGTCTACCCCTCTCTCACTCCGCTCGCAACGCGAATACCCACCAAGCGCTGCAAGCGCACTCAGCTCTCCGCGCGCAATGACTCCTACATCCAGACCATCGACACGTGATGAGATGCCTACATCCAGACCATCGACGCGTGATGAGATGCCGACGGAAGGCGTTCGGGCTTTCCCAACAACGCCATCAAGCAGACCTACTTCACCTCCCGCGTCTTCACATGCAACACCTTCAACCATTGCAGACAGAATAGCAGAACGGTCGCCAAGTCCCCCCAAAGCGTCACCGAGCGCCGCAATGCCAACCAGGGCTGGTACTCTTTCCTGGCAGCGACGACCCCAGTCTGGGAGCGTGCGTGGAAGACCATTGTCCATGGTCGCAACAGCAACAGAGAATAGCGCGTCGCGTTCGCCGCAGAGAACAGCAATCAGCGCGTCAAAGGAGGAGGCAGAACCGTCTAGACAACAGATAGCCGAATCACTGGGCGCAAAGGATCCAACATGGTTTAAGCAGACTGCAGACCGCGGTCTCGGCTCGGCGGCCTACAGGAAAAGCAAAGAGGAGGCATCACCGGATATGGACACCTCAATGGGTAGAAGGCATCTTCCAGGCCTCATGAAGGACGACAAGGCAGACGCTGCAGCTGAGATGGGCCCACCATCAGAAAGTGTGCAGTCCACCTCAACATCACGGTTCGGTTCCGTGAGAGACAGCACATTGAGTAGCAGATTCTCGACAATCTCTACAGCTTCCGAACAGAGCAGACCTGAGAGCAAGTCTCCACTACCTACTCTCGAATCTCAGAAATTCCCGCCTTCACTATCCAGCAGTCGTCCAACTTCAAGCGACGGCGAGCAGCTCGGTCTTGGTCGTACGATGTCTACCACCCAGACAAGGCTATCAGGTGAACGATCTCCATCACCAACAAAGGGCATGGGAGGTTTCGTACAGAGTGCTATGCTCAAGCGAACAGACAGTGTCAATAAGAGATGGAGCGCACAAGGAAGCACTGGCTTGGCTCGAGCTGATTCGACAGTAAGCATGAGGAGTGGTTATGGTAGCTTCAGAAACGGCGCAGCTGGTGTAGCCTCTTCGCATAGCATGCCTAGACTCGAGGGCCAGCCTCTTGAACTCAAACGCGGAAACTCATCAGAGGCTCCTTCCAGGCCAACGTCGAGTCACAGCACGCTCAGTAACATGACTGCTCTGCCGGAGACCGATCCCAGCAACACATTTGTCAAGCCAGCTTTACCTCTTCACAGCCGATCGAAGTCAGTCGCCTCCCTTAGGCATGCGCCGATCGCCGAAGCTGAACCACAAGGCTTCACTTCACCCCCAATGAGCCCGTCAAAGCGGTGGAGCCGCAGCCCGACCAAGGCGAGCTGGCTGGAAAGTGCGCTTGCGCGGCCGGAGTCACCCAAGCCCGCCGTGAATCAACAACCGAGCTGGATGACAGACCTTCACAAAGCGAAACAGCAGCGAAACAGCGCTGAATCTACTCTTTCGGATGCGGAGATCATGACTGCGACCGCCAAGTCAATGAAGCCGGCGGTGGTCGAGAAGCCAGTGAGCTTCGGACCGGGCATGCTGAAGAGGTCCGAATCTAGCAATCTTCGAGCCGAAGAATCTATGCGAAACATCACACCTCCTACTAGACCTAAGCCTGTCACCCTGACCGCAAAATCTGCGCCTGCAACACCAGCGTTACAGCAGAGTCCACCGAAAGAGGAAAAGCTCTATGAGGCTGAGCCTGAAAGCAAAGACGCAAAAGACCCATCTCCTGAACCCATCAAGAGTCCCTCCGGCTCCATACCTGCCAAGGCCTCTCTCACCTCTCCCTCGATCACCTCGCCCAAACCCAAGCCAGCAACACCGCCAAAGAAGGATTTCAGAAGCAACCTGAAACCGCGGCAAATTTCTGCAGAAGCTGGAGCCAAGGATCAACCAGAGTTTCTGAGTGCTTTCGGCAAGCTCAAGAGGACGCAGCAGGAGAGATATGTGGCCCCAGACTTGTTGAAGAATAACATTCTACGCGGTAAAGCTGGTCTTGCCGCCTCGGCTGGGCCGCAAAAGTCCGAACGTAGAGACGAGTTGAAGGAGAGCCTTTTGCAGAAGAAAGAAGAGATGAAAGCCAAGCAAGTTGATGGTACCACGGAGGAACTGAGAAGGTCTCCTTCCAAACTTTCACCAACACCGGCACCTAGTTTACCGGAAGCGCTTATGAAAAAACGCCAGCTCGGACGTACGGACAGCTTGAGGTCGACTAACGCTCCGGAGCCGCGGAGAGACATTACGCCGGAGGCTCTGTCGCGGCATAGGACACTGAAGGGCAAGCCGAAGATTGAGCCTCCACGAAAGCCGAAGTTTGAGCAGGCGGAAAAGCAGGTATTCACACCAACGGAGCCTGAAAAGCCAGTCGTCAAGGCCGAACCAGAACAACAAGCTCCTCTACCCGTCAAAGTCGAAAAGAAAGATGCTCCAGCATCCAGCAAGTTCGCCGATCGCTTCAATCCTTCCCTGGCTGGGCTTCTTGCGAGAGGTCCACCAACCCAGGCTAGTGGGCCTTCGCCGCGCTCGACAAGTCCAGTACCTAGTGTGAGGAGCAGCAGGCCTGCAGTAAACGCGGACTCCGCCGAGCCAGGAGAGGGCGCAGCTCTTACACACATGACGAAGAATCGCGCCAAGGGACCGAAGAGGCGGAAACCGAATGCTAAGAACACTGCGCCAGAGCTAGTAAGAGAGGAGAGCAAACCGCAACCTATCACAGTGCAGAAGCGTCCGGAGCCCATTACTGTCGAGAAACGCATGTCTGCACAGCTCGTCAAACCAAGCGATGTGTTGCCCAGCTCGCCGACCACAAAAATGCCACTGCAGCCAGCACCAAAGTCTGCCGCAGCGCGGGCGGTCTCGATTAGTATGTCGCCTGCTCGCTCTGAGCAAGAGAAGGAGAAGCCCGCTACCCCAACGAAGTCTGCGTCATTGTCACTGAAAGAGAGCCCGAGGCAGACTACACCGAAGCGTCTATCAAGCCAACTCGCGTCACCGAGCAAGCCTGCACCGCCTTCCGCCAGCCGCAAGCCATCAACTCCTGTACGCTCCTTGCCCGTGGAGACAACAACGCCTGGGCCGAGTATCAGCGAGCCGGAATCACCAGCAGTCAGGAGCTTGAGGGCTAGGGAGCCTGCCGATGCCGACAAAGAGAATTCTAATGGCTCAGCAGTCAAGAACCGTGCCGCGACTTGGGGAATGCCCAGGCAGGCATCGGCATCAAAGCGTAGTTCGCCAATCGCGCTTCCGACGAAGAAGGACGAGGAGGCTGCGATGAAGGCTGCAGGCTTACTGTCCTCCTCGCCACTTAGGTACAAGGCTGCCTCTCCTACAGGCCTCGGTATCACGACGCAAGAGTCGCCCAAAGGACAAGAGAAAACGGACTTGCCACTCTCGCCACCATCCAGCGCTGGACTGCCGCCCAAACCTCCTACGAAGAGCTCGAGGGTGGTTAGCGGGGCCATGGATAAGCGTCTGAGCTCGAGAGGTGAGCATTTCATTTGAAGTACACCCTCCATAACCGCTCTCATGACCACGAACGACCGCTCTTGTATTGCATAAAGATATATCAATATATTTATCCGTCTCGATTCTGATGTTTACGCACAGTCTGAACATTCTCCTTTCTCTGCCCTGCCGCACGTTCAACCGAGCGAGCAAGCTAATACCGCTTCCGTGAGCAGACCTCTCACACTTTTCTCCAGCGTCTCTATATGAGCCTGAGCGGCTCCTAAAGGGCTACTTTGGCGGCGAGATACCTGCATCCGGTTCTCCGTTCGATATCGACACTCATGCCATCCTTACCGCGCGGCCCGACGATGGCAGCTCCGTCAGGACCCTCCGCAAAACAATACAGGAGATTACTTCTGACGGCAAATTCGCTGCTCTCCCAAGCCAGGAGGAGCATATCCTATATTCGAACTCCATGTACATCCTAAACCACGTCTACAGCAATCCTGGCGGCGCACGCGGTACAGAAGTCTTCCTCTGGGCCGGCGCCGACGTCTCACCTTCAGCCGTTGAAGACGCGCAGCTCTTCGCGCGCCGCGTGGCTAAGGAAGCTGGCGTCAAGACCACGCCTCCTGTGACCGCGGTCCGGCAGTATGGTGAGCCTGGCCGCTTCTTCGCCGCACTCGGCGGTATCGTCGTCACGCGACGCGGTGCCTGTGGTGACGGCGCTACTAGACCGTATATGCTTTGTGGACGTCCGCACTTGGGCCACATGGCGTTTGATGAGGTGGAGTTGAACGTGGGCGAGCTCTGGGCCGGGTTCCCATATCTGGTCGTTGAGCGCAGGACTCTAACCGAGACTCGTGTGTGGGTGTGGAAGGGACGGGGCATTGGGGCCGAGGCAATCGGATGTGCGAGATTAGTCGGGATGGATCTAGGCAGGGGCGATATCGTGGAGATTGAGCAGGGGCAGGAGAGACGCTACAAAGACTTCCTCGCTCTGTTCGTCAACGCGGGGGACATGTTGAAGACCACGGGGCTGGACACGCAAGGTGAAAAGGACAACGACACACGCACAGCCCCCACCCAACCCCAAAGACTCTTCCACATCTTCGCCTCCTTACCGCGCCAATCCTCCGCCGCCGCCCTCTTCGCAGCTCCCTTCAACTACCTCGCCCGCCGCCCCTCCTGGAACGGTCGCAGCTCACCCAGCCGGCCCACCTCCTCCGCCTCCGCCACCGCCTCCTCTCCCGCCCTCTCCCCCTCCCTCGACTCCGCGAGCCTCAAAACGCACATCCGCGAGCTCGTCCCGGCCACGCAACTCGCGCTCGAGCCCGAGAACCTGTTCGTGCTAGACGACGGGTCAGAGGTGCTGGTGCTGCCGGGCCCGCTGCTGAGCCAGCAGCCGCACTGGCAACATGCGTTCGTGCAGGCGTGTGCGTTTGCGGCTGACTATGTGATTTTGGCCGCGAGTGCCGAGGATAGGCCTGCTGTGCCCGGCACCGCTGTTGTGCTTGGGGGGCTGCCGATGAGGGCTAGGATGAGGTTTAGGGGCTGGGATGGGAGGAGGGGCGTTTGGGGTGCTGGGGCGCTTATGGCTGGGCGCAGAGGTGGTGGGGATGGGGATGGGAAGGGGGATGGGGTGTTGAGGGTGGGTGTTGAGGAGGCGTTGGCGGTTTGTTGTCGGGACTAGGGGATGCGGTTATGAGGCGGATGGTTGGTTGGTTGGGACGATGTCATGGATGGGATCCCGCAGACGGGAATTGCATGAAAGGAGAGGATGAGGATGAGGAAATGGAGAATGGCGTTCGTTGTACATTGCCTGTTCTTTTTCTTTTTCGTAGTCCGCTGTACATACAAGTGCCCTCGTTGGCTACTCAGGAACGAAGCTTCAACGACAACAACAACAGCCGCACGATGAACCGCAGCTCGGAGGCTCAATGCATGATGCTGTGGATGTGCACGCGAGCTCGGACTGGGAGACACAACAAAGGCAGCCTCGACCGTGCTGCGGATGTGACGGACTTGCACTTGCGTGGCACCACACGAGCAGCCTCATCCGCCACCGTCGTGTGATGGCCGGAGATTAAAGGCTCGACTGAGCGATTTCCGTGGTATAGCGCGTCATGGGCATGAGGCTACCTAATCAACCTAATGAGCATGAGCATGAGCTTGAGCTTGAGCATGGGGCGTCAACATCGGCGCTCGGCACAGGTCTTATGATATAGGTGCGAGGGTTCTAGACGCCTGTCTGCTGTCCGATGTCACACTGGTGGTTTCAAGCTTTGCGGGGGAGGGAGCGTCGCTGGCGAACTGGCGATCGCGTCTGGGGGAGATTGCGTGGTGGTGAGACAGAGGGTGTGCCAGGTGCGACGGGGTGGTCGCGTGGACATGCGTCTTCGCGCAGTTGGCTGGACGAGTTGGGACATCACTGTTATCTCAGCGAGCGGCGATGTTACCTCGCTCTGGCATTGTATGGTTCCCAACAGTATCTTGGAGTATTTTGGGAGTGGCCGTGCTGTTATGCAGCGCAATAGGAGCTGAAGAGAGCCTTGCGCTATAGCCACGGATTTCCCTTGGACAAAGAAAGTAATCGCAGCCTTGTCAGCCATAATAGCTGTGTAAATTGTAGATGCAGGTACCCTCTCCAATTGTCACTTCCTCTTGGCGCCCGGTGTAGTACCTATTGAGATACTGTAGTACCTGCAGAAACGGCAGCTGCAGCCCCGAAGCCTCATGATGCTCCATGTGCGCTCTGCCTCCTCCGTCACTCGTCGGACCTCGGCAGGCCTGTTCTCTGTGACTGCGACCCAGTATGCGAACCACTCCAGTCATGTCGACCTGTGACGGGTGTGCGTGCCGGTGGTTTCATCAGTTTAGGGCGGGTGGCTGGCGACCATAGGATGCTCGCCAGCGGGCCGTAGCCGCAGACGACCCAAGCGGGCGCGTCTGCCGCTCCGCCCACCGAACGTCGCATCCCTAGTTGCTCTACCCTTTGAGAGGGCACGCGGCTGTTGAGCAGCCCCTTGCCGTGCTTCAGAATGCCCAACTGCAATTTCTATAGGACGCTGCCTGGCCAGTCGTGAGCCTTGCGCCAGCTGAGCCTCCGGGAGAGTTACTGCAGGTCTGGAAATGGTTCCCGGGGCTTCGCGCGGCTTTGGCGTGGCTTGTCACATTCCTCCACGGCCATGGAGCGCGAGGGGGCTAGCCACTGCTGCGGCGGAGAGCGTGCGCGAGTGGTCCTCGGCCTCCTCTGTAGCCTTGTCTCGATATGATCATGCGGGTCTCCGGGACAAAGAAATGATGGCGAAGGTGTGGTTGTGCGAATCAGATGGTGGACGTGGTCTTTGCGATTCATGGGGGCTATAATATGCTGCCCTGGTGGCAGGGTGGAGGAGATGGAGAGCAGGACCGCCAAACGGCGATAGCTGAAACACGCTGCGGAGTCAAGGAGACGGGATCGCGACTTTTTTTGCCAGCGTACGCGCGCGGTGAGTGTTCGCCTCTTCCTGAATAAGTAGCCCAAGGGGGCCGACCTTCGCGTGCTCTCCTCACCTGCACTTGCACCTGCATTCTACTTTCGTGTCACGCGTTCACCTGCTGTGCTGTGTCGCTTTGCATTCTCATTCATTACATTCACTCCTTCAAGTCATTCACTTCGGCCATTGTCGGGCACAATCCACGGCGGGCTCCATTGTCACCAGCACAAAGCACAGCAGCATCACGTTGTGGCGTAAAGCATTGTCAAAGTCGCACCTTCCCTTGTTGAACATACAACATTTTCACTTGCGCACACGTTATCTTCACGCCGCTACATTTTACGCCGACTGCTCTTGCAAACATCCTCGACACTCATTCTTTACGACATCTTCAGTGCTGGCACTGATATACCACAGTCATTATCCAACGCTCTCTACCAAAGCAGCAACCATGGTTCTTTGCAAGAGCCTGTCTTTCTTCGGTGCGCTCAGCGTGCTGAGCACCATCCTTGTCACTATTTCACCAATCGCCCCTGCAGCAGCAGCGCCTATCTCTCAAGATTCCTCCCTCGAAGCTAGAGCATCCTCTTACTGGGTGGAGAGTATTGACAGGCAGGGCACTGTTGCGTTCGGCGAATCTGGCTACACCATCTTTCGCAATGTGATGACTGACTATGGCGCAAAAGGCGATGGCGCAAGTTTCTCTCCTTCCAATTTTATGAACAGAAAGCTAATTCGTTTTGCAGGTCACTGATGATACTGATGCAATCAACGCCGCGATCAAAGCTGGAGGGCGCTGTGGCATGGGCTGTGACAGCAGCACCACGACTCCAGCTATCATTTATTTCCCAGCTGGTACCTACCTCGTCAGCGCACCACTCGTCCAGTACTATTACACCCAGTTTATCGGCGACGCCACGAACCCTCCCACCATCAAGGCTAGTGCAGGCTTCCAGGGTATCGCAGTGATCGACTCCGACCCCTACGAAGATGGCGGCGCCAACTGGTACACCAACCAGAACAACTTTTTCCGCCAGGTGCGCAACTTCGTCATTGACCTGACATCGATGCCTCAGACCGCTGGAGCAGGTATTCACTGGCAGGTTGCTCAAGCTACCTCGCTTCAGAACATCGTCTTCAACATGATCGAGGGCGCGGCTTCGAAGCAGATCGGTATCTTCATGGACAACGGATCTGGAGGCTTCATGAGCGACCTCACCTTCAATGGAGGCAACTATGGCGCTTCCTTCGGCAACCAGCAGTACACTACCCGCAACATGACTTTCAACAACTGTAACACTGCTATCTTCATGAACTGGAACTGGGGCTGGACCTTCAAGTCCGTCACCATCAACAACTGCGGCGTCGGTCTCGACATGGCGAACGATCCTTCCAACCAGACAGTCGGATCGGTCATCCTTCTTGACACGAAGATGACCAATACTAAGATTGGTGTCAACACGTCCTTCACTGAGGACTCAGTCAGCGTCCCAGAAACTGGTGGCACACTCTTCCTGGACAATGTGGATTGTACCGGCTGTGGTGTGGCAGTGCAATCAGAGACCGGCTCAACAATCCTTGCAGGTGGAAGTGTCATCGACTCTTGGGGACAAGGTCGCTCATACTCTGGCTCCTCTGCAGGCACTCGTGTGCAGGGTGCGTTGACCTCTGCGCCTAGCAAGCCAGCCAGTCTCATTGGCTCCAACGGATACATTTTCGAGCGCTCCAAGCCGCAGTACGAAACCGAAGCCGTCAACGCCTTTGTGAGTGTCAAGGGCTGTGGTGCGAAGGGTGATGGAACTACCGATGATACCGCTGCAATCCAATCTTGCATGAACAAAATCACATCTGGCCAGATCCTCTACTTCGATCACGGCGCATATGTCGTCACCTCTACAGTCAATGTCCCAGCGACCATCAAGATGACCGGAGAAATCTGGCCTCTGATCATGGCCTCAGGCGACTACTTCGGCGACACCACCAACCCCAAAGCCGTCTTCTCCATCGGTACGGCGGGTGAGACCGGCGCTGTCGAGATGAGCGACCTTATCTTCGAGACTAAAGGTCCCGCCCCCGGCGCAGTAAT
This sequence comes from Zalaria sp. Him3, assembly GCA_027923365.1. Taxonomy (NCBI): domain Eukaryota; kingdom Fungi; phylum Ascomycota; class Dothideomycetes; order Dothideales; family Zalariaceae; genus Zalaria; species Zalaria sp. Him3. Next base: position 386,131 of record BPUN01000015.1, on the reverse strand, counting down.
GATCCAGTGGAACATCCAATCCGCGGCCGGCGACTCCGGGATGTGGGACACCCACGTGCGCATCGGCGGCAGCGCAGGCACGGGACTCCAATCCGACACATGCACCAAGAACCCCGAACAAACGACGGCCAACACAGCCTGCGAAGGCGCGTTCCTCATGTTCCACGCGACCAGCCAAAGCAGCGGCGTGTATCTCGAAAACACATGGTTCTGGGTCGCGGACCACGAGCTCGACCTCTCGGACCACAACCAGATCAGCATCTACTCCGGCCGGGGAGTGCTGATCGAGTCGCAGGGCCCGGTGTGGCTGTACGGCACCAGCTCCGAGCACAGCGTCTTCTACAACTACCAGCTGCTGAACGCCAAGGACGTCTTCATGGGCATGATCCAATCCGAGACGCCGTACTTCCAGTCCGCGCCCAAGGCGCCCGCCCCCTTCACCGCGCAGTCGTCCATCAACGACCCCTCCTGGGACGTGTGCACGTCTCAAAACCCGACCGCGCCGTGCTACAAGAGCTGGGGCCTGCGCGTCGACGGCGGCAGCAACATCCTCGTCTACGGCGCCGGGCTGTACTCCTTCTTCGAGGACTACGCCCAGGACTGTGTCGCGGGCCAGGACTGCCAGCAGAACATGATCGCGGTGCTGCATGGCGCGAGCGATGTGGCTATGTACGCCGTCAGCACCAAGGCGAGCGTCAATATGCTTACTTATAATGGCCAAGGCGTCGCGCTGGATGCTGACAATAGGAGCAATTTCTGCGCCACGATTGTTAGGTGGATTACTGGGTCTTAGTGTGAGACTGAGGTTGGGGCTTATGGATGGCTGGGCCGAGGAGGGTGGGTGGGAGTGCTGGGCGTGGACGCCTTGCTATGGACATAGATGACGGGTGTGGGCGGAGGAGGTTGTCATTCGCTGGCCGTTATGGCACTGTCGCTCTCTCTTTCTTGAAATGATGGGGAAGGAACACATTTGCACATACTCGCTCTCCTGCATTGCTTGTACGCATTTCGCATGATGGGCCGTATATCGGGAACATGGGAGAACACATGGGAAATACCCTTGGACAATTGGAGAAAGGAAAGGGGGCGCCGGCGCGATTGTGATGGAAATCAAGGGAACTTTTATTGGCTTTTCAACTAGCTGCAAGATTCTGAATGCAAGACCTTATGAAATAACTTGTAAACTCCGCTGCCGGTCACCACAACGCCGTGAGATAGATGTAATCGTGAAATTCAAGCCGCAATAGGCGGATTCTTCGGATCGACCGCACTCCCCGTCTCGCGCATCCAAATCCCCAAATCCACACTGCGTCCCAACTTCACCCCAACCCCCTCCAACAGGCCGCGTCTCCTGAACCCACATCTCTCTAGCCACTTCTCCAGCCACTCCTCACCATTCCCGACCCTAGGCAGATTGAGAACGACGCAACTCACGCACCTCTGGGCCCCCAGCCGCACCTCCTCACCGCCATCGTACCCGCCCCTGGAGATGAAATCCGGATCCAGCAGGCTGAGCATGGCGTCCATGAGACAAGTGCCCACGCCCGCGTGCAGATGGGACGGGTGCACGTAGAGTTCGAGTTCGGAGGTGAAGCGGTACATGCCCGTCATGGCGTTGTAGTCGTCTGCGTACGCGACACCAAGAATCGTGTGCGCTGTGCTGTCGCCGAAGGAGACGGATTTCTTCGGTTTGGGGTTGCGGCTGTTGCGGACGGCGACGAGGAAGGGGAGGCGGGCGGCAGTGATGTCGGCGAGACGGTGCTGCAGGTGTTGTGTGCTGAGGGGTGATGTCTCGGGCGTTGTTGTCGAGGTCCTTATGTAGTGGTTCATGATCGAGGTGATTTGCTGGATGTCTGCGGCGTGTGCGGCGCGGACTGTGAGGTTCAGTGCGGGTTGGGGCGCTGCTGGGGCGAAGGATGGTCCAGGGTTGAAGGCTGCCTTTTTGGCTTGCTGGGCTTTCTGCTTGAGAGTGTTCGACTTGTTCTTCACTGCTGCATGAGAGCCTGCGTCGCGTAGGCGTGCTGTGCGCTCTTTTTCGTTCTCTTCCGCTGGGTCAATGCCCTTGATGTTGGGATGCGTAATGGGGAGGTGGAAGTGTGCGGTCGGCGACGGGTATTGTTCCCACCATGGCTGCACTCCTTGAAGTGTATCACCGTCCATCGGTTTTGGTGGTATGTTTGGGTACTGCTGCCAGAAATCTTGTGGTGCTAGGTTCGCTTCCAGTTTTTTGGGAATCCAGTATCTCGGTACAATGTCTCCGATCATCTTCTGCTTGTCATCGCTGATTTGGTATGAATTCGATTCTTCATTGATCTTCGTCATGTCTACCGCGAGACTTATACCCTTAAGCTGGAATTCTGCAGTTTCCAGCCACTTATCGATGTGCTCCACGCTCTGGTTATTCTTGAAAGCAGGACGACAGTCCCAATCAACCGGTGCTGGCGCCATATTTCCGGCCCAGTCTGCTAGATCGTAAGAATTGTCTACTGGTGGTGCACGCTTGGAGCGCTTTCCAGCAGTTCCGTTGTCGGCGACTGCGCTGTCGGCGCTGGGTGAGTCCTCGTAGTCGGACCACTTGTGTGTAGCAGCTCTCAAGTCTGAAGCTTTAGGCCAGCGCGATGATCTTGATTGTCCCCTTGCCTGCTTATCAGCTTCTCTCATCAACGAAGAGAATTTGGAAGCTTTCTTGTTGGGTTTTGATGGCGAGTTGGCAGGCTTGGTGGGGGAACTGGTGTTTGAGTCTGAACCGTAAGGCACAAGGCCTCCTCTGAGGGGCTGCTTGTGAAGTGCTTGTGACTTGGATGCCATCGTGTTAGCTTGCTTAACCGAACAGTGAGGAGCGGTTGATCTCATATATATACGAGACGGATGTGGTGAGTCAGTGAAGAAAGTTGAAGATGCGCTGAGCTTAAAGGGAAGGAGTGAAGCTTATTGCTTCGATAGGAACGCCCCAAGGCTCACCTTACTGGGAAGTATATGTTGAACGAAGTCTGTCAGACGATAAGTCAATATTCATTCCGATCAGATTCGAATGTCAATGTGAAAAGAGAATAGTCTCAATGGGGGATGGAAGCAACCGAGATATATAGCAGTCACGTGACGTCGATGTCCGCTATCTGAAAGTGACAGTGAGAGACCACTCCAACCTCACCAACGAACTGCTTCATTCCCAAGATGTTGTCAATATTAAGAAAAGCGCGGTTAAAAGACAAGGAGATGCGAATCCTAATGCTGTGAGTGGCGCTCGCCGCTTCAGTCCTACCACGGGAGACTGATTGCAGCAAAGGGGCCTCGACAATGCCGGTAAAACGACCATCGTCAAGAAGATAATGAACGAAGACATCAACACCGTCTCGCCTACACTAGGTTTCATCATCAAGACGATCGATTGGGATGGGTAAGCCCTGTTCTCCTCGCCCTTTACCTTTTACGTTCGTGCTAATTTGCCGCGCCAAAGCTACAAGCTGAACATCTGTAAGTTCACCTTAGGCATTGCGCAAGCTTGCCGGGTCCTGACGCGTATCTTTCTCTAGGGGATGTTGGAGGCCAGAAGACCCTGCGGACCTACTGGAAGAATTACTTCGAGAAGACGGATACGTTGATCTGGGTCGTGGACGCGACGGACCGGGAGCGGATCGAGGACTGCAGGGAGGAGCTGGCAGGACTACTGCTGCAAGAAGTAACACCATCCTCACATTCTCGCACTGTTGCCAATCGCAGTCGCTAATCGTTGCAAACAGCGACTGATGGGCGCGAGTCTGCTCGTGCTGAAGAATAAGAGCGACGTACCGGGTTCGATGGACGAAGTCGAAGTTCGCGAGGTTGGTCCCGCTTTGCTGTCCTCCGACGCCGCCGCGCTGTCCCGCTCTGACCTTGTCTACAGGGACTACAACTGGACGCTATCAAGACGCACAGATGGAAGATTATGCCGTGTAGCGCTGTTACCGGCCTCAATCTCAAGGAGGGACTGGATTGGGTAGTCCAGGATGCTAAGGACCGACTGTTTTTGTACTGATACCATTTTGCGAAGAATTATATTTCAACGACCTCGACATAAAAGTGCATACTCTATATTTTGGGTATCATATGATCTAGCAAATAATCCGAGACCAGGCTCGGTTGGGGCGAATTAGGTCCCTCCTTTCGTGCATAGCTATGAGCTATTCTTCGCAAAGATGAAGTCAAGCCTGCTTTCCTCCTCCAAGAGGGCGGCTCGGAGCGCTTCATCCTCTACCGCCATCTCCAATACGCTTGCATCCACAGCACCCTCATCCGCTTGCCCGCTCTGCTTCTGAGCCGCCTTCTCTGCCCGAAGCAAGGCAGCATCAATATGCGAGTACTGCATAAGACTCAACATCTTTCCCTTGCCCTTACTAGCCTCAGCCCTCTTCCTCGCCTTCTCGTCCTCAATCGCCTTCTCCGCAGCTCGCCAATCATACTGACTGGCCTTCAGGAACGGGGTCTCTGGCAAATCGTCCTCCTCTTCATCCTCCTCCACAAAGATCGGTTTGTCCGCCTGCACGCCACAATCGCGCCTTGCATCTCCATCCTCATCATCATCTACTACCACCTCCGCTGTCCTTGTTCCCCCACACGCACACCCCAACAGTTCATGCGTCTGACACTCCCTCCTCTCATCCAACGAAAACAGATCCCTCAGCTCATCGCGCGAGAAACTCGCAGCGCCAGCCTTATTATCAACCACGCTATCCGCAAGCCCTTGCTTGGTGACCTGGCGCTGAAAGATCTTCTCATCCAGCGCCCCCTTCGTCAACAAGCGGTAAATATAGCAGGGTCGCTTCTGCCCATCACGATGGATGCGTCCCATGGCCTGCAGATCCGTGGCCGGGTTCCAATCGATATCGAAGAGGACGAGGCGGGACGCGCCGATGAGGTTGAGCCCCGTGCCGCCTGCCTTGGCGGAGAGCAGGAAGACGAAGCAGGCGGAGGCCGGGGTGCGGTTGAAGCGGTCGACGAGGTCTTGGCGTTTTGCGGCGGGGGTTTGGCCGTCTAGGCGCAGGTACTTGTAGTCCAGGGCGTTGAGCAGGTTGCTGAGGATGTCGAGGGTGGAGGTGTAGTTGGAGACTAGGACGACTTTTTCGGAGGTCGTGCTGCGGATGTTGTGGAGGAGGGTGTCGAGGACTTGGAGTTTGCTGCTAGCAGACGGCGTCTTGGGGATTACGGAGGCGAGATCGCTGACGAGGGAGGATGTAGTTGAGATTGAGGAGTCGTCTTTGGCTTTTTTGTGCAGCAGTGATGGACTGTTGCACACCTTCTTCAACACGTTGATCAGCTGTAGGGATGTCTCTGCGTTGTTGAGCGCAGCGTTGAAGATTGGGTTCCCCAATATTGCATGGTAGACATCAGCTTGTGCCTTTGTTGGCCTGCAAAACAAGACATATTCCGTCTTCGGCGGTAGGTACTTTGACAGGATATCAGCAGTTCGGCGCAGGATAAAGCGGCCAGTGATTGCTTGAAGCTCCTCGCTCCTCGCTCCACCCTTCTCTCTATCCTTATCGGTAGCTTCGGGCTGCCTCATCTTGAGAATCGGAGTCTCGAACTCTCGCTTGAACGTGGAATATTTGCTGAGCAGCCCCGGGTTGACGAAGTCCACCATGGTGTAGAACTCGCTGAGATCGTTCTGGATCGGCGTCCCTGACAATATGATTCTGCGCTCGGTATTGAGGGATTTGATGGCCATGGCAGATTTGTTCTGGGCAGTCTTCAGTCTATGGCCTTCGTCTGCGATCACAATGTCGATGCCTGCACCCTTTTGAAGATCCTGTTGTACGTTGCGAAGCTTTTCATAGCCGATGATCATGACATTGTACGCCTTGCCCATCGTGAAGTCTGTGAATCGCGTCTTATTATCCTTCGCGACTAGTACGCCAATCCGCTCGTTTCCTAACCACTTGCGGAACTCTTTCCGCCAGTTGTCTATCAGTGTGACTGGACAGACGATGAGAGCCTTCTTGATGACCGGTCCTTCTTCGTAGATTGGGTTCTGCTTCAACAGTGTCCAGATCAGCGCGATCGTCTGCAACGTCTTGCCCAGTCCCATCTCATCCGCTAGAATCGCGCCTTCGCCATCATAGCCGCGCATTCCCATCACACACTCGTATAGGAAAGACACGCCAGCTCTTTGGTGTTCTCGGAGATGCTTGCTCAGGATTGGGTCAACCACCACATCCACCAGCTGTTTGCCCTTGGGAACGGTCTTCGGCCTCTTCATGATAAGAGCACCTTCTACAAGGGGATCATGGCGCGGCACCGGTACTTTGCTGTCGACCTTTTGTTGTACGGTGTTATGAAGCATCGGATTCTTGAAGGCTGCCTTCGTCGCCTTTGGCAATGATGGTGTTGGATGTGGTACTGATTGCGTGGCCTCCAGCTTCTCCTGTTTCACCCGCGCCTTCATTGAAGGTTTCGCTTCCGAAGTCTGCTCAATCACGATTGGCTTACTTGACGAGTTGCCCAGAAAAGGTCTGCCCGCCATGAACTCTTCTCTCGTGATCACGGAGTCAATCTCGACGTCCTTCCCGGCTACCGACAATGTTGATCCTGGCAGTAACGGTGACTTGCATGCTGTTCGTCCCATTTCACGCCCGGAGATGTCTTGCAGCGTAGCGTAACCTCCACAGACTGAGAGTATGCCATCACCGTCCCATGTCTTGTTCTTCTTGGTAGTGAACTTCCGCCACAGTACGTTGTAATACCCCTCCACACCTCCAGTGTCATTCTGACTTCCCGCGATCGGCTGTGAGGCAGGCTCTTTTACGGTAACAAGGGGTGCGCGAAAAGTCTTGGTCGGTTTTGGTGTCGAGGTGAGTGACGGCGGTTCGTAGCCATAAACAGCGGGCTCTTGTGGAACATCTTCACTCGAGATTCTCCGCTTCTTCAGCGGTGGCTGATCTGTGTTTAGGGTGTTCCTGTGCTTCAGCAGTGTTGGCGGCTTGAACGGCTTGAACTGCATCTGATCCGGAGCAGCAGTGTGGTGTGGAGGTGTGGCGGAGATGGTGTGGTCTCGCCGCTCGAAACATGTGGAGAAGACGCGGCGCGGCCGACGCGACTTCGATTGGCTTCGCGCCGAGGCGGCGCGTCATCACATGTTCTTTCGGGAGAGACACTCCATAAAAATGCTCAGGAGTCGAGGCAATGCCACATGCATGGGATCAGACCTCAATGAATATCGCGAGTAGAACGGAACAGCGTGAAAGTCCTTTTCGTCTGTCATTAAATAAATATACTAAGGACCAAGATCCTCAAACCCCCCAGATCGCTGTCTACGACGAAATCCAAACATGTTCACGGCCGGCCATTTCCCTAATGCCGGCCTTCCCAATGCTTTTGATATGCGATTTCCTCGATCCTGGGGAGATACACCGCTCCCAGACTACCAAAGCAAAACGCCCCCAAACACCGCGCTCATATGAAAAGACCGTAAGGGAAAGTACCGTCATGCGTCCTGGGCAAATAGCCCCCAACAACTGTCCACGTTGTATTACCGCTTCTCCAACGAGTTTCTCGCGCTTGACGGCCTGCTATTGGTCACCACCACCGTAGTGTTCGTGCCAGCGGCCAGACTGGCGATCGCAGCATCATGTGCCAGCTGCCTCTCCATCGGTCCACCCGACTCATTCAGCTTTCTCTCCATTACGGTTCCTGGACTAATGGTCCCATCTGCATCATCCACGGGTGCCTTGTTGGCCGCAGCCATCTCTTCCTCATTCTCTTCAACAATGGGCGCGCAGTATTCCTTCAGAACCTTCTTCAGCGCCGGTCGCCTGATCGGTTTGCTGAGGAAATAATTCATGCCGGAGTCGAGACAATCCTTGACGTTGCTCTCCTCTGCGAATGCCGTGAGAGCAACAATGGGCGCATTGTATCCGATCTCACGGATTAAACGCGTGCTCTGTAGACCGTCGAGGTTCGGCATCTGTACGTCCATGAAGATGAGATTGTACGGTGGATGCGTGTGAGGGTCATCCATGCTCTGCTTGACCAGATCCAAAGCTTCTTGTCCGTCTTTCGCCACAGTCACGTCGTAGATATCTTCAAGCTTAAGCATGCGAAGTACCACTTCTTGGTTGACCTTGTTGTCTTCCGCAACAAGAACTCTGATCTTGCCCGTACTAGAGGCATCAGCGGCGATCTTCTCCATGGCACCGGGCTGTGAGCCTGGCGATTCCATAGGCTGACTGGACGCGAAGAAGGGCTGGCTGAGGCCGATGAGTCGCGGCTGAGAGTCGGCTTCATATCTGTGAGGCGAAGCTTCGGGGGCGGGCGCTGCTGGCGGCGCCATGATGGGGGCGCTATGAGAGGTACTAACAGAAGCGCGAGACTCGGCATCTGTGTCGCCACGACTTCTGCGGCCAGGGTTTTTCGGATCCTCCATGGACGGTCTTTGGCTCCGTAACGCGAGATCAGCTGTCGAGCTTGCTGTGCTGTCTGCTCTGCTCAACAAATGACGCAGTGGGATGCGCATGGTGAAAGTGCTACCTCTGCCGACCTCGCTGTCAAGATGGATAGTACCACGCATGAGTGTGGCCAGCTGCGAACAGATACTCAGACCCAGACCAGTACCGCCATACTTCTTACTCAAACCGAGATCACCCTGCACGAAAGGTTCGAAGATGCGTTGCTGAAGGTTCTCCGGAATACCTGGACCAGTGTCTTCGATTTCGAATTCGAACATGAGACTCCGACCCGGTGGAGGTGAAGGGGCGCGCTCGCTTGCCATGAAGTTAGCGTAAGTGGTCGACCTTCCGTGCACATTGATCTCATTGGCGGTGTCTGTTCTCCGGGAGCTAGGCACGGCCAATGATGCATCAGAACCCTTGTGTCTGCTGGACTGCTGTCTCGATCCCTTTGATTGCATCGAGCCCTTTCTGCTGCCAAAGTCTGGGGCTTCGCCTAGACAGCGTACGCTAAGGGTGACCTTGCCTCCAGGAGGAGTGAACTTCAAACTGTTCGAAACCAGGTTGATGACCACTTGCAGAATGCGATGTTGGTCGCCCCAGAGAATCATGTCCTTAACCCTTCCTGTTCCAAAGGGTCCAGAGTCCATTGAATCGAGCTGAGGCTGATCCCCCAGCCCAGAAGATGTGTGGCTGCCCTGAAAGTTGATCTTGAGGTCGATCTGACTTTCTTTGGCCTGTTTGTCGAAGATAGCCATGGTTTGCGAGCTAATGTCTCGTAACCTGAACTCCTTCTCGTCTAGACTCAATTGCTGGCCCACTTGGTTCTTGCTGAATGTAAGGAGATCGGTGAGAAGGTTGAGAAGCAGGTCTCCACTCTTGTAGATGATACCAAGCGATCTCTTCAACCGGACCGGGTCGTCTTCCTGCATGCAAACGGCGCACATTCCCAGGATACCGTTGAGAGGCGTCTTTAACTCGTGAGAGATATTCGCAATGAACAGCGTCTTACTTTCGTTTGCAGCCTCGGCAGCTTTCTTGCTGATCTCGAGTTCAGCGGTCCTTTGCCGTACGCGCTCCTCTAGTCTCTCGTACTGCATCATGAGCTCATCTGACATCTCGTTGAACGTCATGGTGAGATCCGTAAGCTCATCACGAATAACGTGTTTGCGATCTCTGACTTTGCCGGGGATGCGGAACTGCCTGCGCCGGGAGTGTTCCTGGCGTTCCTCCCGATTCCGTTGTCTGCCTCGACGCCAGATTGCAACCGAACCCAGGAATCCTTCTTTCTTCGCCAGATTGCGTTCTTCTGCATCACGATCTTCTACTTCGTGCACCCCGGAAAATTCCGATCCAAGACTGTCTGAGCTGTCTGTGTACCCTGAAGGCAGAACAGTCTGCTTTGTCGCATCGCGAAGCCGGCGAATAGGTCGGCTACCGTAATGAGCAAGAGGGAAAGCGATGAGGAGGAGACCACCTGCTGTTCCGAAGACGCAAGCAAGAAGAATGTTGCGCAGGTGATTGATCGGCTGCCACACTTCGCTTCGTGCTTGCTCCAAAACCACAACCCAATCACATAATTTGGTGTTGGGCATCGCAAATCCGACCGAGACTTTCTGACCATCCTCGTTCTTGGTAGCAATGTCACTACCTGCGTTGTTGATCGAATCTTGATTTTTGGTGACCGCTTCGACAACAGCGGCGTACTTGCTCATCGGAAAGGCTGGATTTGCTGTACCCACCGTGTGTCCCGGGTGGCGGCCGCTTTCGTTGGCAGACAAGGGTAGCACAAAGCGGATTTGCTCGTCTTTTGCAGTGCTGCTGACACCTGTTGGGGAATCGTATAGAATGCCGTTGGGGAAACGGTTCGTCTGATTAACTGGTCCAAACAGTAGCGTCTCTCCAGTCTCGTCAAGGCCTTCCGGGCTGGTAAGCACGTCGCCAATGAGTGATGCGTCCATGACCACAGTGAGCCATCCTAGCACATCAATAGCAGAAGTGTTGTTGATGATAGGCATCGTCATGGACACCAAAGAAAAGGTGCTGTTCACCAACCATGGGCCAAGCATGACTGTGGTACTTGAGGGTCCAAGAGTAGCTCCGTCAAACGTTGCATGCGCGACCCTGAACGAGCTGTTGTAATCCGTACTGTAGTATGTAAGGTTCGGGTACAGTGCTGGCGGATAGCCTAAGTCGTCATCGCCTAGGTACACCTGTGTTCCGTTGGGGTAAGTCCATGGGAGCTGAATGTTCGCTTCCGAATTATCAGATGTAGCGTTGATCAGAGGATAAGGGCCGTTCGGACCCGTGGCGTTCTTCGGATAGACCCTGGCTTGTAGCAGGAGTGTCTGACCGACAGCCCCTCCTTGACCTCCAAGTGCGGCTTGCATGTCGGATACGGCGTTCGTCCAATTCTGCTCGGTGTTGTTGCCGACATTGTTGTAGCGCGATAAAGCATTTTGTACCAGTACTCGCGTAGACACGAATTGAACACTATTCTCCATGAGAGTGAGACTGGAAGCGAGTTGCGCTGCTTTTAGTGATGCTGTCAGGGAGAGCCTTGATGATCTGATCCTCCAGTCAGTTCTACCCAAACGCATAATGGTAAATCTGGCGCAGTCCTACCGTATGTTGAGAACGAAATTGTGGTTGGTGATCTACTGGTGGTCAGCTCAAGGGTCCAAAATGACTGCTCTTATATACGAACCCATGTTGCAATTGATATCACGCCTAATCCTAGTAGAGACGAAAGCAGGATGATGGCGCCCAACTGCTCTCTGATTGGTATCCTCATCATGACGTCTCCTTTGTAGCCACCGGCAACCAATCACCAGACTCTTCGAGATAGTAGAATGGCCTTGAAGCCTAAGAACGAGGCTTTCGCGCTCAACGGAGTGGTGGTGGTCGTCTGGTTGCTCGCTAGTACCCTGGTCCTCCGGTCCAAGTCGTACGGGTAGCCGGATGCGACAGCGCTTAACAGCACATAGAATGGCGAAAGATGTCTCGATATGATTGCATGCCGCGTGATCTGTCACAGGTAGTTGTTTGTCCGTACTTGTGTTGTCTAAGCTGCGAGATCAAGGAGAAGACTCGAGCTGATGCGGGAGACGTGCCGGGTGCCGGCGTCTAGGCTAGGTATTCGGGTCGCGTGTGGTAAAAGAGTGTGGTTGATGGGTAGGATTGACAAAGGAACGTGTGTCTGGCGGTGGTATCCTGTCGCAATGAGTACGAAGGGTGACGGGAGATGTTAGTAAGGTTCACGGAAGAACTGGGCGTAGATTGATTGAGACTAGGGCCGCGTTGGCAGTAACGCGCAAGGGCCGCACGGGATCAGGCTGTTGCGGAAGGAGATGCTTAGCGAGCGATGCGGGTGCGCCACCGGCCTTGGATAAGATTGACAGCTAAGACCGTATCGTCTTCATTCACAGAGGAAGTTGCAGGAGAGGGCTATACAGGCGAAAAGATTTGTGCGAGCAAAGCATGTATGATAAAAACATGTCTGCCGTCACAGTGAATACGAACATGGAATGATCAGCATACAGGAACATCAGGCGTGGGGAATCAGACCTGTCCAGAATTGGCTTCCAGGGCATGTACCCACAGAACACCGTCCGTCGGCGGGCACGTCTCCGCTCGCGTGCGCCAGTGGCGAATGGGGGCTTTTGACACGAGGCCAAGCTTTCCCGCTCCGCCAATGGGCATCGCCGATCTACCCTATGTTTCGAACGATCATTGTTAGGCCCCGTAAGCGCCTGCTGAAATATACTGATATCTTAATACTGCATCGCTATAACTTGCTGTATAAGCACGACATCTACAAACACTGAGAACCTCGGCACAGAGTCAGCGCAGGCTTTACGTCGACACATGTCTGACTCGTCCTACATTGCTGTAGAACTGATCGGGAATTCTTCCAACACGATACACTCGATGACCAAGCAGATGCAGGTCCGATCCCCTGTATAGAAAACCAGAATGCCAAGTCTTCCGCGATCTGAAGTGCGGAGTGGCAGCCGCGCATACCTCGGCCGATATCTATACGCGATCCTCATATCCTTCTCAACGACCACGCTGCTTGCTCGATAAACTTCTCCTTTACAGGAAAGTGCAAGTGGCGAAAAGACCACTAAGTATCGGGCTTAGTCACGCATGCGGATTGTGACAGTGAGGCGGTACGGCGACGCCGTCTTTGAAATGCCATGTGGAGGCTTTCCCCACGAGCGCTACATGTACCCGTCGTTCCCTTGTATACAGGTACTGTACATGTGGAGATGTATAAAGAGTCGCATGGCGCGAATGACTCGTGCTCTCTGGCAAGTAGAGCCGCTGCCCAACATTCGGTAGTAATGTTTGGGCGTGAGGGAAGCTCTACGAGACATCGAGGGTCTTCCAGGCTCGACGTACATGTAGGTACTCTGATCTCATCTTCAATCGTTCCATTCCACGTTGAGGGTTATTTCCGGATGCTTGTCCCTACAGCTCTTGTCCTAGCAGTCCCTAGATCCGCTTGTTCGGATCAGACACAAACCCCGCTGCAGATCAAGCCTCCATACCCCGCCTTGTAAATACTGCCCCTCATCATGCGCTCCTCCTCAAGGAAGAAGAGTGAGATATATGTCGAAGATATGGACCTGACATTCCTTCTCTGTTACTGTTGCTCTATACTGCGTCCTCTCCTACCTCCACTGTACAACTACATATAATCACATCCGTCGACACCTAAAAAACACCACTAAAATGTCCAATCAACAACCCGCCAACACCGCCGAGTTCCACCTAGGCCGGCTCTCCGGCAAAGTGGCCCTTGTGACCGGCGGCGCAAACGAAGCCGGATTTGGGGCCGCCATATCAAAGCGATTCGTTGCCGAAGGCGCAAAGGTCCTAATTGGCGACCTGGACGAATCCGGCGCCCAGTCCGTCGCCGCGAAGCTCAACTCTCCCGACGTCAAGGGCATCAAACTCGACGTTACGACCGAAGAGGGTTGGAGGACCGCCGTGGAGACTGCTGTGAAGGAGTTCGGCGGGATCGATATCCTGGTCAATAATGCTGGGACGACTTATAAGAATAAGCCTACTGCTGAGGTGACTGAGGCCGAGTGGCAGAGGGTGTTTGATGTTAACGTCAAGAGTATCTTTCTCAGTGTGAAGGTTGTCATTCCACAGATTCAGAAACAGGGAAGGGGCGGGTCTGTCATCAATATTGCGAGTATCGGAAGCCTCAGACCCAGGCCTGGTTTGGTGTGGTACAACAGCTCTAAGGCGGCTGTGTCCAACGTGAGTATGATGCGACTTATACTGAGAGACGATCATTGACATGTTATCTCAAGGCTACCAAAGGTCTTGCGGCTGAGTACGGTCCGGATCAGATCAGAGTCAATGCCCTGTGTCCGCTGCTGTCCGCCACCGCGCTCTTTTCTTCCTTCGTTGGAGTTGAGGACACGCCCGAGAACCGCACGAAGTTTTCCGAGGCAATACCACTTCGAAGACTAACTGAGCCAGTCGATGTGGCGAATGCAGCTGTGTATCTCTCTTCGGATGAAGGGAAATTCATCACTGGTGTCAATCTGGAGGTTGATGGTGGTAGAGGTATCTGAAAGTATCGTGAGGTCTGCATTGAATTCAACCCTCTTAGTATTTAATGCCAGTCCGTTTTCCTCACTCATTGCCCCAAATACTGCAAGGCGTATTTTAGCTCAACAGGAGCCTCGCCTCAAAATATGGACCGACTCAAATCATACTACACATATCCGTGTGATGTTCATGTTTTCTCTCCTATAACAGTGCTCTTCTCGTCCCGCTCGTCTGTGCCAGTTGCTTTCAGATGCGCTAATCAAGCTTGCTATGTCAGACAACCACTTCCGGCAGCCTGCTGGGAGTCCGGTCTATACTGCAGACTTGTAGAAAACTCTTTCGAGGAGCAGTCTGGGTCTGACCAGACATTTTCCGCAGCGTGGTATGGCGCGATGTTGCAGGGGTAGTGCAGTGTTCCAGCCGTTGTTTCCCTTCGTCGCATTGAGGTATATATTTATCTTTGGCGGGCTTACTAAGCATCAGTTGCATTGAGCAACATTCCACAGCTGAGTGGCGCAGCGGAAGCGTAAGTTACAACTCATTCACCATTCACAACCAACATGGTTCTAACAATCAAATAGGCGCCGGGCTCATAACCCGGAGGACGACGGATCGAAACCGTTCTCAGCTAGAGAATCTTCTTTTTTCCCCTTTTTTTCATTTGCACTTTCGAGTTGAGCAAAAGAGCCGAAGACTCGCCCGAGTCATGGACGGCTAAGACACATTTTTTGATAAGGCAGAACGTGTGAGCCGATGCCCCACCGCAGCTCGACCAAGTCGTGGCCCTCGTGGGGCCAGGTAACGAAGACTCCAGCATGTCACTTGTTTCTATACAATATTCATCCCGGAGGAGTAATTCGAGCAGCACTGACTGCAAGTGGAGTTGCTAGCTGCTCTTCATAACCCTTCAAGAGGGTGTTGAAAAGTCGCAACTTGTACTGTATGAGGTTCGGTGGAGTCATCGTTACCTGGTCCCCCCAAGTCGTGCTTCGCACGGGCCCTGCGCGGGATGCGAAGCCCACTTCCTGACTTCATGAAATCCACGCAAAAAAAATTGAGGTTGTCTCTCGCCCGTTCTTTGGGCTAGCAAAGGAGCCGACAAGAACAAAAAGAAAGGTTGCTCTCTACCAGAATCGAACTGGTGACCTTCGGATGTCTCAAGCCATGCTTGATCATATTTGTGATATGAGACCGACGTCCTGTTTTGTATTAGTGAATGTTTTTGAGCCAGTGAATGTGGAAGAACGTACATAACCGACTAGACCAAGAAAGCCTTGGATGACGTCAGCAGTCTTTGGTGTTGTATATATAGCTCGGCACTCATGGACACGTTCAAGCAGCTGACAGTCCAGTTTGCAGGAGAGTATCCCTTTCTTCACATACTCCGGCCGGCGCAGGTCGCTTGACTGGCCAGAACCCTATGGACACTTATGTTCTCCATTTAGGGTCGTTACAACACTGTATTGGCTACCGCACAGGAACCAACGTCGCTTCGGTTCCGGCTTGTCTAATCCTTCTGTAGGTATTGGGTTTGAGGTCACAGACCGGACATGTTACTATCCACCGCAGTAAGAGGTAAGCACTACCACTTTCATGCGCTCTCTCGTCTACAGTATGATACTCCCGCACTTCCATTGCATTGGAAGTATTACACGGTCCAACCGCGGTCTTTTCGGTACAAGGACATTCAAATACCTGGCGGACAGGTGTCTTTGTAGGGGGGCTGTCATTGCCATGACATGTGGCGTACATGTACATGGTCTCTCGCGGATCAGGTCTCTCCTGATCTCAGTCAGTCGCGCCAAAGCGCAGTCATATCCAAGTGATGAGGTGATGGAGTAAAACCAAGTCGCAGTAGTGAGCATGAGCTTCTGCGTGTCGCCGTACGCATGGTTGATAGCGGTTGTGGTTGATAATTCCATTGCATAGCTCGCTTGTACGGTCACGGAGCCGTAAATGGTAGCGAAGTCGGCTTGTGACTCGCTAGGGAGATACTTCCTGGGTAGCGGCGCTAGAGATCGACTGTGTGACACTGTGAACTGCGGTACTCGATCTTGACTGCGTCTCTGCAGTAAAGGTCTGCATCTCGGAGTGCGATATGGCGGTTGGGACTGAGTCTGTAGAACCTGGAATGCTCAAGGAGGATGATCCTGGACTTGATCCGACATTAACGATAGAGTCGGACTGCGGTTTCTGATTCGTTGGTGTCGCAAATCCAATAGCGTATAGCGCAGCGCCAGTATCCGAGGAGCCGAAGTCATGGACAAAGGCAAAGACAGGCTCTTTCGCACGCGAGGGTCTGAAGTCAGGATCGACGATATCCGACAAGCTGTGGTCCATGACATTTGTAACGTACAGTAGCTGAGAAGCCGCTTTCAAAGCTGAAATTCCGCGATGAATCCGGACTGCTCAGATGTGAAGTCGCTCCAGAGGGGAAAATCAAATTCTGTTCCAGGAATCAGCTTCAGGTGCTTGTCTTCAAGGTACCTTAGCTTCTCTGAACGTACAAACAATGGCGATGGCGGAGGATTCCCAAGTCAGGTCCAATGCATTTTCCTCCGCAATACGACGAGTACGGATGCGGGTGATCAGTTCACGTACGATACGGGTGGCTTCCAGGGTTTATGTGTCCCTACCTTACGGTTGCAAATGCGCTGATGAATCCGACCATACCCAACCTCAGCCATTGAGATACGAGATGTCTGTATGGGGACAGGACACTCCACAATATCAGCTAGACTGGAAGACCAGTCCTTGTTATACAGCCCTCTGGTCGTCTCCAACGTACTCACCTCTGACGTCGAACAGTGCTTCATTAGTGACCACAACTTACAGCCATCACAACTCTGTATACAGGCCTAATTCCATCCCCATGCCCAGTCTCGTTCCCGTGTACGCTTTCAAGAAGTAAGATCACACGAATCTGGATAGTTGTTCCGCAGCCATTCAACCTTCCTATACCATTACAAGGCCATCATTTCAAGAAGACCGAAGTACATTGCACACCCTCACAAAGTGTTGCCATCCTTCTCCAATTATCTGTAACAAAAGTCACTCTGATAATGAGCATCAAGGCCGTTAGCTGGACAGCATCCACACAGCCGGGTGCAGTATTTCGAGCGTCCTTCATCCCATCGGTCTCTTGACTCGACTGAGTATTCCCACTGATGGTGTCGTGACACGAGGCCATCTTCGATTCCTATGAGTGATCTGCCTGCCAGACGCGCGATACTTTCCTCCAATATGTTAGTTACTACCTTGACAAACATAGTTGATCCCAGGGCCACGAGCGCAATCGTGCCATAGCATCCGGCCTATGCCCTAACAGGACACATCGCAATCGAGCGCAAGCATACCTAGGTGTAATCTTCACCCACAAATACAAATTCGTGATCGATATTTCGGTCCCGTCCAAAACCAGTCTGCTTTCCGCTCTTATCTTACCCAGAATAAAGGCTGTCGTCGTTACGAGGGTGAATCACTCAGGCCTGCAACATCTCAGCGACGTCAGTAGCGCTTCTCTAGCGCAGGAGATGGACGGCTGTCACATAGCATGCAGGGCTTCTGTCGTCGCACAGTGCCAACAACGATCACCAGCACCTGTCGCATCGGAGCAAAAGAGGCGCTTCCACACATGCATGCGACCTGACATACTGAGAGATATGTCTCCCAGCCCCAAGCACTACAGTGTTACAGAGGCAAAAGCCTGACTGGCAAAAAGTGCAAAAGTAGAGGCTGCTCTCTACCAGAATCGAACTGGTGACCTTCGGATGTCTCAAGCTAGGCTTGATCATATTGATTGATATGAGACCGACGTCTGAAGAATGAATTAGTGAATGTTCGAAAGGAGATTAGTGTTGAATGCGCTTACCATAACCGACTAGACCAAGAAAGCCAATTGTTGAGGGATATGGGGAGCAAACTGCTATATGAATCTGGTGCTGCGGCTGCTGCCCGAACAGCAGAGATTCGCGTGCGGGACCCGACCTCGGCCTGCTGCCATGACTTCATACGGTACGAAGCGCAGCTGCATGTGGAGCTCACATGCAGTGCAACCTCGAAGAGAACTGTACAATTGCAAAGTTACAGCGGTCGCTCTCTGCCTTGGTCCTGAAAAGGGAAAAATCGGATCCAACTCGAGAAGACTTGTCCACAGCAATTCACAGCTTACAATGTCGAGACACAGTCTAACATGAGGACCAGAAATGGATCGGCGCATGACGAAAACCCTCCCATCTGCTTCCCCGGATCTGCAGCGGGCAGGATACGAAACTTGGATAAGCCCCTCCAAATACCGCTCCGACAAGAAGATGTAATGTCTAATGATCGGTATTCTTTCACGAACTTCCTTCCTCTTTTGATTCCCTAGCTGGCTGGTCTGCGCTACCCAAGTACCTCTCTTGAAGTATTACTGGACATGGAGGCAATACTTGGCTTGGGGCTGGCTCTACCCATCGTAGCATCCACAGGCATCGCAACCACAACCGCTGTCGCACAGGGTGTCTCAGAACAGAAAAAGCAGAATGCCGAGAACAACAACGAAGCGCGCATGCACAAGTTCCATCTCGATGTCTACGTCGAGCCAACGGGACGCAAAGGGAAAGGGACAGAGGTGCATGGAGGCATAGTAGTAACGAGGAACGATAAAGTACGCTTGAGAATCGAAGAGTCATTCTGTGAAGCGAGAGCGCTTGGCTAATGCAATATCTTGCCAGTAGCTTTACGTCGAACCCGCCAATGCTGCTACCCGCGTTCCAAAGGATCCTTCTCACCACCCTTTCACCGGGTTCTACCTCGCCTACCCTGACGAAAACCGCCCAACGACACGCGGCATGGTTTCTACAATATCAGACGACCCGCCGATGCTGAATTGGATATACGTTGACAAGGATACCATGGAGGTGAAATACAGCAACCGGTCTGGTTCGATCGCACATCACGTCGGAGACTTTGATTGGACGCAAGAGGACCCTAGTGACAGCGATGTCACGTTCGATGGATGGGAGGGATTTCTGGCAGTGGAAGAGAAGAGACAGAGCGGCGAAGAGAGGAGTGAGTGGGCGCTGTACTTCGATATGGACGATGATGGCCTGAAAAAGTATAAGAAGGGTCGGAAGACTGTGGAGGTCAGTCTGGTCAGGAGGGTTATCAATCAAGAGACGAATCAATGGGGTGTTGGACAGTCTGGTAATATCGGTGTCAAAGCCACGAGGGAGGTGTGATGCAAATATCGGGTACGGAAACTCTTGGATAATGGGCGTCCGGTCAAGACTTTAGCGGAACGAATAATGATGATTCGAGTGCTGTTCTCCCGGGCATCGTAATCATGGAGCCAGACTACCTAGAGTCAGGACGGCGGCCTAGATAGCATTCGTATCATCCGCCGCTTCTCTGCACAGCTCGATACAGACCGTCCACTTCGCTGACGATCGCTTCATCCAGCTCCCCCTTCTGAATCATGGCAGTGGCTTTCTCAGCATGACTTGCTTGCTACCTCCCAGGATAAAATTATCCCCTTTCTCGAGCGCTGACTGCCGGGCCAGCCACCGCAACACCACCTCCATACCCAAGCCGTATCTGGACGCAGCAGCCACTAGCTTTTATTCCGCGTCACTTCCACTCGCGGAAAGCCTGATTCCAAGAAGAGGGGCCGCAACTGAGAAACACGACTTAAGCACGACGCGTCGACGCGTCTTCATTCGCGCAACCGCCTCTTTTCTTTTGCATTATACCTTACCCATCAGAGATAGCAATCGCACCTCATGCGCGTCTGGACTTGTCCTCACCTGTGCTTTTACCGCGTTCGCTGCCGAGTTCGCTATCGCACGTTAGTTCTCACGCCTGCTTTTGTCGCGTCCCAGTTCAGCCATTACGTTTCCTGCCGCGTTCGCTGCCGCGTTGTATGCGCTTTCTACTGCGTTTACTTTCGCACGTTCATGCGTCGCTATCACTTTGCCTCCAAGGAGGAGGCGATGTCAACCGGGCCTGGGGGTAGTTGTTGGGGACCCACCTGGGAATTGGCGAACGCTGGCTGTTTACCAGCAAAGAGGCAATAGCGAATAGCGCACCTGAGTGTTGCTTTGCCGTAAAACTTCCTGAACACCGCCCTGAACGGATCCGCATCATCAAATCAGCGATACAGTTTAACAGAACGCTCGAATAGGGTACTAAAATCCGGCGCGGTATCCGCCCATGTTTTGCAGTTCCACAGCATCTGGGTTGCGATCTCGGAGCGTCGAAATGTAACTACCTTAGTTGCCTAAAATGGCATCCCCGGAGGAGGACAAAGCGGGGGGAGAACGGAGACGGAGAAATTCCTGGGGTCTCCGGGGTGGAAGCTGTATGCTTGGCAACCTCTCTTCTTCCAGAAAGACGTCGATCTTCACTGCTCTAGACGTAGACCACCACTCATGCAGTCAGGTACCATGCATAATGATGCAGATTTGTCCGCCTTGGACGAGTGGGGGTCAGCAGGCTAGGTAAAAATTTATAACAATGAGGCATCACTTCCACACGTGTAGGTTCGTTCTGGGTTGCTATCTCTCTCTATTCCCTATCAGAAATCATGCTCGTCTCATTCAAGGCTCTATTGAGCCTCCTTTTCCTCTCCTCCACCGTCTCCTGCTCTCTTCACGGTCTCCGCCATGGGCATGGTGGCCGTCGGCAACGCACCTGCGTCATCCCATCACAGTACAAAGCCTCGAATGGAACGGCGGATGACTCACCTGCTGTTGCCGAAGCCTTCGCGAAATGCTCGGTGAATGCGGTGATTGAGTTCAGCGAAGGCGTCGACTACAACATCTTGCAGCCCGTCAGCGCAAAGAACCTGTCCAATGTAGCCATCTCCGTGCTAGGCAACCTCCACCTGCCCCAGAACATCACCGCTGTTCAGTGAGTGCCTCCTCTCTGATAACACACATCATTCAGCCGTCTGACCATTGTATCACTAGAGCAATCGTAAACGCCACCACCGCCAGCGCCCAAGCCACGTCCCTCTACTGGTTCACATTGGCCGGCCCCTCCATCGATTTCATCGGGACCTCCAACATCACCACCGGCTGGATTGACTCCTACGGGCAAGCATGGTGGGATGCCAACCCAGTCAACGGCACCGGCACCGCCGCCCGTCCCCACCTCCTATCTTTCAACACGACGAACGGCAGCCTCCAGCACTACAAGTCGCGCAAGCCGATCGCGTGGAACGTGCAGCTGGTGGGCAGCAACATCACGGTTACCGATGCCATCATCGACGCGACGAGTACGGGCGGATTCCCCTTCAACACGGACGGCTTCGATGTCACGGGTACGGATATTGAGATCTTGAGGAGCGTGATCTACAACGGCGACGACGCCATCGCTGTCCAGACGGGCTCGCACAACGTCTTGTTCAGAGACAACACGATCGGGTACCAATCGCACGGCATGAGGTGCGTCTGCGTCTCCTCCTCCCCTCCCCTCCCCACCCTATCCATCCCAAGTATCCCGTCCTACACTGTCCACGTCCGCCCCGTCCACGTCCGCAGAACACGTTCACAAAACACGTTCACCAAACACGTTCACCAAACACGTTCACAAAACACGTTCACCAAACACGTTCACCAAACACGTTCACAAAACACGTCCACAAAACCCGTCCACAGAACACGTCCACAGCACAGAACACGTCCACAGAACACGTCCACAGCACAGAACACGTCCACAAAACACGTCCACAGCACAGAACACGTCCACAGAACACGTCCACAGCACAGAACACGTCCACAAAACACGTCCACAGCACACGTCCACAGCACATGTCCACAGCACACGTCCACAGCACATGTCCACAGAACACGTCCACAGCACAGTACACGTTCACAGAACACGTCCACAGCACAGAACACGTTCACAAAACACGTCCACAAAACTAATCAACCTACCACTACAGCATCGGCAGCCTAGGCCAAGATCAGACGCAATTCGCCAACGTCTCCAACATAACCTTCGACCACAACACAGTAATAAGCGCAGTATACGGCGCGCGCTTCAAGTCATGGATCGGCGGCCAAGGGCTAGCGAAGAACATCACGTGGTCCAACATCGTCGTCTACAACGTCACCTTTCCCATCTACGTGACCCAGACGTACGTTAACCAGGGAAGCGCGCAGACGCAGCTCCAGAGCGGGGGCGTGACGGGGAGGGTGAATAACGCCAGTGTGGTGATGGAGGACTTCACCTGGGCGAATTTCACAGGCACCATTAATACCTTCAGCCCTGGCGATCGGAGCTGTGTGACGGACGTAAGCACAATCCTTCTCCTTCTCCTTCTCCTTCTCCTTCTCCTTCTACCGCCTTGACAGTTCCCTTCTTCCCCTAGCCCACACTTCTTCCCCCACCCCGTCATCAGAAGCTCGACCGGTGTCAGCACCGGATCCGCAACCCAATTAACACTCCCACCCCCTAGCCCTGCTGGTACAACGCCGGTCTCCCCAACCTCACCCACACCGAAGCCATAATCATCGAATGCAACACAAACACCTCCTGCACAAACTTCTCGACCGAGAACATCCAGCTCTTCCCGCAAAACCTGGCCCCGCCGTCTGTGATCTGTCTCAACGCGACCGCGGAGCTGAACCCGGCTTTAGGCTTCGCGTGTCGGAATGCGACGTTTGTGCCGCTCTAGTACTGGGATGGGAAACCCGGGGTTGGGGTGGGCGGTAGGGGGTCCGGGTGGGTAGGAGGTCGGGGGAATTGCGCCGCATTTGCAGGCGGGAAATGAGCAAGCATACTGTACCATCCATCCCCGTCCGCTCTGTTCTGTGTGGACTGAAGCAATTGTGACTGTACAATACACTACTGGTGGGTAACCTTTCCGCCACTTCCCTACACCCCTCCCACCCCTCCTCATCCATAAGGTTCGTAGCAGCGCCATGCGACAGTCGACCCGCGCCCTTCGACATTTCCTCGGCGTTAGCGCAGTATTTGTCCTCATGGCGCTTGCTTGAAGATCTGCCTGAGATCCTTAGGTAGCCTGGATTCTCTTGCGCTCAAGTATCGTCCCTAGCAGCCACCTTCCAGACCAGCCGCGCACGTGGTGCGCTATCATTTGGCGGAGGTGGTGATGCAGCCCAGATGGCGGCGGCCGAGCGGCTAGTATACAGGTAGGTACTGAATCAGTCCTGCGTAAAGGACGTGATGTTGGGCCGTGGTTGAGGCCGTGGTCTTCGCTGGAAGTGAAACACGCTCGGTTCCAAGCCAGTCACATGCTTGTTTAGGTAGGTACGTGTGTCACACGCGCGATAACACGACACGCCGAGACCGTCGCCATGGTCATTTCACGAGTGGTGTTGTCAGGTCTGACTTGTTTGGCAGGCTTATTTTTGGCGATTTCAGGGAACTCAGGTCCGATGGCAGCTCATAAGGCATGATTGCAGAGGTCTATGCATACGCTGGTCCAGAGAGGTGCGGAGTTCCTATGTACAGCGCCATGCCCCCAATCCCAGAACCCGCATCCTGCCCCATCCTAATAATGAAAGAGCGGAATCCCAAATCCAGTCCCAGTTCCGACTCCAACCCCAACACCCTTAACTCCCTCAACACCCCTACCCCCACCTCCATTACCAAACCCACAAAGCCCCGTCGAAAGACTCATCGGAGGAGATGGGCCCATTTCCACGAGCCAGGCTACTGCACGCTTTCCTCCGGCGACGGGCTCAGATCGATCATCGGGTAGTCAGCATACTATCTGAGGTAGACCCTGAGATCGACGAGGGCGGCCTCGCCGCCGTCCGCCTGCAGCATATCGAGCAGCACCTCCGTCTGCGCGACGCATTTCTCGATGGCCGCTGAGGGCGGTTTGCCGAGGGATTCTGTGGCTGGTTGTTAGCTCACTCGTTTCCCTCCCTGTTAAGAGAATTTGATACAAGGAAATGGGAAGGTGGATGGAAGGTGGATTGATGGAGGGGAAACACGTACGCATCACAGCCCCATTGACCTCCTCAGCAATCTCGACACGACCCCTGCCCTCCATAAGCCCGCCTACCACACTGCCCCTGGCATCCGTATACGCGAGCAGGGCGAAGGCGTCCTGCAGCACCTTCCTATAATCACTTCTCGCGTCGCCGCTGAACTCCGCTTGTAATTCCTGTCCGTACGCGATCGCCTTATCGAGCAGTTGTTTGTGGCGCATAGCCAATGACTTGGTGTCCTGGGGTTGCTGCTGCTGCTGCGGCTGCGTTGGTGCGGGATTGGGCGTCGTGTCCATTGCTTCTGATTCGGCTGGGTCGTCTGAGTGGGCGGGACTGTCGAAGGTTGAGAGGGGTGGGGGGATCGACACGGGCTCCAGGGACGGGGCGTGGGATTCGCGTTGGACTTGGTCGTCGAGTTCCATCTGGTGGTCGAAGACGCCGGCGTCCGCTTCGTCGTCTTTGGTCTCCGTGTGCCCGTTGCTGGTGATGGAGGTGGTGGAGTCGCTCATGGCTTGCGACGAGGCGCCGGTTTGGAGGTCGTTGCAGCGGCGCATCATCTCGATGAATTTGCGGCAGCGGAGTTTGAAGTAGATGTCGCGGTTTCTGTCGGATTCGAGGACGTGGGGGTAGAAGGACTTTAGATACTTAAGCGCGCGGTCGATATCCCCGTTGAGGATTGCTGTACGGATTTCTGCCGGGTTGTCAGTCCGTAAGTATTGCCCGGTGTAGCGAACATTGCTTACTCTGCCTGTTGATAGCATGAATATCCTCTGCTGGATCCATCGCTTCCAACGCTTCATCATCACCCAATTGTCTTCGCTGATCACGGACTTCTTGTGCGAAAGCCCTCGCAGTCTCCACATAGCCATCGTGAGCCAAGTATTGCGCAACAAGCTCCTGTATCAATGCTGTCTCCTCCTTTTTCGACCGCCTGGTCGATCGATCAATCTCTGCACCGATACGTGCTCGCTCTTGCTGCAGAACAAGATCAGTAAATGCCCCACCATAATGATTTTCGATATCGCTGTCACTGCTGCGTACCTCCATCATGGAGTCGATGTCATAAACGAACGGCGTCTGGCCGAAGTTGACTCGAAGATGCTCGCCCGGCTTCTTCATCCCGACGGAGGGAAAGAGCTTCTCCGTCTTGATGCTATGGAAAGCCTCACCTACGCAACGTTAACATGTGATGCCGAGGAACCGCCTTTGATAGCCTACCTAGGTAGTTGCCATTCTTCGTAAAGAAGGCAGTGTTTGTTCTGAAATTGACGCCACATCCGATCACGTCCATTGTTGAGAACTTCGGACCATAATGCTTTCCGCTGGCGGTACACGCGAAACTGAAACCGTCGTCTCCATGGTAAGCCCAGGATTCTGATTCCCATCCTGGTAATCTGTTGAGGTTGACTTTTGGACCGGAAAAGCCGATACCAATGAGCCTTTTCGAATCAGTCAATATTCGGGATACTAGTATGCGAACACGATGGTCTCAAGCGAGCAACCAGGTGTCATGAGGCGAAACTCACGTAGGATCTTTCCCTTTGCTCAATATCGTAACCTCGAAGTAATATATCCCACACTCTCTCGGCATCGGATGATCGCTCCTCACAGCAGCGGCCTCATCGCTGGTCTTTATGACACCCTGGAACCGTACCTCGGTGCCATCTAGCAACACCTCCAACCCAGAGCATTTATCTGACTCACTCCACCGACTTGGCAGCGCTCTTAACTCCTCGTCCAGACCAGCTGGTGGTAATCTTTCAATAACATCCTGCACAGGCCCGGCTCTCGAACTCATCTTATGCAGATTGACTGATGAGGATGAAGTGGACAAGGAGCCCGGGCCTGACGCAGAATATGGTGTATGCATATGCGAATGTCTTGCATCCCTCGCTGCGTGTATCCGTGCTTTGTGTTCCTCTTCCAGCCTCTGCACGTATCTGGAGTGTCGCAAGTAGCTCGGTACAAAGAACCGCGGTTCCTGTGGCCCATCCCCACCCAGAAACCCATCGTGTGCACTTCCCCAGCTGCCAACGTGTATGCTCCCTTTGCCCCAAGAACCAGGCCGATCATCGAGATCCATGCCGCTGCGTGACGGTCTTCTGGTGGAGGAGTGGTGTGTGTTCGTAAGGTGAGAGAAGGCACCGGAGCGGGTGGGTGGACTGAAGCTTGGTGGAGCGGCTGAAGCTGTGCCTGCTGCGACAGAGGCGTAGGAAGAGCGTCGAAACATGGGGTGAGGTGAAGGAGAATATGGGCCTCCGCTCTGGTAAGGGTTGGTCATTGTGCTTGAGGAGGGCGGTGTATGTCTGCTGTTCGGTGTGCTCGGTCTATACCGGCAAATGAAGCGTTGTAGCTTGCAAACGAAGCGAGCGTATGTTTTCGAACGCCTTTTTTAGGGACTTAATAGTATATTCGACTGAGATCAAGTTCTTGTGAGCTTGTAGATCGTAGGTTCGTCGGGTATAGAGGCGGTCGGAGGATACGCCGCTGTTCAACGCAGAAGGTGGCCACACGAACGGACCTCCAGGCTCTGGTTAACACTGCTGAACATTCTGGTAGGGCACGGTTAGATCAAGAGGTATAATGGCACAGCAATATGGTTTTGAGGAGGGTTTGGAAGTATGAGTCGAGCTTGGTTGGATGATGCGCGTGTCAGTAGTCGGGCAATGACGGCGGATTCCCCGCAACGCCCAATGGGCAGTGGTGCAGCGCGGTGTTGGGCGATTACAATACGATAGCACGCAATGGCATGAAGTTGTAGACTCTGAATCAGATGAACGACAGCTGGTATACAGTCGTCCCACAAGTGTCATTCTTTACAGTTACTTGGTACATCCATCTTGCCCGGAAAACCGAACCAGGTTTCCCTTTGCTTGTATCACATGCGGTGCCACCCCAAGCGCCGACAGCGCATGTGCCCATTTGAGTCCCTCCTATCCCGCCAAATGCGCCTGACCCCGAATCCTTTCCGAAAGAGAACGCCTCGCTGTGAAACAAATCCCGCATTGCCTATCTGAAACATGATCCTTCTTCCATAAGAGCGTTACACGGATCATCTAAGTGACCAGATATCCGAAATCTCGCCGTCCGGGCCCAGATTAGACTGAGCCACGATGCAGTAACATATGCTTTTTGGTGCCGTTCCGATGAGAGCTGTTACAGGAACAATTTGACATATCAGGTCTAATAATTTGGTCAGTAAAGCTCTGGATGCCATCTTAGCCTCTAATAGGTCTTACCTCTTTGACATGACCCTAAGCAGCAATAGGAGTGCCCGCAGGAGCTGGGGGGCTCTCCGGGCCATTGGACTGCTTCGGACCATCCACTTCCATGCCGCTTGCGCTGCGTTCGCTCACGGCACTACTATCCATATTCGCCTTGACATCCTCAGTCGTTGAGCTATCACTCTTGACGTCGCCACTGAACGTCGAGCTGGACCGAGCAGGAGCAGCCCATGAGCCGGCGTCCCATTGGAAGCCGGTGAAGCTCTTGCACTGGAAGCCTTTACGAACCCATTTCCGACAAGGCTTGCCTGTGCGGTCTAGGGCACGAAGACCGGCATTGATGGCACCAGTGTTGGCTTTGGGACCGAGCTTGTGTGTGTTGATTGGGGCTGGTCCTGAGAAGGGGCCTTTCTTTGTTGCATCGGCAGACCTGTCTATGGTACCGTCCGCACTGTGAATGGTCTTAGTAGTGTAGACAGATGGGGAAGATGACAATCATGCACAGAAGCAGAACGCATCGAGACGTCTACGTCTGAGCATGTGTGCCAGGAAAGCTTGTATACTTACAGTCGTGGCTTCTTCTTGGGACCAGGCTTGCCCCTTGGTTTAGGTGTTCCATCATTTGCTCCTCCAAGTGACCTCTTTGTACCCGGCTTAGGACCTGGGACACCCTTTCGCTTGACACCGTCAGCTGGAGGCGGTGCCAGCGAGTTGCCGTCGGTGGCTGTGGTGGCAGGAACTGGAGTCTCGTTGGACTGGGAAGGGCTGTCGGCGCCGGTTGGAGGTTGTATTATGGGCGTAGCAGCGGGCTGTGACGATGATTCTGATGACGATGATGGCTTCTGTGGAGGGGAGTCTGATGGGAAGTTGGATAGCAGGTCGGGCTTCAGCCGTAGTATGATGACCTTATTCTTCTTGTCCTGCTTGGCTGCTTTTGGTGTTGACTTGGAGGGCGTGGCTGACGATGCCATGGTGGCCGATGACACTATCTTGTGAGGAGTATTGATGATGGATATGAGGAGTTGAAAGGATCAAAGTGGTGGTGAGGAGGTTAGATTGCGCCCGTAAAGCCTTGGCTTCCGTGTGCAGCCTGGTGATTTGGGTTTCGTGGAGGCAGGGTGCAAGGGTGCGGCAGCCTTATGGCGGGAGTACGGAAATGTTGGTATATACCACTGGTGTGGGTGGTGACAGGTGTGTCGACGATGAGGTGAGCATGTGTTCAGGAGGATGAGGGTGATGGGGTGCCAGGGCGGCTGAAGGCGTTGGGCGCGGGAGATTCATGGTTGGCGTGCGATGCTTTGCCCTCAAGCTCTTCCGACCTTTGTCTGGCCGCATCGCTTCTGGATGTTCTCATGAGAGAAGGTTGGCCAAAGCGTCGCGTCACTTCACGTACGCGCCCCACGTGACCGCCGCATATACCACTTAACCTACCGCCTACCATCTTCGTCCGTCGTGTCTGCACGGGAAAAATACAGGAATATCAATCATTCTTTTTTCGCATTCTGCGCGACGTCTGTGAAGCTGAAACTCAAGCCTCAACTGATTCGAGCGGCCGGGTTCCGGTGGTGTGTCAGCTCCCTCCCATATTTGAGCTTATCACTATTAGTGCGGCTTCCGAGGCAGAGACGAGCATGGCGCGTCACAGATCGGCCAACCGCTTCAACTTCGTCCGCAACTCGGCAGCCGGGCACAAAAGGAAATAGGACAAAGACCCTGTCTCACTATCATTAAACAACAACATATCTCCTGGATGGCGCCTGAGCAATATCCTCAACCTCGAAGCCAGCCTGCGACTTCATCTGGGAATGCAAGCCATGTCCTCACTCGAAATGGACGTGTTTTGGCGCGACCTTGCTTCGGAATGCAGGCCAAACCCTTTGTAGCATCCCCACCACGTGTAAGTCCTCTACACATTCAATGAGTCTGCGGAAGATGCCTGCATGATATCCACTGCAGTAGCACGAATGTTCTAGCCTGCCCTCCGTGCTTCCTATCCTCATTCTTCCCACAGCCTCCCTTGGGTCACTTTTTGCAACATTAAGAAAAGGCCATCATGGCTCTCCTTTCAAGGATCTACAGTCTATCACAATCGGTGAGCTATCGGTCAGAATGCTCGTCTTACACTCTCTTTCAATCTCTTTCCTACTTCAATCTCTCTTCCTATGTAATGCTGTGTCCGCAAGACACGTCCATCGTCCTCTACGCCATCAACATGTGCACCGTCAGGCAACATCGACTATCACCTCATCCACTACAGCAAGCTCCTCATCAACAGCAGGCAGTGGAATACTACAAGACATCCAGGAGATAGAACAAGGCCTTACACAATTTCCCCAAGATGTGCTCGACTTCATCGCCAATATCGATCAGCGGCTCCAACAGGACGAAAGCATACTGGCGAGTCTTTTGGCTGTCCTGACCGCTATGCCTGAGCTAGGTGGTTCGGCAGACGCTCAAGCAACGGTTGCTGTTTCTGACACTGAATCTACGGTTTCGGCAACTGCCTATCCGACGGAAATTGCCACTCCGACAGAGTTCCTCTCAACTTCCGCCAGCGCGTCTACTACCTTTTCCATTGGACCGGATATTTGCTATGATCAGGATACTGAGTCTATATACACATGTGGCGATCCAATCCCATCCACGACTGGGTCACTACCGACGACCACTCTTACTTCATCGTCAACATCTATTGTCTACATCACGGAAACGATCACCCCGGCGCCTGGATACGGGTTTCCTTTCGTAGTGGCCTCTTCCTCTGCGACGTCGACCGCAACTTCAAATCCCAGCACTTCTGGACCTCCGACTACAACAACGACTCCTACACCTGTATCCGATTCTGCTGTGCCCACCTCTGTGGGCGATAGCACCGCATCCGACACCAGTTTCAGCACTCTGACAAGCATCCCATCAATATCTTTCTCCTTCCCTGCATTTGGTGCAATCACTCCTGTGGTATCAGTCCCAAGCCCCTTGAATGCGACCACAGACAGCAGCGCAACTTCGACTACTGATCCCGCCCTAGCCGGCGCTGAAGCCCCGTCCACTTTTGGCGAAACATCTTCCTCCACCTTTTCCACCGTAGTAAGCAGCGCCTTCGCGAGTGCAACTCCTAGCGTCGCCAACACCGAAGCACGCTACGCCTTCAACTCCACCGCCAGCGACAACGTAGCAGTCTACTACGGAGCAACGAGCAACACCACCGTCTCCGCGCTCACCTCGCTCTGCAGCAACCCCTCGGTCGACATCGTCATCCTCGCCTTCGTATCGACCTTCTTCACGCCAACCGGCGGCCCGACCGCATCCTTCGGCCCCGGCTGCTACTCCTCCACCCCCTCGCAACAACTCCACATGCCGGGCCTCCAAAACTGCACCGCGCTCTCCCCCGCCATCAGCGCGTGCCAAGCCGCAGGCAAAAAAGTCCTCGTCTCCCTCGGCGGCTACGGCGCCGCCTCAACCTTCCCAACCCAAGCCTCAGCCATCCAGTTCGCCTCGAACCTCTGGTCCTTATTCGGCGCCGGCACCGCGCTGGACCCCACTCTCCGCCCCTTCGGCGATACCGTCGTCGACGGCTTCGACCTCGACAACGAATCCAACGACCCGGCCTACTACGCCGACTTCGCCGCCGCCCTGCGCGCCCAGTTCGCAAACGACAACTCCAAGCCGTACTACCTGAGCGCCGCGCCCCAGTGCCCCTTCCCGGACGCCAGCATCCCGCTCGCCGCCCTCGCCCTGACCGACTGGGTCTTCGTCCAGTTCTACGACAATCCGCAGTGCAACCTGGACACCGATGGGTTCCAGGCCAGCTTCGCGAACTGGAGTGCGGAGATTGCGGCGGTGAGTGAGGCGACGCGGGTCTTTGTGGGCGCGCCGGCGTGGCCGTGGGCGGAGGGGATTGGCTATGTGGAGGGTCCGTTGTTGCCGACGAGGATTGGGCTTGTGGATGAGTTGGGGGTGGGGAATTTTGGGGGTGTGATGCTTTGGGATGGGTCGAATGCGCTACTGAATGTGGATGCGGAGGGGGATGATTATTTGGTTTGGGCGAAGACTAGTTTGGATACTTGAGGGGTGGGCTGGTGAAGGTAGGTGTAGGTGTGGGGTGGGGGTCAGAGATGTTGGAGGAGTTGATAGGGGCTGGAAGGCGAACGGGATATGAGAGATGAAATGCAACTGGTGTTGGGTATCATGATTATTGTCAGCCTTTTTAAATCATGCTGCTCATCAGCCCGATGATTCATCCACCTGGCGCGCCCAGTCCTTTTCATTCCACCGCAGCAACTCCACTCTGGTCCGTCTTAGCCCTTTGGCCCTTCCATCGCAGCAAATCCACTCTGATCAGTCGTATCCCTTTAGCCATCCCTCAGCAACAAGTAGCTCCATGCCTGAATGCATCGCAATGCAAGCTAGGCCGTCCTCCACGGTTGCCCGCGATAGCCACGCCCTCGATGTTCTCCTCCATCTCCATCCTTTCCTTCACTTCCACCTGCCGTTCCACTCCATAGCATTGCCATGCCATGTACATGCTCAGCTCCATGTCATTTCCTTGCCCATTTTCTGCCGTTCTCCTCCATCCTTCCCTTCCCTTCCATCTGCCGTTCCGCCCCATAGCATTGCCATGCCATATACATGCCACATCCATGCCCTTTCCTTACCCAATTGCTGCAGTTCTCCTCCATTCCGAGACATTCCAAGCCATTCCAAGCCATTCCAAGCCATTCCAAGCCATTCCAAGCCATCCACTTCCTCCCTTATCCCCAGTCCCGTCCATCCATCTCTGAACCATCGCGCCATCCATCACAAAAGCAAGAAAAGCAACGCTGATGACAAAGCACAAGGGGGCAATACTTACCTCTCGGCCGTAGCCACCGCACCTCCAGCCCTCGTCACCGTACCCGCCTCCATCCCATGCGCCTCCTCCAACTCCCTCTCCCACCTCTCCCTAGCCTGCCGCACCGTCTCTCCCTCCCCCTCCTCCCCCTCCCTCCTGAACCTCCTCGGCTCAACCAACATCCTCCACTCCATCTCCAGCACGCCCTCCTCCTCATCCTCCTCCCCGACCTTCATCTCGAACTTCTCGTAAACCCGGACGCCATCCGCGTCGTACCGCCTAGGCGGCTGGTCGCGCTGCGCGAGGCGCAACTCCAGCATCTCCACCTCCCCCTCCCCATTCACAATCACGCTCTCCACACACGCCGTGCGGATGCCCGAGAGGGCAGGCTGCCAGTTGGTGGCGGCGGACACCTCCAGTTTCCTGAAGACGATGACGTCGCCCCTGACGACGTCGGCCGCGCTGCACTCCCGCAGGGCGGAGAGGTCCTGCGGGAGCGGGGGCAGGTCGTCGTCGGTCTTGCCTTCGGTGAAGGCCGCCTCCTCGGCGCCATACCCTCTGGGATCCTCCGCCGCCTCCTCCTCGTCATCGTAGGGGAGCGCGTCTCCCGCCCCGTCCAGGTTGTAGTAGTCTACGTGGTCGCCCTCGTCGTGGCGTCTCTGCGCGTCCGAGGTGGTGGCGGGCCGCTTACGACGCTTGGTAGAGCGCTGCTGCTGCGGGTCCCAGCGCTGGTAGAAGGGGAAGGGCGGGGTGCTGAGGACGACGCCTTCTTCGACGCACTCGAACGCGGTGAGGTTGATGCGCGATTTCCAGAAGTCGGGGTCGTTGCTGGCATCGTCGTCGGCATTGTAACCGCTGCTGGTTGTGGTGGGGGCGGGGGCGGAGGAGGTCGTGGTTGTGGCTGGGGTAGGTTTGGTGATGGGTTTGCGTTGGGCGGCGGCGGCTAGCTTTTGCTGCAGCTTCTCGCGGTCGGCAGAACTCTTTGGGACGCGCACGCCAAGTGAACCGAGGAGGAGACGGCCAGAGGCTGCGATGTCAAGACGCTTACGCTTGGTCGACTCGGTTGGTGGTGTGGCGATTTCTTCGGCACTGAGCTTTGAGCTTTGGATTTCTGGTGGGCTGCTGTGGCCATCACCATTAGATGTGGTCTCTGCCATCATCGTGTGGTTTGTGGTGGAAGTGTTGTCACCGTTTTGGAAAGCGGTGATGTCAATGCCTCCGCTAGCTATAGCGTCAAGGAGTTGCTGTCGCTTCCTGATGAAAGCCTCCGACATGACTTCTGAATTTTTGGAAGATGAAGCGGACTTTGAGTCGCCGGAGTCGGATTTCGCACTCTTTGGTGGGTTCACCTGAGTTGGATTCGCCTGAGCTTCACCCTCGGAGTCGGACTCAGACTCAGAATCAGAGGTAGAGTCGGAGTCGGAAGATGAATCTTCACTTGAGGAAGATGAGACCTCAATAGGTTGCGAGTTGTGCGGACCGTTTGTGACGTTCGCAGCTGGGCTGTGGTTGGCAGAGCCACCGTTCATAAGTGAATTGACGCCGTTCAACAGCGAACCATCTCCATTAGTGAGTGGTGTATCCTGTTTGTTAGTATCTTCGTTCCTGTCTGCACCGGCACCAGCATCGTGGCCAGTCCAGTTGTTAGTACCCATATAACGTAACAAATCCTCCCTGCTAGCATCCTGTGGTAGCTCGCCAATCTTCTTCAAGTACTGCAACTTCTTCACATCCCTCTTGCGTGCGTTACGGAACTTGGTCTTCACTGAGCCTGCACCAGGCGGGTTTTGCTTCTGCATCGTTTCGGTCATCTTGGTCGGTGTTGGTTGTGTCATCTTCACGCGTTTCGATGTTGGTTCTGTTGTGTTGTCGTGTTCGTGCGAAGGTTGTCGTCGCTTGGATGCGGGGGCGTCTGAAGTCTTTATATCCTTCCTCTTCACCTCACTTGGCCTCACTCGCGGTAACTCCGTGTCTGACAAATCTTGGCTGTCATCTGACGCTTCAGAGGAGTCGTACGAGGATGACAATGATCCAGAGTCGGATTCGGAATCGCTTTCTGAAGCGGAGGATGTTTCAGACTCTGATTCGGAGTTGGATGATTCTACCTCGGGGGATGCAGACCCCCCAAGCTCCAAAGAATCAGAGCGCTCGCTCTCAGGGGATCCGGGCACAAAGTCATCGTCCTCTTCATCTGAATCGATTGGTGGTAAAGGACTCGACATTCCCTCTCCCTCCTGCAAGCCGGTGAAACTGACACGCCTGGCGTCACCACCCTCCCTCACGTTTCGCGGAGCCTCCATGATCTGAAGGGGCGCACCATAGCTCTCATATTGACCCGCCTCTATTGCCCCAATGCGATCATCATGACCCTGAATCGGTTCCTCTATTTCACTCCGTCTCCTCTTTAATGGTGGTATGTGCACGGGAGGGCGTTGTATCTTCACCATTAGACGCCGTCCGAATGATACACCATCTATCAAATGTCTACCATCCGCAGTGATTTGATGCCTCCCTGCCTGTCTCCGAGCTTTACGGTCGATGATTTCAAGAGGTAGAATGCTGACCTCGTCCTCGTCCTTCAATATATGGCATAGCTCTTGATAGTGCAGGCATTCATATCCACCGACCGTGACTTTGTAATCTTCCAGCCCCCACTCACAATCTTCCAGTGGTACGATGTCATTGAGCTGCTCAAGGAGCTGCGAGATCGTGGTCTTTCCCTCATTTGGGGCGTTCCAGAGGATGTTGGTAGGCGGCAGCCCATTACGGTGGACTGAGAGACGTAGCCGCATAGTGGCCGTATTCAGTTTCTTCTCGAGCTCATGCTAGTAGCGGTGCGACTGGTGAACGTAACGAGGAAGTCCGTACATGCATATGCAGATCTTCAAAGTTACCCTTAGGAAGCTAGGGATTAAACATCCGCGTTATCGGCTTATCGCAATTAAGCGCGCGACTAGGTGCGGAAGTCATCCGTCTCTACTTTTGCTAAGCGACCCCGGAATATACTGTACTGTATGAAAGACTTAAGAGACCCATTGCAAGTAACATTGCAGATAGCGTAGCATAATGAAGGTGTCCTTGTTGGCTGCAACCGTAACCACTGGTTACAATATCTACATGTGACGCTACTCTCATGCAATCTCAATGCTGTATTGTTCGGTGTTCATCTTAACGATCTAAATTGCACCCACGATGTACATCATACGATGGGATGCTGTTTCATGATCGATAATGGTTCTTATGGGAGGGGAAAGCGCAGACACTGGTCTCGTCAGATACAAGGTACTTGTGGTATATATTACATGTGCTATAGGCCTCCTCGAAATGTAGCCTCTAAAAGACCGTCACCAGATAATCGTGACCCAGATCAGATTAGATGTGGTCCATGCGAAGTCGGCTTTTGTCCCTGCGGCATCGGCTGTCCAGACCCCTCTAAATCCCCACGTCAAGACAGATTTATGTGAAACCGCAGCCAAGAACTACAGCTTGAGCATTATCACTACATCTTCTACCCATATCATACCAGTCACATACCAAGCAAGATGCCTGAGTACAACATTGTCGTCTTCGCAGGTACGCATACTTGGAACTGCTTGGAATGGCCAATTGGCTAATCATAGGAATAGGTGACCACTGCGGTCCCGAGGTACGCTGCCCAGGACAGATCGGTAGACACGCCTTTACTAATTTGCATGCAGGTCATGACCGAGGGTGTCAAGGTATATAAGAGCTAGGAGGTTGAGGGGGAGACAACAAGCTCACAGGTGCATACAGGTCCTCAAAGCTATTGAGAAGGAGAGCAAGGATGTCAAGTTCAACTTCAACGACCAGCTTCTCGGTGGTGTATGTGCGCTAGCAGATGACTCCGACTACTTAGGCTGACACATCCAGGCCTCAATCGACGCCCATGGCTCTCCTCTCACCGACGAAGCCCTCACCGCTGCAAAGAACGCCGACGCCGTCCTCCTCGGTGCCATTGGCGGACCAGTACGTCTCATATCCCTATCCCCTCGCTCCCTCCCACTCATCACAATCACAGAAATGGGGCACCGGCGCCGTTCGCCCAGAGCAAGGTCTCCTCAAGCTCCGCAAAGAGATGGGCACCTTCGGCAACCTCAGACCCTGCTTCTTCGCCTCGGACTCCCTGGTCGAGGGCTCCCCCCTCAAATCCGAAGTCTGCCGCGGCACCAACATCAACATCGTGCGCGAGCTGACGGGCGGCATCTACTTCGGCGAGCGGAAAGAGGACGACGGCTCCGGCTACGCCATGGACACCGAGCCGTACTCGCGCGCCGAGATCGAGCGCATCACCAGACTCGCCGCCCACCTCGCGCTCGCCGAGAACCCGCCCGCGCCCGTGTGGAGTCTGGACAAGGCGAACGTGCTCGCGACCAGCAGGCTGTGGCGCAAGGTGGTGACGGAGGTCATGGAGAAGGAGTTCCCGCAACTGCAGATCGGACACCAGCTCATTGACAGCGCGGCCATGATCATGGTCAAGAACCCGCGCGCGCTGAACGGCGTCGTCGTCACCAGCAACCTGTTCGGCGATATCATCAGTGACGAGGCGAGCGTCATCCCCGGTTCGCTGGGCCTGCTTCCAAGTGCTAGCTTGAGCGGTATCCCGGATGGAAAGAGCAAGTGTAACGGTATCTACGAGCCCATTCACGGTACGTACTATCCACCTTTGTCGTGAGGCATTGCATATAACTAAGTAACCCCCGACAGGCTCCGCACCAGACATTTCCGGCAAGGGCATCGTCAACCCAGTCGCCATGATCCTGTCCCTCGGTATGATGATGAAGTACTCCCTCGGCGAGCCCGAGCTGGCCAAGGCCATCGACGAGGCCGTCAAGAACGTCATTGAGAAGGGCATCAAGACCGGCGATATCGGTGGCAAGTCTACCACCAGCGAGGTCGGTGACGCTGTCGTCGAGGAGACCACTAAGATCCTCAGCTCGAGGAAGTGAGAACGTTGAGTGACGAAGAAAAATAAAAACAGCTTTTTTTACTACTATAACTACTGCATATATTCACTGTAAATAGATTCTCATGCTACGACACTCTTCAGACATCCAATGGGTGTTGTCAAATTCTTCTGCATACGAGCAGATGCTATTTGCTCGGTTACACACAGTACCTACCTACCTACCAACTCGGTTCTTGCTGATCATCCCCGTCCAGCTCCGTCGCGGCGCAGGCGTAGTTCTACATATCGCGCATGAAGTCGTTCAAGAACTTGTTCCTCGCAATCCAGCTCCTGATCCTCTTCCCAAATATCCAAAGCGGCACCGTCAGCGCGCAGACGGCCAGGAAACAGATGCCGAGCACGTTGAAGACGGCCAAGGCGCCGTCCTTGGCCAGCCAGTCGTTCACGAAGTAGGTCTGTAGGTTTGGCGGCCGAGGTCAGTCTTTGTCTCCAACTCCGCAAGGTAGGCAAGGTAGGCAAGGTAGGCAAGGTCGGGGTAGGGGGTTTGAAAGAAAAAAAAGGGTTAGGGTTGACAGGGTAACTCACCAGACCAAAAGTCAACAGATTCCTGGTGTTGATCGCAACAAACGCCTCCTCCGCCAACTTCGGATACGAATCCAGCACGTACCCAAACACGCACGTACTCGCAAACGCCAGACTCATATTCGCAAACCCATACGTCAGCACCGGCCCGCTCCAATGCGTGACCGCATGCACACTCGCCCCGAACCCAAAGAAGCCCACCGTGCCCAGCACCACCACCAAAAGCATCAGCACGAGCCGGAACTCTGGCTCGTAGATGCCGTGGTTGCGTTGCGTGAGTTTTAGGCAGATGTAGTCGTTCAGGGGCCCCGACACGACTTCGCCGATGATGCAGAGGATGAAGGGGGAGAGGGAGGTTAGGCCGGTTTCGCCGACGCTGAAGTTGTAGGGGGGCGAGACGAAGATGACGCCGTTGACGACGGAGAAGACGACGATCCAGGTTAGGGTCTGTGGAAGGGTGTCAGTGTTGGTTTCCTCTCTTTTCTCCTTGTTTTTTTGTTCTCTTCAAAATTGAGCTGAGCGCTCGGGTGGGTTGCGGGTTGCACTTACAGTCCCGTAGATCAGAAACGCCCACAGCACGGCCGGATACCAGAACATAACGAGCGGCCTACAGAAGATCTTCCAGATCGGCGCGTCCGAGTACCTGCCCGTGAAAACGCGCAGACTGCGCCCATACCCCATCGGCACCTCATCATCCCCCCTCCCATTCCCCGTCACATGGGCCGGGAGCTCGGCCACAAAAACCGCCGCCTCGCCCGCCGCCACCTTCTCATTCATCTCAGCCCCGAGCTTATACTCCTCCTCGGCCGTATTGGTCGCGTGGGTCAGGTGCGTGATGACGCGGGGCCGCACATACGCCGTCTCGGGCACGAAGAAAATGACCAGGAAAGCGAAGACGCCGAACAGGATCGCGCAGATGCCGAAGGTCCATTTGTAGCCGAGGTCTTCGATGATGTAGCCGGAGATGAACCCCGCCCCGGCGATCCCGCACAGCAGGAAGAGGTTCCAGACTGCGATGCGCGTCGCGCGCTGGTGCACGAAGTACAGGTCTGCGATTGTGGCCTGCACGAGGACTTCGTAGGGCGCCATGCCCAGCGCGCCGAGGATGCGGCTGCCCAGGAAGGAGCCGTAGTCCTTTGCCACGGCGCCCCAGATGCTGACGACGAAGAGGACGATGATCGAGAGGATGTAGGTTGGTCGCTTGCCGTAGATTTTCGCGAACGGGTTGACGAGGAAGACGATTAGGCCGAGGGTCAGGATCAGCCAGGCTGTGGATTGCGAGAGCGTGTTCACGGAGATGCCGAGTTCGGCGGAGATGGAGACGAAGCCGGGGCCGAGCATGGGGCCGTAGGCGCTGGGATGTGTGTCAGTGGGGGCCATTGGGTATAGGGATAGGGATTGGGTGGAAGAGCTGGCTTACCCTACGACTGCGGCGGAGAAGCCGACGATGAAAAGGATGGAGTCTTTTTTCCATGTTGGCCACTAAAAGGAGTGTCAGGGGAGGATGTTCTTCATTTTCTTTGGAACTCCACGAGGGGCCTACGTTGAGAGGATCGTTCGGCGAATCACTGGGCTGAGGAACCAGGATGATGTGGGAGTATTTCCCCGTTCCATGCTTCAGACGGTCCGTCGGGACATCGTGAAGCTCGTCGGGCTGATTGCAGTTGTCAGTTCCTGCACGTCTATCTTTCTTTCGGGTCGTTCATACCAAGTCCGACTGATCGTTCAAGCAAGCTGTCTGTGTGTCAGCGATACAATCCCTTCCATACAGCAAAAGATCCGAACCAACCTGTTCCAGGAACCAGCTCCAGATGCTTGTCTTCCAAGATACCGAACGGCATGATCGATGAGGTAAGGTAGAATCGCTACCTTGTGCAGCTTCTCTTCCGTACAAAGGACACAAATTCCACTCTCAAACTTCAGTCAAGAACCGGAAGGTAGAAAGAACAAGAGCTCTTGGTCCCAAAAACCCCGTCCCTCAACAGCGAACCGGCGCAGGATAAATGCTGCTTGCTCTCTTCCCAAGATCCCATTGCGGCAATGCTCCGTCACCCGAATGCCGCATGGACATGCGCCAAGTGCACCGCCGGCGATTGGATCCAAGCAAAGGCCCCATCTTGGAGTCACTTGGACGACCCCAGACGGCCAACCCCAGCCCTCTCCACAATCCCACTCCGCAAATCACAGGAGGATGCGGGGTTATTCCGCTACCTATAATGTGGGACGCATACTGTTATGTGCATGGGTTGCGACTAGGTTCAATTGCCGATCGTGAGCTAGACTCATTTCGGGGTGCGGAAGATCTGCGCTCGCGTGGTGTGAGTACTTAAGACGCGAGGCTAGGTTCACGGCAGGATAATCACACGGCAGGAGTTGGAGACGGGGAAGGTCAGGGAGGCGAGATTGGGGGCAGATGCGGCGAATGGTAGCCGCAAAGTTTATCCAGCCAAGCATACCGCCTTTCTCGTATCAGACTGACTCATTGATTCTTGTTCAGGAAGAGCAGAGTGGGTCTGCGTGCGGAACGGGCATCGTAAATGCATAGACACGGACACGTCGGAAAGGAGAATCAAGTGGACGTGTCATGGACATCATACCCGAGTACTGTATCGTTCCGATGGAAATCGTCTCTCTTACGTTACAGGTAATGAGCTAAGTCACTCGCATTCCAAACCCGTAGCAAGGCAGACGGCCTAGACACGGCTTCACGAAAGCCCTCTCAGCTCCGCAGAATGCCCAAAGATACGCACAAACGCCCAGTAAACTCATGTCAACTCCCCATCAGATCTTGCCCTCCTTCCTCAACTCCGCAACCGTGTGCTCGTAGACCTCGTACGCGTGGACCTCGGCGTCGAAGTTGAGGATCTTCTCATCCCGCTTCAGCTTGATGGCTTCAGGGTTCTTGCGCAGACTGTCGAAGTCGGCCTTGTGCCATTTGTCGCGCGTTGCTTCGCCCGACTTCTGCGTGACCAGGACTCGATCGTATCTGTGTGGTGTCAGTATCTGGAATTGACCACATCCGCATGTGCGCTTGCAATAATGAAAGTGCTTACCGTATCCTCTCGTACGCCTGGAGGGCCTCCTTCACGTTCCCCTTGCCCGCCAGCTG
The DNA here is from genome assembly GCA_027923365.1 of Zalaria sp. Him3. Taxonomy (NCBI): domain Eukaryota; kingdom Fungi; phylum Ascomycota; class Dothideomycetes; order Dothideales; family Zalariaceae; genus Zalaria; species Zalaria sp. Him3. The sequence goes on along the minus strand of BPUN01000015.1, from coordinate 345,523 downwards.
CAGACACACTCCGAGAGTCGCTCCATCCTCCATAGCCTGGCTAGCGCCCTGGATACTCGTGGGCAAATGCGGGTGCGCCGCATCGCCAATAAGCGTGATGTGGCCATTCGTCCATCTCGGGAGAGGATCACGGTAGACCAGCTTCCAATCCACGAGTTTCTCCGGCGGCGTCATGCGAACAATAGCGTGTACGGCGGGCGTCCAGCCCTCCAGGATCTTGCAAGCGTCTTCGTGATCGCCCTGCGCGGACCAGGACTCTTCGACGTCGGCCTCGTCTTTGTGCGTGCACACCCATGAGAATTCCTTGCCGTCTTTGATCGAGGCGGCCAGGAAGTGGATGTCTGGCCCCAGCCAGCCCGTGTGCGTGTCGCCTTTCGTGACCAGGTCTGCTGTCAGCGGGTTCTTGGCTAGCTCGGCGCTGTCCATCCATGCGCGGTAGACGGCGTAGCCCGATGATTTTGGCTTGTCCTCACTATAGGCTGGTCAGCAAAGGATATACGATATACGCAAATGCAACAGGACACTCACAAGCCCAGTACAATCTTTCTCGCTTTCGATCGTACTCCATCCGCTGCCAATATGACATCGGCAACAACCTTCTCGCCATTAGAGATAACGCCAGCTCCGTCCTCAAGCTCAAAGTACTCCGTCACCTTCTGACCGAGCCTGATCTCGACCCCCTGCTCCACAGCATGATCATAGAGGATCTTGTGAATCTCGCCTCTATGCCCATTAAACCTCTTCCCAAAGTTCTCCTCCTCGCTTCCCCAGAACTGCTCGTATATAAAGTTACCCTGCCAGTCGAAGTATTTCAGGCTCTGCGAGACGTGACAGATCGGGTCGAGCTTGTCCTCGACACCAGGCCATCTTTTGAATATGCGGCCGGCATTTCCACCAAATGATATGATGTCTCCCAGCTGTTTGAGTTCTTTGAAGGACTCGAGGACGAGCGGATCGTGGCCTTTGCGCTTGCATTCGATCGCTGCTGTCAGACCAGCGAAGCCGGCGCCGATGATGAGGACTTTGATGCCAGAGGGGGATACAGGGTGCTGGTCAATGATGGAGGGGTCCCAGCTCCTAGGAGGTGGGATCTCGGCTTCGGTATTTTCACCGTTCATGTATGGTGCCATGGTGGTTGTGAGGAGAGATACTGTCTGACGGCATGAAAAGACGGAAACACATAGCGAAAGATTAATACTTATCCGGCATTACAGGTGCATAGGCTAGCTCCACAGCAATCACCATCCGTTGCCGCTTCCCTTAGGTAGTACGAATCCTGCACGATGATAGCGGAAGTGCATGTCCGTCAGAGGACGTTCCAGGTTGCATTTGGGTGGAGTGGAGGCGGGCGGCCCATGGGGAAGAGCGAAGACCCCGCAGCTTGGGGGTGAAATTGGTGAATGAGGGAAGGCCGGGTGGGTCCAGCGCGGAATGTGAGCCGAAGTCGTTCCTTCCTTCGACATCAACTTCGGTTCGCTCCTTCTCCTTCGGCTTTCCAAGAAAGGGAGCTGCGCCAGGTCGGCCGGCAATATGTTGACCTGCAAATGCCGCCTGATACATCGATGCATCTCGTATCTGCACGTGAACGCGTTTGACGTCGGATGAAGTGTTCCCGTCGCGCGGAAACACATCGCTGTCCACCGACGACACACGACTGCAATAAGTACAATCTTCCTTCATACACCTCCCGCCCTGTTTCGTTCTTACCTACATGTAATACACGTACACAATGGCGGCAAACACCCTCGTCCCCAGCTTCGTGACCCTTCACCCTCTCCTTACCCTCTCTGCCCTCGTTTTCATACCTCTCCTAGCCAGCATAGCCTACCAACTCCAGCTATGGTATCACATGCCCCCGGGGCCAATGCCAATCCCCTTCATCGGCAACAAATACCTCATCCCACGAAGCAAGCCCTGGATTCAGTTTCAAAAATGGTCGAAGCAGTACGGGCCCATCTATACCCTCTGGTTCGGCACCACCCCGACCGTCATAATATCCGATCCGGCCATAGCAGTTGACCTGCTCGAGAAGCGGAGCACCAAATACTCATCCCGACCGCGAATGGTAGCGCTGGGCGAGATCTACAACAACAACGCTTCGATCCTGACGCAACCGTACGGAAAGTCATGGTCGATACGACGGAAGCTGCTGCACTACGCCATGACGCCCAAAGCGCTGCGTCTCTACAAACCCATCCAAGAAGCCGAAGCGACCCGGCTGTGCAACCAGCTCCTGCACGCTCCAGAAAACTACGAGAAGCTGCTCGAACGCTTCACGTCCAGCGTCGTCTTCTGCGTCGCCTACGGCCACCGCATCGACTCCCTCGCCGCAGAAGTCATCCGCCAACGCTTCGAATTCATGCACTACCAAGCCTCGCTCAACGTGCCGGGCAAATACCTCGTCGAGTCGCTGCCGCTACTCAAACAACTCCCCGCCTTCCTCGCGCCCTGGAAACGCGAAATCCAATCCATGGGCGCGCGCGAAGGCGCCGCAAACATGGCCCTGCTGGACGTCGTGAAATCGGACCTTTCCTCACGCGGCTCCAGCGCCGTCCCCGCCTCACTCTCAAAACTCCTCCTCGAGCTCTGGAACGACCCCAAAGAGCGCGCCGAGATCCCGCTAACAGAGAAAGAATTCTCCTACATCCCCGCCTCCCTCTTCGGCGCCGGCTCCGACACAACCGCCAGCACGCTCTGCACCGCCTTCCTAGGCCTCGTCACCCACCCCTCCGTCCTCCGTCGCGCACAGGCAGAACTCGACACCGTGATCGGCCCCTCCCGCCTCCCGACCTTCGACGACGAAGCCCGCCTGCCCTACACGCGGGCGCTGGTGAAAGAAACATTGCGATGGCGGCCCGTGGCCGTGCTGGGCGGGACGCCGCGCGCGACGACGGCCGCGGACGATTACGAGGGATACCACCTACCCCAGGGCACGACTGTGCTCAGTAATTTCTGGGCGATCAATTTGAACGAGGAGTACTACCCTAGCCCGCACGTGTTCGAGCCGTTGCGCTTCCTGGCCCTCACAACCGGTGCTGGTGCTGGTGCGGAGGGGCTATCACAACTATCAGATGCGGATCAGAAAGCCGCGGCGGCGTACAAAGGCGCGAAAACCTATCCAGGCAAGAGCGGGGAGGATGTCTTCGGCGTGGGCAGACGGATCTGTCCCGGTGCGAGCTTGGCGGAGAACAGTCTTTTCATTGCGCTGAGTCGGTTGGTGTGGGCGTTTGATATCCTGCCGGTCGACGGGGTCGCGTATGATACCTTTGACTATACGGAGGGGTTCAATATCCGGCCGAAGCCGTTCCCGTGCGTGGTTAGGGTTAGGGATGAGGGCAGGAGACGCGTGTTGGAGGAGGCGAATAGGGAGGCTGAGGGGTTTTTGGAGATGTTCACGCCGTTTGGGGAATAGGCCAGGGGATCAAAGGACGCACAAGTCGTAGACAGGGCAGAGTAGGCCCGAGAAGGGAAGCTAAAGCCTCTTATACCGAGCTCACAGAAAATCTGATCGATTCGTAACTCTACCGATAATGATAAGACAGGAACCCTCTGAGCTCTCGTCCCTAAACAGGCCCACTCTACATCCCCACCCACCAAAGAAAAGGGTACCCATCACTATCCTCCATCTTCCTCGTTACCCACCCAGCCCATCCTCAGCCAACACGGCCGCCCTCGCCCTGCCCGCACTCGACGCCCCGCCCTTACTCTCCCACAAATCCAACAACTTGCCGACCTCCTTAAAACTGACCGGCTTAGTCATATACAGATCCAAGCCGGACGTGAAAGCGTCGCTCTGGTCCTTCCCGCTCGCATTGCCCGTCAGCGCGATCGTCAACGCCTGCTGCGCCACGAGCCCGTCCGCCAGCGTCCCGCCGCCCAGCGCCGTGTCCGAGAAGTCGCGGCGGGGCGAGTTGGTGGCTTCGAGGCGGCGGATGCGCCGCGTGGCTTCGAAGCCGTCCATGATGGGCATGCTGAGGTCCATGAAGATGACGTCGTGGGGCGTGCCGGCTTTGAGCGCGTCGGCGTAGGTGTCGACGGCTTGTTGGCCGTCCTCGGCGAGAGTAACGGATTGGTAGCCGCGCTTGACGAGGAAGGTTCGTAGTAGGTTGAGGTTCACGCGGTTGTCGTCTACGAGCAGGAGGCGGGCCTCGCGTTGAGCTGGCCTGGTAGGGATGTTGTTGGTGCTTTTGCTGCGGTGGAGGGTAGGGATATCTTTGTGACCATGGTTGAGGGGCGGGCGTGGAGCGGCGAGGGCTGACGAGAGTGCTTGCGTGTATGATGTGCTTCCGCCGGTACGGGTAGGTGGTATTGATCCAGGAGTCGCGGATGGTGGGAGGTCTGTGAGTGAAAGCGTGGGCAGTGCAACGCCACCTCCTGGGTGGTCTGTAACCCTTGTCCCGGTGGGCAGAGCGTCGAACGTTGTTATCTCTGTTGGTGCCATTTCGTCGCTGGGAAGGTCTTGGCTGGTCTGTTTGTACTCAAGTGACGGCGACATACCTGCCGTCTGGTCGCCGCCATCATTCTCGGGATCTGCTAGGCTTGCAGGGTGCTTTCGTGAGAGGCCTTTCAGCGCGGAGACGAATTTTCTAGCCAACTTGTGCGGACCGAAAGGTCTTGATATCACATGCAAGTGAAGGTAGTCGATATCCCGAACAAGCGCAGCATTCCTTGAGGCATTGTCGCATAGCACCACCAAGGCCGGACCATCTTCACTGTCTGGTGCAAATAGTTTGTGCCGTTCCAACATGAAGGGCAAATGAACCTCGTCAACGCAAAGAATGTCAGGTGGAGGTTCTGCACTCCAATCGTTCAAAATTGGGAAGCCAAACCATTGGTGCACATAGTCTCCGATAGCCTTTCGGAGCATTTCGGTCCCTTTGACTTGCGTTGGAGTATCCCCAGGAAGTCCATCCTGATAAATTCCAACCTGTGGCCTGTGTTGGAGGGACTGCAATTGGGTGACGCTGTCATCGTTGGATCTCTGTTCAGTACCCGGGCTAGTTGAATCTTTCGTTGACTGCCCAGATTGTTTCATTGGCAATGTCACCGTAACCGTGGTGCCGACATCTTTCTGTGACTTGATTTTGATATCACCATCAAGCATCTGAACGATATTGCGTACGAGAGAGAGTCCGAGGCCGGTTCCAGGAGCCATATTGTTCTCTTGCGCAAATGGGGTGAAGACTTTACTTTGTAGATACTCCTGGGACATCCCAATGCCAGAGTCCTCGACCGTGAGGGTGATCATGACATTTCTGTTCTCGCTTTTCGCCTCATCTTGGCGCTCGTCTGGCATTGTTTCTCCACTTTCTGGATCTTTGAAGCGGAGTAGGACTCTGATGTAACCCTTCTCTGTGTATTTGAGCGCGTTTCCGAAAAAATTCATGACCACCCGTCGGAAAGCTCCTGGCTGTGTGACGAAGCACCATTTTGATGGTGGCGCAATATCAACGATGATCTCCACGTTTGGCCGACTTGCTGCACCTGGATCTCCTAATTGTTCAGCCTCTGTAAGATCGACAGTCCTTTTGAGCGTCGACGAGCCTGTGATGTCTGGCCGTTTGCTTTTGGACAGATGTCCCGTAGCGATCCCTTCGATCACCTCTTCGGTGATTGCTACCAGATTGACATTCTTCCAGATGTTGAGGTACGGCTCGGACCCGCTTGAAACAACGACAGATGGCTTGTTTTCGGAGGATTTCTCGACACCCTGAGGATCACGAGAGAAGGTGTTGATCTTACTGTAATCCAGTACCATATCAATTGTATCCAAGACGGTATGGGCACAACTCTCAGCGGTGTCAACAAGAGATCGTTGAAATGGCGAGCACGGCGTGTCGGATAGGAACTCGCAACAGCGAGTATACCATGTAGCGGGGATCTCAGCTCATGGCTGACGGATCCTATGAATCCAGACTTCTGCTGGTCAGCGATGGCGGTCACCAGACGGTCAATCTCAGCTTTGATGCAGTTGCAGAAGGCAAGCGCAAAGAAAAATTCGATCTCGTGACTGAATCGACGAAAGTCGGACGTGGTGTAGGCGAGACAAACGGTCCAAAGCGAAAGGTTTGAGTTCCAGAATGGAATGAAAAGGATTCCTCGCGCTTGGGGAAAATGCCTGAGGAGTAACTTTATCTCATACTCTTCTGCACTTTTCCTTCTCGGTCGAGCGGTTCCACCACCCACGACGCGCGGTTCCGCAGCATCGGCAGTGCAGTACAGCACGCCGTCTGGGTGCCTCCGGATAAGTTTGACAAGGGTGGAGATCGGCATGGAAACGTCTCTGCATTGCGCGTCTTCGCTTGCAGGCTCTCTTTTCTTGCCCGGCCTTGAGTATGCGAAGAGGTGCGCAATATCTTTGGTAGCAGGCTTGTCCTGAGCAGAGCCTTCGCTCTCATCTGAGCGGACCGTTCCAAGCGCCTCATCTACCTCAGGTGAACCAACCTTCCGCTCCTTTTCAAGATTCTGTCGCTCTTCTTGCTTTCCCCCATCCTCTTCCTTCTCCCATATCGAAGTAGATGCAGTATCAAAGAAAACGACAGCACCTCCATGCTCAACACATAGTGCCTGGCGCAGTAGCGTGGCCGCACGTGGGAAGATCTTCTTGTGGTCGACGTTGTCAACCCTGCGAGGAGGAGGGCTGACAATGGAGTCACTGGAAGAGGCCGACCCGTTTGAGGATGTCGACTCGTCGCTGCTTGGACGGCGATCAGCCTCCGATTCGTCTTGCCTGTTGCTGACTTTGTCGTGGGCGACACCATCCTTCTGTTTCTGGGCTCCTTTGCCAGATTCCTTTACCGACCATGACACTATCTTCTGAGTCCTGGGGGATAAGTTTGCGTCTGCATCAGGCTTGCTGAAGCAACTCGTGGCGTTGACCGAGTTGTCTGAAGCGCGCCATTTCCGAATGTGATATTGGTGTCGAGGGTCAACAAATGCTGCCAGAGCCTGGTTCATTTTCATGGTTCGTCGTACGTCCATTCCCTCCTTGACTGTTTTCAGGTGTACCATTACATTCTCGGCCATGGTCCCCAAGACTGCCGGATATCAGCAATGCTACATAGTCGCTAATCGGGTCTGGGGTTGACGGATCTTACATGAAAGGTGCGACGCTGGGGTAGGTGGACGGACGCGGTTATCGAGTGCGAATATGGAACCGATTGCCACACCTTTGTCGGTACGCAGAGGAACACCGCAGTAGTAACGGAAATGCGGCTTCGACGCGACAAATGGCAGTTCCTTGAAACGAGGATCCAAAGACAAATCGCAAACCTCAAAGTAGGGAGGCAGGCCTTCTCCGATAGGACGTGCCCGAACAGTATGCTCGCAAAGTCGACCTTGCTTTGGTACGCTAACACACTGCTACCGTTCAGTAATGCAGTCTCTCTTATCACTGGACATACCATACCCCGGCCCATTGAGCATCTCCTTCGTTCTCATACTGAGATGGATCTTTCAGGTCGAGGGTCTTCGTACTTTCTGCGACGAAATATTGAACGTCGCGATCAATAAGACTGATCATGCCACGCTGGGTGTCCATACGCCATGCGACCAGCTGTGAATGTGCGACAAGGACAGGATCTGACCAAATGGCTTCAATGTCACCGCTTTCTGAAGATGTCTCCGAGTTTGGCGGCTTGAAGTATTGGTATAGCTCTTGAGCGCGCACGTCGTCTTCCGAAGGTAGATTAGGGCTCAGCAAAGGTGTCGAAGAGGTGTCCGTCATGGCGTGTCCGAGTTCTCGCTCCATATCCAGACATATAGGAACGCCTTCGGCCATCACAGAGGAGCGACTCCGCGCTATTGACAGTACATGTAGAATAAGGAGCAGTAAGGTAATGTGAAAATGATTGGTAAGACGTGCATGTAATCTCCGGCTCCGTATAAGGACAGGAGCGGAAGTTGCGACGGTACAGTCGCGAGAGCTAACGTTCTGAAAGGGAAGGAGAGACAGGAGCCGTAACAGCGTCGGACACGCCGGGCATGCAGAGCCTCTTGCAGCTGTATCCCAAGTGATTACATGTAGCCAAGAAGCCAAGGTCCGGCTCCTGCATACATGCAGTCATTTATGGTCGCAGGATGCAGGCATTGTGCAACTGAAGCTGCTTTGGAAGGTGAGGAGCGATAAGGAAAGCGCGACTGGTATCTTCCTCACGGACAGACGCTCCACTACATACCTGTACCCTGTATTTTCAAGAAGTTGAACAGAGGAGCAGTGGAAAAGCAATCGATATCTGACTTCTATCATCACATCTTGTCGAAAACCTGAGTACCCGTCCAGCTCTCGCTAGGCCTTCCATGCTTCCTCGCGTTCTCGCTATAATCATGCTTTTCCTCATCCGCAATTGTAAGCAGCGCCGTCTTCTCATCCATCGTTCGCGGGGCGCTTGCCAATTCCCCGAACCAATGCTCACCGCCATTCTTCGAGTGAATCCTAGTCATCTCCTTCTCCTCAAGAGGGTAGGTAGGCGCACTGTCGGGCAAGAGATAGCGACGGTGCCACGCACCAACGAACATGCCCTCGGGATCACACTCGTCGCGAACCTTGAGCCAGGAGTCGAGGTTTTCGCCAAACATGCCTGCGATGTCCTCTCTGGAAGTGTAGGAGAAGTTCTTCGCCCAGTGGGGCTTGGCGCCCATTTCTTTCATGAGCCACTCGAATGCCTCGTAGTAGCGATCTTTGCAGGGTGGGTCTTGGAGGTATGGTCGGTAGAGAGTAGCGTTGAGGTAGAGAGTAGGACCTTCAGCGTTGGTGTTGTCGAGGTAGGGGCGGGGCTCAAATCTCGAAGTGTCCGAGACTCTGACTTCCACTGGGGCGTGAACGTAGAGGCCGGTCGCATCGAACGGAATATCAGAGCCAGGTTCGCGGTTCAGCCACTTGGACAGACGAGTGATGGCCTCCGGTCCCTTCTCGAGAGGAAGTGCCCACTCGTTCACAAACTGCGAGTACAAGCAGTTCATGAGCAGTCCAGTACGTTGTTCTTCAACGGCGGTGGTGACGCTGTCATCAGAGAAGCCATACTGCATGCCGAAGACAAACCACTCGATAGCTGGCAGTATCCGTGGGATCTTGTTCGAGATCCAGAGGAGAATGTGGTAGGTATGGAAGCCCACTGACCCACCATACCAGCTCGCAATGGGGTCACGGCGGGGCTTCTCCGTCTTCTCTGCCGACCATACGATTGCCCTCTTCATATATGGTAGCCACCAGACTCTGGTGAACTCCTTCTCCGCCCAGAGATCTCCATTCCACCTATCCAGTACCCAGCCCAGGGGCTTCAGTGTCTGTGTCCACTCAATGTTTGTAGCGTTCTCCATCTCAAATTCGACTTCGACAATTATACCCAGCGCACCCAAGCTGACCAGGCCGGCTTTGAAGAGCTCCACATTTTCGTCCTTCGAGCATGTCTTCGCTTCACCGTTCCCCATGACGATCTTCAGGCTCTTCACCGACTCGCACATCAAGCCGTGCTTCAGCGAGCTTCCATGTGTTGCCGTTGCGATCGCTCCAACGATGCTCTGATCGTGTATGCTCCCCAGGTTTGGCATGGTCAAGCCATTTTCCTTCGCCGCCCAGTTCAAGTCCCTTAATCTGATTCCACCCTCAACCAACAATCTCTTGCTGCTCTTGTCCACATTCAGTACTCTGTTGTAGTTATCCAAATTCACAATCCAAGATGAAGAGCAAGTAATGTCGGACGGCGAGTGGCCGCAACCGACAACGACGATCCGACGTCGGCATCTTGAAGCGAGCTTGACAACCTTTTGGATCTCGGGAAGGGTATGTGGTCGGATGTAGAGTTCGGGTCGCGAGTGGAAGGTTTTGGCCCAAGTGTGATGGACATGGGAGATAGATGCGCGGAAAGGAATCTCTGGGTCGAGCGCATTCGCTTCGACTTGGATGCGTTCGTCCATCGCGTCGGTGGAAGCGCGCGTGGAGGCCTGCGCACAGCACTCTGCGTGATACTGGTTCTGGATGCTCGACTCTTCGGTTCGAAATGGGCGATAGAATGGGCGATATAATGGGCATTAATGAAAATTGCTGCAACCAAGGGCGCCGTAATGATATAACTGTGCATATCTAGACCTTTCCCCACACATTGGGCGCACCTTATCTTAGCCATTTAGGGTTTAGATCGGCGCCGATCCGGCTCGGCATACAAACGCGATCTCGCGTGCTTCATTCGATTAGGGCTTTTGTGTCGCCGTGTAATGGCAGGAGTGAGAACTGGTGAGAGTTTGATGGTATGACTTTTCATCAATGTAACAACGACAAATGCAGAAAGAAGCAGAAAATAGTGTACAATGAGGCGCTCCTTCTCGCTCTCAATAAGCGCCAGCAATGCAAACGGACGCGCAGGCATATAGCTGCCTTTGCGCGCCCCTCATATCCATCCATCAGTCCCGTGTATTACCCTCCTCATGCTATCCAAACCTCCCTTCCCTATCGAACTGCCCTTCCTTTAAATCTACAGCTTCTCAATCTCCGCATGCAACTTCTCCACCAACTCCTTCGCCATCTCCTCCGTCTTGAGCATGATCATCCACTGTCCCAACGTCCCATCATTCTCAGGGAAGACGGCCTTGACGCTGTTGTTCTTGGCTCCGACCACAGTATAGAAGTCCTTGTTCTTCACAAGACCCTTATTCACGACGACTCTTCCACTCGGATCTTGCCTGAGGATGACGCGCGGCTTCTTCGTCTCCTTGTTGATCAAGAGGCGAACAGGTCCTAGACCCTTGGGGGCCCACTGCGGCTGGGCGTTCTTGTCGTAGAACAAGGCCTTGCCGCGCCTCTCGAAGGCTACGTCCTCAGTGCGGAGTTCTTCTGGAGTGAGAGCGGTAAGGTCACGTTGCGGGTCGTTCTGTGCCTCATCAGGCTCGCCAGCAGCGGACTCGGCAGCGCTGCCTTCGGCGTCAGTCGTCATGCCCGGAGTAGTGGCGCGAGAGGCATCGGCGGATGGGGCAAGCGAGTTTCCAGTCGTAGATGAGGCATCGCCGACCTTTGCGCCGAAGTTGAAGCCAACAGTTTGGCCAGCTGGCTTAGGTGCGAACAAGCTGGTGGTCGATGGAGCAGCGGAAGCAGTCTTAGCAGCTGCTCCCCCGAACAGTCCCGCAAACGGACGAAACTGAGCTCCAGTGCTGTCAGTGGTCGCTCCGGCCTGCTTGTCAGCGGCCGGGGAGCCGAACGTCGAGCCGAAGCTGAACTTTGGGGTCTCTGTTGGTTGACTCGCTCCAGCTGGCTTCGCAGGGGAGCCAGCGGGCGTCGTCGAACCAAAGGCGGCGCCAAAGGCGAACTCCGCTGGAGAGGCTGCCGGTGTCGTGGAGCCAAATTTGAGGGGACTGCCTTGCTTCCAGGTGTTGTCTGAGACGCCGCTGAAGAGCGATGTGCTGGGCTTGAAGGGTGTGTTCTCTGCTGGAGTCTCACGCTCAGGCTTGCCATCAGCGCCGACGGTCATACGGTCGCCAAGACCCTTGGAAGGAGTACCGGAAGCCTTAGTAAGAGCTGCGTTGAAGTCCTCGTCCGCGTCCGATTCGGCAGGCTCTGGGAGGGCTTTCTGCTGGTCCGCAGTGCGCTCGGCCTCCTCAACCGCGTCGTTCTCATCTTCATCGTCAGATGGCTCGTTGCTAGCGCCTTGAGAAGAAGCCGCCGACAAGTGAGCGAAGGGGTTGTTCACAGCAGATTGACTTGCTGGCTGACCGAAGACCGAGTTACTGTTTGTTGCGGCCGGCGCGGGCTTTGACGAAGGTTCTGGCGAGGGAGAAGCAGGCTCATCTGTGGTGACGAACCCCTTTCCAGGGACAAACTTCACTTTCCTACCCTTTGCCTCCTCCTCAAGCCTCTGCTTCTTGGCCCTCTGTCGCTCAGCATCTTGACGCTCCCATTCTTCCGCGTCATCTTCATCTGAATCAAAATCTTCGGCCTTTCGCTTTGCCTTCTCCTTCTCCTCATTCTTGCTGGCAGCAGCGCCGAAAGCCTTGGTGAAGTCCATGGCACCTCCGCCACCGAACTTTGGCATGCCGAACGTAGGTGGCTTTGAAGCACTCGACGCCTCTCCAGATGCAGGCTTTGATGCGCTTGCGCCGAAGGTAGGGGCGGAGCTGGAGGTAGATGGCTTGATTGTGAAAGGACTTGATGAAGTGGTAGCGTTCGAAGCGGTGGGCTTGATAGTGAACGGACTCGAAGTAGTCGCGGTAGTTGAACCGAATGTTGGCTTCTGAGGAGCTGCTGCTGCCTTTTCAGCGTCTGTCTTCACTCCAGCAAGATTAGCAAAAGGATTGCTCTTTGGCGGCGCTGTTTGACTGCCGAACGCTGGCGCATCGCTCTTGTTGGTAGGTGGCTGTGGAGTAAGCGGTGTGAATGTAGGCTTGGCAGTGGCGGCCTTCTCTTGACCGTTCTCTTTTTGAGATGGTGAATTGAGGATCTGATCGAAGATGGATGCGGTGTCCGAAAGAGGCTTCGCCGGAGATGATGCGCTCAAGCTGGGATAAGACACATCGTCAGTTCCCTTCGAGCGCTTTTCGGTGAGGTCTTCTCTCTCAGGAGTCTCATCCTGCTTCCTCTTCTTGCTAGGGCTAGTGTTGTTTTGTTGCTGGCTGCTTGCCTGCGCAGAGGCAGTCGCCTGCACCGTGTTGGTGTCTTGCTGTCCGCCGGCGCTCTGGATGCCAAGGATCTTCTGACGCTCCTGTACGTAATATTGAACGGCATCGAACCAGTCGTTGCTGATGTCTGCACCCTCCACGAAGTGGCGGAAACTGAGATTAAGGTTCCGCAACATTACAGCTGTGCTTTGGCCCTTCGTCACTTGAACAGACTTAGCGGCACCAGTCTTTGAGAAGGCCGTTACGCTTACAGCCGGCATGGCGGGGGTTTCGCTTTGCGCGGCAGGTGAAGCTGGCTTAGCTGCGGAGAAGATGTTCTGTGACGCACTTGGTGCGAAAGATGTAGGTGGAGTGAATGTAGGTTTGTTGGGCGACTGCACGTCGGCTGACGCTGAAGGCTCTTTGTTTGCCGATGTGTTATCCATGAAGCCGAAGCCGCTTGACGGCTCGGAAGAAGTTGCTGTCTTTTGTGGGCTGAATAACCCGCCTGATGAGGCCGGAGTGGTCTGCGAAGAAGCTGCACCAAAGATGTTGGTGGGCGGAGATGCAGTGTTGTTCTGTGAAAGGCCGGAGAATATGCCGTTGGTAGTTGGCTTTGGAGATGGAGCTGCCGCAGTGTCTGGCTCTGGACTCTTTCGCTTCCCATTGGTCTGAGGCGCCTGGGACTGCTGCTCCACGTCCTTTTTCGCTGGTGACTCAATGCGACTGAAAAGGCTGGCAGAGTCCTTCTTCTGTTCTTCAGCAGCTGGCGTGGCCTGTGCCGGCTTGGTCAGATTTGCGAATGGATTTGCTGCCGGAGCAGGAGTGGAGGTCTGCTGTTGAGACGCTGACGAGGCGAAAAGGGATGGCGCACTGGCGGAAGTTGATTGCTGTGGTGTGCCGAAGTTGAAAGGACTAGCAGAAGGCTTTTGCGAAGACAAGCCGCTGAACAGCGAGACACCGTCCGAAGCAGGAGCAGGAGTGCCAAAGCTGAATGTTGGTGCGTCCGCCTTCTGCGGCGCTGGGCTACCGAAGACTGAGCCACCTTGAGAAGGAGCAGTGGCAGGTGTAGAGGTTGCGGGAGCTGAAGACTGCTGTTGTGTTGCTGAAGCGCTGAAAAGGGATGGAGCAGAGGTCGAAGCTTGTTGCTGACCCTGAGTTGACTGGCTAAACAAACTTGGCTTCTCCTGGCTCGAGGTAGATTGAGCGAATAGGTTCGGTTTCTCCTGGCTCTGTGCAGGCTGAGCGAACAAATTTGGCTTGTCTTGCGACGGGGTAGGTTGAGCAAAAAGGTTCGTTTGTTGTTGGCCTTGAGTAGACTGGCCGAACGGGTTCGGGGTCGCCTGGCCTTGGGTAGATTGCCCGAATGGGTTTGGGGTCGCCTGGGTCTGATTCGAGGCGCCGAAGCCGCTCGATGGCTGTGTTGTGGAAGTGCCGAATGGAGAGGGACTCGCTGGCGCCTGAGTGGAGTTGTTCTGACCGAAGCTGAAGGCCGGCGCTGGCGACTGCGCTGCCTGGAAAGGACTCTGCGGTGCTTGCGAGGTTTGCGCGTTGTTGTTCGTCTGCTGACCGAAACTGAAACCATTGGTGCTTGGTTGCGGCGTTTGCTCCTGCTTGTTCTGTGTGCCGAAGTTGAATGGCGATGCTGGTGCCGTTGGTGTCGAAGCGCCAGTCGCAGACTGACCGAACGCGAACGTGGTTGGTGGTGCCGAGGTTGCCCCATTGGGCGTTCCGGGCGCGTTTATGTTGAACAGGCTGCCCGAGAATAGCGGCTTGCTGCCGTTCGCTTCGGAGCCCTGTCCAGCGTTGTTCGAACTCGCGAAAGGATTGCTAAAACCTTGCGATGAATCGCTGGAGAAGTTGAAGCCACCAGATTGAGATCCAGCAGTGAATGGAGGGAAGCTTTGTGATGCTTGAGGCGTAGGTTGAGGCGCGCCGAAGGCACCAGATCCACCAGATGCACCGAACCCTCCGAATCCGTTCTGCTGTTGTGGCGCACCGGGGAATGAGAAACTCGGTGACTGTTGCTGTTGCTGTTGCGGCTGACCAAAGCCGTTTGACATACCGCCGCCGCCGCCACTGAACATGCCGCTGCTCGTGGATGGGGAAGAGGATCCTGATCTGCCCTTCAACGCTTTGATTCTGCCGGCGAAATTAGCTTTCAGGGCATTCTTCTGATTATCACTGAGTTGGCGTCTGATGGGTGTCTGGGGTTCGGAGGGTGCTGGGCCACCAGCACGTCGTTTCGAGGCGCTGACTGCGCGACCCAACTCGTCCTCCCCTTCCTCTAGATGCCCGTACTGACTGTAGGGATTCATGATAGGACCGCGAAGTAGACAATGTGAAGTTGTGTGTTTGGTGTGGGTTGCCAATGGAATCGGTTTGAAGGATGCAATGGCAGGTGAAGTGGTGTGAAGAGAAGGGATGGGGATGTTTCGAGCGCTCCGTGAAGCGAAGCTGTTTATTGACATGGCTGGCAATGCCATGTGACATGACGCATTGCGCCGCAAACAACTTAAAGCTGGCCTTGGCGGTGTTTTGTATTGGTATGAGGCGATTCACGAACGTCCATCTCCCTCAGATCCCCAAACAACAAAAGTGAAAAGCAAATGTTCTCTTACGCACTTTCTTCGCGCCAGCTGCGCTGCCGTCGCCTGCTTGGGCACATCATCTGGTGTCTGAACACCTCCTGACCCTCCATATCTATCCTCGCCTCCCTGTGTATCCTGTGCTCTTTTGGACATGTTGTCGCTTCCGGCTCGAGGGTGCGGAGGCTGACTGCAGGATCGCCGACTCAATCACTCTTCAACGAAACCAGTATCTCGAGGGATATTCCATGCGATGATCAAGCAATACTCGTGGTCTGCTATACGCTGGGTCTAAGGGTTGGGCGCGTTGTTTCGCGGGTCGCCTCTAACTTTTTGTTCTCTGGAGTCGGATGTTGTTACGCTGGTCCGCGCTGGTCGGCGTCTCCATTCACTGCGGGAAAGCTCTGGGCGTCCTCACGTGCGGCTCCCGCCGGCTTTCGACATCATTGAGCACCTGAGCCAATCAATGACTTCCGTCACTTTCTTTTCCGCATTGTTCATTCTTGGCATCGCCGAGTCCCTTAATGCGTCCCTTATAGTAGGATATATAACTTTGGTTATACAGATTCACTTACGATAGAAGGCTAGCAATCTCCAGCCTTTCCGTATACAATGTGCACGACTGAGTATGTACGTAGCATTGAAGAACGAGAAACAAAGCGGCAAACGGGGAAAAATTATCGGTCAGATTGCACTTCCATTTCCCGTACCTCAGCTTTCTCCAGGACCCCGATTTTCTGGACTCTATGTACTGCGACATTGTACGATCGCTACCCGCCAGTGCCCACTCTGTGAGGGGATGGGTCTTCTTGTGTCTCTCTTCGACTTTTTCAGATCGGCAATCTCTGACCTGTCCTCTGTGGTTGCAGCATTTGGCGATGACACGAGTTCAACTATGCAAGCCCGGATGGACTTCCGTGCCGAACTTCATATCAAACCTGCGATCGAAATTGTTGCGAATCTGCTTCTGCAAGCTGTCCCGCTCCTGGGGACATAGTAGTATAAGTTAGATCTGCCCGGCTTCGTGTGAGAAAACCAATATCCATGGATATGACCTGTTTGCAGCAGACTGAGTGGACGTCACGTGACCGTGGTTGAGTTGCCTGCCATAGGTAGGACTCTTGAATTTGAGATCTGGGAATGCATGAAGATGCTTTCTGAGGACGACTAACTTAGAGCTCCCTCATGATAGCCATGGAGCATTGCAATGATAGCAGCCCTGCGGGCGACGCCAAGAGCCTCAGCTACACTAATCTGGTGGTCGCTGGCGCGTGCATTGCTTGGTATTACTACAAGCACTCGATTAACTCTTGGCACATGTATCCTATAGGCTAGTCAGAATGTACGGAGACTGAGCGCATACGTGTCAGTGAACATGATCTTCTGAAATGCTGCCCAGTATCTCAAGATGTAGGTTGACGTCTGCGAGGCTTTCCAATACAGTCTATGTAGACTTCTTACTTCCGGG
Organism: Zalaria sp. Him3; assembly: GCA_027923365.1. Classification (NCBI taxonomy): domain Eukaryota; kingdom Fungi; phylum Ascomycota; class Dothideomycetes; order Dothideales; family Zalariaceae; genus Zalaria; species Zalaria sp. Him3. Next base: position 328,885 of record BPUN01000015.1, on the reverse strand, counting down.
TAAACATGCCGTAAGGCTGAGCGTAGACACGCGACTCCAAATCCCTGCCTTGCCTGCCTCCTTCCATGGTACAATGCGTACATTTGGCCCACGAACCGCTCCATAATGATCCACAAAACTCTCGTTTCGTAAAATCTCACTCCGTGGAAAGATCTGTCGTTTCCTCGTTTCTTTATTCAGTTGATCGAGTTTCGTGCGACGTTTACCGCGGTAGAGCAAATGTTCAGCACGCAGCGCAGCGTCCTCTCGCTCCTCACCATTTTAACAATCCTCCTCGTCAAGCACATCTGGAACAACGCCCCCGACGTCTCCATCAACCTCGAGGCTGGGACGCACTCCGGTCCGGTCCAATCTCCAGACCCAACGCCGAAGATTGTGACCGTCCCACAAGCCCGTCCTCACCCCATCATCGACAAAGTCTTATATCCCAGCGATGCGGCCTACCCGACTAGAATCCTCGAAGCGATTAACAAGCCTCCTGCCGCCAATGTCGACAACCCGACCAAGGAGGTAGCGAAAATCGACTGCCGTGATCTACCCAACGGCGCCGACGTTGTAATCGTGCTGCGCACCAGCGCGACGACCATCTACCAGGACTTGCCGCTGCACCAGCTCACAACTTTTCGCTGCGCCTTGCACTTTCTGGTCTTCAGCGATGTGTCGCAGCGGGTGGCTGAGCAGAATGTGCTGGACGTGCTGAACATCGTGAACAAGGAGACGAGGAACAGCCATCCGGATTTCGAGGTGTATCGGAAGTTGCAAGAGATCACGCAGCAGGGGGGCAGAATGCAGGATTTGGCGGAGGAGGCTAAGAAGCTGGAGAAGTGGAAGATGCTGCCTATGATCAGACGGACGTTGCAGCTACATCGGACGAAGAAGTGGTTCATGTTTCTGGACGCGGATACGTTTGTTTCGTGGCCCAATTTGCTGCGGTGGATCGAGCGGCTGAATAGCGAGGATTATGTGTATGCGGGTATGCCGGTGTTTGATGGCGAAAAGGTGTGGGCGGATGGCGGCAGTGGGTTCCTGTTGAGTAGACCTGCAGCGAGGAAGGTCGCGGATGCTTATCCGGGACACTTGTCGGAATGGGAGACTCGCACCAATGAAATCAGCTCAGGCGACAGGTTGCTGGGTGAGGTATTGGCTGAGGTGGGAGTACCCTTGTTATACTCGTCACCGCACGTACAGGACAGGTCACTGGCGAGCATGGAGTGGACGGCCATGCAGTGGTGTCGGCCAGCCGTGACTCTCCACGGTGTCAGTACGGAAGACCAGGATCGCATGTGGCAATTCGAACAAGTGTGGATTAGGCAGATGGGTGCACATGAACCGATCCTGTTTGCAGACTGGTATACGAACTTCGTAGATGACTGGATGCCGGAGGTGAAGGAGGGCTGGAACAATTCGGCTCTCGAATGGAGACTTGATGGGAATGGGATGCTCGGTCGGCATGCTGCGGAAGAGAACGAGGACGTGAAAGATGCAGAGGCTTGCAGAGCTTTGTGCGAGATGAGGCAAGATTGCTTGCAGTGGCTGTGGCAGCCCGGCAAGTGTACTGGCTCTAGCAGGATCAGGCTTGGGAGCCCTGCTGATGGTGAGCTTCGTAAGTCCGGAACACAAGAATCGAAGGGATTGGTGAGCGGTTGGATGATTGAAAGGATCAACCGCACTCGAACGTCCATGGAGCTTTGTAATAGCGAAAAGCAGTGGATCACAAACAACACGGATTGGTATGAGATGATGGCTGCAGGGACTGGATACCCTTCACATGGATGAAGCATAAGGAGGCCTGGTGTTTCTGGCTTTGGGACCTCTAACACATATGATACCCTTTCCCAATACTCTATAATGATTGATCAACTTTTCGTTGGTGCGCGTAATTACCTAATGCAGCAGACTCCACTTACGTTAACCATAGAAGATGATTTGATTTCGCTCCGGTGTCAAAGGGACGAGTTTCCGTGTACGACAGTGGCCAATCTGGCGCATGATACGATGATTGTGGATTGAATTGACGATTGTTTCGATAGGGTATGTACATGGAGGGAACAACAAGCTCCGTAACTATAGCTCATCACCATCCTTGCGAGCCTATAGTTCTATGTCAGTCATCGGAAAGTCACAACCGCATACCAAGTCGACTTACCCGCACAGCACCTGGCCCACCAAGCTCAGCCTCGAGACCATCAGGGAACGTCCGCGGAACGCTTGCCTTGTCTGGGTAGAACACACCCACGACACCGCATAGCGTGAACACTGTCGCGATGAAAGTGCCCATCAGAAGCGCACCAAAGCCTGGCTTGAAGTGTGTGTATTGCTCAGTGCTGAAAACACCAAGGATATCATTGTCCTCGTGCACTGGCTCGCCAAAGTTCCTGCGCTCTTGCTTGTCCCACCAGTCTGCGTATGGGTCGCGGAATTGGCGCTTCTGAGGAGGAGGCTGCGGGTAACCGCCGTTCTGTTCCCACTCTGTCAGCGATGCATCCTCGTGATAACAATCCATCCGGGTCGAATCCCACTGACCATGCCTGGGTCATCGGCATCGGTAGGAGCCAATTGTATCGACCGCACTTGGTTGAAGGCTGGTCTGAGGGTGAAGGGTTGGAGGGTGCGCGTAAGCGGCCGCGCCGCTGCGATTCTTCGAGAAAGCATCTGCTTCAATCAGTCAAGTCGAATTGGTATCTTTGTGGGCATTACTGACACTGTATGATGTGTGGGCAGCGGCACTGGTCAGCAACATTCCAGGTTCCTTCCCCGACTGCAGGTGGACGTCCTCAGGCTGTCATGGTGCACGGGCCATCCCGTCGCGGGCTTCCTGACTGGCTGGCTCGTGACTTCCCATTTGTTACGGAAACTGCCTGCGACGCTTCTTCCTAACAATCATCGCCATGACGCGCTAATTCTACGATAACTCTCGCCCATATTCCGATAATCACATTTTGACAACGGCATGCGTATCTTTACACCACGAAGAGTCTCTGGAGCAACTTTTCTTTTCCCACCCGGCGGTATTGATGCTCATAGTGGGGGTCACTTGTTCCTAGCCAGCTCCTGATGATGCAAAACGGGGATTCGAGCCACCAAACCGACAATCACGACGACGCGACAGCCAACGACGCGCCCGGCATTATTCATGAGTCCGCGCCACAGCCCAGCAATGGCACTACAGTGAATGGCGCACACGATGAAGCCTCTATAGCCCATGAAACAGCCGATCCAGCAACGTCAGACGGCACCACTCCAGCAACAGCAAACAAAAAGCGCAAGTTCGCCGAACTCGCATCTGGGAGGTCGCGGTCTACCTCGCGCGCAGCATCGCCGCCATGGAAAGCCTTTGCCGCGCAAGGTCCTACGCAATTCACGGAAGGCGGTAAGCGCAGATCTGGACGCGTCAACGCGGTGCCTCTGGATTTACAGCCTCCGTCCAACAAGAGACAGACGCGAGCTCAGATCGAGTCCGCCAAGCAGACCCAGGATGGCCACAAAGGTAGTCAAGCACAACCGATTAAGAGCACGGAGCCGGCGCGCGTTTCGAGTAGGAGGGAAGCAAGGCCATCGTCCGTGTACAATACAACCACAAACGGCACAGCAGCGTCGCTGAGCAAGAAGCAGTCGGAGAAGAAAGAGGAGGCGCCGCGAGAAACAAGGACACGAGGGGTCAAGCGAGAAGAGGAGGCGTCTCCAGTTGACGCTCGCAATGCCGCGCCAGAGTTCAAGTCGCCGGAGCGGAAGCGGTCAAGTCGTCTGACGAGGAAGCTATCGCCGCACAGCCCTGAGCAACCGGCGCACATCAAAGGCAGACGTGAGAGCGCGACTGAGGGTGTCCACCCGTCTCCCAAGCTCTTTCTCCGGATAAGAGCGCCCACCATATTTCCCCGTCATCCTGGAGAAATCCCAAAGCCGTCAAGCTTTGCAAGTCTTGATGATGTATTAGAACACTACGACCGCGCGGAGAAAGAGCAGACTTCGAAGGATCTCGATAGTGGACTTGAACAGCGAACTGTAGAAAAGTCACGCCAGACGTCGGAAGAGACCGCTTGGAAGGAAGCGCGAATACGGCTGAGTATCCTTGAAGCAGCTAAACCTGGAGGTGCTCTCAGTGAGGAAAGAAGTTCATTGTACCTGCCCGACGAGCAACCACAGCCACCTCCGCAGTACAGCCACAACGACCACCTTTGGGCTCATGGACGCTACTTCAAGATCTTGCTGGACAGGGAACAGCGGCGCCATAAAGAGGAAGCAAAGAAGATTGCGTATGCCTGTCTTGCAGCGTGGAAGGAGAAGCAGCCTCAGACGGAGGAGGAGAAAGAGCAGGAAGAAAATGAATGGTTCAGGCTCATATACCGACAGACTGTGAAGGATATGCAGCGCAAGTGGGAGCTGGTCACCGCCGAAATCGACAAGCGAAGACTGGCAGCTTGGCAAGAGCAAGACAACATAGAGAGAGAGCGCAAGATGAAGGAAATGCTGGAGAAGTCGACGAGTATGCTGGACAAGCGAAGAGCACGGTTGGACTCGGAGTTTTCTGCAGAAGATGGGGACGTTGACATGAGTGTGCTTGACGAAGACAGATCTGCAGGCTCTGCTTCTAGCGCAGAAGAATCCGGCAGTGATGAGGACAGCGAAGACGACGATATCATGTCATCTTCGGAGTCAGAAGATAGCGAAGCTGGTGAGGCCGAAGGAGATCCTGATGCGGGTTTAACGCAAGAAGAGCTCAGAGCCAAGTACGCGTCAATACCAGACCTGCCGACTGAACCTACTAGCGAAGCGGAGGAGGAGGAAGAGGAGGAGGAGGCGGACGAGGAGCAGGCAGAAGCAGCGGAAGAAGGAGACGAAGAAGTTGCAGAAGACACCGGCATGGACGTATCCGCTGTAAAATTGGAGGAAGTGGATGACGCTTTGCTTGACGACAGTGACGAATCAACCGACATGAGTGATGATATGGGCTCTTCCGATGAAGAGGATGACGATGAAGAAGGATCTGGCTCTGAGGAGGAAGCAGATGATGAGGATGATGTTGGCTTGGCTGGCTTCTTGAGCAAGTCGGAGAGGCGTGTTGTGCAAGATCAGGACCAGGACAGGGATCAAGACCAAGACCAAGACCAAGAGGACACGCCAATGGCAGAGGCAAACGACGTGGATGCGGCAGACCTCGCCGAGGCGAAAGAGGATGTTGCTAGGCTAGGTCAGCTCGCGGAGGAAGCGGCTGAGGCCAACGGTCAGGACGCCATGGATATTGAACAACCTACTAGATCGAGTGCTGATCGTCAGCTTCTGTCCGCTGACTCGCACGGCGAAGATCAGTCTAGCCAACTGTCTTTGAAGGACGATACCACTGCTGTCCCTACTGAGGCTGAGTCCACAACCTCGATAGATCCGGAGGACACAAGCCGCACTGCTGATTCCGCTGCTGCAACACCTCAGCCACTCAAGCAAATGTACACCAAGGTGCCCTCGCTTCTCCGTGGAACCCTACGAGAGTACCAGCATTACGGCCTGGATTGGCTCGCTAAGCTGTACAAGAACCAGACGAATGGTATCCTCGCAGATGAAATGGGTCTGGGTAAGACTATCCAAACGATCGCCCTCCTGGCGCACCTTGCCGAAGAACATGGAATCTGGGGTCCCCACTTCATCGTCGTACCAACCTCCGTCATTCTCAATTGGGAGATGGAGTTCAAGAAGTTTTTGCCTGGCTTCAAGGTACTCTCGTACTACGGTACAGCTGAAGAGCGCGCTGTCAAGCGTAAGGGTTGGTCCAACCCAGATAACTGGAACGTTGTCATCACTTCGTATCAGCTTGTGTTGAAAGATTTGCCTTCTATCAGAGTGCCAGAATGGCACTACATGATCTTGGACGAAGCGCACAATATCAAGAACTTCAATTCTCAGAGATATCAGGCCATGATCCGACTGAAGACCCATGCTCGTCTCCTACTCACTGGTACACCTTTACAGAACAGCATTCAGGAGCTCTGGTCGTTGCTCACCTTCCTCACCGCAGGTCAAGATGGTCAAGGTATGGGCAGTCTGGATGAGTTCACTGAATGGTTCAGACGACCGGTCGAGGAGATCTTCGTTGATGGCAAGAGCAAGCTGGGCTTGGAAGCTCAGGACATTGTGAACAAGCTTCACCACTCTCTACGCCCTTACCTTCTCCGCCGGCTAAAGTCGCACGTTGAACAGCAGCTACCCGGCAAGTATGAGCATACTGTCATGTGCCGGCTTTCAAAGCGTCAGCGCCAGCTCTACGATGCATTCATGAGTCGCTCGGATACCAAAGCCAACCTTGCATCCGGCAATATGATTAGCGTTTCCCAAGCTTTGATGGCGCTTAGAAAGGTCTGCAACCATCCAGATCTCTTCGAGGAGCGCCCGATCAACACGTCGTTCGTCATGTTCAATCCTGACGTCGTTCGGCCTCGTTTTGCCATGGGTCCAGCTAAGGCAGCCGTTGCAGACTTTGAAATCACGGAGCTTCTCCTCAGAAGACGTCTGATGAAAGAAAGAGATGCTGTTCCGGATCTCGATGTACTCCACCTCGACTTCGCGAGCCGTGAGCGCCACAATACTTACCATGTCAAACGCAGTCGGCAACTAAGAGCCAACAAAAGACTAGAGCGGACGATCTGGCAGCAGGAACAGCAACTCGCAGGTTTCAAGCATCTCGATGAATCTTCTCTGGACGGCGTCTTCGCACAACATGAACGTCTTGCCATTGAAGACAACCTTGATAAGCTTCGCAAATGCTGCCACCTGACTGATGAGCGGACGAGGTTCGAACCCATATACGGCAAAGGTCTTGTCGAACTTTGCACAGTGTACAGTAACAGAGCGCAACGGCCTGAGCCTCGAAACAAGACATTGCTCCCTAAATGGCATAGGCAGACCTCTGACCTTATTGCTAATATGGTGAAAAGTGTCGACCAGCGGTCTGCGGAAATGAAAACTACCATCCAGAAGTTCGGCTGTATCACTCCGAACGCAGTCTGTCTGGATATGGTGCCTTACATGATGCCAACCTCGGCCATCGAGCCTATCCGTCACCAGTTCCTCTCCGACGAGCCTGACGCTTTCCACGAAGCCCGTGTGCGCCTGTCCATTGCCTTCCCTGACAAGCGGCTCCTTCAATACGATTGCGGCAAGCTACAGCGCCTGGCAACACTACTCCACGAATTACAGTCTCGCGGCTCCCGCGCCCTCATCTTCACTCAAATGACCCAAGTCCTCGACATCCTCGAGCGATTCCTCAACATCCACGGCTACCGCTACTTGCGTCTAGACGGTAGCACCAAGATCGAAGCCCGCCAAGACATGATGGAGCGCTTCAATCGCGATACGCGGATCGATGTGTTCATCCTGTCATCGCGCTCTGGTGGCGTGGGTATGAACCTCACGGGTGCCGACACCGTCATCTTCTACGATCTCGATTGGAACCCACAGATGGATAAGCAGTGCCAGGACCGCGCTCATCGTATCGGTCAAACCCGCGACGTCCACATCTACAAGTTCGTTTCTGAACACACGATCGAAGTCAACATCCTCCGCAAGTCGAACCAGAAACGTCTCCTCGATGAAGTCGTCATCCAGGAAGGCGAGTTCACGACCGACTACTTCAACCGCGTGCAGGACATTGAGGCTGAGGACGAGGTCGATGAGGACGATGTTGCTGGCGCTGCCATTGATAGAGTCTTTGGCTCTAACAAGGATGTCACGAAAGTTCTGGAGGCTGTGGAAGATAGGGAAGACGCCGAAGCGGCACGTGCAGCGCAGAAAGAAGCCCACGCCGATGACTTCGACTTCGACAAAGCAGACACCGGACGCGGACGCAGCACGCCCCGGACTTCCGTCCCGCCCACTCCGCTTGAGGCGCCGGGACCATCGTCGCTGTCGAAGGATGGTGTTGAGCTTAGCACGACGCTCGAAGCGGCCAATTCTGGCCTTGTCGAACCTGTGCAGGATGTCCATAGGGATCCGGATGAGCGCCCGCATGTGGATGAGTATATGCTGCGGTTTATTGAGGACCAGCTTAAGGATGTGCCGTTTGTGCCGCCGCCGGATAAGAGTAAGAGGGGTAGGCTGGATAAAAATGGCAGGGATAGGAGTCATCGTCCCAAGAGGCCGAGATAGGTTGACCTAAGGGACTATGGACTGGTAGGAAGTTTGAAGCATGCATAGCGAATGGAGTTTGGCTGGGTTTTACATGGCAGCATGTGTTTACATCGCAATGAAGAGGATAGTGCGCCAAACACTACATTCTGTATGAGTCCTCGTTTTCTGGAGTGAGCTCTTCATGTCCTTCATTCTAGCCCGTCACGTGACTGGCGCGACATCGGTCCAAGTCACGTCCGAAGCAGCACGACGTCGATCTGCTTCCGGCAAGACAACCTGAAGAGACACCCATCTACTTGATACGAAGTCAACAGCCGCAGGGTGAGCAGAGCAGCAGAACATGCAGATGGCTCAATGTCACGCCATGCCCCGGCAACTACAGTCGTACATAGCCGTGGACGTCGTATCGTACATGTAGCTTACATTGGGCTCCGGCGCAATTTGTCAGTTCCTTGCATCTCCTGCAGGCCATTGTCGCATCCGCCAGTAGCGTCATCCCATCACATCCTATGGCGCCTGCTAACGGATATAAACATCTCCATATCAGTTCGTGTCCATTCCTGATTTGAATTGCCGGCCTGATGCGATTACTAACGCCGAGAGACGACCCTCTGTAAGCTGTACTGTCAGCACCTCCCAGTGCTGGCTATACAGTTATGGCGGGGCAACTGCCCGAAACGCGTCTTCTCGTATATGCAGCAGAAGCTCAAGGCGTATAAAGCTACGGTTCTGCACACGTAGGTGATGTTATGGAGTGAAGCATCTCTTTCTCGCACGATTTTCGTCTATCTCATCCTTTCTTACACCCAGAAAGATTGCAATTCTGTTCACAGCCTTCTCTTCGCGTGCATACAACATGCCTCTTTCTGTAGACGAAACCGTCAACAAGACCAGTCAAGCGCTGGTCGACCAGCTACAGGCAATCTTCGGAAAGCATCCAGGTTTCCGCCCAGGTCCGCATCACTGCAGCGCGAGGAGCTCCGCACATCTCAGCAACTAACCCCAACCACCAGCACACGCCCATGGTCAACTCCTAACAGGCACCTTCACCCCCTCCGCCGAGGCCTCAAAACTCTCTTCCGCCCCTCACTTCAACAACGCCTCCACCCCCATCAAAGCTCGCTTTTCCAGCTCAACCGGCATCCCCACCATCCCCGACAACGACGCAAACGCCAACCCACGCGGCATGGCCGTACGCTTCGACCTCGGCGGCCGGCATCACACCGACATAATCGCCCACTCCGTGCCGCTCTTCCCGACCCGCACCGGCGCCGAGTTCCTCGAAATGCTGCAGGCCATCGCCGGCTCCGCGACCGCAGCCGTGCAGGGGATCTCGCCTTCCCCGGTCGAGAAGTTCTTCGAAACCCACCCGCACGCGTACAAGTTCGCGACGTACCCGAAGCCGTCGCCCGACAGCTTCGCCACGGAGCAGTATTTCGGCGTCAATGCGTTCAAGTTCGTCAATGGCGAGGGCAAGGAGACGTTTGTGCGGTACACGCTGCAGCCAGTCGCGGGCGTCAAGACGCTCTCGGACGAGGAGACGCGGGAGAAGTCTGCGACCTACCTCTTCGACGAGCTGCCCAAGCGTCTTGAGGCCGGACCGGTCGTGTTTAAACTCCTTGGACAGATCGCTGAGGAGGGCGACGTGACGGACGATCATACGCAGGAGTGGCCGGAGGAGCGGAAGAAGGTCGAGCTGGGCACGATCGAGATCAAGGAGATCTTGCCCGTGCAGGAGAGTCTGAGGGAGCAGAAGCATATCATCTTTGATCCGATTCCGAGGGTGCAGGGGGTCGAGGCTACCGCGGATCCGTTGCTGGAAATCAGGGCGGCCGTGTATCTGATCAGTGGACGGCAAAGGCGTGCTGCCTAAAAGGTTCCAGATTGGGGTTACATGTATATTCCCTATAGCTGATATTCCGAACCCCTGTTTCGAGCCCTATCATGTAGCTTTCCATATCTCACAGCAGCAATGACGACGTCGCTTTCTCCTCTCTACTCTGTTCCGTCCCTCTCCACTTCCGTTCCGGCGCCGCTTCACCCCTCTTCACTAAGCACGTACAACACCTTATACCGCCCCTTCTTCTCCAACCTAATACTCGCCACCTCCGCCCCCGCGTTCGGCAAGCCTCCATACCTCTCCCTCTCCTCCGCCGTATACAGGTCTCCCCTCCGCACCTCCACCGTCCTGGCCTTGTCGAGTATCGGCTTCGTCGTCACGCGGAGGGTTGGATCTATTCGCGCCAATGTCAGCACAAACTCTCTAGCTCTGCGAGCAGCATTGGCGCAAAAGGGGGGAGGGGAGGGAGGGAGGGACGTTACGCTGTGCCAGGATAAGAAGAAGCCCTTGTCTTGTAATTACGACGGAGTCATCGGCGAAGATCTGCGCGCCGCGCAGCCGGTGGTGGTATACGAGGATGCGGTCGGTGAGGTCTCCGCCGTCGAGGACGAGGTTGCGGCTTTCGGACGACATGTTGTCCACCAACGCAACCAGAAAAAGACAACGTATGTGTGTTGGGAAGAATTTGGATATCGCGATGTTGCTTTGCGTGCGTTTTGGTGAGATACCCTGGCGCGCGCTTTCTTTGTTGGTCCTGATGCCGGATTTGGTAAGTTGGCTTTGGGGTGTGGGGACAAAGGGAAGTGAGGATGGGGTTGAAGGAAAAGGCATGGGTGTTATTGGCAGCATTCACATGAGCTGGATGGCTGTCAGGTCTTGTAGTGTGATGCTTGATTGATGCTTGATTCATGTGAATGCGTTTCTACTGTGCGCTTGCACGCTTGCACCAGATGCATTCGAGTACCCAATTCACACATTAATTGTGAAGGGCCAGCTCTGTGTCGAACAAAGGGGAATTGGGTCCCGAAACAAAGAAGCTACTGTGACAACCGGATGAAGCATCCAGGAACATCAGATACAGCGTGTACGCCTCCACATGTAAAGAGCCTGCCTTGAGTTTCCGGATGCACAGTGGAGTTTGAGAGATTGTTCGAAAGAGACAATTCGAGGATTGTCATAATAGTCTCGAGTTACTCTACATACCTTAAGGTATCGTAGAACCCGAGCTTGCTGGTGAAGAGCCCGCCCTTCATCCAACGCAAGCTAAACATGTATATACCTGATGCAAATCCAACCAAACGCCAGTATGCGTGTGAACCAATAACTTACTGGCCTCCGAAAGCCTTCCCTCCCACGCTCTCATCGAACGCCATGAGCTCATTGAGTCCGCACACCTCGAACAATCCCCTCGGACCGATCGGCTCACAACTATCATGAGTTCCCTCCTCCTTCAAGATCCTCAACGCATTCTTGAGCGGCGAAATGACCGCCTCGACCAACAAAGTCGGCCAGATCATGATCCTAAACCCAGCCTCCTTGGCCTCCTTAACGCTCATCTGCGGCGTCTTACCCCCGCCAACCATATTAAGCAGCATCGGCGTGCCCTCAAAGATCTCAACCACCTTCCTAACCTCCTCCTCACTCTGCATAGCCTCAAGGAACAACGCATCCGCACCCGCCTCGCGCGCGCCCTTCAACCTCTCCACCGCCTCCTCAAAGCCCGCCCCCGCGCGCGCGTCCGTGCGCGCAATAATCAGCATCTCGCTCCCGATCTCCTCGCGGGCTTTCTTGGCCGCCCTGATGCGGGCGTAGAAGACTTCGCGGTCGACGAGCTGCTTTCCAGCCAAGTGGCCGCAGCGCTTCTCCTGGACCTGGTCCTCGATGTGCAGGCCTGCGACGCCGGCGCGCGCGTAGCCCTGCACGGTGCGGGCGACCATGATGGGGCCGCCGTAGCCGGTGTCTGCGTCTGCGATGAGGGGCACGGAGGGGTTGATGGACGCGATCATGCCGGCGTTGGTCACCATGTCGTTGAAGGTTGCGATGCCGAGGTCCGCCATGCCGAGGCGCGACATGTTGGTGCCTGCACCGGTCTGTTTCTACAGTCAGTCTGGGTCTTGGATGAGTGGGGATGGTGGATGTACCATGTAGAGACACTCGAAGCCTTGGGCGAGGGCGAGCCGGGCGGAGATTCCGTCGTAGACGCCAGGGGCGACTACCATGTGGGATGGGTCGGAGAGGAGTTGACGGAGGCGCTTGGCCGACGACATTGGGACTGCTGCCATGTTGGAATGTATCTTATGCTGTTGGACGGCTCTGAAAATAGTAGAAAAGATCTTATAGGAGTAATTGCAATTATGCTGAGCACTTCTCTCTTTCCGCAGGCTGCTTTATAGGACGTTCGTTACAGCGTCGCCTTCTCCGATACCGGCGCACTGTTGGTATACGCACTGTTTGATGAGGTGAGCAACGAAGAAATTTTTGACTGCTATGGAGATGCCTCGGTGAATGTGTTTCGGGAGTTCCGCGATACAACCCTTTTACTTGTATGCTTTTCCTACTGTTTTCGCTTTGATGGCGAATCAAGACGGCGGAGTCTGGCGGGTTGCGTTTGCTTTCTCCACACCTTCCATGGGCGTCATGCCAAGTATCTCACTCCTATGTGTATTGGGCTGCATTTGGACCTTATTCCACCTTCTCCTAAACATCATTATGAGATGTATAAAGTGCAGGAGCAAATCAGCGATAACAGGAGGGGCCTATTCAAATATGAGAATATCACCGGATGCGGGATTGTGACCACGGTCGGAAGAGCACTGCTGCGGAAATTCTGCATTGCATTTCCGGCCTCAGGACCGATATTATTTGACCAAATTGCTCTGCCACCCCTGCTATGCCGAAAGCATGAGTTTTCAGGAAATTCCACTTAAAGATAAGCAACTACGTCTGATGGTTACAAGAACGTCCATCATCGTTAATGATACTACATACATGTAAGCTGGTCCGGAGAACAGGTGTTGGTGGCATGCCCTGCGGGCCAGGACTCCAGCATCGCTATGCGCTTTTGACATTGGCATCGTGTTTGGCATATCAGGCGTCTCATGGCGGTGGCTCCCCTACTAGGACTTGCTTTGCGGCGGGGAAACATAATCCATAATCTCAAGCACCTTCGTGCCAAATCCGATGTGCTACTCAAGAATCTTTGAATCTGCGAAAGCGAGGATAGCTTGCTTCGCCGCTTCCTGGTTATCTGGTGTTGGTAGGAACTGTGGACTCAACGGCCCTCGAGCCATGAGTCTCAGCTCAGATTCGGCGGTACGAGTACCTAGCTTGAGGTACAAGTGCAGCCATTCTGCATGGCGCATATCTACCTCAATGCGCAGACTCTGGATATAGCGAGCATCCACAAGTTTGAGACACTGGTGCCATTGGTAAAGGCTTTTCCATGCTTGTGAGGTTTCACAGAAAGGGTTAACCACAAATGTCGTCCTCTTGTAGTAGATGTACAAACCCTCCTCACGAAGCCGACGGCATACTTTCGTGATGGCGGGTTGTGTATCCATTTGACCAACAGAGTCAACAATATCTTTCCTGGGCTCCATAGAATATTCCAAGATGCACAGACGAAGTTCCGGGGGTAAATCGAGAAACCTGAAGGGAGGTTGGGTGACTTGTCGATCTTTCCGAAAGAAATCAAGAAGGCAGACGAGAACCATGGCGGCTTCTACCAACAAGGCAGACATGGTGATACGTTGATACCACCAGAAATTTACGAAAAGCAAGTAGAGAAACGTGGCGACTGGTAGCCAGAAGTCGGACATGGTGACCTGTCGATTTCTCCGAAACTATTGGCGTGGGCAGTTACGTGCGATGGAGCAGATGCGTATACGACAAGAGATGTAGTCTATTCGAAGTCAGGATATCCTTCTTTGATACGGTAACGTGTCGATATAGCTTACGTTGTCTTGAGCAAGATTTGATATCTCCGGCTCTGTGTGTCGATACCGTGGAGGCAGCTTGAGTCTTGGAGGTGAGAGTGAGGAAGAAACTGCGAAGGGGGCCGCGAAATGAACAAAAATAACACAGAGTGTTGTAAGCTCATCAAAGAACAGGCGTCCACGCGGTGGTGGATGTGAAACAGGGGAAGGCGGGCTATTCACTTCGGCTGGGCAAACGCCGTGTTGTGTAACCAAACGCCAGCCGTCGCACCAAACAGACGCCTAACTTGCTGTTCCTACTGGATATGCAAACCCCAGCACAGGGCTTGGACAGCGCAGTTACCAACCTCCACGCGAGCAGCCAACATACGAAACAGACCAAACACGGAAAGAACGTCAGGATGTCTCGCAAGAACTTCCCGCTCCCGAAAGAACTGCGCGACCACATCTACAGCTACCTCCTAGACGGCGCGACCGTCAAATACGACAAGTCACCAGGCACGACAGCATACGACTTCGACACAGCCATCATGGCCGTGAACAGCGAGCTACACGCAGATACGACAGAATACCTATACCGCAAGAACACCTTCATCGTCGTATCCTACAAATGGGCGGACCTCGAGCAACTCATCTCCTTCTACAACGTTCCCCACGTGACGCAGACGTCCGCAGCGCGGATGAAGCACCACTCGCTGCGCATGCACTTCGGCTCGACCTACAAGCGTCTAGTCCCCGAGCTGACACACATGGACGGACCGATCCTGACCCACGTCGATCCGCCGCTCAAGTCGGTGCTCCTGCTGCTCGAGGATCTCCCAGCCCTGATCCACATCATGCGGATTCAACTGCACAAGCTCTCGATCAACTTCACCTGCGTGACAACAGAGCCGGGCGACGAGGACATGTCTTGCATCACCATGGGCGCGCACCGGAACATCATTCCGCGCACCCAGACACGCGTCGAGTTTCGCAACACGGCCTACAGGACGTGCAACCTGGCTCTACAGGAAAAGCTGACCGAGCCTCTACGCGCCCTGACTGGTTCGTGCCAGAAAGTCAGATTCACCGGCGCCATCGCCGACCGCGCTGCGCTGGAGAGTCTCAAAGACAGGATGGCACCCTCGCTGGTCTGGTCGCGCGCGCTGTTCTGGGACTTTTACCTTACGCTTTGCCAAAGCAAGCGCATCGCCGACACCTTCGCCCTGCGCGGCGCCCACGAGAAGGCGGCGGATATGTATAGAACCATCGTGCACGACATCACTAGAAATCCCTCGAACGAATTCCCTCAACAAGAGCTGCGTCGCGATCCGGCGACTACAGCCGCCTCAGACCATATCGGCGTCCTCGTCTACGACTGCTGCCTCTCGCACGACTTTCTGTGCATCCGCACCGGCGCCAGCCGCAAGTTCATGCTCTGGGGATGTCCCATGTCATTCCGGCCCGATGATCCGGCTTCCGCGTCCCAGATTCAGCTGCTGGCGATATCGATGGTGAAGATGACGTGCGAGGGCAGGGGTGATGATGATGCGCTGAACGCGCTCGAAGAGGCGCTGGGGGCTTTGGCGAAGGCGATAGCACTGGCGCCGGAGGACCGATATGTGCGGCGCGACTTTGCTGTGCTGAAGGGCTGCCGCGCGGCAGGATTGAAAAGAATCGCGAACGCGGTGGTAAGTGCATATAGCAGAGCTTCGTTTGGTTAGCCGTGATAGACTTTGCTGAGTGATAACAGGAGAGGTCCAAGAAGCCAGTGTCGGAGGAGCAGCGTAAAATCATGTGGACGGGGCTGTCACCTCAAAGCATCCCAAAACTGAGCGCTTGTACGATGCCCGTTCGCACATTCGACCATGTCGCCGATGCCAAGTTGCCAGATATGCCCGATGGTATTGACGGGCTAGTGGCTCGGGACGGACTGCAGTCGCTAGACGAGGGCGGGAAGGAGTTCATCCGAGAACAGCAGCTCCTGAACGGCATTCCCGCTACCGATTTCAGCAAATTCGGATGACTGAGGCGAGACTTTCAAGAGCTGGACACACCAGTAGCGACTTTCAAGAGCTGGACACACCTGTAGCGACTTTCAAGAGCCGGACACACCTGCAGGCAGCGGCCCTGATGAACACATCCACGACACTCTCCAGCTTCATACACAAACAAGATCCTTACAAGCCAGAGGCGTAATCGACTCGCCGCGACTTCTCTGCCGCATTGGACCAAATCTCGGAGCCTGTCACCGTCGTCCTGTCGAGGTCTACAGACCTGCTCTTCACATTCTGGACGGCCCGTTTATCGCGATCGCACAGGAGATCACGTGATCTGGCTCGAGACCCGGGCCAAACGAAAGGCTGGTGAGGAATTTTCATGTCAGGTCGAGCAGCAGCAGCTCGGAGAAGGCATTGATTGGTGTGTTGTATTACAGCTGGCGGAACATGGTTTCGGCAGCCTTGGTGTACTTCGTAATCGTAGCGTAATCTTCGCGCCGCAGTAAAGGAACTTTCACTCCTCCATATCTTCGTCAATGGCGCCTAGAGCCAACTCTTCAACCATGCGGTCCGCTGCCGCCTCTTCATCATCCTCACTCTCCTCTTCATCCTCCTCTCCACTCCCATCCTCACTCCCATTCTCATTCTCACTCCCATCCAGCTCAATCCCATCCATACCCTCCCCAGCCCCCACAACTCCATCATCATCCGCCGAGTCAATCTCCACATCTCCCTCCGCCTCACCCTCCTCATCCGCCACAGCATTCAACGCACCAGCCACAAGCCCACTCCTCGCAAACTGCTGATTCGGCATCCCTAAGCCCGCAGCACTAATCCGCCCATTCCCAGCACCTCCCACGCCCAATCCGCTCTTCGGCAGCGGCAGCGAACCTCTAGCCCCCTCGCGCAAATTCATCGCCCTTTTCCAAGCAGGCAGATTGCGCTCACTCACGACCCCGACGGCGGTGCCATTGACCTCATGCAGATCGAGCTGCTCGACGCGCGAGTCAGCCCAGAACCAAGTCTTGCCCTCATCGGTGCGAATGCGCGAGTCGTGCGTAGTGGCGTAATCGCGGGCTGCGAGGAGCGCATCGAGGCTCTTACTCAGATCAGGTCCGATCCCGTTCGCATTCGTGGCGCTGACACTGCGCTTGCCGCTCGTTGCGGTCTTGGTGGTGGCGGAGAAGGACGGCTTTGATGGAGCTGGTGCAGTGGAAGAGGCAGGGAACCAGCGCTCCATGGCCTCGGTTTCGAAGCAGCGGCCCATGATCCTGCTGAAGGGGACTTCCCAGCGCGTCTTGGGGTTGTGGAGGTGGTACCAGTTACCGTAGCCTTGCACGCCTGGGGGTTGAAGCTCGGGTCGGATAGCGAGTTTGCCCATGCCCCAGGCGCGGGTTGGGTCGGTGGTGTATGCGTGACCGGAAAGGTGTATGCAGACGTTGTAGGCTGGGGGATCGTCGTCTGGTTCGTCTTCGTCGAGGTCGGAGAGTGTGTCTGGACCGTCGAGGTTGATGAGTTTCATTTTGATGGCGGTGATGTGGAGGATGTCGGTTACGAGGGGGTCTGAGAGCTTGTTGGGTAGTAGGCGCACGGTATCGCCCTGAAGAAGCAGTTCTGAGCCGATGTAGATGCCCTTGGTAAAAATTGTGGCCGTGGGCCAGACGCCTTTGAAGTGGTATTTGTCGAGGAGGGTGAAGCTGGACATTATGGATATGGCGTTGTGAATGGAAGCGTGCCAGGCAGCACGGTCAATGCCTTTGAAGAAGTCTGCGTAGAAGATAAAAGGTCGTATCATGTGCAAGGGCACGTACTTGTACTGCTTGGTAAGTGGCTTGTCGTAAGCTCCGACTTCTGATAGGGGCTCGATCCGGAAGCCGGAGTAATTGACATTGTACTCTTTTCCTCTCTCCATGGTCAGGTCTTCAGCAGCGATGGATTCTTCGGGTGTTTGCGTAACGACGCCAGCCTCCCACCTAGGGGTGACCATCACCCCTCCACGCCTCCGGACGTTGTAGGTGCCTGTAGAGCCGTTGAAGCATATACTTTCCCCTTCGCCTACGTTCCGGGCGAAGAGTACAACCTCGCCAGGTCGTGGGATGAATCGTGGTTGCCTCCGCAACGATGCGATGTGGTCGGCGAGCAAATTCCGCTCAGAAACCCAGTCCGGAGATCGCTCTTCCTCAATCGATACGTCCAGTGTATTTTTGGCCCTTAAGCGTTCTACGAGCAAGTTGTAGATATCAGGCACGCCCTCATCATCTTTCAAATCCAAGACAGCGCTCTCCCTCTTGCGCTTCTTGGGCTTACCGACGTGTACTGGGAACGCTGGTTAGCCTGGGTCAGTACTTTGAGAATCGATTTGAACATTACGTACATTCTGAGAACCATGAAGTAGGCGCAGATGATGTGCTGCCACCGTTGCCGTTCTGCAATTGTCTAAGCGGCCCTTTCTTCTGCTCGATAACCACCGCTGGGTGACGCGTGGCGCATCCAAGACAAGTGCAATGATTGGCATTGCCATTATCCATTAAGCATTTGAAGTGGTCATAGAACTCGTATACGGAGCGAAACCGATACGACGGGTGGCCGTAAAGGTATTGATCAAGATGCTTGATGTCATTCTCGCGCCGCTTACCGAATAGAGCGTAGCCATCAGGTAGCCTGTCCAGTATGTAGGGAACACCTGTCGCTGTCAGCTCTATCGAACCTTTGGAGAGCTGGACCTTTACCTGACTCCGCAAGACCTCTCTCAGTCATCCATCTGAGAGCCAACTTCTCTCGGTAACCCTCCGTATTCTTGATCCGATGTAAGCCGTGGTGAACCCCTGCCGAACCATCTACTGGCCACTTGGAAGAGTCGCCATCAGAACCGGGGTTGATAGATACTATGACATGAGATTTTGGAAGTGGTGGCATGTTGACGGGAGACACTGAACGGGATGAGCGTGGATGTAGAAGCTGTTATTAGGCGGATCTCCGGGTGAAGAGGCTCTGGCTCATGAATGTTGCGGCTGAAGGATGAAGGAGACCCGAATTGGAAGAGTCTACCACGCGTCTGTTAGGTCTTCCAGATCTTTCATCGCAGGTAGATTTAAGTCATTCTGGACCAGGGTGATAGAAGGTGAGGTGAAGGGTGTAATCACGTGTCGTGGATGAAACGCGATCTTTGGGTTGAGATAGAATAAGCGATAATCCTCGCGATACTTCCAGACTTAGTGTCGGTCCTTGTTCGTAATTTCAGTGTCGTTGAGAGTCTTTCATGAGTGTTCGATACACACAGGATGTATTTGCGGCCTGTATCGAGCATGAGTGGTATAATGTCCACGCCGCGGTGCTGAGCTTTAGCTTAACCTGGCGTTCCAAAACGGAAACAGCGCGGCTGTTGAAAACTCCCGATTGGCTGCCGGCAATCTCCACGATTGGACTTTAGCGGTCTTGGCGTCCCGCGTGGCCGCATCGGGGCTAGCAACGCTCCAACTGGGGAAGCGACGAGCGGTGATGATGCGCGTGGCTGCTCATACCTTCCTGTTCTTCCAATTATTGAGGTGGCTTTGAAGGCCTGCAGGTGGTCGTGCCTGCTTGATTCGTCTTGTGGCTGTCCGTGCCGCATTTCTGGACCCATCATGCATATTTCACATATATACTGTGCCTCTTCCTCTCCGCTACATGTACCTCGTCATGTTTCACTATAGCACCCAACTGCGTGCCTGTCAAAGGCGCAATCCACGAACCCCGTAGTGTCCGCCGCGATCTTGGGGGCAGACTGTGCAATACCACTCCCGTACTGTCTCGTCCGTATCATCAACTCCGACACTATTGAATTCGCTCTTGCGACCACCGTTACGTAGCGCATGTGTATTCCCCGGCACCAACACCCCATCATCCTTCCATGAAGATGGAGATCTTACCGGCACCTGCTGCACATGGCCATACTCATGGCCATCCGCCACTAACCCGACCGCATACACCACGCCGCCCTTCAAATCCCAGGATGCAATCGCTGTCTGTGATAATGGAAGATCATAGTGCGAACAACACCAAACCGCAGCCCAAGGAAAACAGGTGGAGTGCATTCACGACAAAAAGCGGGCGTCCCCCTCGAGCGAGTGCTGAAACGCTACCACCGCCTTATAGTCGTTATGCCTGGGTCTCTGACTCCGAGATGGCGGGCAACGATCGAGCACTGAAGCATGAGAGCGAAAAGCCGACGCTGATGAACCACCGATTCGTGGTCAGGCGTGGAGGATGGGGACGCCTCCTCATCCTGCTACTTCTCGGCCTGGTGGCGCTGATAGCATTAGCAGTCGGATTGGGAGTCGGGTTGAGCAGAAGACGCGACTCGTCGTCTTCGCACAACGCAAGCACGGTCGGAAACAGCGATGGCGTGCCAGAAACGGCAGCACAGGCATTCCCCCTCGGCGAATACAGCATCACGACCGCGCTCGTGAACGCACAGGCAAACTGCACCTCGAACCCCGCCACCTGGCGCTGCTACCCCTACAGCATCTACAGCGTCAGCTCGCCCTCCTCCAGCGCCTCGACCTTCAACTGGGTGCTCACCAACACCTCCACCCACTACATCACCAACACCAGCCTCCCCACCACTTCCGCCACAGGCATCGCAGCCAACATCTCAATTAGCAGCAGTACCAACCCCTTCAGTCTGAGCTTCAGCTCCGAACCACTGACCTACATCAACAACGCCTCGAACCCGCACTACACCTTCAGCTTCACCCAATCCAAGACCGTGATCCCGACAACCGCGCTGACAGACGACAACGCCGCCTCGACCTGTTTCTTCAACGCCACTAGAGTCACGGGGGTGCTGTATCTGTCCTCCGCCTCCACTTCCTCTTCCTCTTCCTCCGACGCTTTTCCGGCGAAGAATTACACCCAAGATGCGAGCGCAGATGGCTACACGCCCTGGCCCTATGCGGCAGAGGTCATGCAAGTCAGTCCCGGTGATGCGAATACGCCCGCGTGCTATGAGACGGTGGATGGGGCTTTGGAGGCGAGGATTACGCAGGGGTTGACAGAGCAGCTGCCGGACGAGGCGTGTGTTTGTGATTATCGGAATTATGTTTGAGGGTGGGTTTTCTTCGGCTTTGGGGATTTTCGGCCCCGGGTTTTTTGTCTTCTGGCGCGGTGTTCTTGGGAATGACGATGGAGGGTGGGATATGATTATGACATGATACCATTTGGCGCTGTATTTTCTTTCATCATTGGAACGTAAGGTGGGGATAATGAGACGAACGGTAGTGACATTTCCATCATAGCTCGCCCATACCAGCTCGTTAGGTAGTACATACAGAGAATCACGACTCCCGTACCTCTTTCTCTCTCGTCTGCACTTCGCTCCCTCCCAACCAACCAGACCCAGCCCAGCGTGAAGGTGGAAAAGAGCACAGCCCATTGCAGGCTGAGCTCTTGCCGTAACCCTGATTACCTCCTTTGTTCTCCCACGAAGCAAGCGCTCATCTCGTACCGAGCGCCAAACAGCACCTTGAACGCAGACACGTCGCTCGGAGGCCTCCACAGATGCGCAAACGACGCGCCGGTCTTCGAGACGGATCTTTGTTTGCGACGCGGGCGCGGCGCGAGCGTTGCCGACAGCTGGGTATGGGAAGCATGGCGCGAGCGAGGTGAAGAGGTCTGGTGACGGACTTCTCTGCCGCAGCCTTGCCAGCAGCTTCACGTGAAGGCGACAGCGGCGGGAAAGATGGCGGCTTCTGTATCGCCGGTCTGGACGATGAGGTAGACGTTGGGAGTGTCGAGTGGGGCGGTCGGTGGTTTGTGATGCGACGCTTGGTACTTTGCCGGTCATGCCGCCTGTATTGCACGTTCGCAGTCCGCGAGTTTCTGCTTTTGCGGCCTGGAGTTGTTGAGGGGGACGGGTGGTGGTATGGATGTGACGGGATTCCTTTGTTTCGGCGTTTTGAGGAAGAAATCGGAGACGGCGGTGATGGGAGCTGTTGGTGCCCAACAGTCTTTGTTTTTGCGGCCTGGAGGTGTTGAGAGAGTTGAGTTGGTGTTGGTATGATGGAGTGGTTTGTTTTGGCGTTTTCGGGGAAATGGGGACGCGTGAATGGGAGCCTGTTGGGGTTTCGCTGAGGTATTCTAGATTTGGGGGTCAAAGTGAAGGGGACGCGGATGCTTACATCTGAGCTACTGTAGCAGCTGCATGCTTCCACTTCTGCGTGTAGATATAAAGCCTAGATAAAATTGCCGTCCTTCCAGGTTTGTGTCCCACACAGTCTCTACGCGGCTCTGGCAGTACTCATAACGACGCCCAGGGCGAAGTTCTGCGGTCATGTGGAAGAAAACAATAAGGTCCGACTTTATTCCTAGATACCTGTAGAGGACCTATACTTATGCTCATTGCAAACATAACTGTAGCACCTTCTGACAAGCGTGGAAGTAGCCTGTCGTTGTTGTCAAGAAGATCCATGTCTTTACCGGGTGACAAGTTCCCACCCATCGTTGCAGTTATGCATGCGAGCGGAGACATACCCAGCCTGCCTGTGAGAGCGCAGATATGCAAGCGCCCCAGGCACGCGGTACCACCTGGTCGAAACGCATGTCGCATACGGCACTCCCGAGTACGTCACTCTCGCAAGTCCTGCTTTCTCTTCTCAAGATATCCTTCCTGGAAAATTGAGTCTATTACACTCTTTCGATCTGTGACCATCACACCCATTTCTTCTCTTCGCCCCTTTTACTTGGGCTCGGCTACCTGTTGTGGAGATGAGGTAGCAGGCCGCGCCTGTGTAGTAGCGGATTCTTGCGATTCGGGTGCAGAGTTGGAAGGCGGGTAGGCGCCGGACATGGTGATGCCTGGCGTGACCAGATTGTCTTCGTATTCACTTCCCCGGACCTCCCTTGATCAAGTGTAGTAGCGGTTTTTGGGACTGACTAGCTGTACCGGAATCGGCAATGACTTGGCCGCTTTGGTGAGCATGTAGCGATGATTAATGATGGTGGAACGACGCCGACGAGCCTGGCCATGCCTGTTCGCGTCTTGGGGGTGCAGTGTCGTGGCCGTGGCGTTGTCCTTGTCCCGTTGGCATTGGTCCCCCTCCGCGGCTTGGTTACCCCCCGTCTCACTGCCTCCTCGTTTTGATGGTATTGGTCCTGCTCCGCAACTTGGGCACGCCTACTCAATCCCGACCAACTTCGTCGCCTTCGCAGAGGCCGGGCCCTGATATGCATTCCTCTTCTTCAAATGCGCCTCAAGTCCATCGATCTGCTCGTTCACTGTATCGATGACGTCTTCGAGACGATGAAGTGGACGAAAACATCGATGATGACAGCCCGACTGTCCCAAGAAAAAGGGCTGATGAGGTCTTGCGCTACCAAGAGCTCCGAAATGGTCGGGTTTCCTATTCCTAATCGGTTTTGTAGCCTTACTTTCCAGGGCTTCCTATAGTCTTTCCTAAAGTGCCCTAGCTCCTTTATAGTACTGTATGTTACTTCTTGAAGGGTTATTCTAGCTCTTGGTCTTCTCTTCTCATGCATCGACAGCCAAACGGCCTTGGACAACAAAACCCAGTCCAAAAGAGTCATTCGGGTCGAGTGCCGTGGTGGTTGGTGTCAGGGTGTATCGACCATTCAGGATACGTCGTCGGTTGCGCTTTCGACCGAGCTTTTGTTGCTGTGTTCTGTTGTGATGATTTACCGCATGATTCAGTATGCGACATGATTGTGCTCGTCTCTTCTTCGATTCCGACTCCGACTCTATCGAATACATGTAATCCGAAGGGATGTCTTCGATAATCTGTGCTGATTTGTTCGGTATCTTGTCCCTCCACACCCGACGGTATGATTTCCTCTGCTCCAGTCTTCCGAGGTTGCAATGGTGTCTTGTAGCATCAAGCTCTCGTGCATGTGTGCTGAGTCCATTTGAAGTGGCGAGCCATCCCTTATCACGACCGAAGAGGCAAGTGCGGGCGTGATGTTCTTCGAGATGTTGGGCAACTGGAGTTTCGGAGACTAATTCAGGAAAGAAGCGCGGGAGTTGGATCAAGAAGGTGGAGGCAAGGGAGAAGGACGAGCAAGAAACGAAGGAGATGAGAAGACGCTGTCGGCGCGAACGAGACGTTCAGGTCCTTGTTTGGGACTTGGGATTTCCGCCGTCAGGGTGGACGATGAGATGGGACTTGTGGGGGGCGTTGAATTATGTCGGTGTTGCTCATGCATCGTTTCTTCGGCTTCTCGCCGTTCAGGTCAACGGAGCCGCTGCCGAGTCGCCGGATGCGAAGCATTGGAAGGTGATGGGCAGGCGGGGGGAGAAGGACGCAGGACGGGCGAAGGGCCGTTCTACTACAATCACAAGGGTCAGCTCTAGGGAGCGTATACTATGTTAAATAGATAGTCTCTCTGATAGGTATAGATTCTGCTTCGATCTCACGCGGAACGGGGGCGTTATGTAGAACTTCTTCAACTAGCCGCAGACGTCGTGGTCAACAGGGTGGTGGGAATATTGGACCGGTTCAAAACGCCTGCACAACAGCCGCATGCAACACCTTATCAACATCCCTCCTCCTAAACCCGGGCGTGCTGCCCAAGCACACGGCTGTGCTCGCCAAGCCTGTCGACACAACCAGTCAGCCAATCAACAACACAAACGCGCAAGTTGCATGCACAACACAACACCCCGGAACACACTCCATTCATGTGAACGAACATACCTTTAATCATCTTGGCAACATCAATAGTAACCCTCTGCTTCTGCTTCTCCAACCCCTGCGCGCGTCCCCCGGGGCCCATGAAGTCGAACGACAGCATCGCGGTCGCGTTGTCTGAGGAACCGAAGAGTGAGGACTCGGATGGCGCGCCGAAGAGGTCGGCGTATTCGGCTGCGAAGTCCAGGTTGAAGTGTGCGGGTGTTGTAGTGGCGGCGGGGAAGGTGGTTGGGTTTGTGTTTGGGTTGGGGAGGGAGGGGTTGGGGGTTGCGAAGGCTTTGTCGAAGAGAGTGCTTGCGGTGATGGGGACGTGGGTGGTGGCGGCGGTGTTGGTGGTTGTGTCCGGGTACTGGGTGGAGGGGAGGAAGTTCATGAAGGAGCCGGTTGAGGCGTCCGAGTAGCCTACGCTGCTGAGGTCGAAAGTGCTAAAGTCGATGTTGTCGAAGGAAGTGCTGGCGAGGATGTCGATGTTGGCGGATTGAGGTAGACTGCCTCCATTCTGAGGCTGGTATTGTTGCTGTTGCTGTTGCTTGCCTTGCTGCACATCGAACAGCCCCGTGGGCGGCGTATCCGGCAAACCGAGACTGGGCTGCGAGCTCGAAGCGCGCTCACTCTGCGTCTCCGGCGGGCTAGGCGGCAGCAGATCATTTCCGACAATCGGCATCTCAATCTCCGCATACGAGCTCTGCGGCTCGATAAAGATCCCTTTCTCCGCCAGATAGCCCTCCACATCCTCCGGGTCGAACCACTCGCCCTCGTAGCCGGGAATATCCAACGCCACATCCGCCGTCGTCCCGTTCGGGAATAATCGCTGCGGTCCCATACTTCGAACCCAGTCGTCCGTCTTCAGTCCACCACGCACCTTCACCGCCATATCGAACCCAACCCCCTCCCCATCCGGGCGCGGATAATGCATCCCTGCGCCGCCCACATGCACGAACGCTGCCTCTTCCCACCTCAAACTCTCCCTCGTTCCCTTCTTCAGCAGATCCCTGAACCGCTGGATCAGCTTCTCCCTACTGCCGCCGATACTTGCGAGACAAAGTTTGAAGACGCGCTCGTAGATGTTTGGGCGTCGGGAGGGGTCGAGAGAGAGCTGGTAGCCGAGTTCGAGACAGGCGCGGTGGAGGCGCCGCGCGAAGGTTGTTTCTTGGAAACTGTAGGTGTAGGGGGATGTTAGGGTCGGGAGGCGGGAGAGTGGGCGCAGAGGTGGGGTGACGGAGCGAGAATGGGTTTGAGATTGGAGTGGCGTGGAGGATGGGGCGGGGTTGTAGTGGGGTTGACTGGCCCAGGTTGTAGTGATTTGATGGGACGTGGAGATGGTCGTGTCGTCCAGATCCTCAGAGGAGGATGGGTCTTCAGATCCGAAGGTGTAACCCCAGACAGCGGAGATGGTCTTGACCGGCTCTTCTTGCCAGTGTTGTGGACGGGTTGAGGCAACTCTACTGACTCGGTCAGGAGCTTTGACGGGAACAGCGTCCTCATATGCTACCGCACTCAATCTCTGTGTTACGTCGTCGCTTACGCTCGGGACATCGCTACATGTAGGATTACGAGCTCCTTTGACCAAAGCGCATAGTTTCGATTCTGTAGCTCGCAAATCATCCAGTAAGCCGGCAGGTGCGGTTGTATCTGCCACCCAGCGTTCCGAAAAATTGGTGAAAGTCTTCTTCATAAGTTCGACTGTGCCTTGGAGGTCTGAAACACGTTTGCGAAGTTCATCGAGAGTAGATTCTTTGCGTTGACGGTATGCGCGCTGGGCCATACGGATCTGAGTACGTCGTCGCTACCGATATGTGAGATGTTGCCCGCACATAATCTTGCATGACTTGGAAGCAATGTGATCGTTTCAAAATAAGGTATATGGTGCATATAGAGACATGCTGGCTTTGGCGGCTAGGAGTGCAGTAAGAAGGGAAGGTAGCATGAGCAGATGACCTACATCAGCGGCGGACTCATCGTGCGGTTCCACTCTAGGTCTACCACGCTTCTTGCTCTCATCACTATCATCTTCTGGCTGGCTCGTGTTTAACCGTCTGCGCTTCGGTCGGCGCTCTACCTGAGGCGCAACCATTCTGCCTCTTCTAATTGAGAGCAGCCAGGTCAAGAACGAATCCAGGTACTTTAGGGAAGTAGTATCAGAGAAGTCAATGCAGTCGACAGTGAGAAGTAGGGTTCGGAAGCCGGGTATGGTACGTTCTGATTGTCATAGGGTAACAGATCGTTCCACGAGGTCAGGTAGTGGGGCAGGCTTGAAGTATAAAGAAAGCTCCCTTGATGTCAGTCATGTCATACGGGGTCTCAGGAACATGTCGACCGGCCCTGCAACGTACGCGACAACGAGTCTCGTTTCACGCCTACTAACGGCCGGATGGGATGTCGCTTTGTAAGAAGGTCAGGGTGTATGCCAAGGGAGTCGCGAAAGCATGCAGTTGTTCACTAATCATTTCTGCGCGTGGCGGTAAACGTTCGCCCGCGCCAGCCTCGGTCGTCGTTGGCGCTAACCTTATTTGGGGCAGCCGTCAGACATCCAGAGTGCATGTGTCTGCCTGCGTTTCCCGATGCTTACTCACATGCAGGGTTACAAAGCATACGGTATATGTAGATTGTATGTACAAGATATGCAGTCATATGCTCATTGGAAGAAAACCACTAGAGAGGATTTCATAGACAGTTAGTTGTAGGGTTGATTGAGTCCATCCGAGTAAGACACTTTCAAGAGCACTTCATGCACGCGGACATGGATGGGACGAAATGAATGGACAGATAAATCATGATATTGTTCGGGATGTTTGCGGCATCTTTAGCCAGCTAAGCTCCTCCTCTCTAAAGCTTGCTGATCTCAAGCACAGCCTTACCGAAGTTCTTTCCGGCGAAGAGAGACAAAAGACCCTCGCCAGCGTTGTCAATGCCCTCGGTGACGCTCATCTCAGGCTTGTAGGAGCCCTCGGAGATCCACTTCTGCACGTTCTTCTGGTGCTCGGCGTGGTACTTTGGACCCATGTTGGGGTCCATAACGATGAAGCCCTGCATCTTGATGCGCTTGCCGACAACGAGCATCATGTTGCGGATCGGGTACTGGTCCTTTGGTGGAGTGTTATATTGAGAAATCATGCCACAGGCGACTGTAGAAGAGGTCAATTCTTGGAAATCCGCTGTCTAGGGTGTAGATGTCTTACCAATGCGACCGAAGTCGTTCAGTGCGTCGATCGCAGCCTCAAGGTGCTCGCCGCCGACCTGTTATGATGTTAGCCTCTTGCCCACACGAAACTCGACAGTGGCAAACTCACGTTCTCGTAGTAGATGTCAATGCCGTTAGGGGCCAGTCTCTTGAGCGCATCCGCAGGCTTCTCCTTCTTGTAGTTGAAGCCAGCATCGAAGCCCAGGTCCTTGAGGATGAAGTCCAGCTTCTTGTCGTCACCAACAGAGCCAATGACCTTCAGACCCTCGTGCTTGGCCAATTGACCAACAAGCTGACCAACAGCACCAGAAGCAGCGCTGATGAAGATGGTCTCGCCCTTCTTTGGCTCACCAATAGCGTAGAAGCTGCTGTAGGCGGTCAAACCGGGCATGCCGAGAGCACCAAGGAAGACCTTGGGGTCGATGTTGTATGGGTTGTCCAGGACCTCAAGTCCTCCTTGCTCAATTGCCTCCTTGCTAAGTACGCTGTACTCTTCGGTGTTGTTCATGCCAACGACGATAGCACCCTCCTTGAACTTGGAGTTGTCCGACTTGATGACGGTGGAGACGGCGCGGTTGGTGAGAGGCTGGCCAAGGGTGAAAGGTGGAGCGTAGGACTTGACCTCTGGGGCCCGCATGCGGCCACGCTGGTATGGGTCGAAGGAGACATAGTGGTTCTTAGTGGTTATACCACCAGATGGTGGGGCCTGGTTGACATCGAAGTCACGGTTCTCGATGGTGATGTGCTCGCCGACCTTTGGCAGACCGGATGGGACGGCCTTGAAGATGAGAGCCTTGTTCTGAACCATTGTGAATGTGTTGTTGGGATATCGATTCGATGAAGATGGAGCTTTGATATTTCAGGTAAAAGCCGATGGAGCTTCGAGCGATGACGAAATGATAACAGGGGCGGTGAATGGAGGTATGGATTGAAGAAGGAAGTTGGAGAGAAGTATTAAGCAATATGAAACCTAAACCACACTGCAGACCTACTCCGCTTTATACAACCTACATCTTTGATACGTGTGTATACGCTCGAGCCATTGGGATTGGTAATCGAACAGATTCTTCGTTGTTCGGTCCAGAAGTCGAAGATAGGGCTGTGATGAATTGCGGAGAGGGTTCTGCCTCGGAACGTTTTGGATGGGTGACTAGCAAAACGCCAAGCTTACCATATGTCAGCGAACTAAGGACCATGCCTGCAGAGGGATATACTCTGATGCCCTTTTATAGGATCATTGGCTGATCTTGAATACCATGGTCTGCAATCACGCAATATCAATGTACAGTACGTTGTAAGATCGCTGCAGGCTTCCTGCATGAGGCGTCGGCTGCGGCTCCACGGCGGGGAGACAGCTGTGACGTCTCCGACCTTCGGCCGTATCAAGCTTCCGGTTCCGAGGCCGGCGAATTGACTGATTAGTAGTGACCCATGTCCATACTAACTTATCGTCTGACAGGCCAGTTGTGTTCCGACATGGATAATAATGGCTCGACGCGGAAGAACGCATCCCTTCCAGTCAGCGCTGCACTTATCCTTGAATACATGCACATTCTTGATCACTTGGACGCGTGGTAGGGCGTAGGGCGTAGGTCGTAACAACAGCTCCTGTGTAGATGACTAGTATTCATATTCCGGCGAAGCGACCATGTCGGGGAGGTAATACTTCTCATGCGGCTCATTACAGCTGTGCTTCACCGACCAAGGACAAGGCGCATATGGAGTAGTTGCTATAGCAGGCTTCTTTGGCGTTCGCCTCGGCGAGGATGTTTGTAGTAACATAACTATCAAGACAATGCGGCCAATGTCCGCTGGTTCTCCAAGGATGCCCGTCAACTCCTGGTAGTTAATGATTGACTAATAGTTGTCATGAGTCTCGAGGTGTACTAGAAGCCCAGAGCCGTCTCCGTGGATACTTATCCCACGGCGGCTTGTTTGTACATGTATCATACGCTGCTATCGTTCTCACGCCTGGCAGATACGGGCGATGAGTGAGAGATAACCCGGTTTCCATGGAATATCCGGAGAAGAGTGGAAGCAGACATTGCTCTGACAGGCCACAGGCCAGATCCCAATGACAGATGTACCCAGTCCCAGTAGAGATGTATTCTCGCTCGAGATGTCCTTGCCAAGTACTTACTGTCCAGGGCCTTGCTGCTTTAACCCCCCGAGGGCTTGCTTTTTGGACGCTAGCCGCCGTTGTAGCCACTCAGCGAGCCCACTTGTCAAAGAGGGTTTTCAAGGTATATATACTCTCTAGGACCATCATCCCGACATCGGAACAAGCATCTGCCTGTTCTCAAAAATCAAGGGCTTCTTGGTCTAGTGGTATGATTCCTGCTTTGGGTTCTCGGTCATCACCAGCGTTAACAGCGCCGGCGAGCAACGACCTGATACCGGCTGCAGGAGGTCCCCGGTTCGATCCCGGGAGGAGCCCCACTTTTCTTTTTGGCGTTCTCTGGAGTATATACATGTATACAGGGGGTGTAGGGAGGTGTTTCGAAGAGGGTGGACGTAAGACGGAGTGTCTTGGCATTCATGACGCTTTGGCTGCGCGCAGACAAAATCTTTTGGGCTGGCGGGGTAGAGCAGCTTCTAGCGCATCTTTTGCACCATTTGGAATGTGAACTGAACTGCTGATGCTGTCGCAATGGCCAGGAGGGCGTTCGGGGGGGTTGTGTATTTGGTGAGCGGAACCTTTGGGCGGAGGCTTGGCACCCGACGTCGCTGAGTCAGCAGGACTCTGGGCACGTGACGTCCTCGAATCTCAGCGAGGAGCGAGTGAAGGCGGCGCAGCTCGTGATGGACTGGATCTCGAAGAACATGCCATTGCGTTCATGGAACTGTCCTCGGAAACACCAGCGAATTGGACACGGCATCAGAGGAGACCGACGAGAGATACCGACTCTGCGCTGCGGACGATTCAGTGACGTGACGCTTCACCATCGAATTTTGCGACGACAGAGATGGGTATAGTCGGACACTCGCGCAATCTATTTGCTGTCAATCGTACGATAGATAGTAAGAACCGCGCTATCGGCTGTTGTGGCTATCGCCTTCATGCGCCACATTACTTCCGCGAGCTCCCGAGTGTAGTTTGTGAGATACCGCAGTGAACGCCGTTGAGATGCGGTAAGGGTGACATGTACTGTGATCGGTGTACACGTCGTATGTAGTATTCAGCTAGGCGTGTATCGAAATGCTGTGTGTGTCCAATGTTGATCATTCTGAGGACTGTAGACATCCGTTCTTGATTGTCACTGATCACTCCAATCTTTCCAAGGGAACTGGTAGATGTCACATTAATTCAGGATTTTGATTTCTCTTCGACTTCGCATGGTGATTGCTATACTCCAAAGCTTGAACCAATGCAGAGTTTCTTGAAATGCCTTGGACGAATATTGCCTAGCAAGACTGAATATCGTTTGATTGATCATAATGCAGGCGAAGGCAACTAACTGTTTTGGGATAATATATCACGTCGACATGAAAGATGTGCAACATGAAAGAGAATAATTCCTGGACAGCTCGATCGGCTCAAGGTATTCAACGGTACGTTTAGCCGTCATCTTGCGATCAGAGGTAACTCTGCTGCCGTTTCGACGTCGTATGTACAATATAGTGCTCATGCATGAAGGCAGACTATCGCTGATTGATTTCAATCTCTTGACGAGCAATTCTTTAAGAAGCGAAGACCCGAAGGGAGCAACCTAACTCAACAACAAGTGGATGACTGTTGAGGTATAGTGGATGACTGGAAAAGTATAGGGAGTAGGACCTACCGCTGCAACCAAGTGGTGTCTCACTATACAGGTATCAACCCCCACTACATCTGGTATATAGCGAACACACCAAGACCAGATATTCGCCTGGGGTTCGGGAGCCAGTTGTATGCCGTGATCCAACAGAACAGCCAGTCAAATAATGGAGAGCTGTCGTATTTTCCTCGTTCACCTCACATCACCAATGTCCATACCAAGACGATCACAATTCCCCGGATACGTCATGATTGGAGCCAGCACCTACCTCAAAGCGGCACGGGACGACATACACGTCAGCCATCGGGAAATGACAGGCGTATCAGCATCTCTCAACCTCTTCTTTATGTATATGAGGAAAGAGGTGAAGAGCTGAAGTCTCCGTTTGGCCACCTCCGCTTCGTTGTGTCACCATTTGCTGATCCACAATCAAACGTAGGAGTTGGTGACATCGATCAACATGGCTTAATCAAAGCGTGCCGATTCGTCCGAATATCAGATGTTGCCAGGGGATAGCGTACTCCAGCGAGGGGTTCAGAAGGCGCAATAATGTAGTGCGGTGCTGCAGGTAGATGAACAGAGGCTTGATGTTTCTCCCCCATCTGTGCGATGACCGGCATGTGTAGATTAGCAAACGCAGGAGCCGAGTTGAGTGGAGATAGAGTTCATGTAGAAGCGTTACAGAATGTCGCAGAGTTGCTAAATTAATCCGAAAGCGCGGCTGATATGACTCGGGGTTGGCCTGGCGTGCTTCAATGTTTTCGGCGCTGTGGGCTTGCTTGTGGCTTGTTGAACGCAGATCTGGCCCTGGAGGTCGATCATCACATGTACGCTCGCTTACCCTGCAAAGCGGGCAAAATACGGCAAATATAAGTGTAGGTCTAAGTACTTCCAGGACACTCGAACTTCGCGTTCAGTTGATGCAGAAGCGAGATGTTATCGGTTGTGTCGCCAAGCGCAGTCCGGCGCATGCGCGTCACGAGATGTGGAGAAAACGGTCTTCTCCGTGCTCATACGAGCACGATAGACGATAAAATCTGTATTGATGGACAAGGAGGTACGGATGAGGAGATGCGGTTGTAGCATCAGTCGATGAACTTCTCCTTGCGCGGTAGCGGCAGCCGCAAAACGCCATGCTACGGCAAGTGTACGCAATCTGTGTGGAGTTAGTCTCGTATCCCTGCATTTGTCTAGCTCTATTGGCTGCTCGGCTCCCATCCTGAACCCCATCCGAAGTCCGTTCGTCAACACCCTTCTTCCTAGAGGTCGTCAAGGACGCCATTGCAGCAATCATTACAGAATTCTGTCTCATACCATCCAAATCTATCTAGGAAGCATCAATGAACCGTTGCCTTGCCTCACGCGACGAAACCTCCCATGCAAGTCATCAACCGAGGCTGGTTCAGCTCAGTGTTTCAGCCTGAGATGGGAGAATTACATTGCTACACACACACCATCAGCATTAGCGACCTTGCGCAGTATTACCGACAAACAAGGTAGCGTGGTGACTCGCATGTTCTGCGGTGCAAGAGGTTGGTATTTGAGGGAACAGCCGGAAGGGTCCATATTCGCCGGCACAGCACAGCATGCTCTTGTATCCAGCGTATGGTTCTGCTTCGCCAGCTAGTTTTCTGGTGTCATGGTCCGGAGAAAGCATGTGCATGAGACTGCATGATAGAAGTACACATTGCGATTAAAGGAGCGAATCAGCAGGTGTAGCTTGCAGCTGAATCGGAATGTGTGGCACGGCAAGCCAATTGACTACGGCGGGGCTGCATGATAGGAAGGTTTAGGGGCGTCAAGAAGGGCCGCTCGAGCATGGGGCTGCGCTTGCCCTTGTCCCCGCTATGGCTGTCCAGGCGAAATAGATAGTATAGTAGATGATATAGTAGATAGAGAGCGGATGATGTGAATGATATGGAGAGGCGAGATGAGGGACATGCCGTGTGATCAATATAGGAATGCATACCAAAGGTGCAGATTTGTTGTTTATCCTGAGACCAGCGCGGGCAAGTCTATGCCCTGGATCGGCCTGATATGCGCCCGTGCGCAACTAGCGTGGAGTCGCCCAGTTCTGGTGGTTCAAGGTGACAAGGTTACGCTTTCTATCACTCCTCCCAATCGCCCTGCTTCCGCTCACCGACCTCGTCGCCGTCCTGAAGAATTGTGTCGACTTGCTGTCTTGCTTCTGCATCTTCTACTTCTTCTTGCTCATTACTTAGCTTGGTGCTGTAATTGCCCGTTTGTTTCACGCGTCCACGCCCGGCTTGTTTCGCGTCTCCCATTCCCTACACACTCGCTGCCCCTTTAGACCCACCACTTCGACCACCATCTTCCACCACCTCCTCACCAACCGCAACCACTCTCATTACACATCTCCGTGCGACAGAACCTTCTGTCCTGTGACATCCTCATGCTGGCTTGAGGAAGTTCACGTCCGCTCCGGCTGGACACTGCTATTGGAGGCTATACCCAGTATTATAGGGGAACACTAATAAAAGGTATGCACAGCAACCCTTTCTTTATGTGAACATGCATTATCCGACTACACGTGAATGCTCTTACACCGGACTCAACACCATCCGAAGCTGCGCTGTATCGATCAGCAGCCGTGCAAGGCCCCGGCATCCAACGCCCCAACGGCGCGTCTGCAACGCTCTCCTTTAGGGGATACGACAACCTCAGTCCCATCCACTCGACCAGCCACACCTCCTTCCCATAGACCAGACATCACACTCGCCTTGACGACTGTTGTCACTCCAATGATGGAGTTGCAAGTTCACTACTGACGCTCACGCCCTTGTGTGTAGGTGGCCAAGTTCACCGAATAATTTCACCGCACGTACCCTTCTTCAAACTCATCAGGAGACTCCGACACACGCAGCACTGCAGTCACCCATGGCTGAGGTACTGCCTCCACTCACCCAACCGACAAGCACCATTACCATGCTCCACCCTCGCCCTTCCTCCTCCGACGCATTCCAAGGCTCTTCATCGGGGCAGACATACCAGCAACAATCTCGTATGGGAAACACTCCCAGAAGCATATACAATACACAAGGTGGAACATCAACATATCGCGGCACGTCGGCTGGGCCAGTGCAGCCGTATGCGTTCCAATCGACGCCTCATTTGAGGCAGGAAACACGGACAATATCTGCACCAGCAGCACCGAACAGCCAATCTTCTACCAGCACTGTTGGTAGTCAGAAACACGGCCATGTAACGACATCTTCTACCTCGACAGTATCCTCAGAGACCTCGTCCTCGCCCTCCATAGGTGCACAACGCAGCCCAAGCAAAGATGACTTTTCCAGTGGTTCACCACGACCGGCTTCGTTCATAACCCTTTCTTCCTCAATTCCTGACCTCACACTGAAAGACTTCGACACCACACCAAAAGCCTCCCCAGACCGTTACCGACGAGTCTCCCGACGGTCTGACTCGAGTGGTGTCTCCGGCAAAGTTTCAATACCACAATCTCCATCGTTCACAGCACCCTCTGGCTCTGGTATGGTAAGCGTCAGCCATTTGTATACTCCTCCAGCTGCCACGCTGTCACGGACCCCGAGCGAAGAGACACAAATTTCAAAAAGTGGTACTTCGGAATCAGCGAAGCGTTACCGCAGAAGGAGCATGAACAATTTGGATACTAACAACCTGGGTCAGGCTGGTACTAATGCCCCGTCTATACGGCCTGTTTCTTCATCCGGTCAAGGCGAGAGTTCTACCAGTGCCTCCACCACCAGCACGATCAGGCCTCTTTCGTATCACGAACGCTCTAACAGCAATGAGAGCGCACAAATACGAACTGACGCTGTAACACCACCTGTACGTCGAATATCCTGACTGCCCGTTGGGCTCAATCACTGACCTTGTCTAGCCCACAACAACAAGCCAGCCTGATCGGACATCACCGCAGAAATCACCCGTAATACCCGCACGTGGTTCCTCGGCCGGCCCATCTCCCCTTTCGAAATCAGCCTCAACGAATGACCCTCACTCACCCATCCGCAACCCGCAGACTTCGCCGATGCGACAGCAACCACCCAGCCCTGCTCATCAACATCTGGCTGCTTTGTCTGAAAAGGATCTCAACAAAGGATACAAGTCCAGGCTGAGGAGAGCATTCTCATTTGGTTCTGCTGCAGAGCTTCGGAAAGCGTCCGGCGAGAATGTTGCTCCACGAAGAAAGCCAAAGACTCCTGAGGAGATCGAGGCGGAGCAGGAAGAGATAGCAAGACAACAAGAAGCTGCGGGCATTGGAGCAGGCATATACTCCGGTCAGGGTGGATTCACTGGATCAACAGACAACCTCTCCATCTCTTCGACAGCCTCATCGGCATCGATGATGCTGCGGAAGATGGGCAAAGGCATGAAGAAGGGTGGAAAATCTATCAAAGGACTTTTCCGCCCCAAGTCTGTCGTCGGTGTACCTGCTGCCGATGGGCCCATAGAGCCAAGCTTGGCTCAAGTTTCTATGGTTACTGTCGAGGCAGAGAGGCAGAAGGTGAACGTCAATGCGCGTCCAGAGTCCGCTCATGGAGGCACCGGCTTCCCAAAGCTGGAGAGGAACTCTATCGACACTGCGAATGCTGCCGACGCGATTTACCACGAGCACACCGACTCATTCTCTCGGAAAAGTATTGTCGGTAGCGACAGGGATAGGGCGGAGGTCCTGGCAGCCGTCAAGAAGGGTATTTTGAAGCGTACTGGCTCGCCTGTCCCGACCACACCGGACGTTCGTACCCGGGATGGACGGTCAGTCGATTCTCAACGGAGCCAAAGTCCGGCCTCAAGCATGCCTGGCACGCCGAGAGACGAGCGACAAAGCCGCAGTCTCACGTCCACGAACTCTGCGGATTATTTCACCACCCGACTTGTCTCTAAGAGCATGCCAGGGACACCATATGGTGGAAACCGTAACATCAGCTTCAGTCCTCGGATACAATTTTATGACGCTTGGTCAGCAAATGATTATGACCGACGTGGAGATATTGCAACATGCAATCGTCTTACGCCAATGCTCGCTCAACAAATCAAAGAGGAGCTTAACACTTTCAAGATGGTGCGTATCCGCTTCAGCTTGGTCGTACTTGACGTAATGCTAACTCTTTCTCAGGAGATGGAAGTGCATGAGGCCTCGAAGCCATACACCCACTTCTTTTAATGTTAACTCGATTGACTGAACAGCGCATCGATCTACTTGTTCTGTTTTCTAAACCGGCGTTCAAATGGCAAAGGCCGCATTTGCAAAATTCCTGGAGCGTTTCACGAGTGCTTTTCGTCCCGATTCGATCCTTTTTGTTGTTTCTTTCCTTGCGTCACGCGTTCAACCTCCGCTTTTGAATCAATTCCTTTTCTGGGTATGATAATTTGAAGACTGCCTTGACGTGCATGGAGGAACACTACAGCTTCTCTACAGGGACAGCATAGCGGGCGGAGAAAGAGCATGGAAATGGTGGTACCTGAGAAGCCGTTTGAGCGGGACTGGGAGTATGTCCATATATCTATCAGGATGGGACGGAGATGAGCGAAGGCAGGCGGTGGGGAAGAAGGGATATTCGGTGTCCGGGAGGCATGGGGGATTCCTCATTGGTTGTGCCTTTCAATCGAAATTGGAGGACTTAATCTAGGAGTTTTACAGTGGCAGCAAAACCGCACTTTCTCTCGCTTCTCCCACCTGTCTCTTCATGTTCCCTTTTGATGACCCATCGACCCCTGCTCTGCCGTGACAACCATCAATGTCATGAGTTAGAACAAGTCCGTTTCCGCGCGTCCCACGTATCAAGCCACCCTCAGTCTTCCTTTCGTCATCCCCATTCCCCTTCCACCCGACCCGACTGATCCGCTGATTCCGGTATGCTGATTCCCGCTTCCTCCACACCAGGCCATGCAGCAAGCAAATCAACCCCCCGGCTTGGCAACCGGCGGCCAACGCCGCCACACCCGCTCCCGCAAAGCTTGCATGGCGCCAGCCACTACCAGCCGGTAAGAGCGAAGCCTGCGTTCCGCTTCCAGAGTGGTGAGGTAATGCTCGCTGCCGGATTCGTAACGCTTGCCTCGCCGTCATGATGGGATAAGGTTGTTCGGGAGTTTTTTTCTTTGGTTAGCTGGAGGTCAGGACCCTGGGATGGGTGGTGTGCGGGTGGTACTGGTGATGATGGTGACGGTCGGGCGGGCCGTGGGCCTACCTAACATTTGCCCACCGCATGAGGTGGGTTTGGCATATAAGGACGCTGGGGCGTGCCTGGGGCGTGGTAATCGGAGGATTTGTCTATCTCGTTACAATTCGAAGGTTAGGCCTTTCTTACGTACGACTTGCATCTGTGGGAAGCGAACGTTCTTACGTTAGAACACCTCGGACAGCTTGCCTGAGAACCCTGTGCTTGATTTGGAAAACAGCAGAGTTCGTAAGCGCGGTGAACAAGCACTTGCAGGAGCGCATATCTAAGCCACTCCGCTTATTCCTCCCTCGGACGACCGCGGAGACGACTAACTCATTTCGACCGAGAGAGATTTGAGTGGTTCTGATCTAAAAGGGTCGCGACCTCTTCGCCTCATACGCGTGTCGGACTTTTCCTTGGAAATACACCTGTTTCACGGCTTCGATATATCAGATCTCGTTCGCACCACCGCTCCATCAATTTCGACTCCGAACCTCTACCCACGCCATCTCACGAGACCTAGAATAGACCTCTCCGCCACCAGAAACCAGCATCCTCGTCTCCTCGCACCACACACTACCCACAACCTCCACCTCAGTCCATTCAATCCACTCCACCAACCACCACCTCACCGCCCACGGCCCATCGCCCATACACCATGGCATCCCTCCTCCTCGGCTGCAGCTCGTTTGTCTACGCCAAACTGTCTTCCTCGCGGCGCGAGCGGCTCGCCCGCGAAGCAGCATACAGCTCGCAGTTCGAAGAGCTGAAAGCGCAGAATGCCGAGCGGGTGCGGAAGATGAGTTCGACTACGCACGAGTACTACGGATCTAGTGATGGTGTTGATGGGGAAAGAAGAGGGAAGGAGAGGGAGGGGTTGGAGCGGGCGCCGCCGAGTTATGAGGATGTGGAGAGGGAGAGGAGGGGGAGTGGGGAGAGTGTGGCGAGTGTGTGAGATGAGGTTGGCAGTACGGCGACTATGGCATGCATATGAAGTCTTTTATTGGTTTGGGATGCAGCATTTTCAGCGAATGTGGACATTGCGACCGGAAAATGGGAAGGAACAACGGAGCTCGGAGGCGACTTGCTTTGCCCAATACGGGATTGATGCTTAGGGCGTATAAGGAAGACCGAAAAGGACCTTGACGAATGATTTACGGAATACGGGTTGCGATGAGACCGCGTAGAAGACTGCATTATACATTAACGACCATGAAATACCGGCTTGCAATGAAACATTACGAATGGCTGAACTTCCACCCACTGCACGCTATCTTGCCTCCTAAACCGAACTTGCAGATATTCTTCATGGACGCGATAGTCGCACCGGTCGACCACCTCTTCCATGTTTCCTCCAGTATTCATAACGCATCAAAGAAAGAAAATAAACGCATCAATAAGCAGTCTTGGCGAGTTTCTTCAGCATGCTAGGCATGTTGCGAGACGCCATCAACCTTCCCATCTCCGCTATGCTGTGCTGCGTGAGCTCGTAGGATATACGTGCCGCATCTGCAGCCTTCTTGGCCTCCAACATGCTGCGCTCAGCCTCGCGACTGTTCTGTATGGCATCGAGCATCACCTTTGACAGCAGTCAGCCTCTGGTGAACATATGGACTACAAACAGACATACCTGAGCCAATGAGAGCATGCGCTCTTTCGCTGGCGTATTATTCTCTTTCATCGCCTGCTCCATGAGCGTCATCGTAGTTTTGGTCAACGTTGCAACTTCGAACTCTTTCTGTGACACTGATTTGTCGTCGGTCTTCACTTCAGTGCTCTTTTTGGGGGCCGCTTCGCTTCCACGGACACTCGGTGTAGCTGGGTTCGACTTCTTTGAGATCGGGCTGCCATTCGCGACCGTGTTACAGTCGGAGAGTGTGGAGTCCATGACTTGTGGAAGGGGTGGGACATCCGAGTCTTTCTTGCTGGAAAACAAACCCTTGATGTTGTGGATCATGAACCGACTCTTCGACTGCGACCTTGGAACCTAAGGCCGAGTTAGTAATCTATTCTTGCTTCGAGCGAGCAGAAAACCTTATACCTTGCTTTTCGCCTTTTTACTTGAAGACATTGTGTGACCAGTGAATCTGTCCGACTTTGTGCCTGCTTCTTTGGGCTTAGTGGGAGAAACATACTCCTCTTCCGTCTCCATGAAGCGTGAGAGTGGTATGTGTGGAGGACTGGTAGGATTCGTTCTCGAGTACACAGAGGCGGCTGTGCGCTTGGAAACATTCGCGAGAGATGGAACCCTGTCACTGGGGTCTGCAGGCCCAATAATGGCCGACGCCTTGGGTGGGATACGGGAAGGGTAGCCGATAGATTTTCCTTCTTTGAAGGTTACGCTTGGCCGCGTCGATGTTGATGCCGAGCGGTTGGCGGAGACGGAAGTCGAGTAAGTGTATGATGGAGCTCGGTCGCTGGGATGTTTGCGTGGGTCGAACCGAGATGAGACAGACGTAGGTGCATGCGATGATTTGGAAGGTGTTGAGTTTGCCTTCTCAGTGTATTGCGGCAGGGTTGTCGCAGTCACTCGCTGTAAGTCCGATAGCTGATTGCGTGGCATTCTCAGACCGTCTTCTTTCGCTTTGGCACTTTGTTCATCTGCCCGGTGAGCGGGATGGAAGACAGTGGAATCGTGAGCTACCACTTGTCTGCGGCGATCCCGGCCAAGCACTCCAGCAAGTCCTTCCACCTCTTCAGGGCTAGGGTTTGGTGATTCTGATGTACCTTCTAAGATAGATAGTGTAGGGACATGCTGCTTAACCTCGTGGTTTATTGCCTCCTTAGTTTCACCCAGCTTTTGCGGTGTGGATTGTCCGGGTTTCACTTCACCTGTCGCAATATGGCCATCATCTGGCGATTCTTTGGCGTTGACCAACACATACGACTCGTATAATTGTTCAGAGCCTGATTCAGAATGTGTAGAGGCCCCTTCATGCGAGTGCAAGATCGCTTCGCCATGCAGTGCTTTGCTAGAGCTTGTGGAGGTGGTCTCAGCACTACCATCAAGGGTACTCGTAGCACTGGTTTGCTGGATCGCCTTCTTTGATCGAAGGGGTGGCACGCGAGCATTGTCGCCGAAGACGAGATCATCTGCGTCGTTGAAGATGGTAACGGTACTTCCGGCAAATGAAGTAGAAAGTAGTTGTCCAGAGATCTGTTTGACGACCGATCCACTATCGCTTGCGCTTGTCGAAGATGGTTGACGCCGTAGTTTAGGTGACGATGTGGCCTTGGCAGGAGCTTTTGGGAACAGAGAGGTCAAACTCTCGTTCGAACTAGAGAGCAATGAGTTAATGCAGGCTCCTTTTGGATGTTTTGGCCATGAACTCTCACCTTTCTCTATCATTCTTTGTTATCACAGCTGACTTTCGTTTCGATGGGGAGCTTTGATCCAAGGTTTCGAGGGCTTCGCGGCTGTTCAGCTTCCGCTCACCGAAGGTAAGAATACCCACTGGGGACTTTCCACGGATGCTGACAATCTGTGGGCCCTTTTTCGAAGAGTGAATGGGTATGCGAGATGCAGTGGCGTGTCCTCTTGAAGCAGAGTACAGGGGCGTTGGCGTCCCTTGACGTGAAGTGTCTTTCTCAGGACGTTTCACGTACGGCTGCGAGAAGCTCATTGGGGGAGGACTGTGGACACGCTCATCTACAGGGGTCTCGCTTTTTGTGGTGGAATTTGCAGAAGCAGATCTCTCGGTTCTCAAGGCACGATCACCAGTCTTGATCTCGCTGGTAGTCGTCTGGTCTCGTAGCGAAGCGCTCCGGAGCGGAGCGTGGATGATACCATAGCCATGACGGTGTGGCGGAGAAGAGTGCCGCGTATCTGCAGCCGAGAAGGGATGATCTTGCCCAGTCTCTCGAGAAGAGGTTGAGTAAGTCGGTGCGGCCTTGCGCTCAGGTGACAAGGGCTGCCATTCTTGCTCTTGCGGGGTCCCCGGGCTCGTGCGGAGAGGTTGTTCAATAGCATCGATCAGTGACCGGCTATCTTTGGTGGGAGAAAGTCCACCCGCAACTTGAGCGATTGGACGTGGAGGCAGTGGCTTATCAGTTGATGTTGAAAGACGGGCCACTGGTGTGACATTCTGCAAGTCTATGTCAGAAATAGTGTTCAATTTGGACCTGCTCAATGGAGCTTGTTCGTATCGACATAGGGGTACTGACCTGAGCTTTTGAGTGTATCACCACTGTGTCTGCGGCGCCGAGAATGCGCGAACCGCGTCTTGCAGACCCGTTCAGGGTGCGCATCTTCTCATCCGAGCCAGCGGCTGGCGTTGGAGTGTGTGTCAGTCGAGGGAGCTTCGACGCTGGCGTCGTTGTCTGGGTTGGCTGCGGAGACGGTGTACATGTTGCACTGCGTGCCGCAGAGGCCTTGGTGTGAGACAGCAAGCGCTGTGAGGCCGGCATTCTGGGTACTGCTCCTTGTGGGGCTGTGTTTTCGTCGGAAATGCGCGGGTGGAAGACTTTTTCGCCTCCGATGGCCGCAACACGCGCTGGCTGTGGTGAATTGTGCGTGTTGTTGCTCCTTTCGGTCAGTGGATGCATGATTGATGCCTCAATGGGAAAGCATATGCACGTGAAATGGTGTAGCAATGGAAACAGAGATAGGAAACACGAAAGATAGCAACAGACGCGTTTCGCCGTGGGCGAATGCGTGAATGGGTGGGATGAGGGGCGGTGAGAGTGGTAGGGGAAGGTGCAGTTCGCTCTTGCCTTGCGAGTCTACTTCGCGGCCCAGCCCGAGCCGACGTGTACCATGGACGCATTCACCTACACCTGTTCACCTCACTTCCACGAAACGACGCATGCATGGATGTGCCAATCTTCAGGTCGCTGCAGTTGGCTTTCTCCTGGATTGCGAGAGCGCTGCGGTCAGTTGCGGCGGCGACGGCAGAGCCTGTCTCCTTTCGCGTCTCCAAACAGTACAACAGTGTCCCAAAGGATTTCATGTGTGAGCAGAATCTAGCTGCCGAAGCACGTTTGAAGGTTGGCAACGAGAAGTCGCTTTTTGGGTCATACATTGGTGGCCTTCGTAGGGAGGCGTCTGAGGATGCTTCCATGCCGTCGTAATTGTACATCGACACTTGTATCCACTCAACCTTCCGGATGCAACTTTGACTGAAAACAGAGCTACGGTTTGCTGATGCCTTGTCTCTAGCCGATGTTGGTTCGTACGGAAAACGTGCCGCATACATCCGGATACCACCGTGTCAAAACATGCTGTGCAATCCAACAGTCTCTGGAATGTTTCGACAGAACGCGTCTACCCTGCATCTCTCGAATAGAGAGCCTACCATGAAGAATACAACTTGGAAGTAAGAGCATGGGGTGAGTGGAGATGGAAGACGAGAGGCAACGCTAGAAGACGTGAAGTTGGGGGGCCCAGAAGCGTGCGCCAATTTCCGAACAGCTCCGCCGGAAAAGCTCAGGCCAAGACGTGGAGAGCAAATACAATTGTCAACAACGAACCCAAAAATACCTCAAGATTCTTATATATAGGCAAAGGCTGCATCTGCTACTGTCTTACAAGAAACATGTCTGTGGGCGGTGCGGAAGCAATGTCGGCAGCCAACTACAAATTGCTGAAGGAGGCATTTGTGACGGGCCACCATGGAGGGTCCGTTTGGGAGATCACCCAAGTGACCCTTGTGGCGCCAGTACGTCTAGTATGAGAACACTCATGACATTTATGCTGATATACATAGGCTGCGGTTCTATTGTGGACTGTGTTGCAAGCGCGTCAAAGCTTCTTCAATCCATATACTCCAGCGGCATACATCACGGACTTTCTGCTTCAATGTGGCTCGATCCTGCTCGTCACCACTTTCTACGCGGACTCCCCAGTCGTGCTCAATGGCTTGCTTATGCTCCCAGCCATTGCGGCCTATTTTAATGAGCCGGCCGCAGCACCGAAGAAACAGTCCAAGCCAGGAAAGGACTCGGACGACAAGGATCTTTTCCCTGAAGGACTCGATCCTTTCCCCCAGAAGCCATTCATTACTCACTACAGGGGATGCATGATGATCATTACTTGCATCTGTATCTTGGCTGTCGATTTCGAGGTTTTCCCTCGTCGCTTTGCAAAGGTCGAGAACTGGGGTACCTCCCTGATGGATCTCGGCGTCGGATCTTTCGTCTTCT
The DNA here is from genome assembly GCA_027923365.1 of Zalaria sp. Him3. Lineage (NCBI taxonomy): Eukaryota > Fungi > Ascomycota > Dothideomycetes > Dothideales > Zalariaceae > Zalaria > Zalaria sp. Him3. The sequence goes on along the minus strand of BPUN01000015.1, from coordinate 285,088 downwards.
CTGCCGGTGTCATTTCCGTCCGTCAGCAGCTGAAGAACCCCGACGCAGGTTTCGCGGACTTCTTCAACCGGATGAACAAGGCGGTGAGGCATTCTATTCCTCTGCTAGCAATGGGCTTCATTCGCTTGTACAGCGTCAAGGGCCTGGACTACCAGGAACATGTCTCCGAGTACGGCGTCCACTGGAACTTCTTTTTCACACTTGGACTTCTGCCACCTGTCGTAGCGCTCTTCCAGGATCTCTTACGTTTAAACCCATCCTACTCCATTCTGGGTTTCGCAGTCGCCGTTATCTACCAGATGTTCTTCACGTACACCGATCTCATCGAATATATCTTCACGGCGGCTCGCATTGATTTTCTCTCGCAAAACAGGGAAGGCATCTTCTCATTCTTCGGATATCTCGCCATCTTCCTCACGGGACAAGGCATTGGCCAATGCATCTTGCCACGCGACGAGGAGCTGTTCAAGCGACCCTTGTCTGAGGAAGACGAATGGCTCTCCTCCGTACTCGCTCCAGGACAGGAAATGCCTAGGTCGCCGATTGTTGACCGTTCCATCACCCTGCCATCCATCATTCAACTTGTCAAATGGTCCGCCATCTGGTGCATCACATACTATTTCAGCACTGGTTACTACGGCCCTCGCCTCACCGTCTCGCGCCGCTTGGCGAACGAGCCGTACGTAGTCTGGGTCGCTGCTTTCAACTGCTGCCAGCTCACTCTGTACTGCTTGATCGAGAACTTCGTCTGGCCAAGACTGTACAAGTCCAAGGATGCAGCCAGCGAAAAGGACAAGCTGTCGAAGGCGACAAGCAAGGTGCTCAATGCTTTCAACCGGAACGGTCTTGTTATCTTCTTGTTGGCGAACCTTCTTACTGGTTTGATCAACATGACCATGGATACTCTTCACATGGGAGATATCGCGGCGACTGCCGTCATTGGCGCATACATTGGAGTCTTGGCTGGTGTAGGCTTGCTCCTTGATCACTACGACATCTCTGTCAAGATCTAGGCAAGGTCCGCAAATGCCATGTACATTAGACAATACCATATATAAGCATTTCATATCTTCATTCCATTGCCCGCATCTGCTTTACGAATAGAGTATGTCTGTATGTCTCATCGGTGATTTCCAAGTCGTCTGTAGTCTGATGTCACTGTTCGCTCGACGCGTCTTCCCCACGCGTGCCTTCCCTTCTCAGCACGCCTTATCGATTGCTGCATTTCACCTCATGAATCGCACTCGAAGTCCATTCCACCTGCACTTATGTCACTTCACCCACCTCCCCAGATGACACCGAAACATCTCACAAACCAATGACAACATGTCGACTCCCACACCGGCCAAGCGTCGCCGTCTAAACCACGCCGCAAGCACCCTCTCGAAGCCCTTCCGCTCCCCTCTCAAGACATCCACCACCACCGCTCCTTCCACACCAATTCGCACTACCACAAGCACTGATACCCAATCCCGACCTTACAATCCTAGCACCCTCGCCCACACCATCAGCACCAGCACCTCCTCCTCCCCTGCAAAGCCCGCCCACCCCTCCGCCGCACCCAAGACCCCGCTCCCCACCCGCACTCCACTGCGCCAATCCCACACCTTCTCCTCGATCCGCCCGCGCGCAGATCCCTCTGTACTCGCAGCACAAAAGTCGGTCTCGACGCTCGGAACGCGCATCCGTTCCGTGCGCGCCGAAATCGAGCTCCTGCAGCGCGCGGCCGCTCTACGCTGCTCTTCCACCGACAGCGAGCTCGCAGGGCTGACGACGAAATGGCGGACAGCGGCTCAAGCGGCAGCGGAAGAGCTGTTTGGCGGGGTCAAGGACCGGGTTAATAAGATGGGGGGAGTGGGGGCGTGGAGGGAGGCGGAGAGGAGGAAGAGGGAGGGGCGGTGGGATGTTAGTGGGCCCGGAAGGGAGGAGGAGGAGGACGTGCAGGTTGAGGAGTTTGATAGTCAGGGGGAGGAGTTGCCGGAGGAAGAGGTGGAGGCTCGCAGGGAGGATATGCGGAGGGCGAGGAAGGAGATGAGGGAGGCGATGGAGGAGGTTGGGGGTGGACAGGAAGAGCAGGCGGAGAAGGGGGGTTGGGAGGAGGTGGGACAAGATGATGATGAGTTCACGATGGATATGATGCTGAGGTCTATGCATATTGAGTTGGAGACTATTGGCTTTGATCGCGAGCTCCAGCGATGGGTGGAATGAGGTGGGTGCGTGCTAAAAGTTACTTATGATACCCCAGAATTGCTTTGTAGGAATGGAGAATCTGCCACATGGTATGGAAATAGGTCGGTAATACAAGTATGATTAGCTACTTCGGATAAGCAACTAGCTTGGTACATCGCAGGAAGGCCCCATGAGGCATTTGCTGAACCAGTAGATGAAAGGCCGTCAGTTGACGAAAACTCATGATTGCTCCTCGAAGCGTTCACGCTCATAGCTCTGGAATCCCTTGTAACGCAGCATTTGCATGGTCACTATACCAGATAACCTCTGGAATCCTGAATCTTCCGATACTCCTGCTTCTCCTGCGAAGTTGGGCGCTCCTCGGGACCACTTGCTCTAATCGGGTCCTGATCATCCCTTCTGACCAGCCTGAAGCGATATCTCTGCTTGGTAAGACTCAGTCTTTCAAAGGATACCACGTCGTAAAGACCGTCATACCTGTAACCACCTGCAGGTCTGTCGTTGCATCTGCACGACCGTATCACCCGAACGGGCTGCTTGGTCTCGATGCTCTTGCGCAGGAGCTTCGTGGCTTCTGTCGGCTTGCCGTCGCCGTCCTTGCTATCGGTGCCGCAGTATTGAAGGGTGTCACCCTCGTCGATGTCCGGGTACGTGCTGTTGCCGGCTACGATAATGGACCACGCTCCGGTTTTCGCATTGCCTGAAATGCCACCTTGAGCGCTATTGTGAGCTCCGTCGCGAACGGTGCATAGCTGGTTGGGAAACCATTGGCCGTTCACGAGGTGCTCGTCGCCGTGGAACGTCCCTTTGACGCGTCCAGGATACTCCGGGTCGAGCTTGTCGGCCGATGCTTCCCTGTTGACCAGACTCTTTTTCTTCCCAATCTTTATGCCGCGCAGCAGGTCTGTCTCGAAGACTTCTCGGCACCATTTGTTGTACAGTTCCTCCGCATCTGCTTTGATGTAGAAAGGGTAGTCGACTCCACCAGAGTATTCTTGGGTGAAGAATTGGGGCAGGCCAGAATCGTTGTGTAGCAGACGCCGCTGCCTCAGAATCTTGCGATCAACCTCGTGGAACATTGCCTTGTGAATGGCATCCGCGGTGAACCTGGTCGATAGATCCACTTTATTATCTTGAGCAAAAAGCTCTGTGCACCTCCGAGCCTCATCGCCAATGATTTGAAGGTTGGTATCTACGACCGAAGGCTTCCCACGCGCTCTCGCAGTTGACGCCTTTGTCTTCTCATACCAACCCGGTGGCTTCGGCGTCCTGCGCTGAGGCGCTGGTGCTTGCTGGGGAGACCTCGAGCTTGATGCCACTGATGACCGACTTGCGGTGAGTGTTATAGGGACACTTGTCACGCGGTCTGATGGCTCAAGAGACTGTGTCAGGACCCTACTACCCTCCGACGCACTAGCTTTGACTGTGAGCGGCTGTTTCAGTTTCCGCTTTTGCACTATTGGTGTATTCTCCGCTGAGTTTGTTGCGGGTCGCTTCAGGGAAGTGATCCCTGGTGCAGTCACTCCCAAGGGCGTCGGAATGGGTGTCTGAGATTGATCAGGTGCAGCATAGCTCTCTGAACTCGGCGCTCCCGCGGTCGCTGGAAGTGAGGTCGTGTCACAGGCTAAGGTGACTATCGAGGTTGCAGCGGGCACAATGGAGTTGGAGGGTGCAGATGCTGGATCGCCTTTGGCTTGTCTCGGTGACGACCCTTCTCCAGCAATTGATTCCTTGACGAAGGGACGCCAGTAGCGTACTTGCTCGAGATAAGTCATGCCAGTGAAATCTGGTCCGGTAGGCTTGTTGGATTCGGCCATCGTCGCAATCTACTCTTTGTGAGACGCAATCGGAGGGTGAACCATGAGCAGACGGTAGATTAGACAGGTTACCAAAGGTCACATGGCCGGTCACATGCCTCGAACCATTCGGCATGTGGACGCAATGAGATGAAAAGAGAAGACAATTGAAATATGGCTTACTGTTGCTTTAATGTTTTCGGGTAACCATTCGAAGGGAGTAGCGTGTAGGCGTGTCGCAGCAAGGTGAAGCAACGGTAACAACAAGTGAGGTGCAGGTGAGGTGTAGGTGAGGTGTAGGTGAGGTGTAGGTGAGGTGTAGGTGAGATACATGTGAGGTGGCATGTGAGGCGCGTGTGAGGAAGGAGCGTTCAAGTGAAGCGCGGAGTACGCACACTTTTGGCGTAATACATGTATTCATCCAAAACACACTCCTCTGTTCAGATCATGCTACGTCCTGCCCGCTTCCTGCAAAAACTGTACAATAGCCTTTCTCCCGGCAGGCAAGAAACTTGCATCTTGATGTAAAGCCCCTACCACATCCTTCCTCTGTACGTCGAACTCCAGCTCCTTGCACAAGTTTCCCAGCTGATCGGATTGCTCGCGAGGTACAATTTCATCCTTCTCCGCAGGAACAAGTAGTATCTTTGGCGGCCGAGAGGCTTGCGCAATCCTCCGTAAAGCATGCTCACTGTCCCACCAGTTCCAGAGAAAGGGCCATAGGTACCGATACGGGAGCCACTTCTGCGGGTAAAGAGTGACGAGCATGCTACGAATGCTGTGAAAGGGAGTTTCCAGGAGCATACGAGAAAGCTTCGGCTTGTTGGCATAGCTTTGACCTTGGAGATAACTGGCTGCTGCATGAGTAGCTACGCCTGCGCCAATGCTCTGGCCCCATATCACGAGCTCCGGATGTGGCTCTGATCGGTCCAGGTATACTGTGTGAAGCCAGTCCAGAAAAGAGTCGGCATCTCTCGCGATACCGGCTTGAGAAGCGCGACCAGAAGACGTCCAGTATCCACGATAGGAAAGGGCAATCAGAGTGTATCTTGCATTGGACGTTGATGCTGTTTCTCGTAGTATTTGCGACAGCATGGGTGTACGAGGCGGAAGAGAGGACGCATTTCTATCAGATGATGAGAACCAAGAAAGAGGGCACACTGATTGGCGAAAGGCCTTACTCACCCTTGAAAGTACAGAATGACCACCTCCTTTCGTCCGCTCAGAGTACATGTAGTCTTGACCTTATCGGTCACAGTGTCATTAATACGTCCGATGGCAATAGCTAGCCTTGTGCCATCAGAAGATCTCATGTGCCGCTTCTCCCATTGGACAGGGCCACACTCTCTTGCATAATCTTCTAGATTGTATTGCCTGGAGTAAGGAGGAAGACCTGGCATATATATGATCTTATCCTGGAATAAGATCATCATGCAACATTTCCACGTCCAAAGTCCGAGAAACAAGCAAACGAACACCGCGGGGGGAACAAGAACTGGTGGAAGAACGCCAGTGAAAAATGCTCTATTGCCGACTCTTGTTATCGGAGGGTGCCATGCTCCCCTCGTCTTCACGGCACGTTGCAGTGTCGGACGACGGTGAGTGCCTGCGTGCCTCGATGGCGCATGAACCACGGTCGTCAGGCACGAGAGACTTCGACGAGCGCCCAAAAAGTGGTTCAATCGCAACACATTGCCTCGGACCGTCGAAAGATAAGGTGGCATATCATGCCATACGTACGGCTGCTCTATATGAGTACATGTAGTCGGTGTTGGAGATGGAGATGACCATTCTGGACAATATGATGCGTCGCTTGGCGATCTGGACCCTGGACCGATGACGGCAGGTCACCCGAAACAGCCCACTTTCTCGAAGCCTATACCGCGATCGGTGACTCAGTAAGACAATCCATTTCCTACACCAACTCACTTGCGCAGAACCGCAACCATGTCTGCGCAATTTCTCCCAGCGATTGATATCGCTACCTACACCTCTGGTACTCAGGGGCTCGATGCGAAGGCTCTGCAGTATGTCGGAAGCGTCTATGCGATCGCGAGACCAGAAAATCTCGACAGTGCATTCGCCTACCTCCAACAGACTGTCGGAGTATATGAGACCTACTTCGACGTGACTCTGCTACAATCTGCAGACGATGTTGTCGATCTGCTCAACGCCGGTGCTGCGAAGGCCTTCGTCTCTGGACCTCAGCTGTCCCAGCTCAAGAACGTGGACAATCTTGACCTCAGCAGGCTCATTCTCTCTCTGGCTGGCCAGACGGAGGAGGAACTACAGATAATCACCAACACTCCAATTGGTATCTACCTCCACGGCATCAAAGATGCTTCTGTCGTAGAGCAGCTGCTCCAACAATACGGCAGCAAGCGCCCACCAGTCTACGTCTCCCTCGCAAACGCAAACGCCGAACACGCACTCCACCTTGCCAGAATATCTGCGACTACTATCATTCCTGCAACCCAGCTTACTGTTGACCCAAAGGCTCACCCGGAGCTCATTGACGCCTCTGCCCTCCTCATGGCCAACGCGACCAGCGATAGAGCCGATGGCTTGTTCACAACCTTGGTGACTGACGAGCGTGGAATTGCACTTGGCTTGGTGTACAGCAGCGCAGAGAGTGTATCAGAGAGTCTGAGGACCGGACGTGGCGTCTACCAGAGCAGAAAGAGAGGGCTGTGGTACAAGGGTGAGAGCAGCGGAGATGTACAGGAGCTTGTCAAGGTCGACTTCGACTGCGATAGCGACTGTTTGAGGTTTGTCGTTAGGCAGCAGGGTAGAGGCTTCTGCCACCTCGCGACCGCGACTTGCTTCGGCGAGTACAGGGGTCTCTCCAAGCTCCAGCAGACTCTCCAGAAGCGCAAGCGGTCGGCGCCAGAGGGCTCGTACACTGCACGCCTTTTCAACGACTCCAAGTTGTTGAAGGCTAAGATCCTGGAAGAGGCGAATGAGCTGTGTGAGGCCGAGAGCAAGGCAGACATTGCTGCGGAAGCTGCCGATGTCCTGTACTTTGCGCTCACTAAGTGTGTCGCGGCTGATGTGTCACTGGAGGACGTCGAGCGGAATCTCGACCTCAAGGCTGTCAAGGTCAAGAGAAGAAAGGGAGACGCTAAGCCACAATTCGCTGAGAAGGTTGGCTTGACCAACGGTGTCACCAACGGCACGCCCACGAAGGAGGAGGTCAAGGAGGCGGCTTCAGTACCCAAGAGCAAGGATGACCCAGCGGGTAAGGACAAGAATGGCAGGATCTCGATGCGACGTTTTGTTACATCAGAAGTTTCGGAGGCCACTGTCCAAGAAGCCCTGCAGCGCCCATCGCAAAGGTCTACCGAGAAGATCATGGGCATCGTCAACCCAATCATCAAGGCTGTGAGAGAGGGCGGCGACAGGGCTCTCCTTGACTACACCCACAAATTCGAAAAGGCAACCTCCCTCACCTCTCCAGTGCTCAAGGCTCCATTCCCCGAACACATGATGCAGCTCCCACAAGAGACTATCAGCGCTATCGACATCTCCTTCGAAAACATCCGCAAGTTCCACGCCGCGCAAAAGGAAGACAAGCCGCTGTCTGTCGAGACCATGCCAGGTGTGATCTGCTCCCGCTTCTCCCGCGCAATTGAGCGTGTCGGCCTCTACGTCCCAGGCGGTACTGCCGTTCTTCCTTCTACCGCTCTCATGCTCGGTGTCCCTGCCATGGTCGCCGGATGCAAGAAGATCGTTCTGGCATCCCCACCTCGCTCCGACGGCTCTATCACCCCTGAAATCGTGTACGTCGCCCACAAGGTCGGCGCCGAGAGCATCGTCCTTGCGGGTGGCGCCCAAGCCGTCGCCGCCATGGCCTACGGCACCGAGTCCGTCACCAAGGTCGACAAGATCTTGGGTCCGGGTAACCAGTTCGTGACTGCGGGCAAGATGGTCGTCTCGAACGACACCTCCGCAGGCGTCAGCATCGATATGCCGGCCGGTCCTTCTGAGGTCCTCGTCATTGCTGACCGTACCGCCAACCCGGCTTTCGTGGCCTCTGACCTCTTGTCCCAGGCCGAGCACGGTGTGGACAGCCAGGTCGTACTGATTGCTGTCGACCTTAGCGAGGAGCAGTTGCAGGCGATTGAGGACGAGCTTCACGCTCAGGCTAGCGCCTTGCCGAGAGTCGATATCGTCAGGGGTTCCATCGAGCACTCCCTTACCCTCGTTACTAAGAACATTGAGGAGGCGATGCGCTTGAGCAACGACTACGCCCCCGAGCACTTGATCCTGCAAGTCCAGGACGCCGAGAAGGTTGCGACTATGGTCGAGAACGCCGGAAGTGTGTTCATTGGACCATGGACCCCAGAGAGTGTTGGTGACTACTCTGCCGGCGTGAACCACTCTTTGCGTAAGTACACCATTGTCCAGACATAATGAGCTTGAACTAACACATCACGTAGCGACTTACGGATACGCTAAGCAGTACTCCGGTGTCAACCTCGGATCCTACCTTAAGCACATCACCAGCTCGAACCTTACGGCTGAGGGTCTCAGGAATGTGGGCGGTGCTGTTATGCAGCTGGCCAAGGTTGAGGAGCTGGAGGCTCACAGGAGGGCTGTGAGCATTAGATTGGCTCACATGGAGAACATGTCTGCTTGAATGATATAGAACGCGAAATCTCGTTAATGGTGTCGATAATGGCGCATGAGGATTGAGAATAGTTACACCACGAAGCCATCTGCTCTACTCCTCCAACTCATTCTCGATCTCGGGAGTCAAGACCTTCTCGATGATTTGCAAGGTGGGTCTTAGAGGCAGACCAACGACGTTGTCGTAAGAGCCCTCTATCTTCTCCACCAGTATCGATCCAATACCTTGTATGCCGTAACCTCCAGCCTTGTCCGCACCTTCTCTAGTCTTGACGTAAGCCATAATGAGTTCGTCGGTTACTGCTTCATGTCAGTGCCGTTCTCGTGCGAGCAACGTTACAATGAAGAGAGGGCGCATACTGTTCTCATCAAACCTGACAGATGTCTCCTCAACATGCGTCTCCATGGCATAGCCTGGGTCGACAGCGCTCTCTAAAGGCGACATTACAACCACAGCCGTGTACACCTTGTGCCATCCCAGGTCTCGAAGACTCCTCAGCACAGCATAGTGTTCCTTCTCGCTCCGCGGCTTCTCCAAGATCTGCCCCGTAGTACTGACGACCACCGTGTCTGCCGCAATGATGAGGGCAGGCTCGCCCTTGGGAGAGTCAATCTCGGCCCGATAAACGTTCATGGCTTTTTGCTCCGCAGTTTGGAGGACATATTCGAATGGCGCAAGGGAGTGCGAGAGGTCTTCGGGCGCGGTTGAAGGAATGATTTCGAGGTCTGTTAGGCCTATCTGGTGCTGTCAGGCATCTGTGTATTACGTGCACCATGCAGAGGCTTTCGTACCTGTGCAAGCAATTGCTTCCGCCTCGGCGAAGCAGACGCAAGAATTACGCGCTTGCCTTTGATCAGTCGCAGAGCAGGCAGGTCTAAGGGGAGAGGCGCCCGAGCTATGGCCTGGCGTGGTGGTGCTTGGTCTCCAGCCGCGACGGGAGTATGTTGCGTTGCTGCGTCATAGTCGGGAGGAGCATCGGATGGTATCTTGTTGTATGACATGGCGAGGAATTGGATAACTGAGTTTGGTTGGTGACTGATCCCGCTATATCAACAGCTCAGGGCTTCACTCAGATAGTCGTTGGCGGCGTCATAGTGCCAAGCCGAAGTCGGGGAACTTGTTCACCCCCGAGGAGAGCATTTATAATACTAGGTACCATTGCGCTGGATCCGAGCGAGTCAAGATCTATTTAGTATCGCACATATCCATATTGCTAGCTCCGAAAATACATTCTCGCTGCAGGCAAATGTTATAAAGTGGAAGAGACGAGCTGAGACAACGTTGATGCATGTGCATGCCTTCTTGGCGCGTCGTCGACGAACGTTCGGTACCTTCCGGCCTTGAAGTCTAGATGTATCAGTCTGTTCACGAAACAACACACCATTTACTGTCGCTTTTCAACAACCGCTTACAGCTTAAGGTTTCCGGGTCATCCTTAATCCATAAACGAGATTCCTGCCCCATCAAGCCGCAACAACAACCCTTTCACGACAACTTGTCGACCTATCGCGACTGCCCTTCTCCACAGCATGACATCGGACCTTATAGGAGCATAAAAGGGATATTGGACGACAAAATAGAAGAAAGCTTGGAGGGACAATATGACTACACAGCGCCAATGGGGCCTCACCGCTCCCATATCTACCAATTTCCCGACCGAGAAAGAGCTTGTTTTGAACGAGGCACTGATAGCGGAGCTGAAGGCTCAGGATACATTTGAAGCACCGGAAGAGACCAAGAAACGGTTCGCATTGGTACCATCACTGTTCATGATGGATAGCAGACTGACCTTGTTCCAGAGGGGATGTTCTGGAGACGCTGCAAAAGGTCACCATCGAATTCGTCAAGTTCGTAGGCAAACAACGAGGACTACCCAATAATGTCATCGAGAACGCTGGGGGAAAGGTTTTCACCTTTGGCAGCTATCGTCTTGGTGTCTATGGACCAGGTTTGTCCATACGCTACCGTGAGACCCTCTGAACGTAACCGCTCATTCGAAGATCAGGATCTGATATCGACACATTGATTGTTGCGCCGAAGCACGTGAACAGAAATGATTTCTTCGAACATTTTCCCAGGCTGCTGGAGCAGGCGTCACCTCCTGGTGCAATCGAAGAACTCACTCCCGTACCTGATGCTCATGTTCCCATCATGAAGCTCGAATATTCGGGTATCAGTATCGACTTGATCTTCGCTCGTCTCCAGATCGCCTCTGTGCCGCTTAACCTGAGACTAGAGGACAATACCCTGCTCCGCGGACTAGATGAAACTGATCTGAGGAGCGTGAACGGGACGCGTGTCACAGACGAGATCTTGGAGCTGGTACCGCAGACCAAGACTTTCAGACATGCGTTGAGAGCCGTGAAGCTCTGGGCGCAGCGTAAGCCATACCGACACTTTGACTGCTGCATACATTAACACGTGTTTAGGTCGCGCTGTGTATGCCAACGTCATGGGATTCCCTGGAGGAGTGGCCTGGGCTATGCTGGTGGCTCGCATCTGTCAGCTCTACCCTAACGCTTCCGGTTCATTGGTTGTTGCACGCTTCTTTCATCTCATGAAAGGTTGGCGGTGGCCCACTCCAGTGATGCTTAAGAATATCGAAGATGGACCGCTGCAAGTCCGTGTCTGGAACCCTACGGTATGTCCCCCATGGTCTAACCTTGGTACGAGTAGCTGACAGACCGCAGATTTATCCTGGCGACAGCCGTCACCTCATGCCAATCATCACCCCAGCCTATCCTTCTATGTGCGCAACACACAACGTCACCAGATCTACACTGACTATCATCACACGGGAACTGGAACGCGCAGACAAACTCGCCACTCAGATCTTCAACGGAGAGAAACAGTGGAAGGATCTCTTCCAGAGGCACACTTTCTTCACTGAAGGCTACAAATACTACCTGAGCATCATTTCCGCTAGTCGCACCAAAGACGCACAACTCATCTGGTCCGGTCTGGTTCAGTCAAAGGTCCGCAGATTAGTCAATGGCATCGAGATGTCTACACCTGGTGTGGAACTTGCACACCCGTACACCAAAGGCTTCGACCGTGTGCACAGATGCAAAAACGAAGAGGAGATTGACAAGGTTCTCCAAGGGAGCATAGAGTTTCAAGCTGAGGACATCAAGACCGAGACTACGGAAGAAGCGAATGATATCAAGCAGACTGTAGCAGCCGAAGGCTCAGCTGAAGGTATGGAGATGCCTACTACTAATGGTCAGAAACAGGACACTCAAGATGGCATCTCGACAATCTACACCACCACTTTCTATGTGGGCATTGAATTGAAGCCAGGTAATGAAATATTTTACTGTGGCTGTGAAACAGTATACTGACTGCCTATAGAATCTAAAACACTGGACATCTCTTGGCCAGTCTCGGAGTTCAAGCGCCAGTGCACTGAGTGGGCGCAATACAACGAAGACCTGAACTCAATCCGCATCGTGCATACCAGAAAGTAAGATAAGAGTCCTTCTCATTCTGGTTAGGTGGAACGTACTGACTGTGATAGCTACGATCTACCAGCTGACGTCTTCGAGCCTGGTGAGGTTCGCCCGACGAAGACGAAGAAGAGCAAAGCAAAGAAGGACGTCCAGTCTGCTTCCAAGAAACGCAGCCTTGCGGACGCCCACATCGACGTACGTGGAAGACTCGTGCATACGCTAACAAAACGTCGCATTGACTGCATGGTCATGCGCATGTTGATACACCTTGTCTCGTCCAACAAAAGGTTCAGCTTGCTGATAAGATGTGCTTTGCAGGAAAATGGCATTGCTGCCGCAGCAAAGAGAAGACAATCAGGTACCCCTTTGGCAAATGCTAATGGCACATAAACGCCGAATCCTGACTTCGAAAACTCAACACTTATCTGCTCACGGAGGTCCGTGTTGCGCCGTTAAGTTCACAAGCCAGACCAGTTACGCCACGATCATAAAATGTGCCTGAACGCGGATTTACATGCTCTCGACGATCTCTGGCACACATCGCACCCACTCTTTATCTGCAAATCATTGCCCGTACCAGATCACATGAATGTGGCCAGTCACAGTCCGGATCGCTCGCTCCCAGCAGATTGGGCCTTTGAAGGTCAGTCTATGATGCCAACCAATCCTTCTGCCCCGAGTGCATCTGCCACATTGGTTGAGGTTATGGGTGAGCGTCAGACAGTAAGCAGAAAATGTCGAAGATCTTTACAGCTCTGGGGACGTTGGGGAAGAATGCCCGCTTTGACGAAGTGTATAGCTGTCGGGGGTCGTGCGTCGCTATGGCCACGAACATTCACAAAGGGGAGATAAAGCGATGAGAGCCGTTTCGCGCTCCGCGTATATTGCAATTTTCCTTGCTTACAGCGCTGGCGCAATAGGGACGAGCGGTCCTTACATAGCTCAAATAGCTCCAAAAAATAAATTCCATTTCCGGGGGTCCAAGGGCCTCAGCAACGCAGATCATCATATCAGGACAGATTCGGTTTTAGTGCGCAAAGTCAGACTCACGAATTGGGCAGGAAGTCAGCGTGCGAGACGGTATAGTGGCGCTCGAGGGTATCATATTAATTGCGTGCATAGGAAATAGAGCTTATTCTTAGGCATGTGGCTTCCACGTGGCAGGGCAAAGACCGTAATAGCATCCTTCTGGTATTGCTTGTTCGAGGCCAACAGTTGGCTTACGACACCGCTGATGTCGCCATGTTAGGCAAGTTGGAGATTATAGACTGTCTGAATTGTAGATTGGAGTTGTAGATCGCGGTCACAGCGTTTCCCTGAAGTGCAAGGTAAGGTAGCCTGAGCGCACCAAAGAAGGCTTGGCTAGGACAGTTCTGGTACACAGCGGCGCATGTATAGCGCATTCGGGGTGGCCTTTTGGTCAGAAGCCGGATACCGATGCAGAGGCACAGTGGCTGCGGTCGAATGCTGCGCACGGGATGCGATTGGCCAGAGCGAAGGAAGCCAGTAGCTCGTGATCTTGTCCGTTTCCGTTTTCTCTCCCCACGCGGCGGCAGGGCAGCTGGGGCGTCGACTCGCGCGATACATTCGGTACATGCACCGCTGTACCCTGGAAATGGTGTTCCTTTTCGATAAGCAGCATGAGCTTTGCTGCGCTGCGCGGCCAAGGGTCGGTAGCCGCAGCCGCTGAGCGTTCAGTGCGCCGGCAACGGCAGTGCTAGATCTCAACGGTGCTGGTGTTTCAGGCTATTTCAGTAGGCTTCGGCCTTCGTGTTTGTTAGTTGTAGATGGCACGGCGTAGCGATTCCCGAGGCCATGGACGGAGGCTGTGCATTGTACTGTATTGTGTGCGTGGGAGGACTCGATGCCTGAGGCCTGAGCCGAGTAAGTGAGGCCGGATCTGCACCACATTGCGCCTTGCCTTGGGACAGGCGAGGGGAGGGCCGAGAACGGCTGCGGTGCTCGGGTCTGCTCGTTTGTTCCCGTGCCGGCGCTGGTCGTTGGCTGGTCGTTGGCAGGTTAAGGCTGCAGGCTGACTGGACTGATCGTTTGTGGACTTTCCAGCGGTTTGTGCGCCGCTTGTGGGGAGGAGACGCTGAGACGCTCACGGTCCACTCTCAGCTCGCCCTCAGCGACTCAGCGCGATCCTACCAGACCAGCAGCAGCCCACCAGCTGCCCACGGAGCCCAGCCTTCTTCTGCACTACTACCTGACTTCCTAGTCTGCCTTCCGACACCCACTCAGTACTCACCCTGCAAGCCTTGCTGCCCTGGTGCATTCTTGTTTCCCCGTCTGCTCCTTCCGCTTCCCGCGACTGAGCTCCCGTCAGCTGCAGCTTGGCTCTCGCATTAAGCGCCCTCACAACCTCCCCCTCCGCATCTTCTGCCTCGCACATGTATTCATGTCGTCTATGAACCAGCGCTTCCGGAACTTCGTGGGCGGCTCAAAGCGCAAGTCATCTAACAGTGTCGCGTCTACATCCTCCACCACCGCCGCTTCTCCTGTCACCACCAACGGCACCGCTGCCGCCAACAGCAGCGCAGCCAACTCGACAGCGACCACCACCACCAACGCCTCCACCGCTCCCTCCGCGCCCTCAATTGCGCCGACCACGAACGCTTCTACAACCTCCTTGGCCATGAACCCCAACCAGCACCCTCCCCAGCAGCCTATTGGCAGGCCTCCTTCCTACCAGTACGCGAACGCCAGCCCGAATAACCTCGGTGCACCCAATGCGCACCTCCAAGGCCGCCCTAGCAGTCCCATGCCTCCTCCACCGATCAACACCGGCACCCAGCATGCATACGTACCCCACCACCAACAGCAGATGTACCAGCCGCAACCGCAGGCCGGTCCTCCAGGCTACCCAGCTTCTCAGCCTGCAGCCCCATACGGATACGCGCACGCTCCGCAACCAGTGGTAGGACCCCAGTCATACCATAATAATCGATTAGCGGAAGTTGAAGGTAGTCAGAGAAGTAAAGCACAGCTTATCGTCGGCATCGACTTTGTAAGAGCATACGAAGATCTGGTTATACATCCAACAGCATCTGATGGCTTTAGGGCACCACTTTCTCCGGCGTCGCATTCGCATTCGCAACCAACACCGAAGCAAAGGAAGATATCATAGTCGAATGGCCGGGTGCGGGAACCCAAACGAAACAGAAGGTAAGCGGGGCGCTCACATCGCGGGAAGTTACAAAGCTTACGGATGCAGATCCCTACGGTGCTCTACTACGACCAACACCAGCAAGTCGTCGGATGGGGTCCAGACATTGCGGACGCTCTGGCGCCTACCGGCTATCCTAAGCCGGGTGTGCAAAAAGTTGAGTGGTTCAAACTGCAGCTGATGTTGAGCGGAAACACGTACATTGACCCGATCAACCTTCCCCCTCTTCCGCCAGGAAAGTCCGAAATTGACGTTGCAGCCGACTACCTCTTCAAGCTGAGACAAGCAATGCGCAACCAGCTGCAGAAGACACTTGGTGAGGTGTTCACCAGAGAAGAGAGGAATATTCGATACTTCCTCACCGTGCCAGCCATTTGGAACGATGCCGGAAAGGCTGCGACTAGAGCTGCGGCGATCCAAGCTGGATTCCTCAAGGACGAGAACGACAACCGCCTGACACTCATCACTGAGCCAGAAGCAGCAGCCATGTTTTGCTCAAAGACCGGTCTGTTGAATCTCAAGGTCCATGACGCAGTACTCATTGTCGACTGTGGTGGTGGCACTGTCGATTTGATCGCGTACGAGGTGGAAGAGGAATCGCCATTCACTGTTGCAGAATGTACCGCAGGCTCCGGTGATTCATGCGGTTCCACGGCCCTCAACCGCAACTTCTCGAACATTTTGCGGGCCAAGATCCGGAAAATGAAACTTCCTGATGGCTCAAAGACGGCTGGCAGGGTCTACGCAAAGTGTATCATGGACTTTGAGAACAGGATAAAGGCCGACTTCCGCAACAATGGACAAAAGTGGGCCGTCGATGTCGGTATCGAGGCTGAATTCCCGGAAGCTGGCATCGAAGAAGGTTACATGACTTTCACGAACGAGGAGATCTTACAGTGCTTTGAGCCTGTGGTGAACAGGATTCTTGAGCTGGTTAGGAATCAGATCATTGCAATTCAAGCCCAGAACAGGCAGTTACAGGTACGTTTGCGATGAACGAACAGATTCCGCATGAGATTCCTAACAAAGAGTTCCAGAACGTTCTTGTTGTTGGTGGTTTCGGCTCTTCGGAGTACCTGTTCCAACAAATCAAACTTCACGTACCACCACAATTTCAGACCAAGGTCGTCAGACCAATGGATTCCGTCGCCGCCATTGTGAAGGGCGCAGTCACAGCTGGTATCACCGAGCGTGTCATCACTTCTCGCGTTGCCAGACGTCACTACCTTATGGCAACTCTGCAACCGTTCAAGGAGGGCCACCATCCCGAGCAATACCGTGTTCCTAGCTTGGATGGAAAGGATAGGTGCAAGTACACACGACAGATCTTTGTCCGCAAGGGCGAAAGAGTTAAGACTGGCGAGCCTGTAAAGGTCAGCTTCTTCAGACAGGTGAGTAACGATGGCAGTCCACGCGCTTGGTGCCTGCTTCTAACCACTGCAGGTCGCTCCCGGTGCAACGCTCATGTACGAAGATGTTCTCTACGCCTGTGATGAAGATGTATGCCCTGAATACACTAAGGATCCTCGTAAGTCTACCCAGAAGCGGCAATGTTGAGGTCGACTTGGTGCTAATTCTTCGTTCCAGGCATCAAGGAGATTGTTACTCTAACTTCGGATCTGAGCCGGAAGAACCTCGAGAAGGATTTCGAGCGCATGGACACCCCTCAGGGTACCTTCTACCGCGTCTACTTTGACATCTACCTGACTCTCGACGGCAGCGAGTTCAACGCCGAGCTCGTCTGCCAAGGCGAAGTCATGGGTCGCTGCTCTGCTCGTTTCCGGTAGAGGGTACTCGTAAAGACGAGTTTAACATTGCTAGCTCGGTTTAAAGACACGATAGAAAGTACAGGACACAGTCCCTTGGCGGCCACGGGGTCTTTGCGCCGTACCCACGGGAGCAGATGCTGCTACCGCGGTGTGGAGGAAACATGCACGGCCACATCTACTTTTGAAGGAAAGACGAGGACATACCCCCGCCAAACCCCCCAACTTGTATGCGCGTGGGCAAACACCGCTGCATCAGACGACCATGTGAAAGGCTTAGTGAATGTTTGTTGGGCTTTTTAATTTCCCGGCTCTGAAAGTATGTAATTAGCGATTCTGTGCATAACTTATCAACCTTTCATGTATCCCTTTCATGACGAAGAACTGCACCCATGGAGAAAAGAAGCATGAGTTGGATGTTGATGGTGCCCGTTACTATCGTGAGTGGAGAAGGCATCGCAAGCTAAGGAGACCCTGCCATCCTTCGAGCGTTGTCTCTGACTCTTTGTCAGCCCTGAGATGCAGCCCTGAGATGCAGCCCTGAGATGCAGCCCTGAGATGCAGCCCTGAGATGCATGTGCTGGCGTCAAGCCTGTTGAAGCTCGCACAAGCTCCCAGCCAAGCTCATAGACCCTTGCTTTTCGCCGACCAACACTTGTCTACCAGACTGAATCTGGCATTGGCACAATGTCCGGACAAGTCGATCGCTCTTTAGCAAGTCGCGGAAGTTGCTTAGGGTGCTTAACGTGCTTGAGGTTGCTTGAGGGTTTGGCTGTGCCAAGCGGACTATGCCAGGTTTCGGACCGCAGGTGCTACGCGGCTTCCAAGTTTCATGGCGAACAGACTATGGAGATGATGTCGTCCAAGCAATTTTTGACAGGTAAGGTGCTGGTGGATAACAGGTATAGCATGTCCAGGTCGAACTTGTAGGTATATATACGAGATGCGCGTGGAGTGCATGTAGGTCAGCCGCTCTCTCTCTCACACGCACTCTCACGGCTGGTGGACGGTTACTTCACTGCTCAGGTGCTCTCACCCGTTACTCAAGCGTCCTATCTCTTCATAACTTCCGCTTGCGTCTACCCACGGGCATACTCTTCATAACTTCCGCTTGCGTCTACCCGCGGGCATACCCTTCATTACCTCTGAGCCCTTAGCACTTGTCACTCTATAGCGAGTTATGGGGTTCTTCAACCGCCGCACTCAACCGGCTCATGCCACCACCGGCCCCAGTGTGGGAAACAGCAATGGTTACGTGAAGGAGAAACGTGGCAGACAAGGCATCATGAGCAACCATGAGCGACGCGCAGCTTACGACAGCGGTGCCTTGAATAGGCGGCCTCCCTTCGGTCAATGGCTCAAGCAGGTGTGTCTATGACCAACTCTCGCATTTCGCCAACACCTCTAACAGCTTAGACATGGCTTGACATCCTCACAATGATCTGCATGGGTGCGATTGGTCTCGGTGTCTACGAAGGTAATAACTCGCCACTTCTCCACCTCACACAAACCAACCAGCTAACGCACGCCTCCCACAGCACATCCAGCCCCAAGCCGCTCCTTCCCCGTCTACTTCACCGACGGCGAGATCGTCTACCCCGAATTCGCCTACCCTCTGCGCAACGAAATCGTCCCCATCTGGCTGGCCGCCCTGCTCGGCTCCCTAATCCCCATCTTCGTCATCCTCTGCCTGCAGATCCGGATCCGGTCCTTCTGGGACGTCAACAACGCCATCCTCGGCCTCCTCTACTCCCTCATCACCGCCGCCGTCTTCCAAGTCTTCCTAAAATGGCTAATCGGAGGACTTCGTCTGTTAAAAGACGAGATAAACATCCTAAGGCAAACAGGTCTCGCAAATAACTCATATAGTAAAAGGTCTTTATTCTAGAAAGTAGATAAGACCTATTCTTCTCCTTCGTAGATAGAAAGTAATTAAGCAACTTACTTACCACTTTCAATTTTAACAGATTTATAGTCGAAGGCTCTTCTAGCTAAGTAACCCCCTCTGCCCCCCCTCTAGCTTAGAGAGTTCCTTACTTTAACATAACGTCTTTAAACATATTAGAAGATAATATAATCTATAAAGATCCTACCATAGGTCTAAAGGTCGACATCCTTTAAGGCTAAGGTAACTATACACGTTGGCTCTATACCTACCGCCTCGCTAGCGAAGGAAAGGATATCTAGAAGTTGATCTGCCCTCTAGTAAACGAGGCAGATTACGAAGTAATCCTAACTAAGCTAACACGTCCGACTAAGCCTGATTTAGACTCTTAATAGTATAAATATAAAGGCGCCGCTTCGCCTAAAGAAATCGCTACTAAATAGGAGGTTTTTCGTATCGACGCTAATAGATATTAACTCGCTATTAATAAGTTCAAACTTAACCTTAAGGCATTTAAGGAGTAGTAGGAGAGGTTACGTAATACGCGTACCCTTCTACTATCTACTATTAACCTAGTAATCCGTAATACTATATACGACACCTAATCACTATCTAAACTCATAATAGAAATCAAGAAGTTATACAAAATAATAGATGTATAAGCTCTCGCCCTTACCTACTCTTAGATCGAGACTCTAAAGTACTCTAACTATAGTAATATTAGCGACCTTATTAATAATATTACTACTCATTAATAGGAGATTTGCGCTCTTAATAGTATATTTAGTAACGAGCAAGTTATCTTAAAGACTATTAGCCTTCTACTAGATGCGTTTAACGACTTCGTTTACTATTAGAATATACTAGCCAGGTCTAGCTCTCTTCTACGTACGGTTTCCTTACTCTACTTATAACTCCTCGGCGAAGAAGCTTAGCTTAAGGCGAATAGAAAGCTAAAGGAGAAGGAGAAGGGGAAAAAGACCGAAAAGGATACTAAGGGCACTCATAAGTATAAGTAGTATAGCAAGATAGTAAAGCATAACGAGAAGAACTACTAGGACAATCTAGAGAATAAGGACAAGAAGCCAGTGTTCTTTAATAAGAGGAAGCAAGCTAACCTTATAACTACCTACTCGGAAGGCGTCGTAAAGGCCGAAGCTAAGCAAAAGAAGAAGAAGATCGTTATTACTATAGTCGTAGTAGCCGATCGTAATAAGTTTAAGGATATACTAGACGAAGCTTTTAAAACTTATTAGAAGCATAAGGTTAGCGTTAAAGATGGACGTCTTAAAGTTATAACCGGCACTCTAGAATAGAAAGACGCTACTCTAAACGATAAGGGTAATTCTGTTTATATAGTCTTTGCTACTCCTAAAAGTAAGCCGTCCGTATACACGATCTATTTAACTATTGGTTTCCATAGTATAGAAGACTATAAGTTCGTAACTAACTTTATAAAAACACGTATGTCTAGTATACTATCGAAGCAAACCTTAATAAATAAGAGCGCCCCTCGTACGTTTAAAATTCCTCTACTCCTTATAGCTCCTACTTACTAGACTTTATAGGCATAATCTAATACCTATATAAGGAAGGCAGAGGGAGTAGTAGGGATAGTGGGAAAAGGAAAAGAGTAGAATAATAAGGACGGATTTAATGCAGTGCTTAACGCGTGTATAAATACATTTATAGGAGTAGATATTTCACTAAGAATAATGATAATGTTATATAAGGCTCAAATTCAAGACTTAGTATAGATTATCGACTCTAGTGCGAATATATGCATTATAAATAATAAAAGACTTTTTGATCAATTTCGTTCTCTTGATTTTCCTATTAGCATAGCTAATAACAAAGCACAAATCCACATTACTAGTAAAGGTTCGGTAAACCTCTCGCTATGTATTAATAGTAAGAATACTACCGACCTTTAACTAACGACGGTTACCTACGCCCTAATAGCTCGCTATAACATTTTATCACTCTTATAATTAGCTAAGAAGACACGTCTTTATAGAGAATGGCATAGCCACTAGATAACCGTGTATAATTACGATAATAAGTAGTATAAAGAAGAAGATATTATCGGTATAGCTCTACGTATTAATAGGTTGTATTACCTATAGATATCCTCTATAGTAGATCTGGCCGAAGTTGCTAAAGCGGATAAAAAAATCGTTATAATAGTATAAGAAGACTCTAACTCTAATAATCACGATCCTAACGAGCAGTTAAACAACTCTAAATCTAACGACCATAATCCGGACCAAGAACACAAGTTATAGTCCGATACTGACTCAAGTTTTAATAATAACTCAGTTTAGTCGATAAATATATCCAGTGCTACTACTAGAGATAATAAAGACATTAGCCAGGGCTTAGACGTACCTAATAGTATTATACCTCTAGAAGTGGTTCCTATTCACACCTTCGATATATATCTAGTATAGCTCTAGTACCGAAAGATGGGTTATCTTGGTTTTAGTAATATAAGGAAGCTACTCATAATAAGTACTAGTATCGACATTACTAATAAACAAATCAAAGCGATCCTCGGCATAATCTGCCTAGTCTATATAATAGCAAGGGCAGTTAAGCGCATACTAAAGGAACCAGCCACACGTTATATAAAGAAACTTAGTAAACTGATTTATATTAATGCCTAGGGACTATACCCAGTTACTATATAGAATAGCGACTACTAGATCCTTATTTTTACTAATAATGCAATAAGACGATTATGGTTAGTTAGCTACTCGCATAAAGACCAGATCCCTATACTTTTTAGAGACATATATAACTTCCTCGAACGAAAGTATTAGACCAAGATTAGCTTATATCGATATAATAACGAGATAACGAGCTCTAATACTTTTAAGAACTAGGCTCGTAAGTATAGGATTATTATAGAGCCAAACGCAGTATACTCTCACTATATAAATAGAGTCGCTAAGCGCTCTTTTCGAACTAAGCGAGAGAAAGCCGCTGCTATAATATAGGATGCTCACCTTTCCGACCATATTAAGAGCATTATTTATTATAAAGCAGAATAGTTCTTAAAAGAGTCGTCTTTTCTAGAATCACTCTAGATCGAAGTATTCAAGCATGCCCTTTAGCTTAAAGATAGGGCACCTATATAGGTACTTAAAAGTAGAACGACCCCCTTTAAGGCTATAGAAGATCGTTAGCCTGACTTTAGTAGAGAGCAGATATAGGGTAGTCGAGTATATATAACTTTTCCCCCAGAAAAACGACGTAAGAGCCTGCTTTAGCTAAGGGGATAGATTAATTACTTCGTAGGCCACGAGTTAGAATCTGTCTACCTTATATAGAATCTAGAAAAGAAGACGGTCTATAGAGTTAATCAAGCACGAGTTGCTATCGCTAAAGGGCTTAATGACTTATATAACGGCACGCCTCGATCAGCACGTTTAATATCTAATACTAGTCCGATTAATAAGAATATTAATACTAACGAGACGAATGATAGTGCTAAAGATGACGAATTTTTCTACGATTAGTATAATAGTAATGCCGACGATACTATAGCTATTTGCCAACGATAATCAAGAAAACGAACCTTTTTAAGAAGACAATAATAAGAGCGAACTTTCGGATAATAATAACGCACTACTAGTGCGATCTAAGTATTTCATAGCTATAGCAACTAAGAAGAACATAAGAGTGACTAAACTATTATAAGATAAACCAAAAGCAAAGCGGAAGATTAGCTAGTTAAAAACCATCTCTACTAAATAAGCTCTTAGTATATCCCTACTAATAGAACTCATAATCCCTTAAGCTACCTAGATCTTTAATCTTGCTCTTAGTATCAACTAGACACCCAGCTATATAAAGAACTATCGAAATAGACTACGACTACTTAAAGAGTAGCAAAAAGAAGCAAAGTTTCTAGGTTTTATTAACGAGGAGCTAAGAGAGATAATCAAGACTAAGTTAGAAGACGCTAAGCAGGCACTCAGCCTTAATCTTTAAACCAATAAACTCGGCTAAGGCCCTCGACTTATAGAACATACTATCGTAATCGATATCCTTTACTATAAACCGATTAACTAAGAGGTAGTAATTAACGTTTTTAGTAAACTCATTAACGATAATACTAACCTTCTTAGTCTAGACCGAAGAAAGTATAACGCTATAACTCTTGATAAGCTGATTACTTAGCTTAATAAGATAACACTAGAGGATCTGGGTAAGCGTTTTCTAGGTTTTAATAATTAAGGTCGTCGAAAGCCGATTAAAGATGCTATAAATGCTACTATCGCGCTAAAGAAAGGCATGAACACGCGCTATAAGAAGGACTATAGTAGGAAATGCACGTTCTATTATATATAATAGCTTATATGCTCTCTAGAAAAAGGTGAAGACAGTCTATATGCAAATTATACTAAAACTGGTCGAAAGTGTAAAGTCAAGGTTAATAAAAATCAGTAGATGATATACTATAGTACGCATAATCTTCTGCAATATGCTTAACAAGATCTTCCTCCAATATACTGCTTTAACTATAATTACCAATCGAGATAAGGACGAAAGAACTTTATAGGAGACGGCCAGACTCTATATAGCGAATATAAACGAAGAGCAGAAACTATACTAGTAAGACTAGAGCATCGATAAGGACTTATTATATATTATTAACCTATACGTAAAGGAGTCATCTTATCTATAAGACTTATTAAGGCATAGTACTATTAACCTATTCTCTCTAGTAGTAAGAGGATAAAGCGTGTAAAATAGACCGACCTAGATAATGCTCCTAAACTACGACTTAACGACTACGAGGACGAAACTGATTCCCTTAATCTCGAAGACGAAGATGCTAATAACGACGACGAAGAAACTCTATCTAATATCGATAATATAGCGCAAGGACTCTATCCTAATGCTAAGAAGGGCAACGATCGCTACTAGATAATAGAAGATAATAGAGCAGAAGCATAGGAAAGGCTCCGAAATATTAAGTTACTAGATGCCTTCCTTATACTTACTCTACTATAATGTATGCATGTATATGCTAACCTTACCCCAGATCCGACTATAAGAATATAGGCTCTCTGGACTAATAATGCAGCGAAATAGTAGGAAGTAATGGATAACGAGTATAATAGTCTTTTAGAAAATGACACCTAGATAGTTATACTAAGACCTTCTAATAGGAAGGTGCTAGATTCACGCTAGGTCTTTAAGCGCAAAAGAGATGCTAATAGGAACGTCCTTAGATTCAAGGCACGCTTTATTGCTCGAGGATTTATACAGATATATGGTTTAGATTTCGATAAAACCTACGCCTCCGTCGTGAAGTCTCTATCTTATTGGCTTTTCTTTGCATTATAAGCTAAGCTTGGATGGAAGTGCTATTAGCTTAATATTAAGACTGCCTTTCTAAACAGTGATATTAAGCATAAGGTCTATATATGTCTGCCAGATAGCTACCCTAAAGATGGTAAGGTTCTCTGCCTTAATCGAGCACTCTATAGCCTTTATAAGGTCGTCGAGCTATAGTACCAGAGAGTACGTGGTTAAGACTAAGTAATAGCAAAGTAATAGGAGGTAGGCGTATATTCTTAGAGCTAGTAGCTATATAAAAAGTAATCGATGCCTCGCCCCTAAAGCAGGGGTAGCTCGCATTTATAGGGAATCTAAACGCTAGCCCTTCTATTTACCTGGCTTCGCCCTTAGGCTTAGCCCTAGCCTTATAATCGCCTCCCTCCTAACCTAGCGTCCTCGTAGGCCTTAGGTTACTCCTATAACCTTTTAGAACTAATATATAGTATCGCGTACGATGCGATCTATATGCGGCTCTGCTAAGCCTTATTATTAACGCGCCTAGTTACGTAGGATAATAACTTCTTAATAATAGAGGTATAAAATAAAATATTCTCTTTTTCCTTCTCTTCCCCTCTTCTTTTATATCTGCTACGCATTTCTACTATAGCTATATACTATTAACCTAATAAGCTCCTATTATATTTATATTATTATAGTGAAGTATACCTATCCTAAGTATAGCGTTACTACGAAATAGCTTAAGAATTCCTATAAGTATAAGTTTACTAACGCGAATCTCTTAACTAACGCACTAAAGCCTCGCTATACTACCTATACTCGCTATTTTAAGAATATCGCGGCTGGCTATAAGTACTAGAAGGACGACGACCTCTACTACTAAGTCTATATTAACGGCCACTACTCTGGCTATATAGTAGTGTGTTTATCTTTTCTAAAATCCCTTAGGTCCTAAGAAGCGCTAATGCGTCGCAGATTCTGCGTAAGTATTATAGTCGTTACGAGTAGCTATACATCCTTTATAATCGCTATAATGCTACTATCACTACTATGGTTATTCTATAAGGTGCTCGTCCTGCCACTATCTATAATATAGATCCTATAGTACGCACTATAGGATTAAAGCTTGCGCGTGCCTAGCATACTATAACTCGCTAGCTATAGGCTTACTGCCTACGCGTAGCTCGTATAGGTACGCGCCTAAATAACGCTATACAGAATCTGACGACCTTTGCCAATTTCCTAGGTCTGCTTCTTTAGGAGTACTACGCTATCTACTCGTCTCTAGTATAAGTAAGCCTTACTTCTTACTTATATAAAGATTAGCTTTTAATTTTCCTTAGCTCATTAATATCTAGCGCGTCTACGCTAGTATAGTAGACGAGGGTAACTCTAGTAAGGACGCGTCTAATATAGATAGGGATAAGGGTAATAAGGGTAATAAGGGTGTAGGAGAGGAATAGTCTTATAGTTCGTAGTTAGCGCGTAGCTTAGCTACTGCTTTTTCTTATGCGTATACCCTAGGTAGCGCTTATCTTTATAAGCCTTAAGCTCGAGTTTTAGGGTTTTCCCTAAATTTTAATAATAATACTATAATATCGGCTTCTTTATAATACTTTTAGCTACTAATTATGTCTCTCTTATAAACGACGTATATATATCGCGTATAGAACTCGTTATATAGTTTTATAAGAGCTTTAGGTTTTAGCCTTCTTATTTCGCGTTCTTCCTCTCTTTTAGCCTGCCTAGTCTCCTCTTCTAGATAGGTTTAGCTATACGAGTCTCGTATTCTTATAGTACCTCGTCTATCTCTTCGAAGTCTATAGCGCTCTTCTATAAGTTAAACTCTTTAGAGTAGCCCTTCTACTATAGTAGGTAGTAGGGCTAGCCCTACTACTCCTTCTTATCTAAGATCCTTTCGACCTTCTAAACTTTATTACTATTAGGTAAGACCTCTAGGGCTTACGTATCGACTTCCTATTCTCCTACCCTATAGTAGTAGGGTTTAAGCAGAGAAATATAGAACACGTCGTGAATTTAATAGTTTATAGGTAGCTAGATATAGTACGCTTATAGACCTATTATTTCTCGCACCTTGAATAGTCTAATATATTTAGGCTCGAGTTTCTGGCTAGGCTAGGTTAGGCGTAGGTTCTTTATACTAAGGAGAACTATATCCCCCTTCTTAAACTATATTAGCGTATAATACTAGTTATAGTACGTCTATTAGTATTACTATGCCTTTTAGAGGTAACGTTCTAGCGACTCTTGCGCGTTTCGTAGTTATTCTACTCGATCTTCTACTACTAGTATGTCCCCCCCTAGCTATACGTTCTTAGGCTACGTAGGCATTCTTAGATAGAACCCTTATACGATAAAGAAGGGTGAGTACTTTATTAATAAGTGCGCCGTATTATTATACGCGAACTCTGCTATTAGTAGTAGTTTTAACTAGTTACCTTCTTCTCTAGTATAGTAGTACTATAGGTAGTGCTTAAGCGTTTGATTCTGTCTTTCTATTTGCCTATTAGTTTATAGATAGAAAGTAGAGCTTAACCTGCGTTTTATTTATAGCTAAAAGTAGATTTCTCTCTAGAATTTAGAGGTAAATATAGGTCCTCTATCTAATACTATGCCTTTAGGGACTCCCTAATAGGAACAATATATATTCCTAACGAATTCGTCTATAAGGTCGATTATATTCTAATCTTTTCTTACTAGTAGGTAGCGACTTATTTTTAAGTACCTATTAATAATAACGAGTATCGTATTATAAACGCACTTAGCTCGCTTAGCTAGTAGAAGTCCTATAATAAAGTCTATTATTAACTCCTTAAAGGGTTAACTAGGTATAGGTAATAAGCTTAGCTCGCTATATAGTAGGTGTCTTAGAGCCTTGCTCCTTTAGTAGACTATATATGTCTAGATATATTCTTTTACGTTGGCCCTATACTCAGGCCACTAATATAGTCTTATAAGAAGTTCGCGCGTTCTTTACGCGCTAAAATAGCTAGCTAGTTAATAATCGTGATATAATCGAATCAGCTCCTACTATATACTTAGCTCGTTAGGGATTATATATCTCCTATTATGCCTAAGCAAGTTCTTCTTATTAATGCGCTATACCTATAGCTTTCTATTTCGGTTTCTATAGTTTCCTTATGCTATATCTGCGATACGCTTGGCTATAAAGGCGTCCCTTTACTAAGCCTTGCGCAGTATCTTTAGCCAGGATTCTGAGTTACTATTAACGTTATTACTATATAGCGTCCTCGCTATAGAGCGTAGTACGTACTATATGCATTTAGTAGTACTAGTAGTTAGGATCGGCATAGCCGTACTACGCGTATAGTTAACTAGCGTCTTACTATCGACTTCTAATATCTTATCGGTCGTGGATCCCTATGCTCTACTTATCCTTATAGCTGCTACTAAAGCCAGCTTTCTTTATAAGGTAGGTAATAGAGTGTTCACTAACTGGTTCTCTATAAAGTAATCTGGACGCTACGATAGGCTATCTACTAGATTCTTCGTACCCTATCTATAGAACATCTTGAAATCGAAACTTCCTAAATAAACTGCCTAGCGTGCTTACTATAGGTTTAGTTTCTATACCTCGCGTATACTGCGTAGGTTATTATGATCAGTATGCACTTATACTATATACTATGCACCTTTAAGGTAATAGCGCCATATTTTAAAGGCGTAGACTACTATTAGTAGTTCTTGATTATAAGTTTCCTAATTACGCTCTACTAGTTATAACTTTCTAGAAGCGAAAGCTACTAGGTACTACTATCTATCCTCGAATAGCTAGGATAATATCGCTCCTATAGCGAATTATAACGCATCTATCTCTATATAGATCTCTCTTAATGCGTTAAAGTACCGTAATATAGGCGCACTTAAGAATCGCTCTTTAAGCATATTAAATATTATCTATGCCTTATTTAGCCATTCGAACTTTTAGCTCCCCTTAAGTAGGTCTATAAGCGGCGTAGTTATCTTCGTATAACCTACGATAAACCTATAATAAAAGTTCGTAAAGCCTAAGAATACCTAGAGCTCTCTTATTAAGCTTGGCTATAGCCAGGTCTAGATCGTCTCGATCTATAATAGGTCTACAGAGATTCTATTAGTTCCTATAATAAATCTAAGGAACTTAACTTATTTCGCTACGAAGGTATACTTCGATAGTTTTATATATAAATCATAACGCCTAAGACGCGTAAGTACCTCTCGAATAGCGCGCTAGTATTCCTTAATATCCTTACTAGAGGTATAGATCATAATATCGTCTAGGTAGACTACTATGGTCGTGTCTAATAACCCTGCGAGAGCATGGTTAATATACGCTTAGAATGTCGCTAGTACGTTAGTAAGTCTAAATAGTATAACCAAGTACTCGAAGTGGCTATACCTTATATAGAAGGCTGTTTTATACTCGTCTCTTATATAGATCCGAAGTTAGTAATAAGCGTCTTTAAGATCAAGGGTAGTATACTATTTTACGCCTAATAGGCGATCTAGAGTCTCTCTAATCAAGAGTAGCGCGTACCTATCTTTAATAGTGACTGCATTAAGTCCCTAATAGTCAATATATAGCCTAAGTATACTATCTTTCTTTAGGACGAAGAGGATAGGTGCTCTTACTAGGCTAGTGCTATAGCGTATCTAGCTATTCGCGAGATTCTCTTTAATATACTCGCGTAGGATTTATAGTTCACGCTTAGATAAGCTATATAATAGCCTATAAGGCGCTTCCTTTCCTAGTATTAATTCGATTATATGATTAGTTACCTTATATTAAGGAAGGATTATCGCTTTATTAGTAGCGAAAACATCCTTAAAGTCCTTTAATGCGTCTAGTATATGGTTCGACCCTTCTACTTATGCGTTCAAGACGCAGGTCTTGTCTACTTCGACTTCCTAGCGAATCATACTAAGGAACGCTAGGGTTTCCTTATCCTCGAGGTCTTCTATATTAATAAGCTTAATGTCTATATGACTAGCAATTCTAAACTCCTAAGTCTGGGTTCCTAAGTCTATACGAACACCGTATTTTTATAGAGTATGATTACTAAGCAATATCTCTAGGCCCTCCTAGTCTACTCTATACGCTATAATGTCTATTATGCGTTCTATACCTTAGTTATCTTTTAACCATAGGTATAACGCATACGCTCTATATATAGGCTTCCTTTCGCTCCCTACCTACGCTAATATAGAAAGGTCGCTAGGAATTGATAAGAGTCCTAATTAGACTACTAGGCGTTAACTAATAAGGGTGATAGTAGTACCTAGATCTAGTAGGACCTCTATACTAACCTTAGTATTTTGCGTAGAGTGGACGAAACACTTATAAACTAGTAGTAGTAGGACGTCGACCTTCTTACGTCTTACTTTACCTATAATCAGCAAGACGCCCTACCTTTTCCCGATCGTATATAATTTACTAGTATTCGATTAGGGTTCGTCTGCTTATCTTTATTAGGGCAGTTAGGTATAATATATCCTAGCTTATCATAGATAAAATACCGAATAGTTATACGCGAACTTCCTATACTAGGGTTACGCAGAAATAGTAGTAATCGTTCTAAGGTTACTCTTGTACTATCTTACTATAACTCTGAGTTATAGCCTTTATCTCGATTCCCCTACTATGACCTAGAGGAATATAGTACGCTGCTAATACGCAGTTAGATCGTATTCGACTTAAGTATAAGTCCTAAACTATACTCTTATATAGTAGTAGCCACTATTAACTCTTCTCTTATCTAGGGTAGGCTTCCCTATTATATAATTATAGCACGTAGTTCTAGTAAGAGCTTTATAAAGAGGCGTAGCGCTCTTAGGTTCTCTGGTTCCTTATCTAATTACGCCTCTAGTATCTTAAGGTATATTATAAATACGCGTATTATCTAATTATTACGCTATTATGCGTTCTCGTATTAGATAGTAGTATCTAGCCCTTAATTAACTAGATCGACTTAGGTATTCAGGATAAATATCGCATAGAAGATCCAAGAGATCTATTCATCTTCGGCTATTATGCGTTCGTACTATGCCTACTATGCGTCTTTTATATCGCCCTTAATATATTATATAGCCTATATAACTAATGCATAGTTAGTTAGAAAATAACCTAGGGCGTTCGCACGCCCTAACTCGTATACCCTAATATAGTCTTAGTATTATTGAATACCCTAGCCTGCGTAAGGCAGTAGGTCCTTTAGCCGAATACTACGCTTCTTATAAGGTTCTTCTAAAGACTTACTATCTTCTCGCCTTCGCCTCGTAGTTAAACTACTAAGTAAGGAACTAGTAGTGGCTAGAGTTTCCTCCTAACTAGGTTGGATATCTCTACTACGCTCTAGTAGTGCGATCTCTTCTTTAAGTCGTTATAACTCTCTTTTTACTAAGAGGGCATCCCTTTTTATCTTAGCACTATTAATACGCTCTAATAGCGTTTCCTCTTTGGTTAGTTAATAGTTCTTAGGTAGTTCAGATATAGGTCGTATTCCTAATAGTTCGGGTATAACGTTTACTATCGTATTACTAGGCTATCTCTCCTAAGGTAGATCGATTATACTACAAGGTCGTCGAGCTATAGTACTAGAGAGTATATAGTTAAGACTAAGTAATAGCGAAGTAATAGGAGGCAGGCGTATATTCTTAGAGCTAGTAGCTATATAAAAAGTAATCGATGCCTTGTCCCTAAAGCGGGGGTAGCTCGCATTTATAGGGAATCCGAACGCTGGCCCTTCTGTTCACCCGGCTTCGCCCCTAGGCTCAGCTCCAGCCTCACAGCCTTAAGCAATCTCTATAGTAATAGTATTAGAAGCTACGAGAGTTCCTCGAATCATTAGGTTAGAGAGTCTCACAGTACGACTAGTCAGTATTCATCTCTCTAAATAGTTTATATATAACTATTTACGTCGATAATATCCGAATCTATAGACCAGAGGATGACCTAATCATTAATATTAAGAAGGAGCTTATAACTCGCTTTTAGATCTAGGATCTAGGTAAAGGAAACTTCTATCTTAGGATGCATATTCACTATCATAATAATAGTAATATCCACGTTTATTAAGCTATATACCTTAAAGAACGGATCGAGAAGTACGGCTTAGAGAATATTCGGCTAGTAAGCACTCTAATAGACACTAGTTATAAGCTCACTACGCATACTAGAGATGCACTACTGCTATCTTTCTAGAAAGAGTATTAATCTTAGATAGGCTTACTTAATTATGCTACTATTATTTCACGACCAGATATCTCTACTTTAATAGGAGTATTATATCGACATAATCATAATCCTAATAAAGAACACATAGTAGCTATAAAGAGGAACTAGGCTTATCTAAAGAACCATATAATACTTGGTTTATATTATAAACATTATAAGGAAGGCGAACCTTTTAATGACTTATACGTTATAAGTGATGCAGACTAGGCTAGATACTAAGATACAAGGAAATCTACCTTAGGCTATATAATCATATTATCCAGAGCACTAATTGCATAGTCCTTAAAGCGATAAACCTATAACGCACTATCGAGCTGCGAGGCCAAGTATATCGCTAGAAGTATCGCTACTTAGGAAGCCTTATAGATAAAGAACATAATTAACGACCTTAGCGTTAAGGGTTTATATATTAATAAGATTCCATTCTATATAGATAATCAATCGGCCATTACTATTACTAAGAACCCAGAACACTATAACCGAATAAAGCATATCGAGAACTGTATGCACTTCCTACGCAATGCGGTATAAGATGGTTATCTGGATATTAAGTAGGTTAAGAGCAAATCGAACATAGCGGATCTGCTTACTAAGCTACTTACTAAAGATGCCTTTAAGAGACTTGTTCGTTTTGTAGGCATTACTCTATCACCGTGTCACCTTATGCCTTGATATAATGTCTAGTAGGAGTGTTAAAAGACGAGACAAACATCCCAAGGTAAACAGGTCTCGTAAATAACTCATATCGTAAAAGGTCTTTATTCTAGAAAGTAGATAAGACCTGTTCTTCTCCTTCGTAGATAGAAAGTAATCAAGCAACTTACTTACCACTTTCAATTTCAACATCGTCCCCACTTTCTTGCCGTCTGCAAACCCGCCGTGCCGACCAGCGGTGCGCAGCAGGGCAACGGCTTCGGCATGATCATGTACGACCGCAGCATCTGCACAGGCGACGAGGACGAGAGCCTCGAGAGTTTTCCGTCGGGGCACTCGACCGCCGCCTTCGCGGGCTTCGTATACCTCTACCTCTACCTCAACGCCAAGCTCAAGGTCTGGAGCAACTACCACCCGGCCTACTGGAAGCTGATCGTGACATACATGCCGATCCTAGGCGCGACGCTCATTGCCGGCGCCCTGACCATCGACGAGTACCACAACTGGTACGACGTCGTGGCGGGCGCGGTTATTGGATCCGTCATGGCGCTCTCGGCATACAGGATGGTCTACGCGGCTGTCTGGGACTTCCGCTTTAATCACATCCCCCTGACGCGTCATCTCCCGTTTACCTACGGCGCGGTCGAGACCGGCGTAGAGCCCTTTCACGATGCCATATTCACCCGCAAAGCTGGCTGGGGCTCTGGAGAAGGCGGCGCTTGGGGCGGTGCGCCGTTCGATGCGGCGGGTGGTGTCAGAGGGAGTGGTGGCGCTGCTGCGACTGGGATGGGTACGCAGTCGAGACATGCAAGGCATGAGAGTGATGGGTACCAGGGCCGGAGAAGCATTTCGCGGAAGCCGGTTGCGGGGGTTGTGGGGAATGGCGGTGGCAGTGGCAATGGGATGAGGGCCGAGCAGATGGTGTGAGATGAAGAATGATCAAGGGTTGTTTCAATACCACCTCAGGCTCTAGGGGCGGACTGTACGACATGACGGCATGATGAGTTACGTCGCGATGGGGACCTGAAGGTTCCTGATATTCAGGTGCCCCCCTAGACATGTGTTGTGTCCAGAGGTCTTTCACTTTCCAACACACACCACTCACTTCCCAGGACCGTGCCAGGCTAGGTAAGAAGGTCGTTTACTTTCCGTGCGTTGTAACACACCCCTCAAAGCGGGCAGCGGATTCAACATCGTTTACTTTCGATGTGTTGTAATACGCCCGACCCCCCAGAACGCGGCATTGAATTCACCTCGTTTACTTTCGATGTGTTGTAACACACGCCCCTTAAAGCGGACAGCGAATCCACCTCACGTAACGCGAACAACACTGACCCTGAGTGCGGACTAAAGCCCAGCTTCAACCTCAGTGAAGAATGCCTTCAGTTTCTCATCCAGCCATTTCGCGTCCTCAGTGCTCTGTCCCGGTCCTACACAGGCCCAGAATAGTCAGCCGTCCGTCCGCCCGTCTCCCCATTTCTCTTCTACCTGCAGTCTGCGCCCCCACGCCACATCTACCCTCCACCGTAAACAACAAAACCCAAAGGAAAGAAAAGCTCACCTCCAGCCCAATGCCCCCAAACACTAGGAAACGCCTCCCACCTGCCAACACCCTCCTTCATGCACTTGACCTCGTTCTCCGAATCCTCCGGCGGGAAATAGAGGTCTGTTTTCCCCGGCAGGACGAGGGTTTTGGCGGTGATGCCGCGCATGGCGGCCTCGAAGTCGTGGTTGTAGGGCGCTTGCGCGGACACGTCGCCGCTTTGCCATGTGTAGAGCATTGTGAGCATGTTGTCTGGGTCTATTCTTGTGTCAGCCACCGTGGGGTACCCGAGGGGCCAGGGGCAGGGGTTGGACTGCTAGTTATACCTTTGCTCAAAGCCCACGCCTCCCAGAAGTTGACCATGAAGTCTGTTTTCCCAAGCCTAGGGTCAGCCACTCCCTCCATGCGCTCAATCCAATCAATTACGAAAACAAGACCCACAGCGCCCAAAACTCACCTTCGAGATCCTTAAACCCCAGCGAACTCTCAAACAACCTCTCCCGATAAAACGCCTGCGAAAACCCCCACCCCGCATACACCCTGCCGAGCGCCTTCAATCCCACCTCCCTCTCCACTTCCGTCCACCCCTCCCCTTTCACCATCCCCGCCGTCTCACCTTGACAAACCCCCTGACTAACCGCCCCCCTCCCCGCCACCAACGCCGCCTTCACCCCCTCCAGAAACACCTGATTATGCAAACTCGTCCTCGCGCTCCCGCAGAAGGGCACGGCACAGTCGATGAAGGACGGGTACTGCGTGGCCCACTGGTAAGTCTGGCCCGCGCCCATGGACCAGCCGAGGACGGCGAAGGCGTGGGTCACGCCGAGGTGTTTGGTGATAAGCAAGTGTTGGGCGCGGATGTTGTCGTGGAAAGTTACGTTGGGGAAGGGCCGGAGGAAGGGGGTGTTTGAGGGGGAGGAGCTTTGGCTGTTTCCGAAGAGGGCCGGGATGATGATGTGGTATTTGGAGGGGTTTAGGGTTTTGGTTTCACCGATCAGCCAGCTGGGGGGTTTGGTGAGCCGCGCTGCTTGGATGTAGGTGGGTAGGGAAGGGGTGGGTTACTAGTTATCTGAGATTACTGCGCCGGGGTTAGTGGGAGGTGGCAGATGGGGGCGGGGTTTAGGTTTGCGAAACCCTGATAGGAAGGGGGAGGGGAGAGCGTACATCCTGAGTACCAAGTTGGATATATAACAGCTGGAAGGTCCGGACTACCGAATGTTTTGTACGCTATCCAAGCACCAGGGATTCGGCCTCCCTGTTGCAGGTCGAAGTCGCCGAGCGAGTACGTCTCGTATTCTTCTGTCATTCTGGCGATCGTGTGCTGGTGAAGAGAGGGGGTGATAAAAGTTGCTTGCTATACGGTACTATGGGAAGGAGATTGAGGCAGGTCCTTGCCTCGTTGTATACATGTAGTACATGTGGTTTGAGCGAACCCCGCCTCCGCCTCATACCTTATCCGGTAACATACCTAGCTGCTGCTGATAAGACGGGCTAAGATAGGCGGGTGGAGAGCTATAGCTCGGCGGACGGGTTAGTTACTCATTGTTTTCCCATACCTGGGTTGCTCGTCCATTTCAACCATCACATAACTCCAGGCGAGATGCGAAGGCGGACTATGTTTAGTGGACATAGCAGATGTACCTGATTCAGACTGTGCCG
This sequence comes from Zalaria sp. Him3, assembly GCA_027923365.1. NCBI lineage: Eukaryota > Fungi > Ascomycota > Dothideomycetes > Dothideales > Zalariaceae > Zalaria > Zalaria sp. Him3. The sequence goes on along the minus strand of BPUN01000015.1, from coordinate 249,782 downwards.
ATGTGTTGACGTCGTCGTCCCCCAGGAACCGGCGTCGGTGTCACGGTTAACCTCGGCTCGTCTCACTCCCCATATTCGGACATTCACATGCCTCCAACGAAACAACATACCCATTTTACTTTACATGCAATTCTTAACCCCTCCGTGACCTCTCTCTCATAGATCTTCTTCATTATATCCACCCGTCACCAACCATGGCCACCTTCGCAAAGTCCCTCCGGCCGCTGACGCGACTGTCATCCCACCGCCCTCTCAGCCGAGCGACAGTCTCGAGAACATGTCAGCGGTATGCCCAACCTTCACACACACATCATGCCCACTCGAGCCTAGACTAACAGATCACCCAGCACGCGCCTCCTCTCCACCACCCCTCGGCCGCGCCAAATCACGACCGAAGGCCCCCCCACCGACCTAACCGACATCCCACCCACGCCCATCTCGCACTTCTCCGAAACCGAGCAACTGATGGCCGACAGCGTGTCCAAATTCGCCTCCGAAACAATCCTGCCCAAAGTGCGGGCCATGGACGAGGCCGAGCAGATGGATCCCGCGATCGTGGAGCAGCTGTTCGAGCAGGGACTGATGGGGATCGAGATACCGGAGGAGTACGGCGGGGCGGGGATGAACTTCACTGCTGCGATTGTGGGCATTGAGGAGCTGGCGAGGGTCGATCCGAGTGTCAGTGTTATGGTCGATGTGCATAATACGCTTGTCAACACGGCGATTTTGAAGTATGGGAGTGAGGAGAGTAGGAGGAAGTGGTTGCCGCGGTTGGCTACGGAGACGGTTGGTACGTTTTGGTTTCATGCTTTCAGGTTTACGTAGCGGAAGGGAAGGGAAGGAGTGTAAGGTCGGCTAATGCGAGGAGAATAGGTTCCTTCTGTCTCTCTGAACCCATCTCCGGCTCCGATGCTTTCGCCCTCAAGACCCGCGCGGAGAAGACTCCGGACGGTTACAGGATAAACGGTAGCAAGATGTGGATCACCAACGCCATGGAAGCATCGTTCTTCATCGTCTTTGCGAACCTGGATCCATCTAAAGGGTACAAAGGCATTACGGCTTTCCTCGTCGACAAGGGCACGAAGGGATTCTCTATCGCCAAGAAAGAAAAGAAGCTGGGAATTCGCGCATCATCAACATGTGTGCTGAACTTTGACGATGTGGACATCCCAAAGGGAAACCTTCTGGGTGAAGAGGGCCAGGGTTACAAGTATGCGATCGGTTTGTTGAACGAAGGCCGCATTGGAATCGCTGCGCAGATGACGGGATTGGCACTGGGCGCATTCGCGAATGCTGCGTCATATGTTTGGAACGATCGCAAGCAGTTCGGCACGCTTGTCGGCGAGTTCCAAGGCATGCAACATCAGCTGGCGCAGGCCTATACCGAGATCCAGGCCGCACGCGCGCTCGTCTACAACGCAGCGCGCAAGAAGGAGGCGGGAGAAGAGTTCGTCAAGGACGCGGCTATGGCGAAGCTGTATGCGAGCCAGGTCGCGGGCCGTGTCTCGGGCCAGGCGATCGAGTGGATGGGCGGCATGGGTTTCGTTCGAGAAGGGCTTGCTGAGAAGTTCTGGCGTGACAGTAAGATCGGGGCTATCTATGAGGGAACAAGCAATATCCAGCTGCAGACCATCGCAAGATTACTGCAGAAGGAGTACACGACGAGGTGATGGGACCAACAATCGGCTGGTTAGACATTCGATGAGTGCTTCGGCTGCATTAGCGCAGACGGCCCCTGTCCCAGGACTTACCTCCTATGGACCGGCCGCATCCCTTGAGCGTTGTATGCGTGCGGACTTCTCTGTTTGGGTTGCCCAAACCCTGTATAAGCCATACAGCCACAGGTAGTACAAGACAGTATAGCGGCCGAGCGAGGCGCAATATGGCAAGATCTCCGTCCGCATGTCTTCCGCATGTCTTCGGAGGATGACCTCCTTCCCCGCGTGCTGTAGCTGTGATCCTATACAAGCAAGCACGTGGAAGACAAGGGGTCCGTCAGATCCTCAAGCGAGGCCACATGCTGCAGGGTTTCCTAGAGTCTCCGGTCGCTTCTTGCTATCTTATAGAGGAAGTGGCAAGGTTCAGTGTTCTCTGCGGTGGGTGGCGAAGGTACCGCGGTAGGGTTCGATGCTTGTTTCACAAACCGGTCAGGCCACCATATAACGCATGCGATTCACAAGCATGTCGGAATATTGTCGACGGTGAGGGTGTGCTGCAGGCGTCGCGAGGTGCAGAGGATGATGCACGTATCCGGTTCATCGCGTGGCCGTGGCTTACCACGCATCATGATCGCTGTGACCACGTAGAATCCCGTGTTCGGTAGATGTACATGAACGCTCCGGTGCTCCGGGACCGCGGTGAGGTGATATAGTCGCGCAAGATACATGTATCTTCGTTCACATGATGACCGACTCAGACCGAGCAGTCAATCAGCACTCCATTCCTTTCGCGCATAATGTTGCCGCTGAAGACGCGCCAAGCATACCGCAGTCGGAACTGAGACCGGGTGTGAGATGTGCCTGCCTCTTCGGACCGTTCGCTCTTTCCGATGTCCGCGTCAAATCAAGCCATATCCGCTGTATGAGTTACATGTACCCGTAGTAACCTGAACGTAAGCGATCCTTACAATCGTATAGCGCCAAGTTGAGGTATGCGATTCCGAGGACGGTACGTAAGCGTGGACGAGGCAGAAGCAAGGAGATGATGAGGTGCGAACGGTCGATCTTTTACGGCACAAGCGATCGCAAACGTGCGGTGCGGCTGCGGCAGCTACCTGAATAGTCAGGGAGTCAGGGAGCTTGGGTCTGTCTCCTTGGACCTTCCGCTTGGATCTCCAGCGCACCTGCCGAAGGGAGAACAGCGACCCAAGCTTTCTTCATTTTCCAGAATGCAGAATGGCCTGTCCCGCTGTCCCCGCTTGCAGGCTTGCTTGCAGGCTTCAGGTTGCTTGCAGCGTCGTATCCAATCCCCGTTCCAATCGCCCTGCTTAGCCTCCGCCAGCCACGCCCAGGCATTTCCAAGCGCATGGGTCGCTTCAACCACAGTTTCGGGACGCCCTCGTTGGGCCGTCGTGTTTCAGCGCGGTGAACGACTCATGCTAGACCGCTGCCTCCCCAACTCTATATCGCTTATAATCCGCGAGTATTGCCGTTTGCCGTCGGCCGTCACCCTGCGAATGCACCCCCAGCCTCTCGCCTCTCGCCTCTCGACGTCGGGTGTTCAGTAGCGGTCATTTCCCGCGGAACCTCGCCGTCGAAGCTACCCGGCGTTGTTTGTTATCGCTTTGGTCGCTGCCAACTCGCCCTACCACTGCTACCAGCCTGTAGAATCCAAGGTACATGTAAAATGCACTACTGTGGGCGTTTCTGTTTTGTACCAAACCATGCGCGCTGTGGCCCCACACTTTGAACCCGTTCTTCATTTCCCACGCGTGAGCGGCGTGGCCTGCCGCTTAGCTCACCTCAGGATCCAAGGCGAAGGCTTGTGCTATGCCGAGCTGTACTGTGCTGTGCTGGCTGCTACCTTACCTTACCTGACGTATGACCCAGTCGCCCGCTTTGCGGCAGAAGGCTCGGCGTGCGGTAGCAGAGCGCCACATACACATGCATTTCTGGTTCACATCGGACAACATGCGCCCGATAATTAACGGATGTCGCACAAAGCAAGAGGCGTGTGTAACAGTAGCAACCCACTCCCTCACCCAACGGTGCGGAAGGATGCGTCTCGCCTCGGTCACGGATGAGATGCTGGCTTGCCGCTCCAGGGAAAGCGCAAGTGTTCAGGCCATGGATGATGGAGGGCACTAGGGCATGAGTGGTACAGGCGTCGTGGTAGGGATGTGTTCGTCGGGACTTCAGACTACTGGATTCTGTGGACAGCCGTAATAGTGCTTGCATTCAAGACAGAATGTGTGGTGGCTAAATCAAGGGGCAGCCAGCACCCCGCGCCGACAGGGCGAAGAAGATTGCGAGGTGGTATCGTGACCATTGTGATATTATCACATACGTACATGACTGCGCGCGCAATTATAACGTACAACGTATAGGGTACTCTCGGAGCAGCCTCCCTCCGGGCGTGCTGCGTGCAGGAGGCATCGTCGTCATTACAGCACGACCTCCTTGCACTGGGCTGTAGTTGCTGGGCCAGTCGGAGGAGGCAGCCGAGTCATTGAGCCAACGCCCTCGCAGGGCAGGCGACGGGGCTTGTCAACGACTCGTCAGCTGTTTCGCGTGAGGCGGGAGGCGGGAGGCAAGCTAGTGTGGATTGCCTACTGTGGTAAAGTATGGCTTAGTATGCCGCGGTGGAATCATGGAACCCTGCTGATGCACGTACCGCATGCGATCCAGGCAAGGACCCAGAGCGGTGGCACCCAGTCAGACTCCTTCCGACGCCGAGGCCTGCGCACGCCCTGCACGCGCACCCTTCGCTCGGGTCGGTCTGAACTCTTCAGCCGTCACTGGTCTGTGGGCAACGGGCAGCCGAATGGCAGAGCAGGCTTGGAACCTGAGTGCAGAGTGCAGCAGCATCGAGTGCAGGTGGAATTGTGGGGTCCGAACCCATCGCATGATTATCCATGATAAGAGGCCGGCTACTACATAAGGTACATCAAGGTAAGTTAGAATCAAACAGGGTACGTTTACTTAGTACCAAGTCGACTCCTCGTGTGCGACGCTCGTGCTTCCCAGATCTCGAGCTTCCAACCCACCACAGGCTGTGTGGCAGTAGTGGCGGCAGTGGCAGTGTGCGCCGGCCAAACGTTTCGTCCGCGACTCCGCGTACAATCTACCTGTACCCTACTCGGGCTGTTAGTACATTTCCAGAGGTATACATACTTGTAGCCGCCCAAACCTAACCTCAGCCTCCCCGTCCTTAGTCCCGCGCGAGCCTGCTGTCTCCGACACGCTGGGTCGTGTCATCGTCAACCTGCCCAGTGCTCATAAGTTACTTGCCAGTGGCTGCCAGTGGCTGCCAGTGCCTACAAGAGTCCCCGCCCACCGCCCGCCCACCGCCCGGACCGTCGGACGAACTGCATCTGCCACTTGAACGAGCGTTGCAGACGTTGACAGTTGCCAGTGCTCCGGTGTTTCAGCCCGTGAACGACCGCTGTCATCGCCAGCGTTTCCCAGTCGCTGCTCGCTCTTCTTCCTCTAGCGCCCCATGTCGAGAGTTGCAGTCGCATCTTTAGTGGTCCCTCCTTTGCCCACCTCGACGCCGCTCAAGTACGTTTCAACATTGTTCTGCGCTTTCTTCTGTTGATCTTCCAAATCCGAGCTTCAACACTCGCGTCAGCCCGAATATTGTGCGAAAGGCTAAAGGCTTCATTGTTCACACCACCCACTCTGACACGGAATCTCAGACTACATCTTCAGTCATCATCTGCCCCGATGCAAGCGGAATGGTACGAAGAAAATGGGCGATTGTACCACAGTTGGCGCCGGGGATCATACATGTACCCACATGACGAGGTAATCGATCGGCGCCCATATCGCTTTTGCCACGTGCTCGTCCAACTGACACATAATGACAGCCTGAAAAGGATCGCATGGATATCTACCACAATCTGTTATATGACCATGCGCGGATAGACTTACATTCAGCGCGCTTGAGTCCTGAACAACCGGGGAAGCCAAGGATACTCGACGTCGGCTGCGGCACGGGATTTTGGGCTATCGACATGGCAGAGTCAGTACATCGTACCTTCCACTTAAGGCCACACCACTAATATCTCTTCAACAGACGGTATCAGAATGCCGAAGTATGTGCCACCTACGCACCAGCTTCGAAAATGTTCCATACTAATGAATGCCTGCAGGTACTTGGCTTGGACCTTGCAAACATCCAACCTGAATCGTATGACAACCCGATGACTTCTCCAAGACAAAGCTCAAGAATTGGCAGGATTCCACGAAACGTGCGATTTTCCATACCCACCGATTTCGAGAGTCTATGGACGTTCGGTGAAGAATCTTGGGATTTGATCCACCTGCAAATGCTCTGCGGTAGCGTATCAAGTTGGCCGAATCTTTACCAGAAAATATTTCAGTATGTATTTCGGTCGAAATGCTGGCTCTAGAGCCTGATATTGACATTTCTAGACATCTTCGGCCGGGATATGGTCACATAGAGCAGCTCGAAGTGGATCTCGAACCCCGATGCGATGATGGCACTCTGGTTCCCGGTTCTCCGCTCGTCCAATGGTATCAATATCTTCGAGACGCCACTCAGTCAGCGCATAAACCAATCGCATATCAACATAATACACGGCAGCTTCTCGAGCAAGCGGGCTTCATCGACATCAAAGAACAGGTCATCCGGGCACCTTACAATGGTTGGCCGAAGGATCCGATGCAGAAGGATATTGGTCGGTGGTACCGCTTCGGCCTCGCCGAAAGCTCAGGACTCGAAGCGCTTAGCATGGCACCCTTCTCCCGTGTCTTCCAGTGGCAAAGGGCGCAGATTGATCCTTTCATCGCTGGTGTCAGACGGCAAGTTGGTGATGGTCACTGCCATGCCTACAACAACATGTGAGTACTCAGTATCCAAATCAATCTGCCCAATTCTCGATTCGGAGAAAGGTGCGCTGACCAATCAAAGACACGTCTGGACCGCAAGGAAACCATTGCGATGAAAGTAGCCGCGCAACGATGCTGTGACCTCCGGTGTTTCCCACAGCATCGGGCCATACCTTTCACCGCCGGAGGAACCTTTACGTTTCACGATCATGAGCACGACGGAAGATTTTTGTGCATTTCTGGACGACATGGATACCCTTTTGCAGTACACGTTCTTCAGCGAAATTACCCGTTAGCATAGCCTCTTTCTTCGCATTGGAGGTAACGCGTTTTATTCAGTCACATTTTTGGTCAACAATTCCTGTCTGCGGCGTTCTTAGCATGCATTGTCCCGGAGGGGGATCTTTTCTCTTTTTATATCACGACCTTGATAAAAGCTGCGTCTTTGGAGTTTGACGCATGGACTTGATTTAATGAGTAGGCGGTTGAGCTCTATACGTTTCGGATTTACCAATGTACATGAGGAGGACTCGGTTGCTGTCAGGCACGCCTGAGCGATTGGTGCCGCGGAATTGTCATTTTTTCGGCCTGCCCAAACGGTACATAGCACTCTGCGGCCATACCTGATAGTATGCAAAAGCAGCAAGCATTACTGGATCTCTGAGAATAGTTTTGAACTGCCATTACATGGTGTCCTCGTCGTACTAAATACATGTATATTCAAGCGTGGCAAATCCATGGCATCTCCGCAACGGCCACGGGTCCAAGAAGTCCAACCACCATCTTTTGTCACCTCACGAGACGTCCGAGCCCGCACCGGATCTATCGACGCTGCAGACTCACTTCATCGGACGTAAGATCAAACCGACGTAAGATCCAGGAAATCAATATTAAATTTCCCCCCAAGAGGCGCCATCATCCGCACTTGCAACGCCGGGCAAAAATTTCCAGCCTCGAGCTCGGGGCCGCGATAAATGAGAAACGAAATTGTTCTCGTGCCTACCTATAAAGAAAATAAAGAAAACCACAAAATGGCATCAGCAACAGCGCACCAAACCGCGTCCTCAACCCTCTCCCTCCCGCCCGACACCTACATCTACACGCTCGCCTCTCTCCCCAGCACCACCACCAACGCCGTCATCGCCTCCGACGACTCGCTTGAATATTTCGACCCAGCCTCGCTGAAGGTCGTGCACACGGTCGCCAAAGCCCATGACGGCGTGACTTGCTTGAAAGCGAATCCGCAGCAGAAGGCGTTCGTCACGGCGGGTAGGGATGGCGTTGTTAGGGCTTGGGATGAGAGGGCGCAGAAGGGCGGGTGGGAGTGTAATGATCGTATGTACTTCCTGCCTAAGGTGTTGCGGAGATTGGCGCAAGCGAGGAGAGCGGCGGAGTGATGATGGGGTAGGGATGGTGTGCTGATGAACGTGTAGCTAGGGGAACGGGATTCACTGCGCTGGCGGTTCAGGGGACGCTGGTGGCGGCGGGCACGGAGAGTACGAAGGAGGGGCTTGGAGATGTGAGTGTGCTTTTGTGGTATGTGTTTCTTCTTTTCTCTCTTCTTTTCTCCCTTCATGCCTTCCTCCCTCCCACCCTCCCTCTTCCTCCGTCCCAACCATCCCAAACCCGCCCTCACCTCGCACAGGGACACCCGCAAGCCCATCACCCCCCTCCGACAATACACCGAATCGCACAACGACACTTTAACCGCCCTCTCTTTCTCGCCCACCTCGCCCTCAACCCTCCTCTCCGCCGGCACCGACGGCCTCGTCTCCATCTTCGACACCGGCATCAGCGACGAAGACGACGCCCTAACTCAAGTTCTGAACCACAAGGCCGCCGTGCACTGCGCCGGTTTCGTATCGGCCGATGAGGTCTATGCCCTCAGCACCGATGAGCAGCTGTCTATCTACACGCTCAGCAGACCCGATGACGCTGAGGACATTGTTCCGCCCGTTGTCCAGTTCGGCGACGTCAGGGAGATGCTGGGCGCGGCTTATGTGGTTGATGTGTTGCCGACGCCTGGGGAGCCGGCGGCGTGGATCGCGGCGGGCGATACGAGGTGCGTGCTTCCTTTCCCATTCTCATTCCCAGTTTCTGTTGTAAAGATGAGGTATTCTGCGCTGCGACGAGGTTTACTAACATGGGTGGGGTGTGTAGCACGAACAGTCTTTCGATTATCCCGCTGCAGCAGCAACCGAAGTGGACGCTTGGGACCTCTGGCGCTATGCAGCTTCCAGGCGCGCATGGGGAGGAGGTTGTTAGGGATGTGTTGGTAGACATGCAGGTTCGTGACGCTCCTACTCTTAACCCCACTGATCGATACAAGTCCGGCGTGGCGGAACTGAAACTGACGCAGCGCAGCATCACCGGATCTTTACCTGTGGCGAAGACGGCTACGTCCGGCTGTGGGCGCCACAGGATATGGGCGAGGAGAAGATGGAGGTGGATGAGAGCGGGGACAAGAAGAAGAGGAGGAAGGACAAGAAGGGGAAGAAGGAGAATCGGTTCAAGCCGTATTAGATGCATGAGAATGACACGTGTATATTGTACAAAGGAACCAGCGTTGCGTCTCTGGATTGCCAGACGCGAATGCGATAATGCTTGCTTGCTTGCTTGCACTACGACCATACCAGCTTCTTCAACGAGTACTGCAACGACTCCAGGTAACCGGTACTCCTCTTTGCTTCCGCCACAGAGATGATATCCTTCTCCTCAACCTTCAGCCCCTTCTCCCCTTCCCCTTCCTCTGCACTCTCGCCTTCCGCGCTTATATCGAACGCACTCTGCTTGGCAAGCGCAGCAGCCGCCACCCTCTTGATCTCCCCACACACATGCTGGACCAAATCGACCTCACTAATCTCGCCCTCGCCGTCACTATTACTCTCTCTCCTCGCGGACGCGCGCGGCGGCAGCGCCTTGAAGGCCAACACCCTGCTCTCGCTCGGCTTGACCTCCGTCTTCACCTCATCCTCGTCCGCCTTACTCGCGGCCTTCTCATTCTGGAGCGCGCGCGTATTCGTGCGCACCATAGCCTCACCATGGGGCCTGTACCTAACCGCGAAGCCGACGTTCTTTTTCTCGTCCAGGTGGGTCGGGCCCAGGGTGCTGGTGATGTAGACGCCGTGGTGAAGGCCGTCGATATCAGCGAGGTCGACGCGTTCATAGGAGCCCACTTTCTCCGTGTTCCAGTCGAAGCGGCAGAAGTAGAGCGCCGCGTCTGTGAGCAGGAGCACGCATTCCTCGAACGGCAGGCTGCGCAGAGTGTTGGCCTCGTGCGGACAACTGAGCGTCCAGCCGGCGACCATGTCCTCGTTGGGGTCTTCGAGGACGATGCGCACGCAGGTTTCGATGGCGGACTGCCGCACGCGTCGCATGTCGAGCGCGTAGTCCTGGCTCATCATGTCGGTTTCGAATTCCTCGAAGACGGTGGGGCCGGCGTTGCCAAGCCAGTAGTCGATGCAGGTTTGGAGGAAGTAGTCGCCGAAGATGTTGTTGTAGTAGCGGTTCAGAGTGAGGCTGAAGTCAGTGAGAGCGCCGGTCAGATTGCGCTTGCGTGTGCGTGTGAAGTCGCCCTTCAAGGCAGCGGTACCGGCGTATTGGCGTGAGATGGCGTCGCCGTTGTCCGCCCAGAGGTTGTTAAACCACGATGTTCCAGGGTCAGTCTGGAGGTTTATGCTGAGACCGAGGGCTTCCAGCTGCGCCTGTAGGGCGCCGCCTGCGGTAGCCGATTGCACCACGTTGGTTCTGTCCAGACAGTCCATGCAGTTGGTGCGCAAGACGCCAGATTGCGTTGAGGTGAGCTTGTCGTTTTCCTGGATCGTCCAGCCATAAGAGGACAGTGCTGGCCTCAGAGTGTTCATGAGTATAGAGACGTTCTCAAACTTCATCCCACGGCACTCAGAATGGAAATCAAACCATTCGAAGCCTATCGACTTGTCATTCAGGCCTCCATTGTCGTTCATGAGCTTAGTGTGTTGCTCGAAAGCTTCCCCAATCTTGACCTCGGTTCCATGCTTGTCTACCAAAGACGTGATCTGGACATTGCCATACCGTTGCAAGACGGCAGAGAAATGCTTTTTGAACGCTGCCTGATTGGTAGCTTCCGAACCATACATGATCGGAATGGGCTTAAAGCTGTAAGGTGACTGCGAGAAGAAAAGCGGAATGGAGCCACGAATCTGGACGAAGGAGAAGACTTTGTCAGTCGAGCTCCAAGACGGCGTGGAGAGTAGCTGTTCAGTCTCCACGCTGTTCGCTACGCAGCCCTCATCGTCCACACCTCTCCGTAGATACCGGAGCCCAGCACGCTTCACAGAACGTCGCGACATCAGAGTCAGCAGGAAATCCTTCGAATTGTCGTCTTCGCTCCGGTGTCCATTGCCCGGAGTCGAGGATTGCGCCTTTTCCTGCATCTCGATCGTTTCATTAGCATCCTTAGTGGCTTCTACGATTTTCGCAGCAGAGTCATCGTCTGGCTTGTTGACCGTGAACGCCCTCTGACCAACAAATCCTTGGATAATTGGGAGAACGAGACCATTCTGACCAGCTTCAACGAAGGGATTGATGAGACTGCGGTTCCAGAAGAACTGGGGTAATCAGTATCTAGATCATGAGTAAGATACCATGGGGGACACGTACGAGAGGGTCGAACCGCTTGAAGAGAGGAACACTGCTGGTGGTAGCCACAGGTTCCTGCCTAGAAAGGCTTCGAGAAATGTCGTAATCGTACGAGAAGTAGAAGCTCTTCGAAGCGAAATATAACTTGGTGGCTCTCACAATGCGCGGAGTGAGTGCCTGCATGACGCTCTCTGTGTGTGAAAGAGAAGGCCTCTGCTGTGCCTCAACCTCCGCCTCCTGCACATCCCCCTCTGGAACAGGCTTATCCTCTAGCGCAGACGGCTCCGCTATCGTCTCTTCCTCCTGCTTGTCATCCGGCAAGGCATCTATGGCCTGTCTACTTTGTTCCCTCGTCAGGTTCTCTTCACTGCTCATGCCCTGGTTCCGCCTATTGGTCGCACTCCATCCGGACTTTGAGAACCATTTCTCAGCGAACCTGCCATAGCGCCCCTTGTCCTTGATAACATTCGAGACGATTGTAGATGATTTCTTGAGCGAACCAACAGATTGGTCGAGGGCCTTCTCAGGCGCCGGCGTGGCAGGTAAATCGTCATCATTCGTTTCTTCAGCGACCGTAGAGCTCCGAGTCTCATCCTCCTCGTCCGTGTCTTCCGTCTCGGTCGTGCTAGTTTTGTCCTTGCTCAGGTCTTTGCGGGCTTGTAGTATCGCTTTTTCGGCCGCGGATTTGGAGGACAGAGGAATGAGGGCCACGTCTGTGATCACATATATCGGCTTTCCGCGAATCTGAGCGACTTGCTCACGGCGCGAAATGGATACGAGGTAGGAGGTAGAGGCGAGTTTCAGAAGACCTTCAAGATGCGTTAGAGAGGAAGCAAAAGTGGCCGAGTGGAGCCAGTACCAATAATGCCATGCGCCTCCAATGTTTCATTTTTATCCTCATCCTGGCTTTGATGCAGGGACGGCGAGATTGCGTGGGTCTTGTAGTCGATTTTGACGACAGGGGAGTTCGACACCTGATTTCTTTGCCCAACTGGCTGAAGTAGCAGACCTTCTGCTGCGGCGCATCTGTTCGAAAGTGAGTGTTTGTTTCTTTGGTAACACTTCGCACAGCACGTACATGATCAGCTTGCGCACAAGGTTCGGCATGACGGGCTGCTCATGAAAAGATGAATCGAACAGTATCTATTAGGTATTAGGTGATATGTATTTCGTCAAGTCATGTCATCAATTGGGCAGTATATGTGGTTGTTGTTTGATTCCATACTGTAGCTGCTGACGACCTCGAATGCTTCCACTTCCAAAGCCCATGACGTAGGCTGAACACCTTCACTCAGAGTGCCAAGAAAGGATTAGGTATCTTTCCAACATGACTCGGTACAAGCACTCATTAATCGTGACGGAAATTGAATCGCAACAGAAAGGCTTTTGTTGCACGGTAGCCGTCTAGTATTACACTGTTTTGGCTAGAAAATATCCTCCAAGTCCTCCCACTTTGACTTGCCTTCAGCAACCTCCTCCCTAAGCCTCCAGTACTCGCCATTGAACTTCCAGTACTCTTCGCCCGTGACAGGGTGTCGGTCCTTCCTGAACCAGCGTGGCGTAAACTCCGCGCCAGCAGCCTCGCGCTCCCGCCTCTTCTTCCTCTGCTTCTCTTCCACCCTGTTCTTCTCCGTCGCAGCCAGATCATACTCGCCGTCTTCCATCGCCCTTTGATCCGGTCTCAGTCGGGAGTCCGTAGGCGCGATGATAGGCTTCAGACGATCTGGGAGCGCATTCAATGTTACTACGAATGGCGTGAGGTTGAAAGGGATACCAGACGGGCGTTCATGAGCCTGCCAAACGACGATAGCCTGGTTGCCGTCTCCGCGCCCATGACCAGGGGTGACTGGTTCTTCGTAGCCCGGAGTCAACCGGGCGTAGAGTTTATCATTCCAACGACCGCCCATACTCCAGCGGGTCTTGCCGTGGCTATCTGTGACTTTGCCTGAGACTTGATATGCTGAGCTGGCCTTCCAGCCGCGCGGCTTGAAGTCTAGGACGCACTCTTCGCCCGTGGTCCAGTTCTTGACCTCCATGGGTCCGTAGTTGTCGACAGTCGGCTTGCCAGTGATGATGCCAATAACAGAAGACGTCACTTTCTTCCATGTGTAAAGCTCTTCTGGTCCGGAGCTGGGGCGCAAGCGGAGGAACCATGTACCAGTCGGGTTAATGTCGAAAGACTTGCCGTAGAACTTGGACTTCACATGAGATTCTCCCTGTGAAATGTCAGCGTCTCGATCGTGATGGCTATAATGGTTGACTTACGTAGTAATCCCACTTCGCACTTTCCGCCCAAGCAGCTCCGACTGGTGGATGATGGCTGACTTGCTCAATGAAGAACCTGAAGCCCTTGTCTGGTCGGACATATTCATACGTCTCACCAAGAAGAGGGTTGAAAGGCTTCGCGACACGTCCAATAGTGCTCGCGTATTCGGACGCAGCAAAAGCCGCGACATACACCATCCGCTCGGTCGGGTCCGTCCGTTCAGCGGCGATGTCTAGCAATTCAGTGTATTCCATATCTTCAACAACTCGGTAGAGCAGCGAAGTAGGCTCGTTGAAAGAAACAGGTAGAGTCATCTTCGTCATGTCTCTTCCGATCATGGACTTCAAGATTCCCTAAACAGTGTCAGTGTGTATGCTGAGATATGGGCTTCGAAAGACACGTACCCAGAGGGAGACCTTCGGCCGGTTATCTGCATCGAGCTTCAGGCGCTTCCGAATACCATCCTCGTACCCTTTGTACGATTTCTTGATTGCCACTACACGCTGATCCTGCTCATTAGTGACAGACGAGTCAACCGCTGGAGGCATTTCCGGAGGACCACTAAGGGGCATCTCATCCGCGACCTCAACTTCTCCGGCATCAACAGCGTCAAAGAATTCGTCATCAATGTCCGAGTCATCGTCAGAGATTTCGTTGTTGGTCATCTCGGCCATCGTTGGCCGCCTGCTCCAGACTGGACTGACACTACGTCCTGTCTCATCGTCGTCGACAACTGCAGCAGGAGCCCCTCCATCCGCGACATGCATGTCTGCTACGGCTTCCCGCAGCTGTTCCACAGTCTCGGTAGGCCGTCTGCTGCGCGCTCGGCTTGGTGCACCAGATCCTTGGCCTTCCAGGACATCACGTAGCGCTCTCTTCGTCCTGCGGCGTTTGTCTTCAGACTCTCCGATCTTGTTCTCTAATTCTTCCTGCTCTCTCACCACACGCGCCATGCTCTCTTCCCAGAGTTTACGTACATTCGCCTCGCGGTCAAGGCGATACTGCCAGTAAGCTTCATGGTCCCGTGATATGCGTAGAAGGTCCACCAACAGGCCCTTGAGATTTTGGACCGCGGTATCGTAGGAGACCAGTGCGTGATCAACGGAAGGATGGGCGATAGGCATATCCGGATTCGTCGATCTCTCACGTTGAAGAGCGCTCGATACTTGCGACAAAAGATCGAGTTGCAGTTTGGCGGATTGCGCAGTGATGTTGAAAGCATCCTTGTTCTGTGGGTGCACCTCATGACTGCTTGCATCATCGCCATATTCCTCATCCTCGTCATCCATGTCACCCTGGATTGCAGCGGTATGCGCTTGTCCTATGACCCTCCCAAGCTCGTCTTCTGCAGTGCTCGGTTCGTAAGCGCTTACTTCGTCGATCGCTGTGGTACTACCGCTTAACGATGTACGACCTGTAAGAGGGACATCAACAGCCGTGCCCGGAATCAGCCCTGCTCCAGATAAAGACACAGAATCCGCTTCACGCGTTGGTTGCTTCTCAAGCTGCTCATTGCGGGCTTGACGAATGGTTTCGGCCTCTTGCTTCCGGCGGCGCTCTTCTTCTCTCGCCTCGTCTTTGCTCCACTGAATGGCGTTGTTCAATGCCCAGAACCAGCGTTTGGCTTCAACTTGATGGTTGGCCTTGAGATGGTACCTGACAGATGACTTTCCTTCAATCTCGAACAATAGTTTGTCCTTTGGATCCATGTGAAGCTGCGCAATGCGCATGTTGATGGCACCCCTACAGGCGGAACCAGCGTCATCTGAGCGGATGATAAGCATGTGCACATCTAATTATGCGCAAGAGACATACCTTGGTGTTTATAGTAGCTTAAGACGCCGTCCTCGAGCACAAACCATCTGAGCTTGTATCCAGTAGTATAATTCGTCCATTTCTTCAAGTAGCCTTTCATCTCGCGTGCTTCTTTGGATGCCAAAGCCGAGTCGCCTTGCGGTACGCTACCACCTCCCTGTGACACATGAGAGCCGATGATGGCCTTCTCTTGGATGCCCCTTTGCGCAATTGCTGCTGCGGGTGACTTCTTCAAGATTGTCTTCGTCTTATCGTCCTTCGTGACATCCTGTGGCAACTTCCCTCTGCGATCGCGCTTGAAGGGGTCCGCACCATTCAGTAGCAGAAGTTGAATGAGCTTTGTGTCCCGCTTCCTTGCTGCTTCATGCATAAGTGTGCCACCTGACTCCAGTGTGCTAGGGTCGGCTACCAGCTCCGTACTGTTGACATCTACGGTGGTTTGGACACGCCAATCCGCCAGCAAAGTCTCCAAGGCGCCGTAATCCTCTTTTTGTACCAGCTCTTGTATCTGTTTGATCTTTCCCTCAACGAAGATAGAGCGAGCCAACTGGAGATGCTGATATACCTCAGGACTCCTTGCAAGCTCTAACGGCGTCTTGCCCTGGAGGTTCGTGATGGCGTCGTTGATATTCTTCTGCGAGAGAAGGAGCTTGACTACAGAGACTCTTCCCAAGCTTGATGCAATATGTAGTGGTGTGTTTCCGTCGCGATCTTTGCCGTTCACCTCCGAGCTATTTAGGCTCAGGACGAACTCGATAACCGGAAGCTCTGCGCATTGTACGGCAAGATGCAATATCGACGTTCCTTCAAGCTTGTTGGTTTCGCCTCCTGCTCCATCTGTGGGTGATGTGGTACTCCGAACGGCCTTCGATATTGCGGCGGTGTCTCCCTGCCGAAGAGCTTCGAAGACCTTGAATAGTCTGACCGACTGTTCTATGGAGGCTCCTTGCACGATAGGCGATGTAGCCACAGCAATGCTCTTGGTTGGCGAAGTGTGCTCCGCGCTTGCTCTTGTCCCAGCGTTGGACATTGTTGTGGAGAGATGAGGTCTGTGTGCTGGTCGGAACGGTACTTGTGATACTGCTGGTGATACAGGAGTGATAGGAGAGCTCTCTTCGGCTTCGGCTTCAGGCTCCTCTATAGGAGTCTTGAGGGCAGATTCGTCTTGCTGGTCTAGAGTCGGCACCTCATTCTTGCTCGTGACCCTTTGAAGCAGCGACTTTGCGATGGCAGACTTCGAGCGCTTGTGCGAACTGTGAGGTGGTCAATACCAACAATGATGAAGACACACAAGAGGTGAGAGGGTGAAACGACGAATCTGTGTCGTCAAGGGTCCTGTTTACTGTCAGGGTCGCTCCTTACCTTTCGGACATGGTCGCAGCTTGTCTTGGTATGCGCTAGTGAGTGCTTGTTCCACGTGGGATTTATGGCCCTCGATGGCCGAGGTCTGGCGAAGCCGTGCTCGATAGATTGCCGGCGGAGAGACCTAGCGGAGAGACTCAATTGCAAAGAACTGTGACGGGAAGATGAAGACGGCAGCGAGATCAAGTCCCGGAAATCTCTCGCAATTATTACGAACATTAGTGATGCGGGACCTCTGGCGCGGGATGACGAAGGCGGGGACCACGGCCATCGCTGGTTCTGAGGTTGGACGGTTTGTGTCAGGGTTCAGCCAATCATTCACATGCGCGACTGCCGTTCGTTTCAGACGCCAACCGTCAGAGGCGCCATGCCTGCATTGTTCTATTCTCGATTTTCATACAACGGCCATACTATTGTACAAGTCTGCATGCATGCTTCTTTGCGTTATCGTACAACGTTCATACTATTGTACAAGTCTACGTCTGCTCCGCAGCGAGCATCTAGCTGACCAACAAAACGACGCTTCCCAGCTGTCTGGCCATATCCTCCCTGTTCACATCGTGCGTGTCCTCAACCTCTCCCCACATGTTTGTCTGCCAAGCAACCTCAATGTTGGAGGCTTCCGCAGCTTGGGCTATCCCAAACCTCTCCGCCTCCTCTTTCCGAGGCTGCAGGTGTTTAAATTCCTTGCTCCATTCCACTAATAGCCTGATGGCTACGAGCAGACTCTTGCTTGCAAGCACACCCCTCTCCACAGCAGCCAAATCAAATGCGGACAGTCCGGACAACCAGCCCCGAATCACCTCTTGTGTCATCTTGGGCTGAGCCTTCGGCATAATGCTGTCCTCGTCCAGGATTGGGTCGATATCAACTCCTGGGAAAACGTGTGTCTTCAAAAAGCCGATGATGGGTGTCGCTGCGGCAATTTGTGTATCCCGCAAACTTTGTGTAGAATTGCCCTCCTTATCAAGTCCAACTTTAGCAGTCGGATCGTGCAGGTTCTTTTCTGGGGCCCAGCACAGAAGGGTGTCGGTCTCGAGATAGCGCATGAGCATCTTGACCACATCCTGCCGTATAGATGAATCGCCTTTTGAGTCTGCCTCCTGCATGTCTACCGCCCTTGATGTCATAGATGTGAGTGGGATGTAGTGGTGTTTCAGCGCCTGCTGGGCAGAGACCAGCTGATCCCATTCAAGTGCAATGGCCGTGGCGAGCGCTCGTTTGTCGTGAGGAAGCGTAAGGATCTTCTTGCCGGCCGTCCTGACTGGTCGCGTATCAAGCATGACCTGCAGTCCATCTGGACCCCGCCATTAGTGGTGAGACATGAATAAGATTTGCGGTTGGGATGTACCTGGTGTCTCCTTCACTGATACATCTTTCCAGAACCTCTTCTGCAGCGCAGAGCTGGGCTTTGATGGGTTGACCTTCAACGCCTGTCCCCTCTGCAACAGCTCCGCATTATTCTTTTTCCGCGCAATGCGGTCTTCCGCCTGACCCGCAGCCGCTTGTGGTGGTTGTGGAGGAGGGCCGGGTACGGTTGGATGAGGCAGTGGCGTAGCCGTTCTAGGGGCGCTCGAGTGGATGAACCGGCACATTGGGCGTAAAGCCCGAGCAGGCCTTGTGCGGCGCGCGCTCAGCGAAGAGGCGGCCAGTACGGGGCGAAGAAGGTCCATGTTGGGAAGTGGTGATGAGTGATGATGATCGATGCTTGAGGCTCGCAGAAGGCCCCAAACGGAAATGCAACGCTTGACTCGTGAGATAACTGACTCGCGCGGATTCGCTGCGAGCACGGTCCGGGCTCGCGTCGCATGGGCCTCGCCGGAGCTTCCAAGAAGGTTGTGGGCGTGTGGGGAAGGCCGAGAACCGAGCGCCTCCCCTCCCCGCTGCCACCTGCATGCGTGACCATCTGCAGAGAACGACGGAGCATTGGCCTGCAAACGGGTGTTCGCTGCAGAGATAAGCCTTGCCTCGAATCCCTCCCGCGCGCTACGGTGTGATTCTCGAGTCTCCTTCATTCCGGATCCAGAGCGCTCACGACTGCAATGTCCTTTAAACTTCGCGAGTCTGGGGAAATAAGATCAGAGTTATGAACCCACCCGAACACGCGACGACGACTGGCCAAACGCAATCGCAGCAGCCGAAGAAACTACGTTTTATCACCAATCACGGTGCGCCGCACCCAAAGAGGAGGAGAGTGAATGCGGCATGTTTGACGTGCAGAAAGAGGAAGATTGCCTGCTCGGGAGAGAGGCCAACGTGTCAGACATGCCAGCAAAATAATCAGGAATGTGGGGGCTATGCCAATGATTCCGGCTCAGTCTCGCAAAGCAGTAATGGTAATGCGCAGCGCAAGGTGAAATCCGAGTTCGGACACAATCAACAAGATGGGGAACTCCATCACAGCACGCCTCAGAGGAATGACTCAACGGCGGGCGCGTCAGTAATACCAGGCAATACTGTAGGATCTGAGGAGTCGCACGCTACTGGTACAACACACACTGAGGAACCGTCGGAACATACAGAACATGCACTCTTCTCAGGTCCACGGAACCGCATGCCCTACTTTCGCTGGCTTGGGCCCACTGCCATCATGCCGGGCTTCAAGCAGATGGTGGTCAAGGTCAAGCAGCATGACAGTGGCGCACATTCTTCCACAGACGGTGGCGATGTAGTCTCGCCATCTTTGAACAGCGGTCCTCGCAATACCTTGCATCGCCATTCAAGTGTGTTCTCGACGACTCCAGCACCAGTAGAATCCGACATGCGGACTCCACTCGCCTTACCGTTCTACGACACCTCTTCGATGCCGCCCAGCGAGCTGATCACACATCTATGTACAACCTTTTTCACACATCTCGGTTGCAATTTCCCCTTCTTGCAGCAGGAACGTTTTCTGAAAGACCTGGAGGAGAAGCAGGTCGATGCGATTCTGGTAGACGCGGTTTGTGCCTTAGCCGCTCGCTTTTCCACGCACACCTTGCTTACCCAGCAATCTGCGGACATCAAAGCTACACCTGCCGAGTATGGCCAAGCCTTTGCGCAACGAGGCAAGAATGCTCTGACGGACACCTTTGCGATGCCTACTGTCGCAGCAGTCCAAGCTGCTCTTCTGCTTGCCTACAATGAGTTCGGAGAGAGTCGTGACAGCGGTCTTTGGGTATATTTGGGCATTGCGATCCGAATGGCCCAAGATCTGGGCCTGCAGAAGGTTGAAGGTTTAAAGTATGAAGGCATCAACGGCCCAACTCCGAAAATGGTAAAGAAGGGCCATACTCGACGAAACAGCACGGATATGAAACTACCGGAAGAGCCAGAAGATGAATCTAACTCTCGTGTTGAGTCCGAGCAGTCAAGCGAACAACGTGCTGTCGAACGAGAAAGAGTCGATACCTTCTGGGCTGTCTTCTTCCTAGATCGGGTGGTTTCGGTGGGTACTGGACGAAGGAGTACGCTACGCGACAAAGACATAGAGCTCTCATTTCCCTCGTTGGATGAGACAGATCCGAAGACTGGTTGGCCCGCACCATTTCCGGCCCTTATTCGCATCGTCCATCTGTACGGCCGAGTTGCAGACTTACTCAATGGCATCAAGAACCCGTCAGATATAACGCCAGACACTCCGAAGCGATTGGCAGATATGGAAACGCAGGTGACGAGCTTCTACCAGGGGCTTTCATCTCGACTTCACTTCCAGGCCATGAATTTTCACCACTACGTCAAAGCCGGCCAGGGCACCAACTTTGTTCTCCTCCATTTCTGGTTTCACACTCTTATCATTCTGCTTCATCAGCCTACTCTTCTCAAGACATTCGAAGGGAGAATGCTACAGCTCTTCCCAAACAGCCAACAGTTGTCTATGTCTTCGGCCAAGACGATTGCGGACATCCTCTCTTACTCGCAGTTGATTGATACAAAGGCCAGCCTTGGCAACCCGTTCACTACCCAGCCTATATACATCGCAGCTTGCGCCTTCTTGAAAGAGACGGCCGAACAGACCGCCTCATCCAATCATCAGTCTAGGGCATGCTCACGAGCGACAAGTCCAACAGCACCAAGTAGCTCTGATAGTAGAGGAACCAATACGCCTACACAGGGTACCAAATCTAGCCGGTCGAGTAACTCGAATGGTCAGAAGAGGCAGGCAATGGCTGCCACGGAACGGAATTTAGCAGCTAAGCACTCCTTGCTGGCAACAGCAGCAACGCAACACTACCAGCTCTGCTACAAAGCACTAGAGTCATTGGACGTCTATTGGAGTGGCACACGCTATATTTTGACAGTGTTAGACCAGAAGTTCAAGGGCGTTGGTGATCCTTTATTGTACACAGTGGAAGAAGGCCGAAGCTCGCTAGAGGCACCAAAACCCGAGCCTTCCTTCACATCGCCCGGATGGAGACGCAAAATATCCTGGGCACCGTATTTGCCTGACAACAACGCTGGAACGGCTCTCAAGACGCAACTACTGCAAGGCAGATCTGCAATGGACAAAACCGGCGCGGCTGTCGATCCAAACCAAGGTATGCTGCTCCTGTCGGGTATGGTTCAAGAAACACGTCACTTACGCAGTACAGCTATCGGATGGACACTGACTGGCACACTGAACTCGCCTTCTACCAATCTAGCCTGGCATTATCCTACCGTCAACGGAGGCTCCATGCCATACGGTATGTCGTCTCCCGAGGAATTCACGTCTATGCGCTCGTCCCTTCCAGGACCCAGACAGCAGGCTCAATCTCAGCGACCATCCCTCGATCGCAACTCATCACAAACGTACATAGCACACCCAACACTCCATCAAAAACCCTCTGTATCACATTTTCCTGCAGCTACGCCAACTCCCGGAAACGAATCTCTCTCCAACCGGCGGGGCTCCTACCAACCTTCGCCGTCGAATTTGGATCACATGGCTTTCCCCGCTGACTCTAACTTCACTTTCGATTCGAGTTTCCAACCTTATTCCGATCTTTCGGGACAGAGCAGCGGCCAGTTTGGCGACATGCTTATTGAGAGTCAAGATGTTGATATGAGTCTTCTTGGATTAGACTCGCTGCCTTGGTTCGACCTTCAGCACGACGATATGCTGCCGTTATTTGATGGCAGCGGCAATGGCACTATCCCTGGTCTTGATGGCCAGCATCTTGGTGATCAGTCGCCTAATTCGGGACTGCGATGATGCCGTGGCGGCACACACAATCGACAGACACCTGATTCAGGATTGGGACAGCAGTTTGTTGTGGCCGAGGGCACAGAGTAAATATTGTCTTGTCGATGACATGATACCCCAGTATATACATGTATTTCCGTTCGGAGACCTTACACGGCGCTGTTGGAGCCGGAAAAGGAAACTCGGCGTTTGGCTCTAGCCGCACTTCGGGAGTACACCCGCACTACCATTTACCTGTCATCTCGTCTATATATACCCAAACCTAATCTGCACTTATGATGCTTTCTCCTCTAGCAGGCCTCTTAATTTGTATAATCTTGCCCAAAACATACATTATGTATACATGTATGTACAGTACACATGTACCTGACATATCTGATGACGTAATATCTTAGCCTTCAGGTGAGCCTATCTCGGCGGAGGCCCTTCGGCCATGTGGCCTACATCGGTAGCCAAGCAACAAAACAGGCACGACATACTTAATGGGGAAGTAATTCGATTCATTCTTTGATAGACGTTGTACTGCACGTGGCAAGCTACGAGGCCCGTCTCTAACCGTGGGGACCGTGTCAATAAGGTATAGATTAATAAGATCTCGCTCTCCTCCGTCCACTGTCATACTGCATCCCTCGTACATAAATTGGAGCTGTACTTCTATACTCTCTTCTCCGGATACAGCTCCGCCTCCACATCTGCTGGCGCATCAAATATCATAACAGCGCCCACCTCACTCACCATCTCACTCACCTACCACCCATCAACCAGTCCCACCACCACCCAACCGCGCCAAAATGACCTCCAAAACCAAGCCCCAACCCGCCTACTTCCCAACACCCAGCAGCATCCTCAACCCTGACCTGGCCTTCTACACCCGCGCCTCCTCCGCGCCCCGCACACCCATCACCAGCTTCGTCCTCCCCCCGCGCTCCGGCCGCGCCTGGACCGTCCCCTCCGGCCACATCGTCCGGATCTCAACCCCCGAGGGTCCCCAAGTCGGCGACCTGAACATCTGGAACCTTTCGAACCCGCGCGAGCGGTTCTGGGCTGCGCGCACGAGGCAGCTGCACGCGAGCCATGTCAGCGTCGGCGATCGGCTGTGGTCAGTGTTGCCGTTTCTGCGGCCGCTGGTGACGATTGTGGGGGATAGTTTGGGGGATTATGGCGTTGATAGGTGGGGCGGCAGGTGTCATGATTTGCTCGGCACGAGGTGCGATCCCTATGTTAATATGATGCTCAGTGGGGACGGGTATGATTTTCATTGTCATTCGAATTTGACGAGGGCGGTGGCGCCGTTTGGGCTTACGTGAGTACTCTGCTTGGATCGTGGGAGGAGGGCGATGGGTATTAAGGCTGATGTTTGAGTAGCGAGTTCGACGTCCACGATGTCATCAATATCTTCCAGGTGACGGGATTGAACGAGGAGGGGAAGTACTTCATGGAGCCCAGTCCGGCCAAGAAGGACGACTACATCGAGTTCTTTGCTGAGCAACCGCTCTTGATGGCGCTGTCGACTTGCCCGGGTGGAGATCTGTCGGCTTGGGGTTGGGGTGAGGGTGGTGCTGGTGAGGAGGGTGAGAAGAAGAGTATGGTGGATTGCTGCAGACCGTTGAAGGTGGAGGTTTTCAAGATCGCGGATGAGAGTGTTTTGGAAGGCTGGAAGGAGTTTGAGAGCCCGGCGTACAAGGGTCTGCACGGTATGAAGGTGCCACTCGGCGAGACGGCATAGATAATTGGAGATACATAATAGATCATTATACCCAATGTCACACCGTGTGGTAACTTGCATCAGCGATCTCTAATTGAGTGTGAGTGAGATTATGACAAGTAACCATAGCTATGTTCTCCCCTTTATCACTCTAAAGCTTGCATGTGAGCAGTAATAAAGGTTAACGGGCGTTCAAGTTACTAAAACGCTTTGCTACCTAAGCTTGCCAACCTTGAAGCTTTATTCTCATGTGCAAAACCCCCAGGAGAATTCTGCCGATTTGTTAGCCAAACACTTCATAAGCTAGTACCTAGTATAACGAGAAAGTTCCCTTTCTAATCCTGTCTCTAATTTTCATAAATCAATTCGAGACTGTTATTAGCCTTTAGTCTTAGTAAGCTCTATAAGGCGGTCTAGCTGTCCGTAAACACTCGTATCTACAGACCTCATAACATTTTATGTGAGATGCCTCGAATGGCACTCTAAATGGCTTCTAGTTCGGTGTGGTGGACATTCGTTTCCTCTGCTCGTCCAACGGTTTTCGAGAGTTCACTCGAGGCAGCAATAGAAGTGGACCAAACCCCTATGCCAGCACGTTCATTTCTTACGGATCCATCCGTATAGAAATCCACTGTTCTGGTTCCTGGTTTGGTAGCTTCCTTTGCTTGCCCCTTGTCGAGTATCTCTACCTTTGGCTTTACACTTCATGGCTCGCATCCCACGGTTAAGATCGGGATTGCTCTTCCTGCTCGAATGCTTCGGAATAGCTCTACAGCTTTTCCTAAAGAGAAGGGAACTGTCTTGTTTCGTTCCTCTTTACTAGCTTAAAGTGCGGGCGTGATTCGTTAAGCTTGTGGATGTCTGGTCTATCGGGCAATTAAGATTCACGGATTCGGTCTTACCCAATGCGCACTTGCGCAAATGTTCTCCGTGGTCCAGTCATGAATCTTCTCCAGTTTCCATCCCGAGATATACCTTCGGGATCCATTTCCCTCTGGCAGACGCTTTCTGCCAAGTCTAATGCGATGTGATAATGCACAGTTAGTACCGTCATAAACGAACTGAAAGCATAGCTTGTCTGCATCGCAAGCTGTTTCACAATGCTCAAAGGAATCGTGGGACATTTTTGTTGTCGGGTAGATCTTCATGCTCTCGTCTGTGTTATCCCAGTCCTCAAGGGCTGTGATTATTTGAGGAGCGACGTAGTAGAACAAGTCCTTAAACAAGAGTGGATACTGTAATCTGGTAAGTTGTATGATCACAAAGACCTGTTATCTCACGGAAGCGGGGATGGAGATTCCAAAAGTTACGATAAACTCACCTTGCCGTTCGTCCTGGCCTTCCAGTCCTCGATCCACCGCCAAACTCGGTACATGTCATCGTCACCAAGGTGATGTAGTGAGACGACCGGCTCACACCAAGTATCGGTCCCGAAAGAAACAGTAGCGGGCACCTCTCCGTTGAACATTGGCCAATACCCTCTGAGGTTAGTTCTTTTTCTTTTTAGGACCCTGGCCAGGGCTTCGTCGCCACAGCACAATGCGGTCGTATTCAAACCGAACTGACTATACCAATGCTGGTTTGAGTCATGCCGATCGAGTGTGTTAAGTGCTTCCAATGCGCCATACGACAGAACGTACGCGCTCCCGCCATCTGCGAACTGCAGCCTTGGCAGGCAGACCGGACTGCCGATATATATCCGTTCTGCGGCGTCGAGATGCTTCAACAGCTCGAGGAGATTGTCCCAGTCAACAAACGTGTCCGTGTCTATGAAAACGAACCATTTCTTCCATGGCGTAAGCCCGTCGCCGTGCTCCTGCTGCATTGTCCAGATCTTGCGCTTCATAGCTAGGTTCACGCTGCGAAGAAACAGTGCATTAGCATTTGCTTTCGAGTATATTCGAATCACTTACTACTTGGCCAGATCCCATCCACCTTCTATCGACCTTGCATCCTGGCCTTGGAGTTGATACGCCTTCTGTGCGTCATATAAGGCGAACTCGGGGTAGCCCGCACGCTCTTCCTCCGATATATCGGCATAAACATCATGAACATGGTAAGGACCGACTTGTTCTTCCATGTCTGAGAAGACGACAACGTTCTGGCGGGGAACCTTAGAGAGGATTGTAGCAAGTTGAGAACGAAGTCTGCTTTGAGGTTCGGTGCCACCTGTTTTGACCACAATCAGTGTTTCTTGGGCGATGGTAATCCGAGGCGCTGTGCACGATTGTTCGAACGGCGACAAGCCTAGGCAGGCCGTCCAAGTCCAGGTATCGTAACGCCGCGCATGAAAACCCAGAAGACGAGAGCAGTGTAGTAGGAGGAAGGCAACACCAAGGCATGTGAGGCCCTTGATAGCCCACTTGGTGTAGCGCCGGTAAGACAGTGTCATCACCCGCTCTTTGTTGTGTGGAAGATGTATGAAGAATCATTCCTAATAAAAGTCGATGAACTCGGGCCGTAGGCACTAGGCCGTCTGGAACGCATCTATTCTAAGTAGTTTCTTGTAAATGCTTCGTATCCGTATTCTAGGATCCTTCGCGCTAGTTTGGCGGTCATTCACACTGCTGGCTGGGGGCCTGACAGCGTTTCCTGCGTGCGACTATTATCACATCACTCAGCGCTAAACCTGGGGCATTCCAGCGCCTACCAGGAACGCAATGATATTGTGGAGGTCTCGAGTTTGTATAGATGATGTAGATATACAAAGGAAGGGGAGATCGTACGACTTGCCATTAGAGAACTCACACGTTGTACAAAGCAATCAGCACCTAGCGCAACAACGGACCATACTTCGGTTCCTTGACATCATATCTCCTGCCCCTTCACAAAGTCTCGCTGGGTGATGTCGAAGTATGTCAAAGATTTCTGCTCCAAAGCGCAGCAAACCACCAACTTGAGTGAGAAGCTCAAGGCGTCCTACATTCTTGGTTCGAGGGTCTTGCCCTCGAAGACAGCCAAGAATGACGCCGACTATCAAATGCGTATTGACGCGGGAGAGTTGGTCGGGACGCTTCAAAATCTCTACCTTTAGGCGAATTCGCAAGCAAAAGCAACACCTTCGTTCGAAAGAGTGGATGAGGAGGAATGACTTACTCTCAGTAACATGCTCATAATCTGCATATACCTCGGTATCTACGACCGGATCTCTTAATTTATTCGCGGCAAATCATGTTTTTTTCAAAAAGTGGTTTTGTCTTCAAGATCTCGAGAAGGACATAGAGAGCCTGGCGAAGGGATGTGTTCTCTCCTTTATCACTCTAAAGCTTGCATGTGAGTAGTAAAGGGTGACGGGCGTTCACGTTACTAAAACGCTTTGCTAAGATTGCCAAGCTTTACGGAAGCTTATCCGGACCCGCCAATTGATCGACGACCGGGGTCTGAGAAGGGCTCCACTGGCGCCACCCCGCTGATAGGAGCAGCGCCTCAAGCATTTCCCGTCCAGTGTCCCTTCTGCACACTGAGAAAAACATCTTAATTTTCTCTGTAGTATACCCTATAGGAATATAACACAGCGGGATGATCCTACATCGTCGGTGGCGCTGTGATCTCTTTCTAGCGGCAGCCCTCTCATGTCAGACGGCGTCCTTAGCTCCTCCACAGAGACGCGCCCGCAAACGACCCTTGAGGGGTTCACGAATCGCAACGCGCAATGAGGTAATGAAAATTGTCTCCCTTGAATCTACAGCTACCGTTCAGGTTACATAGTCCGCCCAACTAGCTCCAGCCCCCGGTGTTGGCCGGCACGACGCAAGTCGATCATGGCAAGTGTTCTCCCTTCTTAAAGCAACTTTTGTATTTCTCCCTACATCCTGTCATCCATTCGATCATCATCTATTGTGCTACAAGTATGGCAGGTGGACGTCGGCGCTCGAGCATCCCGGATGATGCCCACCTGGCCTCGCTGGGCATCAAGCAAGAGCTTAAGCGGAACTTCTCTCCGCTGGCAATGCTTGGCCTGGCCTTTGCCATTCTAAATTCTTGGACCGCTCTCTCCGCGTCGTTGTCGCTTGCGCTTCCAAGCGGAGGCCCCACGGCTGTCATCTGGGGTCTCATCACCGCTGGCATATGCAACCTCTGTCTTGCCGCTTCTCTTGCGGAGTTTCTGTCTGCGTATCCATCAGCTGGAGGCCAGTATCATTGGGTGGCTGTCATCAGCTGGAAGAGATGGGTCCCGATACTGTCGTGGATTACTGGTTGGATCAACACTAGTGGCTGGATTGCGCTGGTTGCTAGTGGTGGCTTGCTGGGCTCGCAGTTGATTCTCGGAGTTATCTCCTTGTACGATCCGAGCTATGATCCCCAGCGGTGGCACCAGTTCCTGATCTATATTGGATACAACTTCGTTGCATTCTTGATCAACGCGTTCATGAACCATTTGCTGCCGTATGTCAACAAGGCGGCTATCACCTGGTCAATCGCTGGTTTCGCCATCATCTGCATCACCGTTCTCTCCTGCGCCTCGCCAAACTACAGCACCGGCGACTTCGTCTTCCGCGAGTTCATCAACGAGACGGGCTGGCCGGACGGGATTGCATGGCTTCTTGGCTTGCTCCAGGGTGGTCTTGGTCTCACCGGATACGACGCCGTTGCACACATGATCGAGGAGATTCCAAATGCGGCAATCGAAGGACCAAAGATCATGATCTACTGCGTTGCCATCGGAACATTCACCGGTTTCGTTTTCCTGACCTGCTTGCTCTTCGTCGCTGGAGATGTCAACCAGGTCATTGACTCCGCAGCCGGCCCACTGCTGCAGATTCTCTACAACGCTACACAAAGTAAAGCTGGAGCCGTCTGTCTTCTCATCTTCCCACTTGTGTGTCTGCTGTTTGCGACAACGAGTATCATGACCACGTCGACCAGGATGACATGGGCTTTCGCAAGAGATAGAGGTATCCCAGCGTCTAAATTCTTCGCTCGCGTCCATCCCACTCTGGACGTCCCGCTCAACTCTCTCATCCTGACGACCGTTATCGTTGTCATCTTCGGTTGTATTTTCTTGGGCTCGTCAAGTGCTTTCAATGCCATCATTAGCGCGTATGTCACCTGCAATCGAACCTGAGAGAACGTCCAGTACTGATTAGTCCCCAAGCTCTGTCGTCGCTCTCGGCGTCTCATACGCCATCCCCATCGCCATCAACTGCCTCCAAGGGCGCCGCAAGCTCCCCGCCGACCGCCTATTCAAGCTTCCAGAATGGTTCGCCTGGTTTGCGAACCTCCTCGGCATCGTCTACGTAATCGTCACGACGGTGCTCTTCTTGTTCCCGCCAGATCTGCCTACGACTGGTAGCGACATGAACTACTGTGTCGTGGCTTTCGCTATCGTGCTTATCATCAGCACGTTCCAGTGGTTCATTGATGGGAGGAAGAATTACACTGGTCCGCAGATCATGATCGATGACCATGTGCTTGTGGCTGCCAACAGTAACGACGGTTATGAGAAACGCGATCCAGAAATGGGCAACAATACCGTGCCAGATCTGGATGAGGAGGGGAAGGAGAAGTTGGAGGAATGAAACACACTGCTCGGACATGTACAATATGTAGTAACAAAGCCGTTAAAACGACTGTAGCGACTATCGCGCCATCTAAACGTCGGCCTTCATTCATAACCTCGTGCTGGACCCATCCTCTAGAAACTCTGCTTAGGCGCCTGCCCCTTCTCATCACCACTCCCATACTTATTCACGCTCGTCTTCGCCGCGTCCTTGTCCGGCAAAAAGTGCTCGACCTCCTTGCTATCCATGTGCTTGACGACATTATCCGCCTGCCATTTCTTGAACGTGAACCCCAGCCCTTCGTGTGAGTAGTCCTTGTCGTTCGCCTGGTCCTTGTGGTATTTGACCTGGATGAAGTCCGAGTCCACTGTGTCGGGGTCCAGGGAGAGGGAGACGAGTGCGTTGATCGTGGCGGTTTTGGGGATGATTTTGAAGGTCCAGGACTGAGGACTGTGTTAGCTACGCTAGGTACCCGCTTGCGTCTCGGAATCAACGAGCTGGTAAAAATACTTTTAAAAAGGGAGATGTTCTACGCTACGAATGAAAGAAGTGGGGTTCATCTGCAGACTTAGCTTACCTGCTCGTTCTTAAACTGGATTAAACCCCGATCATTCTTGATAATCTCATATCTCTCGTTCTTGCTCGCCTTGAACAGCTTCGGCAACGCAAACCACTGCCCCGCCATCTTATACCGATCATTCGCATACACGAACTGATCGTCATACACGCAGTCCGGGGTATACCGCTCCACGCGTCTGACGGTCGGCTCGCAGCTGTACAGCGCGATGATGTCGTCGACGAGGGCTTGACGCTGTGGCGAGAGTGGCAGCGATTTCGACGGGTCCGGCGTGTAGTCGTCTGAGGTTGCGGTCTGGCGGACCTCGAAGTCTTCGCCGGGTTTGGAGGACATGGGAGCGGTTTGGGGGTTGTGGAGGGGGCGGAGGGGTTTGGTAAGGGCTCTGCAGGTGGTGTATTGGGATGGTCTGAATGCTGTACGAGTTGCGGTTCGGAGAGGTGATTGAAGCATGGAAATTCGAGTTGAAGATTAAGAGAGCTACTTGTGAGAGACTGTGGGCCTTGCATCTTATTTTACGACTATTACTTGTCTGCCTAGACATTTGCTTACTGTGGTGACGTCTATTGCGTCGCCTGGGAAAAGTCCATGACGATTGGTTTGGAGACGGCGGAGATCTGAGTGTGAGCGAGATCCGAGATCTGCGGGGACACGGAGTCGATCGCCAAGAATCTTCGAACTCCACAGCTCAGACTTCATGTCTGACTTCGGATTTCATCGTTCCTTCTCAGACACCATTAATACCGTTGATCGTACGGTCAGATGTCGGACTGTTGTCAAAGAAAGACATTTGATTCGAAGGTGCTATACTGAGAGGACATGAACGCCGCCAGACCAGGGTATCGCTGCTGCTATGCTACAACCATCAACCCATCCTCTAGTACTCCGCCCACGCCATCATATCAACCATGAAACGCAATAAAGAACGCGACGAAGACTCCTTCAGGACTCAAGGGCAATCTGAAAGGACATGAACGCCGCCAGACCAGGGTATCGCCGCTGCTATGCTGCAGTGACCAACCCATCTTCTAGTATCCCACCAACGCCATTATACCGATCATGAAACGCGAAGCAGAACGCGACAAAGAATTCTGATGACGAAAAGCGATGGTCGGGGCTCCAACACCTCCTACAGCTCGACAGACCAACGCCGTTGAACCACCTGCTTTCATTCCCTCTCTGGTGGGGCCAAGCCTTGGGTCTAAAGCTGGGGGTGGTTCTGGGGGTTCTGGTAGTCTGCATCGCCAGGCATGGGGACTTGTGACTGGGCTGCGAGCGCCTGCAACTCCGCCCTGTCACGTTGTAACTCCACCCTCTGTCGGACAGCTCTCTCTTGCTGGAGCAAGACCTCCAGCTGGTGGCGGGCGGCCATCTCCTCTGCCAACCGCGGGTCCGCGCGCAACTCCACCATCTGCCGGTCAGCTCTCTCTTCTGCCAACGTTACCTCCACACTCTGCCGGGCAGCTATCTCTTCTTGCAACAGTGCCTCCTGCCGCCGACGGGCAGCTGTCTCTGCCACCAACAGCACCTCCAGCCGCTGACGGGTAGCTCTCTCCACTGCCAATTGGGCCTCCGCCGCGCGGGCCTCTTGTTGGTATGTCTCGCACACTACTCTTGCGTGGTTCAGGATGTCATCCACGGCTGCTGAGATGCCAGCTGGAGGCAAAGCTGACACCACCTGAGGAGCAGCCACCATCTGGGCCACGGGGGCAGGGAGCGGGGCAGGGTTGGCGGGACCGCCGACTGCAGGAGCAGGAACTCCGGCGAGACCGACTGGAGCCGCGCCGGCAGGACGAGCAGTCGTAGGAGTGGGGGTTGCAACCGGGACTCCGCCGTCGTCGACGGCTCCAAGGTCGGCGCTGGAATGCTGTCAGCTGTTGATCTCTAACTTCTGAAACATACCTATCCTCATCGTCCGACTCTTGGGCAAGGTTTTGCTTGCGGCTCTTGATGGACCTCGGAGGAGAGCCGCCTTCCTCTCCGGACGATCTGTTTTTGTAGTGTCAGCTCTCGGGCATTACACCCCGTGTAGGCTGGGTTCCTTACTGAGAAAGGTGTCGCTTTTCTGCCCGTGTCGCAGCTGCACGGGCCTCTGCCCTGCGCTCTGACATTGGTATACCGATACACTTCCCTCCAAGCATCTCGAAGAAAAACCCCTTTGGCACGTTGAGGAGGTCAAACAGGACGGTGTATAGTATACGAGTAGCTGCGACATAGCCCCAGTCACTGTTCTGGCCATATGTCGACAGGATGCCCTCCTTTGGATCATCCCTCACGATAGATGCAGCGGCCCGACAACAGAGCTTAAGGGCAGTCCAACCCTCGGTCTCAGCATCAGGCAGGAGGATATCGGCCTCGTTACGGTGCTGAATGATTGGGTCAATGCAATCAACCCATTCGTCTGTGTCACCAAGCTCTTCCCTCAGTTCGGTGAGGCGTTCTTCCACATCTAGGCATTCCGCTTTCCAGGACTTGAGGTGAGGCAGAATACCGTCAGAGACGAACCAAGCCTGCATGTCTTGCTTCGGCATGTCGGTATTTCCTTGAAACTCATCGCGCAGGAAACGAGGATTGAACGGGAGTTTGTAGTTCTTGTCGGCTCTGCGAAGACGATCACGGACGTTGACGCGTAGCTCTGATTGTGCAGACATTTTGTACGTTGCTGGTGAGTTTCCTTCTCTTTTCAGATGTCTTTCGTTCCGATTTTATGAAACGCAAGGCTTGGAGTCTGTTAATCGATCAGCGGAGGCACAATCGGATTGCTGCGATGCGAATCGGCTGCAGTCGATCTGCTGCGATCGATCCACGCCATGCTGAACTTACGAAGTGTCTCACTCTGGCGGTCTTGATAGTCTAACACTGCAAGCGGAGAGTAATGGCCTTTCTCTGTGTCTGCTTCGCACGTTGGAGAGCTTCGTATTGGCTGCAAATACGAGACCTGCAGATACAGAAACCGCGACAACACGTCGTGCGCATGGTGTCAGGGAGAAAATTCGCAGGTCATGTTACCTCCATCAACAGGACTTAGCGTGTGAATCTCCCGTCGACCAGGGCGCATGTGAAGGAAGTTGCGGAAGTGCATTCACTACTTCACCTCTCTGTCGCACCCCCGGCCGTGTGAAAGAACTACCAAGGTACTTATAGATTCACATTTGTCCAACCTTCAACAAAGTTCAGTTTCGGTACTGGTGGCTGAGGTGCTTAATCGCTCCAATATGTCGCTGGTTCGAATCTCGGCTGGGGCCACTTCTCTTACATGGAGTATGGGTGGTGCGCCAGCGAGATGCTCTGACATGGGGTCTGCGATTGATCTTTTTTTGCTCCTTTTGCTTGTATCTCTATATGCTTGCCTCTCTCTCTGCGCTGAAGGAACACAAACGCGTGGGATCTACAGGTATCTGTCTGCATCCTTTTGCCTGTTGTGACATGATTACGTCTGCGCTGATAGACTGTGACATAGTGGCGCTTGAATGGCGAAAACATGCACATGATATGGCTAAAACAATGTTTACGCCGCTAGGGGCGCTGCTGCCAGTGTCGCCGAGCAGTGCGAAGGAGAGCGATGTTGTGCAGCTTTTGAGCTTGATGTTTTGGCGGTGCGGAGGGAGCAAGGTGAGTGATGGAATCTCTTACGTTATCCGGTCGGATTTGGCAAAAGGCGCGTGACATGGCTGGACCCAGCCCGTCCTTGTCATGTCCGCCTGACACATGCGGAATATCTGAAGTATTCACAGAACCACTGCATGGGAGCTTAGCCATCCTTTCTTCCAAGCTTGGCGCTTTGAGCAAGCAAACAGACAGCCCATGTGTAGAGAAGCCTAATCATCCCGCCCGTAGCGCACTCAACTTTCTCCTTTCACTTGCTTCTGCTTTTCGGTCTCTCTTTCCACAGTCCACTTGGCTGAAAATCGCTCTTCCTCTTTGGCTGGTTCTCAGCAATCGAGCCTCATATGTCCGTCCACATCAACAGCAGGCTTCCTGGGGCAAAACCAGTAATGGCAGCTGCCCGAATTGCAATACGGCGGACGCGGGACCTAGCGTGTGAATCTTCCCGTAGACCAGGGCGCATGTGAAGTTGCGGAGACACATTCACAACCTCACCTCTCTGCCGCCTAGGTTCGGCTACCTACGCTCGCTCCACAGCGCAAAGGCACGTTACCTCTTGCACCTGTGGCCTTGTGAAGGACTACCTACTTATAGATTCAGAAGTCCGATCTTTCACAAGTTCGATATCGGTCCTGTGGCTGAGGTGCTTAGTCGCTCCAATATGTCGCGGGTTCGAATCTCAGCTGGGTCGCTTCTTCGACACGGAGTCTGGAAGCTAATATGCCGCCTCAATTACATGGGTATGGGGCTAGCGAGATGCACAGACATGGGTCTGCGGTCGAACTTTTTTTGCTCCCGTCTTACACATCTCTCTTTCGTGCATGTATCTTTGTTTGTGTACGCTGAAGGAACAGAGTTGCGTAGAACTTGTATCCACCTGTCCGCAACTTTTGTGGTGTTCCAGAGTATGGGTACGTTTGCCCTGTCAGATTATTACATGACATGGTGATGCTCACTTGAATCCAAGACCTGTACGTGATATGGGCTACAACGGTCTCAGGGTGTGTGATTCTCTGGCAGAATGGGTGAAAGGCGTGTCATGTGTCCGTATGGCTGTGTTGTGTCAGCCTGACTCCCGTATACGCCTCTGCCCGAATCTCATCTGGCGGACGGTTTCTTCGCGAGAAAGCGTACGAGTTGGCAATCACACGGGTCAACGTAATTCCAACCCCTATACGCTCAGGAATCTATGTACCAAATCCAGAATGCATGAATCTCTGTCCGTTGTGCATCTCTACAATGCGTGATGGGTTCACGTGACAGACTGAGGTGAAGTGAAAATTGGACACGGTTGCTGGCACAATGGCGTGCTCAACTCAGCCTGCTTTGCTCCACAATCTGTGATGTCGCGCCGCAGATTCACCAAGGTTGACTGCCTTCTGCATCTGTGGTGAGGCGCATTGTGGAAGGGGAAAAAGAGATTCCCTGCTTTTGGTTGTGCAGGACGCTTTGGCAGGGTGCAATCAACAGACGGAAAGCGTGGAAGAGCGAGGTGAAGTGAACGCTGGCAAAGGCTGGCATAATGGCTCGCTCAACTCATGCCGCCTTGTTCTACAATCTGTGACGCGCCGCCGCAGTCTATGGAGGCTGACCGCCCTTGTGTTACTGGTGATGTGCATTGCGCAAGGAGAAAGACGAGTTTTCCTGCTTCAGGTTGTGCAGTACACGATAGCGCACGATAGCGAGACGCAATCAATGGACGTGAAGCGTGGAAAATCGAGGTGAAGTGAACGCTGGCACAGAGACGGGAACAATGGTTTGCCTCAACTCATATTAATGACGCTGCGCCGCAGATTCATCAAGGTTGACTGCCTCCAATGTTTCCAGCAATGCGCGTTGTGAGAAAGGAAAGAATGGGCTCGCCGCTCTCGTGCGACATAATACACGATTGCAAGGGGCAAACAATGAATTTAAGGCGGAACCCCATCGGTACACGCACGCGATACCCCGTTGTCCATCGTATTTCAGCAAGAGAGAAAAGCTACTTCGAGATTACGTTCGGGCTGAC
The DNA here is from genome assembly GCA_027923365.1 of Zalaria sp. Him3. Lineage (NCBI taxonomy): Eukaryota > Fungi > Ascomycota > Dothideomycetes > Dothideales > Zalariaceae > Zalaria > Zalaria sp. Him3. Next base: position 214,649 of record BPUN01000015.1, on the reverse strand, counting down.
AACAGGTTGCGGCTTGCAGGTGCGTATGTCCCACTCGACCGACAAACATGGTTGCAACGTGTGTGAAGCCAGTTTGTTACAGGCGCTCTCATTAGCGAACACCAGCGTCTCCACTGGCCAAAACATTCTCACTTCTTGCCAAAGCGCTCGCGATTCGACTGACTGCTGACCAGCTCGTTTGGTGCCTGCTTTCCGAGACCAATCTACACAAATAAGAGCTCGCTGAATAGTCAATTTGTGACATGTGATGCTGAACTCGTCGGATACAGATTGCAGCGCCTCGTCGAGGTCAGTATTCGGCCTACCATCAAAGAATCAGAGCTGTTGCTGTGAGCTGATTAGCACTGTACAGGCACCTCCAGAACCTCCACCTCCAGAACTCCCACCTCCAAAACCTCCACCTCAAGAAACCTCCACGTCTAGCACTTCCGAGCAGCACATACCTGCACCTGCGCGCTTGCCAGCGCATGCTCATCAAGCCCTACGCCAGCTAGAGCACAATAAGCACCAAACAGGTCAAAATGAAGCGAATACTTCAAGTGCGCGCGGAACGACCAAGAGAGTTCGCAATGTCCTTGCAAAGCCATTCGCAGTCAAGCACCACCTGAATGAGGTAGAGAATCAGTTCTGGCAGTCTCAGAACCATCATTACACCTCCCACAGCACACCTCCCACCTCCGGCCGCGAGCGCCATTGCAACGACCGATTCCGGTCGCGTGGACGGCATACCTGGACACAGCGCTCGCAGCCTGCGCGACAACGGCTCGGCATCGATCGACCAATCCGGTAACTTACAGACACTGGCGTGCTGAACCCCTCCTTCTCGGCCAGCAGCACCACGACTGGCTGCCTTCCCGGCGCGCGCGCGAGTCAAGCCGTTCTCGAAGACGTCGACGTCGACGTAGACGAAGACGCGCCCTCAGACACCGAGGACGAAGACATTGACGTCGTTTGAGCCGGCCCGAACGGCGATAACATGGCTTCAGCCGCCCAGCGCTTCACGTCTATACGGCTGATTTCGGAGCTTCGGGTGGTGTGTTGATGGTGTTGTTCATTGATTTTACGATCTCCTATAGTAAAAAGTTGGCAGGGCGCGGAGAAGCGCATGATCGCTATGCTACATGTAGCGTCAGACGAATGTCAATTCGCAACGTACTGTACTGTATCGATGGGAAAGCCGAGTTCAGCTTATAGGTTTCCCAGGGAGCGGCAAGCGAAACATGGAAAAGTAGAGAGTGGTAAGCGAAACATGAAAGAGCAGAGAGTGGCAAGCGAAACATGGAAAAGTTGGCGATTCTTGAACCATAACAGCCATTGATTCTTCAGAGGTATCATAGCATCTGCGACATCAAAGAAAAAATACGCCATCAACAATGCCCCTCATCTCGTCTGACGGTGAAAACCCACCAACCCTGGTATTGCCCTTCCTTCCACCACGCCCGCGAGCCTAAAAGCGTCAAAGCAGGGCACAACGAAAACATGCTGTAGGAAACAAGAGGCCCAAAAACATGGAAGAAAAGGTACGGAAAAGAAAAGATGATAGCCCAACGCCTGAACAGCCCCAGGGGCCTCCCAACCTCGCTCACAAGAGGCGAGGCCTCCCTTCGCCCCTCCAGCAAAACGCCCAAGCGCCTCACGCTTCTGAAAAAAACGAACACGCGTCATGAACCCGAACCCGAACCCCTCCAAATCCATCCGACCATCAATGGAACACACACCAGCGTACCAAACAAGCCAACCCAGCCCGTTTACGAACTGTGACTCCTCATCAAAACCTCCTGTCTCTTCGTCAACGACTGCTCGACAGAATCACCATGCTCAACATCGACGTCCACAAAACTCACCCTCTCGATCGGATCGTCGACCTCGGCGGTCAAAATACTCGGGCTGGCCGCGCCCACCGGTCCCGTTTCCGTGTAACCCCTCATCTCCATCTGCGGCCGTCGCGGGCTCCTGCTGCCCAATCGCGCGCTCCCACCGGCCGGGCTGCCATCACGGCCCGCCGCCGCTTCCTCGGCCGCGATGTCGGTTTCACTGACCATGTTCCGGCGCAGGTCGTTCTTGCGCTCGAGCAGGGCGCCGCCGAGGGTGGCGCATTTGAGGATGGTCTGGATCAGCTGGTTTGGCTTGAGGGGTTTGGACAGGTACTCGTCCATCTGGGCCTGGATGCACTTCTCTCTGTCGCCCAACATGGCGTGGGCCGTGAGCGCGATGATGGGCGTCCGGGTGAGCTCGTGCTCGCGCTCGTAGTCGCGGATCTTGGCCGTGGCTTCGAAACCACCCATGACGGGCATCTGCACGTCCATGAGGACGACGTCGTAGCGCTTCTTCTTGATCGCTTCGAAGGCTTCGAGGCCGTTGTTCGCCACTGTCACCGTGTGGTGGTGCTTTTGCAGGATCTTGACCGCCAGACGCTGGTTCACGAGGTTGTCTTCGGCAAGCAGGAGGTCGAATTTCATGCTGGGGTCGGCGGAGGCGGGCGCGGCGCGGCCTTCGAGGGCGGGGATGAGAGCGTTCCCGAGATCGATGGGTAGGCATGGCGTTGTCATGTAGGACGCGATTCCATCTTCCAGTGCGGACTTGAAGGACATGCTGATGATGGGTGCAAGCATGACGATTGGAATGTATTTGAAATCTTCGACTTGGCGGAGCGAGCGTGCTGTCTCGGCGTCATCGACAATAACGCAGTCGTAGGCGCTCTTAGCACCGTTGACGGAAGGCGCGGGGACGTCATCTTCGCTCGTGACCACGAGTGGAATGAGGTCCAAGGTCGTGAGGTGTTCGACGATATCCCCCGAACAGCCTGTCTTCTTCTTGTCGATGAACAGCACCGTGTGGTTGCGGTATTGAAGTAGGTTCTTCTCCAGTACCTGAGGGTTGGTGTTTCCGATGCGGAATCGGATCGTGAAGAAGAACGTGCTACCCTGCCCGTACTCCGATTCAACCCACATCTTACCATGCATGAGGCCGACAAGACGTCTAGAAATAGATAGACCAAGACCGGTACCTCCGAATCTGCGAGTCGTCGAACCATCCGCCTGCTGGAAAGTGTCGAAGATGAGGTCAAGCTTGTTGTGAGGTATGCCAATACCAGTGTCGGATACAGCAAACTTAACGGCATACTCGCCGTCGTTGCAACCGGACTGGTCAGCCTTGGAAATTGCTAACCTGACCTCGCCCTTCTCTGTGAACTTGATTGCGTTCCCGACCAGGTTGAGAATAATCTGCCGTAACCTGAAGGAATCGCCAACCACGTAGTCGGGGACTGAGCTGTCTACCTGATACGCCAGGTCGAGGTTTTTTTCATTGGCCTTGACGGCAAGCGATTTCAGTCCGTTGAAAACCTGTCCACGGAGCGAGAACGGGATCTCCTCCACCACCATGCGGTTCGCCTCGATCTTGGAAATATCGAGAATGTCGTCGATGATCGTCAGTAAGCTGTTAGCGAGCTGATGAACCAGGTTCAACATCTCGCGCTGACTCTGGTTAAGCTCAGTGTCCAGGGTGAGCTGGGTCATGCCGATGATACCGTTCATTGGTGTTCTGATTTCGTGGGACATGTTGGCCAAGAATTCTGACTTGGTCTTGTTGGCAAGCTCTGCGGCCTCTCTAGCCGCTGTGTTTCGCTGAATCGATTCACGCAAGTTTGACACCATTTTGTTGATCTTTTGCTTGAGCTCGTTCATTTCGCCGGATGCTGACACGTTGATCATCTTGCTGAAGTCGCCTTCGGTTGCTGCGTTGGTGATGTCGCCAAACGCGCGCACCTGGGATGTCAGGTTCTGAGCCATCGTGTTCACGTCGGAAGTGATCTCCTTCCAGCGTCCAGCAATGCCCTCGACTTCTGCCTGACCACCCATCTTGCCGTCCACGCCGACATCGCGAGCCACACGCTTAACAGCCAAGGACCAATCATCCAGACGAGCAACCATGTCGTTGATGGTGTCCTTCAGGAGTAGAATTTCTCCCTGTGCGTGAACCTTGATCCTCTGAGTCATGTCTCCTCTTGCGATAGCCTGTGTGACGTCGGAGATGTTGCGGACCTGGTTGGTCAAGTTGCTGGCCATGGTGTTGACATTGTCGGTCAAATCCTTCCATTTGCCCTCCACATTGGCGACCTCTGCCTGACCTCCAAGTGTACCCTCCGTACCGACTTCTCTTGCCACCTTGCTGACCTGGAAAGCGAAGGTGCTCAGACGGTCAACCATGGTGTTAATGGTGACCTTTAATTCAAGGATCTCTCCCTTGACCTCAGCCTGCACCTTCTTACTCAAATCACCTCTTGCAACCGCAGTGGTAACCTCAGCAATCTCGCGCACCTGAGTGGTGAGGTTATTGGCCATACCGTTGACATTCTCCGTGAGATCCTTCCATGTGCCTTCAACACCATGCACAGTAGCTTGTCCACCAAGCCTACCCTCCGTGCCGACCTCACGGGCAATCTTCGTGACCTCATGAGCGAATTGCCGAAGCTGGTCCACCATGGAATTGATCGTAGACTTGAGCTCCAGAATCTCGCCCTTGCACTCGGCTTTCACCTTTTGTGTCAAATCGCCCCTAGCGACCGCAGTCGTCACCTCTGCAATATCACGCACTTGTGCGGTGAGATTGTTGGCCATGGCGTTGACGTTGATAGTGAGGTCATTCCACATGCCTTGTACGCCTTCGATTTGTGCTTGACCACCAAGGACACCTTCGGTTCCCACATCGCGTGATACACGAGTGACTTCAGTTGCAAACGTCCGTAGTTGATCCACCATGGTGTTGATAGTCTGCTGGAGTTGAAGGATTTCACCGCGGGCTGGTCGTTCGATCTTGCGGCTGAGATCTCCTTGCGCCACTGCTGTGGTAACGACAGCGATTTCTCGCACCTGGTTAGTCAGGTTTTCGGCCATGATGTTGACTATTGCATTGTCAGCTCGTGTCACCATAGAGATAGATAGCGCATATCATACCGTTTTGCGTAAGCTCAGCCCAGATACCGTCCACACCAGGCAGAACAGCCTGACCACCCAATCTCCCTTCAGTGCCGACTTCCTTCGCAAGGTGTGTGACCTGACTGGCGAATTCCTGCAACTGGTCCACCATCTTGTTGATAGTGCGCTTGAATGTCGCAATCTCCGGGTCTCTCTCTATCGCGTTGACAAGCACCTTCTTACTCAAGTCGCCATTAGCGACGGCGGTGACGATGCTTCCAATCTCCCGCAACACCTTTTGGTAGGTGGAGTTGATCTGTTGGTTCTTGGAGAGTTCGCGTTTGAGTGTCTCTACATCATCCAGGTTGCTTTCGATACCACCAAGAGCTTGCCTGGTGGCTTGTTGCTGCTGGCTCAACTGCACCGTTATGCTATCAATGTACTCCTTCTGTGTCTGAATTTGCTCAGCCTGCTTATCAACGTGTTCACGGAGTCGAGTCAATTGCTCCTCCGTGAGCTGGCGCGGCGGTAATTCCTGTCCATCCGACTCTTCCCTCCTCGCCAGTATGCTGTTCACCCATGATACCGATCTCTTGCGCTGTGGCAGCGACGTGCCTTTGCTAGTTGTAGACGCTGGAGGGCTGTCTGGCGTGAAGACAGAGGATAGAGGCTCGCTGGGCGTTATCGGAAGGGATGCTGTCCCGCCAATGGCTTTGGATTCGAGGTACTGTATGCGACCGGCCAGGTTCGATACTTCCCGCTCCAGTGTCTTCTTCGCGAAGCTATCAGGCCCAGGTAGGGCGAAGTTGTTGGCTTTGATGCCATTTGCGGCGATTCGGCTCGAAAATGAGTCGCCCTCGAGTGGATTGTACTGCTTTCCCAGGTTCGACAGCACGCTCGCCAGAGCGGCGTAAGTCTCTTCGTGAGACATGGTTGCTGAAGAGCGAAACGTAGCCGCTCGACTGCAAAGAGGCAGTCCTATTGACTCCGGAGAATTGTTCGCTGGTTAGTGGGCTGTTGCTGACCGAAGGCAAGAGATGCCGGGCGATATGTGCACCAGCTAAGGTTGCTGGCGCTGGCTGCTATACCACGCACATGCAATGCAGATGCTGAAGCGTGGAGGAAGTGCAGAGGTGAGGCGGTGTCGTCGTCGCAGAAAGTAGGCTCTGCGGCTCGACAATTGGTGGGTGAAAAGGGAGCGAAACTGGGTAGGGTAGGAGGTTGAAGCGGTAGACGGCACCCCTGTCAGTGATCTGCGGCGGGAGCGGTTCCGAGGCCGTCCTATTGGAATGGCAGATCTAGTGCCTGCCTAAGGCTTGGTAGAGCGTGTGACTCGGGGACAGCAACACACACACAAACGATAAGTGAGTGAGTGGCGGATAGTGTGTGTAGAGTGTGTTGTGCTGTATACAGAGACCGTTGATGGTAGCTGGTTGTAGCCTCGCGGTGCATGTGGGTTTACAGTAGACGCAGGCTGGACGTTTGGACGGGCGGGCAGTGCGGGTCTACGCTTCTGGGTGTGGCGCGACTCTGGTCCGGCCGCGCATCCATCGCGATTCGACCACGCTCCGTCGCGGCTCGACCTCGTACTCTCTTTGCGGTAAAGGGTAAGCGATCGTCGCCCAAGTGCACACACGTGTCGCCCATTGCACGCATCTCCAGCTTCCGGGTTGTTTAAGCGGCTAAAACATTTTTGTTCTACAGCACCCTGACGAAACGCGGCCCAATCAGTCCAGGCCGTGTGCTGGAATTACAGCGCACTGCACTTTTCGCCACAGAGAAAGGTCACCACATTCCGCTTCTTGTCAGTGTCTTCTACATCGATGCTTGTCTACAAATACCACGCCTGCTACAACTACACGCACGCAGAGCGACACAACTAGCTACGTCCGTATACAGCTGGCGCCTCATCTCGTTTCAGGTGCAAAGCCCAAGCGTCGCTTATAGTGACTGGTGGTTGGCCCACTGAGAAACGAAAGCCCTCCGTTGACTCAGAAAAAGGGGCCCTGGAAGTGCATACGCCATACGGTATGCCATCAACCCAACCTTAAGCCCCTCGCGTCATCTGTTCATATCTTTAAATGAATGCTCGTTTGGAACCATTCCCACAACCGCAACAGATCAACGGCGTAAGGAAGTGCAGGGGGATCTGCATCAATTGCATGGGAAAGAAGGAAGAAAGAGAGGGGCCCTAGACGCGTTTCGTGTTCGGCGCAAAAAGGGGCCTAATTGCCATGATTCGGCAAAACCTTCAACTCCAAGCGAGAGATGCGCAGATGCTCAGGGTCCTTTAGCGCTGTGGAGAGTACCTTGTCAGGAGAAAAGACCGCTCGGTTGTCTGTGTGCCTGTCTTTTTGTACGGAAATATCTCGTCCGCTCTAGAACTGAATCAGCGCGTCGAGTGTTTCTTGTCAGGGCGGGATCAGTTTCTTCTGTAAAGGGTCCACGAGCGTTTGAGAAGGGCGGAGTATTGTTGTAAGTTACCTACTTTTAATGCCGCACGGCGAAGCCGATGCACTACGACGGAGAAAATAAAGCCAAGTCTCTTGACACCTCCCGTCGCCATCAGTGTCTAACTTACCTTACGTATGTAAATTAATCCTCCGGCTCCGGCATCTGCTCCGGGATGGAAACGGGCGCTGCCGTGGATAAGGGCAAGCCGCAAACCCGACCCTTCGAGTCGGTACGCCGGGCAGGCCGCCCACCCGGAATAGCGGTGGAGGGATTCTGGTAGGTTACTCGTATTGCAAGTCTTACAGCGTAGGTACGCTCTCGCCAGAAAGGGGACAAGCACCGTCTTGATCGAAAATCGATTCTCCGTCTGAAACAGTGCAAACTACCTCATTAGGAGCCGTGGACAAGCCGGCTAAATGCAACGGGTTGAACGATCACTGTGGCTGACGAGACAAATATCAAGATCGCTGTGGGGAAAGCTTCAACAGTTGCATCGTGATCCTATGAACTTCGGACATGGGCACGACATTCACAAACCCATTGCAATTATTGGTACATATAGATTAGCTTTCGTCTCGAGGCATGTTGTAGACTTTGTTTAGATGGTGATCAGGAAAGTCGGACCATTGTCGTGAAAACAAGTAAGAGCTCCATAGTAATGGATCGTTCTTTGTATTGTTGCGATCTCAGCCCTACAGCAGATGCGTCTTACCAATCCAGTCTCGATTTGGGAAAGGTATGCCGGCATGCCCGACACTTGTCTAGCTACCAGCTTCAATGTCGACCCATCCGTAGGTGCTGTCGTGCTGACGCTTCACATAATTCTACGTCCGCAGCAAGCAGCGGTGCGTTCGGCATAACGCAAGCAGCGGTGAAGCAGTCATAGTCCTCGTCCAGTCATAGCTCGTCGATCTTTCTCTCGAATCATCATTCACCGCTTGCCGAAGAACTTCCCCCTCTTCTTGCCTCCCCTTCCATTGCCAGCGGTCTCGTCCACGTCCATTGCTTCGCCCTCAAAATCCGATGCTCCTCTTGATGAAGCCTGTTTCATAAATCCCTCTTTCTCTGCCTGTTCCGTTGCTCTCTCCACCTGCTTCGCCTTGATACTCTCCTGCCGAGCCTTCTCCCTACTTTGAGCTTTGATCTGCTCCATCTCCGTTTCCAGCCCCTTCAGTACGCCCTCGCATCTCGCTGCCCAGGCTTCCAGCTGTACGACCATCCCAGGTACACTTCCCGGCGCGAGGTCGCGTAGAGGTGCCACAGAGGACACAATGACGACCTGTTGATGCGGGTCTAGCGTTGACGTAAGCAGATTGTTGTAGATCGCTTCTGTAACTAGCTGTTCAAGCTCAAAGGATGAGTCGAGTGAGAGCGATCGCTGGAGGACAGGGTATGTGAGGTTGGTGGGCGAGCGGGCGGCAAGCGTTAATAATGTGAGAAGACGGAGCTTGGAGGATTGTGCGTCTGTCAGAGGCGGAAGGGAGGATGCGGCTTCTGTGACAGAGGTCAGTAAAGACACATTCAACATGAGATTGGTGCTTCACTGATACCTTGATAATCTTCCCAAGTGCCCCAAGCGAAGATTTGTAGCAGCTTGTAGTGACCTGCATATTGTGCATCTTCCCGTAACGCTTGGATTGATGGAGTTTGAAGAAGCTCGGCGAAGACATAGGTATTTTGGGCGGATGTTGCTTGTGATACGAGGTCCGCAGCAGCACGTGGAGATGTGGCCGATTTGCTGAGCGCAAGAAATGGTGCCAGCGCGTTGAGGGCGCGAGTCTGCTCCATGCTGCAAGAGGGTGTAGGTAAGGTATTTCCTTCCTGTGAACGCCGAAGCCAATCGAGGTTGTGGTGTTAGGTTTGTGCTTGCTCACGATTGTGTTGCAAGTTCGTGCGTCAAATCAATACCGCAAGGCGACACAGCGTGGTTCGAATTATGAAGATGACTTGCACATGTAGCCTAGACCGCGTAGTGTGAGATGCAGGCATGTGAAGCGGAGAGTCGTCATTGGGGAAGGTGCGCATTGGTCTGTGCTCAAGCACAAGGTACAACCTGGAAGGTATACCTTCAAGGCTTCAAGTTACCATACCATAAGCACTGGGTGAACCGCTTCCAGACGTATGCTCTACAATGCAGGACTATATACAGCTATTGTACAATATTTCTACGTCTTTACGGAATACACATTAACTACCTACTGATCTGGCTATCGTACAGTATAATACAGGACGATGTTGACCGTAGGCAGTTGCCAACGAGTCTACCCAGACTGATCCACAAGAAGCCTTCTTGTCGGGTGTACCGCAACAGTCTTACCAAGCAGTATGACCCCCTTCGATCACCAGATTGTTGCCTGTCATGAATGAGCTCGCGCTGCTCAGCAGGAAGACGCCCGCGCTTTTAAACTCATGCGGCCTTGCCAAACGGCCCATCATATTCTCGGCTTCCCATGTTTCCTTCAGTCCTGGCACCTCTTCGAAGTTCTTTTCCACCATTGGTGTAATCATATGTCCCGGGCTCAAGCAATTGACCCTGATACCGCCTGTGCCGTCGGGCTTCGTTGGGCTCCACTCCATAGCCAGGTTCCGCGCTAGCTGGATCAGAGCAGCTTTGCTACTATTGTAGACAGGACTGAGGAGCCCTTTGTTCGCAATGAGGCCGGACATGGATGCGATCAGGCAAATGCTGCCATGAGATTTGTGCTTCATCATTGCCCGCGCACAGGCGGTCGCAGTCATGAAGACGCCGGTGTAGTTGATGGATAGCATACGCGCAACATCAGACTCTTCATACTCTGCAGCTGGGCAGATTTGCTGGATACCCGCCGCAGCGATCAAACCGTCAAGCCTCTGACTCTCATCCGCAATGGCAGAAATCGTCTGATCCAGGGTTGGAGTGTCGCGAACGTCAACTTGCTTGTAGTGGAGAGAGCCGCCCCATTCTGGTACGACGCGCGCTTTCGCTGCTTTCCACTCTTCGCTCGGGCCGGAAGCTCGGTCTAAACAGTACACTGGTATTCGTCAGTATAGCTGACGACGCGGCGATCTCAGTGGGTGGGACTGAGCGCACCTTTCCCTCCAGCTTCGACTAAGCCTTCTGCCATTGCCAGCCCCAAACCCTGAGCTCCGCCTGTGACTATGAATGTACCGCCTGAAACGTCGAAGTCTGCGAACCTTTTTGGGAGCACCTTCTCAGGCTCGTTGTGATTCCATCTCCGACCATTCTGGTACCGGCTTATCGTAGTGGCCGCTGGTCTGCAGGGAGAAGGAGAAATACTATGGAATCTTGCAGAAGCGCCGCCATGTCGCAGAGCACTCAATGAAGCCTGAGTTGCACGCCGCAGCGATACGGAATGGAGACGGGTAGTGAACATTTTGTAAAAGGAGTGATTGAAACTTGGAAAGGTGACATTTGCTGGCTTCGCTGCCTTTTACCTTTCGAGACAGTTGTTGGGACATGACCTGTATCCACCTCCGTGATGCAAGAATAACAACTTCATGATGTTTCTGCGCTGCTCTTATATCAAGTGTTCCACGTTTTGCCAACAGGTGGGGGAGCTGAACATCGTGGAGGCCCACAAGTCGTGTCCCTCAGCGTCACTCTTGCGTGGCGCCCACGATAGCCACCAAATCCTTCGCGGCTTTGCACATGCTGGAGAGGGGAAACGGTTGCGATTTCGCCAATACATACCCAGGTACAGTACTTACACACATTCAAAAGCAGCTCGAGTCGGATGTGAGTCGTTGCAAAAGAAAAGAAAGAAGGGTCTGGTGACCCCGAAGTGCGACAGTAACACGCAGCTGGAATCAGCCCCCATTTCCCGGCAAGGGCCCCACCATCAACCTGAAACACCTCGCCTTCATCTCAATAGATGAAGCAGTCGGCGCCGCTCCTACATCGTTCTATTCACAACCAAGCTTTCCAATATACGACTCTGGCCCTTCTCTTCCATGATCTCGTCCCATGCGGCGACTCGTAAGTGGCTTAAGCGATAGTGAGAGTCAACATCAATTTCCGGAGCATGTTTCGTCTACACTCTGTGGCGTAGGTTGAGATGACCGTCGCTATGGTTTGTATCGCACCCAGCGGCTAGGAGACCGCAATATAGGCTCCTTCGTCCGCACATGTAGGTTTCTCTCGTGAGCATCAGCATCCGCAGTACCTTCGATCACTATTTTTGTACAGCAAGACTAATAGTTTAGTCGTTCCGCTCTTTCAGCGCGTATACCATTCTTTGAGGTCTGCGACCCTTTTTTAACAACTCGAATATCCGCTTCACGAGCTTCTTCGGACGAAACATATCTCAATGGCATCCCTCAAATCGATCGCCTTCTTGGCCCTCAGCACCGGCTTTGCTAGCATTGTCAATGCCCAAGCATCTGGCTCCGGCACAACTACGCGTTACTGGGACTGTTGCAAGGGCTCTTGCTCCTGGCCTGACAAAGCTTCGGTCTCCAACCCGGTCACTACCTGCGATATTGATGACAACCCTCTTACCGACTACAACGCGGCCAACGGCTGTACTGGCGGCACTGCCTACATGTGCTCTGACCAGAGTCCATGGGCTGTCAACGATACCATGGCCTATGGCTTCGCGGCTGTAAACATTGCTGGTGGTAGCGAAAGCTCCTGGTGCTGTGCCTGTTATAAGTAAGACTTCGAAGGCATTCCCCAATCTTCAGAGCCAGCTCTAACGTATGTTACCAGGCTTACCTTTACCTCCACCGCACTGGCCGGAAGGACCATGATTGTTCAAGCAACCAACACCGGAGGCGACCTCGGCTCTAACCAGTTCGACATTGCCATGCCTGGCGGTGGGGTTGGCATCTACAACGGATGCACCGATGAGTGGGGTGCACCAACCAACGGCTGGGGTGCCCAATATGGTGGTATCACAAGCGACTCTGACTGCTCGACCTTCCCCGCGGCTCTGCAGCCAGGTTGCAACTGGCGTTTCGGATGGTTCGATGGCGCCGACAACCCGACTGTCGACTTTGAGCAGGTCACTTGTCCGGCTGCCATCACTGCTAAGACGGGCTGTGTTAGAGATGGCGAGACCCCAACCGGAGCCAGCAGTGTCGGCACTGAATCTGAGACTTCCGCTGCCACATCATCTGCTGCCGCTTCCTCTGCTGCTGAGTCTTCCACAGTCGCCGCCACTACCACCTCGGCATCCACTGCTGAGGTTGTTGTTGCTAGCTCCTCCTCCGTTGCTGCTTCCTCTTCATCTGAGGCTGCGGCGATCGCTTCGAGCTCCGCCTCCGAAGCTGTCTCGGTGGCTCCTAGCTCTTCCGCTGCCACTTCCGCCGCATCGTATGCTCCAGTGTCCTCCGCTGCACCAACCTCGACCTCTTCCGACGCCGCCTCCAGCTCCTCGTCTGACGCCGCTCCAGTCGCCGCAAGCAGCAGCAGCAGCAGCATTTCTTCCGCTCCCGAAGAGGCACCAAGCTGCGCTGTCGAGTATGTATACGAGTACGATCTTTAAGAGAAGAACGAATGAGTTGGAATGAGTTGAAATGAGACGAGAGTTCAAGTTCTGGTTGCATTGCATTGAGTTTACCATTCATCTTTGGCCTTTTAGCGCTTTATGTTCTTGTACGCTACCTTTTACTCTTCGCAAATCGCACTTTTAGTCCATTCGTGTCTGGACATTACATATCAAGAGTACTCAAGATACCGAGACATTCTACGGTGATCCTGTGTGGCCAAGTTTATCTTCATCTGCCGAGTGATAGGGCGCTTGGCTTCGGCGATTATATTCGCGTATGACCGCCAGGCACGGCCGATGTCGACTTCTGCCCTGCGGCATTGCGTCACGGACGTTGGAGTGAAGCTCGGCTTCAATGTTTCTTACCAACCACCACCTTCGCACCTTTCCATCTCCCTCTCCACATCACATCCCCCAATTGACTCTCTCTAATATCCTCCCTTTGTATATCACCTTTCACAATGTTCGCTAGATCAATTTTCAGGCCGGCCAGGCAGCTTCAGAGCGTGAGTGACAACTCCAAACCGAACGCCCGCGCCCCCACCCATTGTCCGCGCGCGGCGAAATCAGCCCATGTCGCAGTAACTGACCTTTGATAGTCCGTCCGCCGCTATGCCTCTACCGAAGCCGTAAGGCAGAACTCGAACGCTCTTCTTATGGGTGGTCTCGCCGCCGGGTCTGCTGTTGGAGGATACTACTTCCTGAACAGCAGAGGGCACGCGCTCACCGACCAGCACGGCAGCGGTAGCGAGTCTGGTGGTTTCGGCCAGCCAGCATCAAAGACTGAGGAGGGCAACATCCCAGCCAAGGTTGATGCCAAGGATGCTGTCAAGTGCTTCAAGGGCGGCGACCAGGGTTTCGTCAGCTTGTTGCTGGCCGACGTGGAAGAGATCAACCACAACACCAAGAGGTTCAGATTCCACCTTCCAGAGGAGGGCGCCGTGAGCGGCCTCAACGTTACTTGTAAGTTCTGGCACTCATACAGCAAAGACGGTAGACTGATACGCGACAGCTGCTCTTATCACCAAGTACAAGGGCCCAGAGATGCAGAAGCCAGTCATCCGACCATATACTCCAGTTAGCGACGAAGGTGAGCCAACGAGCTTCAATCTGCTACGACGTGGTTGCTGACCTCTCATAGACACCGTCGGTTACATCGATCTCATCGTCAAGAAGTACCCAGACGGCCCAATGTCCGAGCACCTGCACAGCATGAACCCAGGCCAGCGCCTCGACTTCAAGGGACCAATCCCAAAGTACCCATGGGAAGCCAACAAGCACGACCACATCGCCCTGATCGCCGGTGGTACCGGTATCACCCCAATGTACCAGCTCGCGCGCGCCATCTTCAAGAACCCAGAGGACAAGACCAAGGTTACTCTGATTTTCGGTAACGTCAGCGAGGAGGATGTGCTGCTGAAGCGCGAATGGGAGAACCTCGAACAGGACTACCCAAACCGCTTCAGGGCTTTCTACACTCTCGACAACCCACCAGAGGGCTGGCCGGAGAGCGCTAAGGGCTTCATCACCAAGGAGTTGCTGAAGACCGTGCTGCCAAAGCCGCAGGATGGCAACGTCAAGGTCTTCGTCTGCGGTCCTCCAGGCATGTACAAGGCCATCTCCGGCCCAAAGAAGAGCCCTGCGGATCAGGGTGAGCTTGAGGGCTACCTGAAGGAGCTTGGTTACTCCAAGGACCAGGTCTACAAGTTCTAAGCTGGTTTGTGAAGAGAATGGAGTAGTAATGAACCGAAGCGGCGCTGAAAAATGCCCGTTTCTATGGAGGCTGCCGCGGCTTGCGACGCGATGTAGTCGTATTGTATCATATGATAGATAGAGTTGAACGAAGCGATCCATTTGATTCATCCTGACTTCGCGGACACTCAGCTGGTCATGTCATTTTTCTATACAATACAAGTGCAACAACTCTAGCCTGCTCTTCGCATCTGGCACCTTTTCCAATCCCTTCACCTCCACACAGCCTACGTGCATTGCATTCACCAAAACCCCCGCCATCGGTGACATTGCCAGCGACCATCACCAGCACCATCTCCACCCCTCCAACCCTTCCCACCCTCCCCCAACATCAAGCCATCTGCACCTCAACCAACGCCCGTCCGACCCCCCTATCCATCCCCTGCACCCCCGAATTTTCAACCTCAAACGCCACAGCGCCCCGTTCCGCACATCTCATCTTCAAATCATCCACGCTCCCCCCGACGCCGAAATAGATCCGTTTCGCCGCCACAACGCACTTGGCCATCTTTGTCCGGCCCAGGATGCCCATCAGCACGTCCACGAACGCCGCCGTCGACGCCGGGCTGTAGATCGTCTCGGCGGCGAGGATTAGCGTGCCCAGGTCCGGCGAGGAGGGCGGGATCAGGGAGGTGAAGAGGGGGCTGGGCGACCAGGAGCCGGAGACGAGGGTTAGCGTTATTCCTGCCGCGGAGAGGTCGGAGAGGAAGAGCGAGGGCAGGTCCGGCGTTACGTCCAGATCGCCCGCGCCTGCGTCGGGGTCCGCGGCATCGTCGTCGTCTGGGGTCGGGATGAGCGGGTCCGCGCGGAAACGCGCCCAGGTGAGCAGCAGATTGGGCAGAGTGACGAGGCGCAGCACGGCGAGGTTGTAGTCTGCAAGGGTGAAGTTGATGGAGTAGGAGTTTTGCAGCGCGTGCTGGAAGAGCGTCAGGGTTGGCAAAGCGGTGCCGGCGCCGAGCTCGATCACGGAGTCGACGCGGGCCAGGTCGTCGATGTCTTTGCGGGGTCCGCGGGAGAGGAGGAGAGAGGCGAGGTCGATGCTGCATTCCCAGGTTTTGAACCCGCCTTCGTAGATGTTGGTGCGGATGTCGGAGGTGGAGAGGTCGGCGAGGAGGGCGTCGGCGGATTCGGCGGTGGAGGAGGATGGGTCGTTGGAGTCGTCTTCGGACATTAGTTGGAGGCGGACGTCGAAGAGTTCGCGTCGCGGGAGGTGGATTACTCGTCCGGTGGGTGATTCGATGCGGGTGCTAGCGTAGGATAATCGGGAGGGTATGGATGAGAGCTGCGTGTGTTAGTTGGGGTTGACAAAGGTGAATGAGAGAAAGGAAAAGAAGACGGACAAGGAACTAGAAGGTTGAGAAAACCACGAGATTGCTACAGACGTGATATCCTATGAATTTGAAGGTATAGAAAGCGGTGCAGTGTGGGACAGTGAATGAATTTACAATGCAGTCGTATGCTTGACCGTCCTGATCTGGACCCCCCAAACGTCCACTGACTCATAACCGTACGATCAGGAATTCGACTCAATTGGCAGCTCTTTTGGCATTTAAAAGGATGGAAGCAGTAAGAAAAATCGCATACCTACCAGCTCTCTCACATCATGGCTCCTCGCCTCAGTCTGCACAGCGGCTGCAGGATTCGACTCGGCTTGGCCAATTCCCGCAGTCTCAGCTTCCTGCTGCTGTTCGACATGATCGCTCTCCGTGTCTATATCATCACCTGAGAAGTTGAAACTGAAAGACATGGCTGAGTCCTGCTCGATGCTGGCTCTGATAGGACAGGCAACTGGAAGAATTGCTCAAAGTGAAGCGAGTTGGGTCTTGGCATTGGACGTAGCGCGGCTTTTCCGGACTTTATGAGCTCCCTTACCTCCAGTCTCGCTCCCAACATCGATAACACCACTACAGATCACCTTCTGTAGTGCAATTCGGGCAGGCTAGCTATGCCCGCTGCTCAGTGTGCCGCTCTAGGCTGCAGTTTAGGCTTTCAAATGGCTCCGTATTCCACTCTACGGCCGGAAGATTGTCGACGGGGAGGTATAAAGGCACGTCTCCCAGCGATCAAGTAGCAGTCAGTAGCTACCTATAGGTACATCACATCAACCATTGTCTCCATTCTCTACCCATTCACCGCAAATCTGTTCCCAAGCAAACTTGTTACATTTCACACTTTCCACCCAAAACCCCACCATGAGCCCACCAACCGATCTCTACCAGCCCTACAAAGACCGCTACCTCGACCCTCAAGGCCCAGGGGACTCCCGTCCCACCGCCCTCGAAGTCGTCAAAGATGAGAACGCAATCGGCGCGCACGCCGACAAAGTCTTCCTCATCACCGGCTGCACCGCCGGCGTCGGCATCGACACCGCACGCGCGCTCTACGCGACCGGCGCCCGCATCTTCATGACCGTGCGGGACGTAACCAAAGGCGCGGCCGTGAAGCGCGACATCGAGACCTCGTCCACCTTCCCCAACACGCACCCGATCGAGCTCGTGACGCTCTCCCTCGACTCCCTCGCCAGCGTGCGCGCCGCCGCCGCCGCCGTCCTCAGCCGAACAGACAAGCTCAACGTCCTGATCCTGAACGCCGGCATCATGGCCGTCCCCTTCGGCCGCACCGCCGACGGCTTCGAGAACCACATCGGCACGAACCACTTCGGCCACTTCCTCTTCTTCCACCTGCTGCGTCCCCTCCTCCTGTCCTCCGTCACGCCCTCCTTCCACTCCCGCGTCGTCGTCGTCAGCAGCGCCGGCCACCGCTTCGGGCCCCCCAACCTCTCCGACATCAATTATGAGACGGAAGAGGCGGAGAAGAACTACGTCAAGTTCGCCGCCTACGGCCGCTCGAAATGCGCAAACGTGTACATGGCCAACAGCATCGAGCGGCACTACTCCTCACGGGGTCTACACGCCCTCTCGGTGCACCCCGGCATCGTCGCCACGGAGCTCGGCCGCCACTTGGCCCCCGAGGACTGGGAGTTCCTGACCAAGCACAACCCGGATTTCGAGAAGCAGATGCGGGCGCCGAGCCAGGGGGCCAGCACGCAGGTGTGGTGTGCGGTGGGGAAGTGGTTGGAGGGGAAGGGCGGGTGGTATTGTAGTGATACGGGGGTTGCGGGGCCGGCGGTGGATCAGGCGCCGGGCGCGCCGGGGTATGCGACGCATGCTTATGATGAGGAGGTGGAGGAGAGGTTGTGGGAGCTTAGTTTGAGGGTTGTTGGGGTGGAGGAGGCTTGATGGGCAGTGGGAGCCGTGGGCTGGATGTTGCGAAGGAAGTAGTTGCGCGGCGAGACGCCACTGGTTATAATGTACATGTATCTAAGCAGTCAAGTTGAGGCGGGCCTGTGGTGTCAAGCAGCTTCTGCATGATTCTATATTCATCCTAGATCTGGTGTGAGTATATTTCCAATATGGCCGCGCATCTGTAATGCGTAATCACAGGACCGAGCGTGGTTATTGCCACTCAGTCTTCGGCTTGATGAGATGATCCGCCTTGCCATCCTTAGTCGCCTCGTCCCAGTCCGGGCGCGGAAGCTCAATCCCTTCCACAAGACGACCGTACGTAATCCCGCCGAGCCTACTCATCGGTCTCAAGACCTGCATCTCGTCAGTCGAGTCTCTACACAATTCACACGCAGCACTCACAGCAGGATCGAGAATATTCCTATCCTCATTGATAGCATCCTCCCTGGCCCAAAACCTGACCCCCTCAATGATCGCCAACACGCCCGTCTTCTTCCCCGGCGTCGCCCGGCTCTCAAACTCCTTCGTATCAACGAGCTTTCCCTCGACACTAAAGATAGCCTCCTTGACCCTACTCGCCTTCACTTGGGAACACTCCGCCGGATGCAAGCCCGTCAACGCCCACTCTGACACCCCATAGGGCGCATTAATACTCGTCGCATTCGCCGCCTCGATATAATGCTCGCTGATGATATTGATCGTGCACTCGCCCGTCTCCAACAGGTTCTTGAGACTGTCCTTTGCCTTGTCGAACCCGCCCGCGTACCCGACGATGAAGATGGGCGGATCGTGGTTGATCACTTGCGTGTAGCTGAACGGCGCCAGGTTCGTGCTGCTGCCGTCCGCGCTCCGCGTCGACACGAACCCGATCGGCCGCGGGATGATGGCGGAGATCAGCAGCTTGTAGTTGAAGACGGCGGGCCGGCCGTCGGCGTAGGGGTCGATTTCGATGTGCTGCTTGGTCAGGCATTCGCCGTTGTCGTTGGGCCCGTCGCCGAGTTTCCAGTCGGGGTTCTTCGTCTTGGTGAAGTGGAATTTGCTGCCCTCATTCCAGTCCGGTCGGGTCGATTCGACCTTCTTGAAATCCGGGTGTGGGTTACGCTGGACGTGCTTTTCGCTGTCCATCATCTGCTCGTGCGCGGCGGGATCATGGTTGCGTTGCTCTTTGTCGGAACTCATCTTGGAATGAATGACGTGCTTAAAGAACTGCTGGTGGGAGGGGAGAAAGGGTGTGCTGGAAGGGGCTTGACGGTCTGACGAGAGGGATCGTAGTTACTCGCGCGCAATGGGTCACCAATTGGTTCCAAGAATTTGGGATGAGAGGATTAAGATGTCCTATTCAATGTTGCTATGAAATAAGTTATGGATCGTATCTCCGGAAGCTTAAACGCTTATAAAACACGACGTCATCCGGTCCGGCACCCGACGGCACTCCAGCTCTGAGATCGTGGGGAAGGCGTCGATTGTATCGGAACGCCCTCCGAACAAACAGATCACATTCGTTGCTGATCGTTGTATCCATGGATGTATCTAAATCAAGCACGATTACCCAGTCGTATAACGCGTATTTCCGTGCTCTTTGCGGGGTGACACCAAGCGGCCCATGGTCCTAACCTCGAGTCCACAATATCTTGTTGCACTGCATACATTAGACAGTATATAGCGACGAAACAAAGAAGCATACAAGCTTCGTACATATGCACAAGACCAACGGCGGTTAACAGTTTGAAATGCTTTGATTCATTATCGATCTCATCTATTCAATGCGTGCATCATACGTAGCCTGGCTCATGAACGGACTCCTCCTCCTCACTTCCGGACCCCAAATCAGCAACACCACCGGAGCCATAGCCAGAACCAGCGATATAAAGCCCAGCAAAGAACTCGCCCACTGAAACCCAAGCGTGGTGTACATGCTGCTCGCCGCCAAAGGCAAGAAGGCCGCCACAATATTCTCACCAAACGCAATCGCCGCAACGACGCTCGCCGCGTACTTCGAGTACGCGTCCGTGACATAGTCCGCAATAGCCGAGACGACGACATTAATGCCGAAGCCGACCATACCCAGTCCAATCGTCGGCGCGATCCAGTGAATCTGCGGGTAGCTCGTCCACGCGTAGACAAACATGCCTCCCGTCATACCCACAAAGCCTCCCAGAATACTCATGTACAGTCTAGCCTCCGGGATCGGGACGCCCGGGAACTCTTTATTGCGCCCCGCGGACGCAAAATACCATCGCGAGTTCAACTGGACGGGGAACCAGCCGACGATCTGGCCGACGACGACGGCACCCTGCACGTAGCCGGCCGAGTAGGACTCGAACCCGTAGAGTTCGTTGAAGACCTGCTCCACGCTCTGCGTGAAGACGTAGACGGTGCCGACCGAGAAGGCCGACCAGAGCGTGAAGGTGAAGACGACCCATTCCGTGCACAGCATGTACATGGGCCGCTTGACAGACACGCGGATCACAGCCCACAGGTCCGTGCCCTCGAGTTCTTCGCGCGTGTACGCCTTCTTCCCCGTCTTCGCGCGTATGCGCTTCGCGCGGCGGCGCAGCAGTACCGGGCCCCGGGTCTCGGCGATGAGGAGGAAGAAGATGGGGTAGAAGATGCCGGTCCAGATCAACTGGATCCAGAGTATCCAACGCCAGCCGAGGCTTTGATGGATAGCGCCGCCGATGACGGGACCGATGGTCGACCCGACGAGGTAGCAGGTGATGTACATGCTCATGGGCACGCTGCGGCCGCGGTCGCCTTCCCAGATGTCGCAGATGATGCTGCAGATGATGTTGGCGAGGACGGAGACGCAGCCGCCGGCGAAGAAGCGGACGATTACGAGGGTCCAGAAGTTTTGGGCTACTGCTTGCGGGATCAGGAAGAGTATGAAGAGGGCGTAGGTGACCTGTACACGCGGTTAGAAACGTGGATGGAGATCTGTGTTGCGGGGCATTTACCAGGTAGCCCAACCGCATCCCCACGTCTTCGAGGATGGGCAGAAATATCATCATGAAGAGAGCACCCCCGACAGTCCAGCTAGATACAGGCCAGTAGGAATTCGGGAAGCTGGCATCGCTGATTCCGAACTCCTCATTGATGTCTGCGGCGGCGACGGTAATAGCAGTGCCGTTGATCAGGACAGTAAGAGTGCCGAGAAGCGCGGTAATGGTGAGAACCCATTTCTTCGACGTAGGCCAGTTGAACCTGGATAGAGTTAGACTTTGCTTCGTGGGCCATGGATTCTGGTAAGCTTTACGGTATGTCTGGGTCGTCTGGACCATTCCAGTCCACTATTTGGACATCATCATCTGTTGGTTCCGCACGAGATGTTTTCTCTTCCCGCAACGCATTCTCTTCGTCGAGGCGTGAAAGGTCCCTTTGGTCTACCACATGCTCGCCTGAGCGTGGAGCCTCATACTGGTTGTTCTCCGCCGCACTCATGAATACATATGAAGACGGGCCAAGGAAGCGTTAACTAGTGCGAAAGTATACGGGAATGAATGGACAGCCAAACTCCCGTCGCCATGCAATCGTGAAATAACAGTAAGAATGAAAGACGAAACGAGAGGGGAATGGGAATAGAAAGAGGAGGAAAAGCTAGTATGATTCGAAGGCATTGCGCCAGTAGCCCCGACGGCGAGGTTGCGAGCACGCACTGTGAGGGACGTTCTTACATCATTACCTAAGAAATTTCCTTTACAGAATGCTTTCGAGAAGCTAGTGGGTACCGGCCAAGTCCGGGGAACATGTGTTTACCGGCTCCAAAAACGTCCCATCTGGGTACGGATGAAGGTTGTAGACTGTACAAGACGGTATGAGGGGTTGTTGGTAGTTTTTCCTGCGATTTACAGCGTGTCTATCGTGTTTGTAGATACCTTGAAGTACTGCTGATACGAGAAGGAAGACTGGAGGATCGTCAGATTCGTCAGTAGAGCGGAGGCGGGACCGGCAACAATTGCCTCTTTGGGCCGTAGTCTCTTCCTCCTCCGAGCTTCCTCATTGAGAAGGGGGGAAGCTTGGCATGCCCGAGTCAGTCCGCAGTCGGTCCCGCACTCCAGCTGCTGACCACCTTCCAGCTTAGCTTCACGTGCTACGACTAACCACAGCTATAGCTACCCAACATGGCCTCGAAATTCGAAACCGCGGCTCAAAAGATCGATGAAGCGCACGCGCTCGATCCAAAGAAGATCACAGTCGACGGGGAGGAAGTGCCCTACGAGCTGCACTATGCGCGGAAGATGACCGCATACCTCGACAAGCACACCCCCGACGCTTCAGACGTACTCCGTCTCGCCATCCGCGCACAGCATTTCCGTCGCTGGGAGGTGCCCCGGGACTCCTATCCCATGACGCGGGTCGGCTATCACGCGTGGCGGACCTATCTCAAAAAGCGGCAGGCTCAGCTCGTCGCACCGATCCTGGAGGAATGCGGCTACGAGACGAAGGATGTTGATAGAGTCAAGGCACTGATCGAGAAGGAGGGACTGCGGCAGGGTGATCCGGAGGTCCAGGCGCTGGAGGATGTCGCGTGCTTGGTGTTTTTGGACGACCAGTTTGAGGATTTTGAGAAGGAGCATGATGAGGATAAGATTGTTAAGATTTTGCAGAAGACGTGGGTTAAGATGGGGGAGAAGGGGCATGAGTTGGCGTTGCAGATTCCGATGGCGCAGAGGTGTCAGGATTTGGTTGGAAAGGCGTTGGCGGGATGAGAAAGCGAAGCGAATGCGATTGAAAGGACACAACGGGGCGCCAGATCATGCTGTGCTGCAACTTGTCACCTCGAAGATCTGGCCGACGCAAGGGAATTGCGAGACTTCGAGAACAAGCTTGCTGGGCACGCTAGCGATACGCAGACCCTCCGGGCGTTCGGACAACAGATTGCCTGGACAGCCAGCGACCTGAACTCCCGGACTTCGCACTCGAAGCCGAAGCGCTTAGCTCTGCATGGACTCGCGGTGGCATGTCGTTGATAGTTCATCTCTGTCCTGGAAGCGGTGAGCCCAGCGACCGCACATGCTGGAAAGGACGCACAGGCCGGTTTAGTAGAAGCACAGTGGATTGGATATCGTAGGATGTTGGAGGACCGCCATTGAGGAGGTAGGAGCATGAAATGTAACACATCGCTGAGTCATTGTCGCATTGCTTCTGAGCGGTGTGTCCTTGAATCCTGTGTCGAGCAGCAGCGGCCTCTTCGCCTAGCAAACCATCGATTCCATGTAACTTGTGGATTTCTCACTCGCAAAAACTTCGTTCGTTTCTTCGCCAACATACATATCAGTGCTCTAGCGCTTGTTGCACTGCAGGTACTGATACGGAGCTAAGTCCTCCTCCAATAATGTTGAGTGGGGTCCATATCACATGCATCGCAACTTACAGCGCCCAGCCTCGACTACATGGCCATCCAAGAACACAACCATAGCAGAGCTACGAAACCTGCGTATGACATCTAGAAGCTTACGGCACCCGGCTTACTCCCGAGGTCCTCACCTTCATAACTCAATCCAGCAATGACCTCACCCCTCCCACCCTTCTTCACGCGCCACAACCTCACCCACTCCGACCTCCAAGCGCTCCACCAGCACATCCAAACCCTATACCCCTCCCATTCAGCCACTCCGATCCAGCACCAAGGCTATTGCAGCTATACCCTGCTCCTCGAGCCCACTTCTCCCAGCCAGCGACGCACACCCCTCCCCTTCCCACGCCATGAGGATCCCCACCCAGACCGCCTAATCCTCCAACTACGCCCCACCACCTTCGGCCTCCCCCTCCCCTCATCCACGCCGCCCGCCTCCTCTACGCGCCACTCGTCCCGCACACCACGGCCCTTGACCCCTTCACCCCCGCCACAGCCACGGGGATAGCCACACGCACCCCACTGAAGCTCACGCTTTTCTGGACGTGGTGTAAGCTGTGCCGAAGTCGTGGATAGTTCCATATAGAAAGAGGGATGAGCTTGGAGGATTGTGAACAGCTTTGAGTTAGGGAATACCGACATACGAACGCCTCGCAGCTGCTTTTCCTTGGAACCAGAGTCAAGATCTCACTACAGTATCAATTGAACTACAAGACAGGCAATCCTCACAATTGTCAAGAAGAAAAGAAAAACATCTCGTCGTTACGCTTTCGCTATCAAAAAAAAAAAAAAAAAAAGATCCGCTGTCAAAAGATCAATCGCTCAGAATCGAAGGATATAAAAAAGGCCGGGATAGAAATTAATAAAAAAAACCCCAAAGAATTGGTGTCCAGACATGTCTGAACCCGCACTAAGATTCGCGCCCCAGGACGGACAGTCGCTGAAACGGTTCGGCTTGACCTTCAAAATCCACCAAGCCATCTCGCGGGCATACACGCGCGAGCATGCCCGGCGTCAAAACAAACAAACCCATCCGAGTCAAGGTCGTGACATCTCAGACCTGACAATGACATATTGCTGCGCAAGGCGGCTCTCAAAGACATGCCCAGCACACCAAGCCCTCACGTGCTGAAGATGGGAGCTTTGACCAAGACAGTCTTCCCTCTCACATGAGCGCCAATCCCCACCGCCATGCGAATCCGTGGCGGCGATTCGTCTCTCTGCCCAGACGAGCTTTCCGGCCTCCCAAGACTAGCATTGCTCCCACTCGCGCCCGCATGCTTGCCCGCCGCAGCATGTGCTCTCTTCGTTCCCGTCAGGGCACTCAACATGCTCCGTTTCCGCGACTGCGTCTCATTGCCCGACTGGCCCTCAATCGTCGGATCCGTGACGTCGCTGGCGGCGCTCCTCATCGATGCGCGATCGGCCGCGTCGTCGGCGATGCTGACGCCTAGCGATGGGATGCCGGACTCGATCTTGCAGTTTTCGGTGTTGATGGGAGAGCCTGGGAGGAAGTATTCAATCTGCACGTCGCGGCTTTCCAGGGGGAGGTGGGTTGCCATGCCGACTGCGAGCTCGATGATCATGTGGACTCCGCCTTCTAGATCTGACATTGGGGGGTTGTCGAGGTGGACTTGCAGGGCACTGATGAGGTTCTCCTTTAGCAGGTCCGTGAGCTGTGCTCGGTTGGTGGCACATTGAGGCGAGCGGAGCAGTTCTTGCAAGCCTTCTAGAGTGGTCAGCCGCCAGTTGACCACCTTGGCCGTTAGGTACTCTTCGTCCTCTCCAGTCTGAGCCACGGGTGCGAATTTGCGGATGTTCTTCTGAACAGTCTTTAGCTGTGCGGATAGTGTTGGGTCCAGGTCAGGGTGGAAGTATTTGTCGAAGACTTCTTCAACCAGCCAGCAGGAAATGAAAGCTCTGCCAGTAGCAGTCATTTCCTGCTTCCCGACCGTAACCGCATCCTTGTTCACTGAACCAGCAAGCCAAGTTGGTACGCTTTTCCAATTCTTCCGGATGCTGAAAGCTAGCTGGGAAATCAAACCGTCTAACCTGGCAAAACGAGTGCTGTATTCGCTATCGTCCAGAGATGTCCGTGATTGTGCTAGCCGCTGATGCGCGAGACTGTTTTGGAGTTGCTTGACCTGATCCTCTTTCTCGAAATAGTACTTTTTGACTTTGGTATACTTCTCTCCTGCGTAATTGTCAGCGATCAAGTTACTGCGCGGTCCCGCGACATGATCAGCTCACGAAGCTCTTTATGATCCTTGATCAATTGATTAATGTCTTCTTCACTCAGCTCATCGTTCGTCGGTTGTGGTGTTTGGCGACGATCATCCACTGCTTGCTGTGTCTGAGCGCCTCTCTGCTGTTGGCCCTGTTGTATCGATGCGGAGTGGTTGTGCCCCGCTTGCGCTTGTGCACCTTGCGACGCCGACTGCGCGTCACTTCTGCCCCCATTGTGTACGCTCTGTCTATTAGCAGCTGCCGACCTTATTGCCTTTGGTGCAGGCAGCGCTGTATTGTTTGATGATGGCATGGAGCCGGCTGAATCCTCGGCACTGTTAGGTTGGGTGAAGCTTCGCGATTGCTGTAGGTTGCGCGATGTTTGGGAAGAGTATTGCGAAGCTGAATCTGGCGGAGAGTATTGGTGCTGAGAAGGAAGGTGCGCTTGCGCGGCATCCTGGTGTTGGTACGCAGGTGATCGAGACATGTCTGACGCCGGAGGTGTTGGCGCTGCGTTCAAGCCGGACTGCGCCCGAGCTGCACCGTACGACGCTTGCTGGGAAGGGAGTGGCTGAGGCTGCTGATGTGGAGCCTGCGCTTGCTGTGCTTCTGGGAATCCATACTGCGACACTGAAACGTTATAGCCGGTCTGCTTGTCGGATATTGGACTCTGCACACCTGACGACGCTTGTGCACCTTGTCTTTGTTCTCTGAAGCCTTGCTCGGTATTGAGCCGCTGCAGCCTTCGCTGCGACCACCGATCCAGGGCGACGTGCTGCCCCGAGTCAGACGAGGACTTGGATGGTGCTTGTGTGAGGCTGGTGGTCATTGAAGGAGACGCCGGACTGATCTGGCTGGTCCCTCCCTCATGCGGCGCGTTAGAGCTCGAGTCGATCTGCGCAGGATACCAGACGTCGGGAGGTTGTGGTTGGTGTTCTGAATCGTGAGGACTGCTCTGCGTGCTTGGAGGAGAAGGTTGTGGGAGTGGGTGCGCAGTGTGCGCTGTCTCGTGCCTTTGCGCTGGGTCCTGCGATGAGTATCTCAGCAACAGCAACTAGTGTCGCACATAAGTGGCCTCGCACCGATCCCTCAGCTTCCTGAACACTGGCGTGGCGGTGCAAAGACTGCGAGGACTGCTGTGCGAAAGAGTGACGGTGCTCTTTGAAACGATCTGGAGGTAATCAGTGGGGTGGAAAGCGCGATTCTGGTGGATTAGGCGTACCCGAGGAGGGAGTGGAAGGGAAGCGCTGGCTGACAGAACGAAAGATAGAACGCGGGCGCTCAACAGATTGCTGTACGGAGGCCTGATCGGGTTGTAGGTAGAGAGGAGAGGCCTGATCTGTAGTAGTGTAGAGAGTCAGTGGGCTGCCAGAAGTGGAAGCACCGAGGAGCAGCGCTTGGCAACGTTGCGAGCTATTGTATTGGAATGGGGTGCGTGCAGTGACACCGACCTGGGGTTATAGGCTGTGTTGGGTTGGGCTCAAAAGGTAGGGGTATGTGGCCCTGCGACTTGTTGCGGTTGGACCTCTTGAAAGGAAATATGTGCATTGGGTAACTTGGCGAAAGGACACAAGCTGCCTTTGGGCGATCAGCGAGCTTCGCGGGGCGGGCGCGGACACCAGTCCAGTGGTCTCGTCTCGTTTCGGCTGCGACCAAACGCGTGGGCGGGCTAAGTTGCGGCGCGGACAGCAATTGGAAGATGCGAGACAGCAGGACAATCACGGTATCAAGCCTGATTCGCAATTTCACACGCACCAGCACAGAGACAGGGGCGCGCAAATAGGCGGCTCATATCCAGAGGTGATATACCTAACATACCTACCTTACCTTGGTAAGGGCGTAAGGCCCCGCGACGTCCGGTCAGCGCAGGGCATTCAGCGGCCTGCAGCGCGAGCTCGTCCAGCCGCACGCGCGGGATAACGTCTGGACGTAACTTACGCGATTGAAAAGTGGCCGAGCTAGTGTAAGCCTCATCACCGTACAAGGTGAAGCTCGAAGCACGCGATTACTGCCACTGCCGATCCTGCAGACAGCTGGACTTGGCTGGGCACAGGCAGTAACTTGCAATGTACCTCCAGATAGAAGCTGACAGCGACGCCCGCCAGCCTACGTTTGAGCGTTTTCTCTTCCAGTGTAGCTGCACAGCATGTACATGTAGGTAGCTGCGGCCCATCCCACACGAAACATGAAACACAAAAGCTCCGAGGACAGGCCTGCCGGACGGACAGGACAACCAGGGTCCCCCGTGGGACTGACTTCAGCCGTTCTAGCTCTACTGCCGTGCCCTGCCGATTGCTTTTAATAGCCGTGACCGCATAACTGCCCTAAGGGTACCCGGTCCCACCGTCACAGGCAGAATCGCCTGCAGGTGTAGCCTAAGGTACCTTAATTCTGTACTTCTATTCTTGGTGCTCCGAAACGAATGCTGCATACATGCAGGTGTATGGTTGGTAGATCTCTTCCCTGACACGCGACATGCCATTCGTCGAAATCGTCCAGATTGCAGCTTTCTCCACACCTCTATGCGCCAATCATCGCACCGAGCGTTGGGAATCATTCCGAGGCTGTCCTAACCGCTCTTTAACCCACGCTCGAACCAGATCAACGGAGAAGGCGTTTTCCCCAGCTGCACCAAAGAGCAAAGACCCGAGATCTCAACGCATGTGATCGCACAGCATAGGGCAGCGCCTTGTTTATCAAATCAGCACAGCCTCCATTGTGCCCACCTTTTCAGTTATTCTCCGTCCCTTCTCGTCCAATTGGCAAATGCCTCGCAAATTCCGCTCATTAGCCCTAAACCTGTGAAGAAGTCTCCTCACTTCCCCATCTCTTGCCCCTGACATCGCAACCGTGCCTGCAGATCATCGCCGCACGCTGCACGTCGTGGGTCTATCGTGGCATCCTGTAACACGCGAACGCCTTGGCATAGGTCAGGCACAAGTGAGAGGCACGGAACTCACGGGTGCAGCTTGCCATATGTATTTCTCTTCAGCTCTTTGACTGGCTTGTTACACTTCCACCTACCTAAGTGAACATCTTCTTCTCCATTCTTGTTTCCTACTGTTACATTGCGCGACCTGGCATTCTCGTCGACGCAACTCGTCACCTATTAATACTAATCTAATTCTCCCACCTGCGGCGCCTTCATTTATTACTCCTTCGACAAGTCAATAAAGCATCACCAATTCGATAGCAGCATATCCAAGATGCAGTTCATCAACCACATCCTCAGCGGCCTGGCGCTCTTCGCTTTCACCACTTTCGCAGGGCCAACAGAAAGAGCGACAACCATCCCAGACTTCCAGATCACCGCACTCGAAACCCACCGAACCAGCAATGCAACCGGCGCTGGTCAGAACGTGACCGTCTGCTTCGCGGTCACCGACCCAAGCACTCTGGGCAACTCAACCACGACCTGCAACGCGACATGGACACTCGGCTCCGCCTACCCACAAGACAGCTACGTACGGACCTCCACCTCCCCTCATCGCACCTGCAAAGCAACTAACAGCACCACAGACACCCTGCCTCAACTCCAACTTCTCCTGGAACTTCGAAGACGGCAGCTACACCGACCTCTACCAATTCACGCTCCAAGTCCAGCACTCCTACATCAACCCAGCGTTCGTGACCCCCGTCCCCATTCCCATCCCCGTCTCCAATCCTCTTCACTGCTTCCATTTTCACGACTAACCGAACCGAACTCAACAGCATCAGCGACTGGCCAACCATCTACTTCAGCCACGCAAACGTGACACACGACGACATGCACTGCCGGCACGGCCGGCACGGCGCGTACGGTTGCGTCCAGCACGGCAACAGCTCCATCGACGCGCCGGTTTGGGCGACGATCGCATAAGCTCCAAACAGCACTCACAACGAACGTGGTGCGGTAGGCTGGTAGAGACGCCGAAGGACTGGGCCGTGAGACGTTGGGGTAGCACTGGTGAAACGGAGCCCTGCATGTTCCGAGCGAGGGGAGGCTTTTGGGAAAGGGTGCAGTTGCATTAATGGTTAGGGGGATTATTGCCGATGGGGAGGGGGTTATAGAGATGATGGATACGGGCGGCCCGTTACTTGGGATGGCTGGGGGGGGTATTGTGCAATACCAGGACACACATAGCATAGCGAAGGATAGCATGGTTTACAAGAAGCTCCCTGGAGGGTTGCATTGAAGACTATGACGAAAAAAGTATAATACAAGCACTCTATGTTACGTTAAGTCTGACAGATCCCTAGCAAACGCTGCTGGTGATCTCTGATGATGAAGCGGTAGCCACCTACTACTGTACGTTGAAGTTAGCCGCTTGCCCAAAGGAACTGTGGTCGTTTTGGAAGGCAGTTGAACTTCATATTTCAGAAGGAACAATTGGTATATTAATAAGAAAATGTGTGTCCCCACGGTTTGAGTACATCGGAATCCTTAGGTCGCATCATGTGAAGGGGCGGGCTGGGCGGAAAGAAGATATGGGTAGGACTTACGAATGTCACACGGATAGAAGCTGTGGGCGGCTGTCGAAAGAGAGTACAACAGTGTACCGATCTTGCCAGGCTGATCCGCTGCCAGGCGCACATGAGGAGGTGCAGTGTTGGAAGAGGGAGATGTGGAATTTGCAGGCGGGTGGGAAGAAAGAGGGAAAGCAAACAGCTGCGGGCTGGAGCGGCCGAAGATGTTCCGTCCAGAAGTCGCCGAGCGCAACGGTCTAAGAGCTTCCAGTCCTTCATCATAATCGCGCTCGAAGCAGGACAATATGCTTACAGTCACGAGAAATGGACATTCTGAACACTTGAATGACTGATCTGTCCTGGAATAAGTGTATATCAACGTGCGCTGTATCAACTGCGCTACGCCCTTTCTCAGGCTGATGAGCATGACCCTCATCAAGCTTCGTCAACTCCATCAATGCTAACTCGCGATGGAGCAGTTTCATGTGCATGTAACATTGCTCTCTGCTTATTGCGGTGACGTCTTCCTCAGTCCCTGCAACGCAGGTTGCAAGATTCTTACAAGACAGAGAGTGGCTTCTTCTCTCCAAATCTTGCTATTGCGCGTAACCGCACAAGTCAGGTGGCTACCTTATCGCTTCACTCACCTCGTGAGCGTGACTGCCACTCGGCCTTTGGTATACACCTTGCTAGTACCGGCATATAACATGCTTTCACTTCACCCCTCGTAGCGATATTGTAGGTCAATTTCTAGACTCTTCTCTTATCCTAGTATCACATTTCTTCTTGCACCTTACACCGCCGGCACCTCTCATGGACACAATATCGAATACAACAATGGACAAGGGGCGTATCGTGACTAATGAGGACGTACGTCGATCTGCCCGGCTTAGGACTCACGATCTGAATGGCCGAGGGTACCTTTCCGACCAGATGGGATGCACCGTATCGCAACTCGAAGCGTGGATGAAGTCAAGCTCTGTTCTGCCTCACCTCTTAACATGGGACAAACTCTGCATCAAAGGAGTCGGTCGTTACAATGACGTCGTCGACAAGATCAACTCAGGAGATTTCTACGATGTCGAAGAGTTCGAGGATGACCTAATCCTGGCTTGCCTCAGCGAGAATCATGAACACTCAGCGCGGTTCACCGCACCACATATCATTACTTGCGACTGGACCACTGTCGACGTCTGGGCACGAACTGCGTGGAGGATTGTCTGGAACAATAAGGCTGAGGGGCAGATCTTTCACCACAGTATTCATTCCCACCCAACGAAATGTTACGCATTCGCCATCGACATGCTCTGCATAATCTTTCACTCCATCGCTCATCGCGGCGCCTACAGCTGCTATCACGGGATTATGCACGGGAACACAGCACATATCCCGAGCAGTTTTGAGGTTTGCATACATGGTTCCTTTCATAGTCATCTAGTACTAACAATCGGGAGCAGTTCACCCATGGCGAGGAGGAAGTAACCGATGCATCCTCCGGTGACGAGGCGATGGACTGGAGTGAGCATGCTCGCAAGAGCTGCGGCTCACACACGCCTTCAATGAGCTCAAGGGGTTCTTCACCTCGACCACTGAGCACCAGCGACACGGAGATGGACGGTGCGAAGACCAGTACGCGCGAGGCAAGCGTGAGCTCAACTGAATCGCCCATGCCTTCCACTCCATCTGCTACCGCAATGGGCGATCTGCATATCCATGTGGACTCACCGGCTCTCCTGCATCGAGAGTCTCTCTCGGCGACGCATTCGGAAGAAAGCAAGATGGACAATGACGCGAGCAATCGAGTATCTTGGGGCGAGAAATCAGGTCGAACATGAAGGGATGCAACCGTTTCACGCCAGCGATGGCAAAAATTTTGTCAATCGATCTCCGATCAGGCATTGGCTCAATCTTGTACCATATAACCTATAACACAAAGTTCTTCTGCATTTATCCCGTTTCGTACTTTAAACCTTTCAGTCCAGGCACCAATCGCGGAAGTTATTGCCCGCCTCGGATCTAGCCGAGATAGCGATAATCTTATCAGTCTCCGCTGACGTCTCGGTTCCGGTTGCAGCTCTGGGGTGCTTGATAGCCCGAGGATAGAGAACAAGACGAAACGAAACATGTACAAACAGTTATAAGCATCTGCTAACTTATCCCTTGATCGCTGCGCATTCCAGCGAAGATATGGCTAGCTTTGCAGCGCTTCCAGACGAAATCATCTTACAGATCCTTTCATGTACAAGCCGAGAACCCCGGACCACCCCTCCAGGCCAGACAAGCTAACGAAGCTTCTAGTCCTACACATCAACGACCTCGTCCGGTGCCAGTCACTGTCCCTGCGATTCCTTGACCTCTGTCGTGACAGCAACATTTGGAAGACGGAATGCTTCGACCACTCGAGAGCGGAGGCCCAGCGCCGGCGACAGCTGCTGATGAATGCTCGTCAAGACGCCGAACTTGTTGCTCTGAGAGAAGCAGTATCCGGACTTCCGCGTAACGGTAGCGCTTATTCCGATCAACAATTGCCACATGTTCCAGATAGTGCAAAGCGGAAGCGTGTTCGCGCACTGGCAAATTGGGACCCCGCCTACCCGGATGAGAGGATCGATTACTATCAGGAGTACATACACAGACATGCTCCGATAGCTACAAGCTGGCTGCATCTACCACGCGACAAAGCAAGAGAAGGAAAGGCTACACATGAGGCCACTGGAGTTGGTCTCCTGTGCCAAGATGGAGGAGCAGCGCGACATGTTGTCGCGCCAATGGACGACGGTAGCATCTGCATATGGGACGTGAGCGCAAGAACTACAGGACGAACGGAGAAGCAAGGCGAGTTGGTGGGAAGAAGCGTGGTGGGATTACTGTCAGACAGGTCGGCAGAAGCGGATAGGGCGAAAGCGGTTACGGAGAGCAAGAATATCATGACAGAGACTGGCGCGGTAGAATGTGTCAGCATTGACAGCACACGGAAGCGAGCGTACTTTGCAGTACAGGACGTCTTGCATGAAGTGGACCTGCAGACGCTGGAACCAATATCTCGTCAGCATTTCCCCTTCCCAATCACAGCCCTCTCCAACACTCGCGATGGACACCCGCTCACTGTGGGCACGACTTGGACCCTCCACGTCCACGATCCGCGCGCCAAACCAAATCTGCCCGCCACCTCCTCCCCACTCCAATGCGAGCATATCGGAGGTCCCTCCGCAAGCCACGCAACCCTATCCCAACCAGGTCCTCTCTCCATCCTCCACCACCCCGGCTTCTCCGTCGACGACCACTCCATCTGGGTCGCTGGCCGTTTCACCCACCTCCTGAACTACGACCGCCGCTTCTTCCCGCGCCTACGCGGCACAATCCACTCCGGCGCGCGCATATCCTGCATCGCGGCCCTTCCGCACCCCTACGTCCCTCGCTCTCTCGACCTACTCCAGGACCCCACCCTCTCCCTCAGCGACCGCACCGCGTCAAAGACCCGCCCAGGAACCACCATCCTAGCAGCCGGGACCTACAAAGGCAAAGGCGCGCTCGAACTCTACGGCCTCGACACGCCCCCCTCCAACCCCCACCTCCGCACCCCCAGCATCTCCCTCTCCGGCACCTACCAAAACCGGCAAACGGCGTCCGCCTCCAAACTCCTGTCGGTTGCTTCTCACGGCGCAGCGCTCGTCTTCAGCGACGGCGACGGCAATCTGAAGTGGGTCGAGCGCGACGGCTTCAGTGCCGTCCGCACGCACAATATCAACGAAAGCAACGAACCGATTAGTTTTAACCAGGCGCAGACGCAGGCGCAGACGCAGGCGCAGGCGCAGGCGCAGGATGCGAGCGCGTATGGGATCTTCTCTAGCACCGCGGCTGAGATGCCGGGACAGGGCGATATCGTGCAGAAGATCGTGGCTATGGACGTGTCGGTTTCGTGCACGGGGGAGGCGGAGGCGGAGATGGGGTGGAGTGGGAGTGGGAATGGGAGGGGGAGGTGGGATGTCAATCAGAACGATCTTCTGCTGTGGACGGGCGATGGACGGCTGGGCGTTCTGGGCTTCGGGCATGAGTGTTGGTATCAGAGGGAGGAGGTGGAGGAGAGGGCTCGGAGCGCGGAGGAGATGGCGAGGGAGGATGCGGAGAGGCAGAATGCGGGGGCGATGAGGCGCGCGTTGCAGATGCAGGCGGATGAGGTTAGGGTGCTTAGGGGGTTGGGGATGGGGTTTGGGATTCCGTATTAGATGAGTAGGTATACTAGGGACGAGTTATGGTTGCGCTCCATGTCGCTCAGGTGTTGTGGTTTGTGCCGGATACGAGAGCAGGACGTGGCCTGTGACAACTGTCTACTGTATCCCAAGGACAGAGGAGTCAACATCGGGCCCTTGTCGAAGAAAGCCATGTATCACATATCTATATCTATCCCTAATCCCTATCCAGCCTATCCATCCAGCCACCCTTACCACCTCCCCTCACCCCTCCCTCGCAGCAGCCAAACTCTCATCCAGCGCCTTAACAAGCACATAAACCCCCTCCAGCCTCTCCACCCCCACTCCCCTCTCCCTCCCCAGCCGGACCACATTCCCCACAATCGCCTCGACCTCCATGCGCCGCCCATGCAGCGCATCCGCCATCATACTCGGCTCGATCCCCCTCGTCCCCACCCTCACCTTCGCCCGCCCCAACTGCATCTCCACCTCCTCCTCCCCAATCCCGCCGTGTCCACACGCGCGCGCCACAGCCGCGACTTCGCGCATCAGCGCGCGTACATACTCCGTCGCGGCTGGTGAAGAGGCCATGACCGCG
Organism: Zalaria sp. Him3; assembly: GCA_027923365.1. Lineage (NCBI taxonomy): Eukaryota > Fungi > Ascomycota > Dothideomycetes > Dothideales > Zalariaceae > Zalaria > Zalaria sp. Him3. Next base: position 179,980 of record BPUN01000015.1, on the reverse strand, counting down.
ACGTCGCGACTGCGAGCGAGCGCACAGACTGGGTTCCAGGAGCTGTTGACGAGGGCCTTGGACCAGCGCTTCAGCTGCACATCATCGTGCAGGGTCGCCGTGCCTCGGCCGCGCTCGATCAACCCTTTCAACTGTTCCGCCACACCCTTATGCGCGGCCGGTGCCTCGCACGGAAACGTCCCGATCTCGAGCCGCTCGAGGTCGCCCATGGATACATGGCCCGGCGCCGTCTGCGTCGCGGGCAGGTAGACGACACAGCTCAAGATCGGATTCTCGGGGTACGCAGCCTTCCACTCGTCTTCGATGCCGATCCCATTCTGGACCAAGGCGATGGCCGTGTCGGGGCCCACTACGGGCCGCAGCAGCTCTGCGCCGGTGGGCGAGGAGCCAGGGAACGCTTTTGCGGTTACGAGGACGTAGTCGAAGCCACGAGACCCCGAGGCTTTATGGTTGTCGGCGGCTTCTTGCGGCGTGCGCACGACGGTCGGTGACACGTGCACGTTGCCGTATTTTTGGCTTGAGATGTGGAAGCCGTTGGTGGCTGCGGCGGCGTAGTTGGAGCGGCAGACGGCGGTTACGTTGCAGCCGGCTTGTTGTAGGATGTGGATGTAGATTGTGCCGATGGCGCCGGCCCCGAAGAGGAGGATGTTGGGGCGCGTGGTCATGGTGGTGGTGGGTGGCTAAAGGGAGGGTGGGAGGGGGAGGGACGCCAAGATTAGGCTGGGATGGTGGGGGTGGGGGCGTCGTTGTATATACCCCGTGGGGGCAGTACGTATGCTTCATCATGATAACTCATTTACTGTAGACACACGCGTAGATGTAGAAGTGGAAGGCGAATCAGATTGAAACCCAGCCGCAAACCGAGTGTCTCTTCCACCCGCCTATCAGGTACCTGCCAAGTAGACTCATACATGCCCTTCTGGCATACCATGAGCCAGCTCGAGACGTACCTATGTGCAGTCTACTGTCACTGTAGAACGAGAACAAGGGGTACCTCAGTGGTGAACGGAGTTCAACGGAGTATCTTCACATGAAGCTGAGTCCGATTCCGTAGCACCCCTCATGCCATGCCCATCTCAGATCTCAGATCGTGTGGGGGACTCCAGCCAGTCAGCGCGGGGCCGGGCAGATAACCTCCTCCTTTGTGATAGGCAACGAATCCTGCCGCTGATTAATGAACTCCGAATGGCAATGATGGACTACATGCTTCTCACTATCCTTCAAGCCTGCAAGAGACAAAGAGGCCATTCGCCGCCACCTTAACCGTACTCACTTGGATTTGCAAGCTCGAAACACCTCGAAGCCAAAACACAATGGCACGACTCACGACTATGGCGAAGAAAGCTATCCACCCTCCCGGCTACGTCGTCGCCTCCGCCTTCATGTCCATCGGCGGTTTTCTCAATGGGTGAGTAACCATCATCAAACCAGTTACCCTCTTCCATGAACAAACATCTCCCTAACGCCCCCCAGCTACGACACCGGCTGCATCGGCGCCGTGACCGAAATGCCGTTCTTCACGTCCACTTTCGGCGTTCTCTCCCCCTCGCTCCGCGGTTTCACAGTCTCGATCCTGATGCTGGCCGGCGCCATCCCGTCCTTCTTCGCCGGCCAACTGGCTGACCGTTTCGGGCGCCTGGCCGTCATAGCCACCGGCGCGCTCGTTTTCCTGCTCGGCGCTGTCTTGCAGGGCGCTGCGTTTCACCTGCCTATGTTTATTGTTGGGCGCGCGTTTAGTGGGCTCGGGGAGGGTCTTTGGATGGCTGCTGTTTCTGTGTAAGTTTGCCCTCTCCCACTTCCGCAGTTACCCACTCCTACTCCCCTCAGCAAGTCTGCTGCACCTCCACCACGCAAAAAAAGCCTCGGGCCAACTGCTAACACCTCCCCAAGCTACATAGCCGAAATTGCCCCCTCATCTCGCAGGGGGATGCTGGCCTCCACCCCCGCCTTCATGGCCGCCTTCGGCGTGACCTCCGGCTACTTCACCTGCTACGGCAGCATCCACATCTCCTCCTCACTATCCTGGCGACTCCCATACATCATTCAAGCGCTGGCCGCGCTCACCCTCGCCGTATCGTGTTTCCTGCTCCCGCAGTCGCCGCGCTGGCTTCTCTTCAACGGGCAGCGGGAGAAGGCAATTGCGGAGCTGGCGCGGCTGGATTTCAGCGCCGTCGAGGCGGAGAAGGACTTGCTAGGTCCGGCAGCGGAGCAGCAAAGGATGGTGGCTGGGGCGAGGCCGGGGGCGGTGGAGGGGCTGCTGATGATTTTTAGGAGGCAGTATAGGGGTAGGACTGTGCTGGCGTTGTTTGTGCTCGGGATGGTGCAGTTGTGTGGGATCGATGGCGTGCTTTATGTATGTTTCCTTTTCCCCTTTCCCCACCTCCCAAGCCCCCTCTCTCTCCTCCTCGATCCCTCCCTCCCTACTCCTCCGCTCGCCTAACTAACAACCCCAGTACGCCCCGACCCTCTTCGCCCAAGCCGGGCTCCCCCCCCAAACCGCCTCCTTCCTCGCCTCCGGCCTCTCCGCCATCCTCATGCTCCTCATCACCCTCCCCGCCGTCCTCTACGGCGACCGCATCCCGCGCCGCCTCTCCATCATCACCGGCGGCATCCTGCTGACCACCTGCATGACCCTGATCGGCATCCTCTACGCCAGCAACAGCGTCACCGCCACCTCCCCGGCCCGCTGGCTCGTCATCGTCCTCGTCTTCGTCTTCGGCCTCGCCTACGTCAGCACCTGGGGCATCGTGAGCAAGATCTACGCGTCTGAGATCCAGCCGCCGCGCACGCGCAGCAGCGCCAATAGCGTGGCGCAGGGGCTCGGGTTTTTCACAAATTGGGTCGTGGCTATCGCGACGCCGGTTCTGCTGGCCGAGAGTCGCTACGGAGCTTATTTCCTCTTCGCGGGGGCTACCGCAATGACTGTGGCGGTCTTGGCATATTGGATGCCGGAGACCAGGGGCTTGAGTTTGGAGGATGTGGAGGAGGCTTTTGCGGCGATGCGGCCGATGGGGGGGAGGGTTGGGAGGGTAGGGAGTGTGGTTAGGAGGTGGATGGGCAGGAGGGGGTTGGGTGAGAGTGTGGTGGTAAGGTCGGGTACGGGGAGCGAGGAGGGGGTTGGACCGGGGAGTGGGGGGAGTGGTGGGAATGGAAACGAAAATGGGAGTGGGGGTGAGAGTTTTGAGATGAGTGGGGGGATACTGGAGGGCGAGGGGGTGAGTACGTCGGCTTTGGAGGCGGGGCCGAGGGCTGTGAGGGTGGAGGGGTTGTGATGTTCATATGGGGAGGAGCATGCTTGCGTGCGGTCAATTGGACGGTGGTTGGACGGTGGTGGTCTCTGTTGTTCGTAAGTTGGGCAGGCAAGATACGCGGAGAGCAGTATTAGAAAGTCTCTCCTGGGCGGAAGACAGACCAAGGAAGTCTGATGCATCTTTATGTGTCATGAAAGGCGGTGAAAAGGGTAAAATCAGTAATGAGATAATGCATTGTATGATGATGTTCTATGTAAGATAACTATATACAGTAACCCCGTATCCCGGCCAACATCGATCCAATAGTTTAGTGATCTGCTTCCAAGAATCAGCAATCAGCGATGCATCTGGAGATTGGATGGGAGACTTGCAGTAACCGTTCGGTTAAGCTATTGTGTTGGTTGGAAGAACGTTGTTTGGTGATATGATGTCGAATATCGTTGCTAGGATGCTGGCGAAATGATGAAGCTGCCGATTGTCAGTCTGTTGATCAAGTTCCTGGTGAATGATGCTCAGAGGCGATAAGCCATACATTGAAGAGTGTAATTTGGTTGTTGTAAGTCTTCATGGAGAGCGTTGGTGTTGGAGCGTGAGAAGGAAAAAAAAAGGCGTCCGAGTAGAATTGGATAGCTATTCGAAATGTCAGTCCCAGTACTGAGTGTTCAGAAACGGGGGTTTGAAGCATAGCGTGACAAAATGTTGCTTACCTGATATCCAATACTGGCAAAGTGTCGAAGCGTTCAAAAAAAATGTCGGCTGGAGACCTGATCCCTTCCCAAAGCACAGGCAGTCTTTCCAGGGTGTGCTGGGAAGGGTTCTACGTCGTCGCTATCTACTATGTTCTCCAAAATTGGGAACATCTTGCTAAAGTCAGGCCTCCAGCCGTTGATAGCGCCATGATACTTGCCGCGGGCCTTCACCGCGGCGGCAAGCATGCCCGCGGCAAGGATCAAGTTGTCCTTCGAAGGACGAGCGAGAGAAGACGTCCGAACTTGGGACGGGGCGGGTGGTGCGGCGGCGGTCTTGATGGAGCCACGTCGAGCGGACCGTGGCGTCTTCGTCTTCCTACTGAGGTCAGCGCGCTTCGGCACCACTCGCGTGCGCGAGCGGCGGAGGCAGCGGCTGACCTCATGTAGGAAGGGGTTGACTTAGCTGAAGACATGTTTGTTGGTATGTTAGAATTTCTTCTTGTATGTACGTTAATCTGCTACACAAGCTGTCAGTACGAGTCCCAAGGATGCTGGGTGGTAAGGGGTTCGAGTGGGGTACGATTCATCTGTACTCAACAAAGGGGTGATTGACGGGTGTCAAGGGTAATTGGTTGGTACCTTCTGTAACCTCGTGCGAGTACTGTGGCTGTGGAAGAGGGTTTCAGGGTACGACTTACTGTAGCAAGAAGCTCGAGCCGGAAAAAAAAATGAGGTGGCAGAAAATGCCACAAGAGATAATGGCGATGCCCGATCCGATGGGCAATATGAATGCCGTAATGGTGGTGCCGCAGCGCTGGATGCACCGCAGCACCACCAAGGCGGGGTCGATTTGGAGACCGCCGATATATATTGACATCCGGTCATATTGTCCGGCTGGAATATGGAAAAACTGCACGAGATTAGCATGACTGGCTATGAGAGAGTTTTGGTGTGTGAGATCAGCCCATGATAGACTGGCACCCGAAGGCAGACAGCCTTGTGGCTGGGGCCACCAAGTGTAAGAAGTTGAGATCGTGAGTTAGGAAATGAAAAGAGTGTCCATCAACGGAAAGGAGGAGCATGAGAAAGACAAAGAGGGTAACAAGCGTGATGGACATCTGGAGGGAAAGATGCATAAGGTCTGTCTTGGAAACACTGGGTGATGGCGTGCTCAAATAAGAGCGCTATACAAGACTGTGTTCAGGGAAGTTGAAGGATACAAAGGGGAAAGTGGGCTCAGCACCACAAAAGCTCAAGTGGAAGAGGCTCAACGTGCTGCAGATGCGGTGCTTTGGAGAGCAGAAAAAGTACTGGTGTGTGTACTCACATATTGCCAACTTGCAGCGGCGAGAGGAGGGTCGGAAAATAAGTGGCGCGGAATTGTACACGCAGGCGAGAAGCCTGCCTGGTAAGGTTAGACAGCGACCAATGTGCAAAGCAATGGGCAATCTCACCGTATATTGAGTTGGAAGGCGAGGGAAGAGAAGAGGTGTGACCACTTCGAGAGAGAACACGATCGAGTTTGGGTATACAGAGGAACGAGGTGGACTGGGGAGGTACAAGTTTAAGTAGCCCAAGAGATCCTCTGGGACTGACGTTGCCGGGCTACTGTTGTCGTGGCAGATGTCTCTAAGTCAGTCCCGCAAAGGAGGCGAATCCAGATCAAGTACATACAATATGGAAAGCGCTTCTTACATGTAAAGAAGGGAACCATTGCTCAGCGATTCGAAGCGGGAAGCACGACGCACTGAAGTGTGGTCGGTTCTCTTTACTATAGCAACATTTGGTACCCAGAAGAAGGCGCATCATGTTGGCCAGTCTATACAGCGGGCGAGACCCGCAATTGAGGCTTGATAAGGCAGGTGGGGCATCCTGGCATCGGAACCTGGAAGCTGGCGACTTGTGTGCGACCCATATAGGAAAGTGCAACTACTGCGGGCTCATTCTGTCAGCCAGATACAGAACGAGTAGGTACCTCACGTTGCTCTGCCTCGATACCTTTCGCCACTAAAAGTGAAGCGAAGGAGCATCTTCCGGTCAATTAGAGGACTTTGTCACGCTATCCGTCACCGCTGCTATGGCCCGCTGCGTATGTAGCAATTGGCATGCACTCGTGCACGCTCCTTTCCATGAATATGGGAAATTCGCCTAAACAGCAAGTAGACATGTGCGAATAGCACTCGCAGGGTGTGGCAATGTACTTCGTAGGAGCGTCCCGAAATTGGTTGCCGCATGGAGACAGATGTCAACAACGGGTGATACTTCACGCTCCTACTGGCTCGAGCCATGAACCACAGAAGGTAACTCAGCTGGACACTCATGATATGAACAATTTGAAAGGTACATATTTGTATTTTCTATGTACGGGGCTCAAAACATTGTGAGAAGACGATTCTTGCCTGACACCTAAGCTCGTGGTCGGTATCAGAGTGCAATCAACGGTTGGAGGCCTAACTTCAGCAAATTGTTCCCAATCTTTGAGAACTGCCTTGATAAGATTGGCGTGGAGCAGCAATTTGCCGAAGTCAGCCCTCCACCCGTTGATAGCACCCTGATACTTGCCGCGGGCTTTAACCGCATCAACGCGCTTCAAGCTCTCCTCCGACGGTCGCGGGAGAGTTAACGAGAGGCCTTTCGGGCTAGGTTTGGGCATTGACGGGACCCAACCTGGAAGGCGTTGTGGCAATTTTGACGCAGTGCTGGCGATGGTGGTGGTCGTGGCGGCGCGAGCAGACGATGCGGCCGTTGGCCTCATGTAAGAAAGAGACATTTTGGTATGTCTATGCGTAATTGATAATGAGTTGCTACCCAAACAGTCAGTACAATCCCGAGATTGCTGGCACGAAGGGTGGCGAGCGGTGGGAGGAGACGTGCAGGGCCAGTAACAGATAGGGAGGTGGTGGAAGACTTGTGAAACCAGTGACCAGACAGCTCATGCCTAGTCGAAGTCATGGCTGACAGTTCTTCCAAAGCTTCGGGTAAACAACAATGCGAGAAAGATGACAATCATGAAGCACTTACTCAGAATAACCGACAGAGCCGGAATAAAAAGGAGGCGACAAAGAGTGCCACGAAAAATATTGTCAGGTTTCCGACCAGAAGTATAACGAGCCAGAAAGTACAGTTCGAAAGGGTGTCGATTCAAGCGGGTCGCGTGGCTTGCCCGTGGGCGGCGGCCACGTATGAATATTGGAATGTTATCATATCGGTCGGGATGAGATCTCAGAGGGGTTAATACGCTTCGCTGTGTGCAGCTTTGGGAGGGTAATATCAGGACAACGGAATGTGGTATCGGAGGAAGGGGAGAGAGAAAAATGTGCATTACAAGAGTAATGGCTAGGGACATCAAGTGCGAGTAGCTGAGGTGGTGACAAAGGTGCATGAGATGATCGAAGGTGAGTGCGAACGTAGAGCAGGCAAAGAAAGTAAGAAAGACAAGCAAGCGCCGAGCAGCACCCGGCATGAGGTTGCTGCTCGTAAGGATAGGAAGGGGAACGGGGTGCATGTGTGTGAGGAAGTATGAGAAGCACATGTGACAGGACTATTGTTTAGGATGAGGAAGGTGGGGCTTAGCAGCAACGGACGAGGCTTTGCGTGCAGCAGGCGCGGTGCTTCGATGAAGGCACATGAAATCGGCGGGTACTCACATGTAATCGCAACGTTTGCGGTGGGCGCATTTGATCCAAATCAGGAAGAAGGATCAAAAAGTGTATGGGTGAGTGGCCTGGTCATGTTAGAGAGCTTTCCAATCATGCAAATAGACGGGCTGAGCTCACCATATCTTATGTCGAAAGAAAAGGAAAGAGTGGGAGGGCAAGAGACATGTATTGTTGCAGCATTCGAGAACTAGGAAGAAGAAGAACGACGCAGAGTGGCACGAGACAGGCTTAAGTATGCGAAAGCGTGTTTTCGGCTCAATGGTGCGCGGCCAGTGTTGCTATCTCAGCCACCCTGACAACCAGGCCTACAAAGCAAGTGCTTCCGCATCAAAGTGCATTAGGAAAGTGAGGGCTAACACTCGGAGAAGAGGGTTTATGCTTATCTCTTCGAAACGGAAAGCACAACACACCTGACCGTCGTCGGATTGTTCGTCTCAGCCAGTATCTGACAAATGAAGGAGGTGAGATCTGCTATTAGTGCATACAATAGGAGAGCGCCCTAGCTGCATGTGTGTATGTATGTTGAGGCAAGTGGGGCCTTCCGATTGCGGAAGCTGGCAATAACGTTTGTGACCATGTCGGGAGAGTGCAACTACCTTATGGCAAGCTCGTCCATGAGGCTGAGGTTGGTGCAGAACAATTCATGTATAAGGTACGTCCATGGATGTATCCTTACCTACGTTGTTTGCTTCTATTTCGCTTGCCACCAAGCTAGAAGTGATGGAGGAGACTCCCAAAGCGTATAGGCCTCGGTAAGGCAATGGCAGCTGCTGCGATGGGCTCTCGTGTGGACATTCCCTCATTCTTCGCACGCTTCGTTCCTTTCAATGCGAGCAAGGGCCTGTATCTTGATCAGTAAGGTAATGTCAGTAGGTCGCTGCTGTTAATCGGCGCAGGTAAGGCCTCGCGGCAGCCTTTGTTGGAGCTCCCTCAGGTACCCAGGTACCTGCCTGTAGCGAGACGCGTCGATATTATCTTACTGCTTGGACCGAGCCGCCCACCAGAGACTGTTATCTCAGGTACAGACTGATGCCATATTTATCCTTGTCAATGTGACCAATATATGTATGAGCAATTGGAATCTTTTTGTTATTTTTCATTCTTTAAGTGTATGGCTAGCCGCCAATTGGCGGATTATTCAGCTTGGCTGCCCCGAGTTGCGTGGCCTTATGTTTCTCTTCCCGCTCTTTCGACGTCCGGCGCTCCTGCTACAGGCCTACAGGCGCGATGTGATGCCGTCGGGGGGTCGAACGTCCCCGAAACAGCAGAGTCCTCGCTCATTGAGCTCCTTGTTACGTACCTACACATAGGTGTTTCCCTACATTTCTCAGCCTTCGTCGTCGGCGCAGTTCGATCTGCGCTTCTTCCTACCACTCCGGTATCGTAATGCCTCTCTACCCCGTGTCGTGAAGTTCTATTTCCCCCTCGTTGCCTTGAGCAGCTCGTTCCAGGCAGATTCAACACCTCGCTTGACCTCGCGGTAACTGACGACGAAGCAACTAGTCTCATCTCGGCTGACAAGCACAATCTTCTCCTCGATTCCTGCGTCCAGTTTGTTGAGACAGCCGAGGATGTGACCCAGATCAAGCATCGGCCGACCATCGGCGTCTTGCTGGTGGAAAACATAATCGCGGAACAGTTTAAGGTAATAGCGCTCTCCAGTCTCAGACCAGGCACTCGAGGGTTGATTCAGGGCGTGAGCGGGAGGCGGCTGAGAAGGGTTACTGTTGGATGGAGCAGGATTTGGATCGGGTCGTTCGAGAATGAGGTTGAGCTTGGTGAGTAGACGGACAAGGCGTGCGTTCTCCAGTTCGCGCGATAGAGAGCTCATGAGAGTGTCGGAAGCGTGAAGCGAGCTGTCGAAGGCCGAGACAATTTGATCGTTGATGAGCGTGAGGAAGTCGTCGATGGTGTGCTCTGCTGAGGCTGACGTTTGTAAAGGTGGTGTGCTGAGCTGGGCATTGCTATTGGCAGGTGGTGTGTTGACGGGTGAGGGCGCCGTAAGCAGCCACACTATTGCGTCTCTCACTTTGTCGCTGTACATGCGGGATATACTCTCGAGGCTCTTCTGCGTGTTGTGGTGTGCACTCGGATTCTTCGTCGCAATGCACAGTATGAGCCTGCCGAGCTGCGAGAGGTCGTCTTGTTGCAGATCAGGCAGACTGCGCACTTGCTCGAATTGAGTGATGTCCATGATGCCACAAGTGTTGAGTCGTAGGCGGTTCTTCGAAGTGACAAGAATCTTCTGTGGAACCATAAGACGAGCAGCGAGCCCGAGGCCGTGAATGGCCTTCAACGCAGAGGCAAGCTGCACTATATAGCCCCAGAGCTCGGTATCTGTGATAAAGCCACCCGCAGGTCCTCGGTTGTTGGGGTGGCGGAGGTTTTGAGTGAAATGCTTCTCTGCAAGTGTCTGGGACGCTGGATGGTAGTCTGTAACCACAATTAAGGAACTATCGCCAAAAGCACGAGTGGTGAAGGCATCGTGTACAGTCACCACGTTGCTGTTGTTGATACGCTTCCATGTCGACATATTGCGGATAGCTCTCTCGTCCGTTAACCGGAAACCTAGTCTAGTCAGCAAGACTATGGTACCCGTGATATTGGTGGGAGATGGACGTACCCTCTAAGCGGCGGAGAGCGTAGGCATACCCATCCTTAGCAGAGATCGCTTTGTATACCCAACTTGGATAACCGAAGGCAGATGGCGCCCTCTGAGCGTTGGTATCGAGTGCGACAAGAGAGTGAAAATGCTCCAGTTGTTGTGGCAGAGTGGAACCTGGTTCGGTCTTAGCCGAAGTTGTCTCACGGTATATATCTTACTCACTTGGAAAAGTCTGCAACGTAGCTTCTGACTTGCGTTGCAATTCTTCCCGCAATTGGTCCGATATGAAGAAATCGTGTGTCGTCCTCTGGTAAGCCATGAGGTTGTCCCGGTGGGGGCCTAAAGGTGCGTAGAGATGGTAGTTGAGCTTGCAATGGTCAGCGCCTTCCTCTTGGGGATAATTATTGTGACGTACAGGCTGTGCGAATGCAGTAGAGTTCTGAAAAATAGTGCTTGCGGTAACTGCGGCAGCAGCATCATGCGCGTATGGGTTTATTTGTGCTTGGTGGGGCACACTGTCCGCAAGGCTTTGCATTGCAAAAGTGTCGTAAGCGTTTTGTCCGTTGCTTGTCGACTGATTATCAGTCTAACAAAGATGTTAGGAAACCTCTTTCTGAACTGTAGCAATTCCAGCTGCAAACTGTTTGGGAGGGCTGCATACCGGAGCAGGTGTGAAATTCTGAGGTACGAATTCCTGGAACTCCCGCTGCGGCCATTCGGAAGAGCTTTGCTTCGAGTGTGCAGGTGGTGTAGCTGGGACAAATGTTAGCCCGGGGTTGCTTTGCTAGCATCCAAGAAGCCTGCTGATCGCAGTATGGCGAAGCTTACCTATTGCTTTAGGGGTAAAAATTGCTGCTGCTGCTGCTTGTGGAGAGATACCGATATTTCTGCCTGCGGGCTGTGCATTGTTCGTTGCAGGAGAAAGAGGCGTGAAAGAGGGAGACTCGACATTGAGGAAGCGTTTGGCGCTGTAGGACGGGTAAGCATGAACGAACTTCGGCACATCGGATCTGTGGCTGTACTTACCTATCACTTTGAGAATTCATTTTTGGTACGTCGTGATTGTACGGGCATCCTGGCATAAGATTGAGCTATGTTACTCTGTTTCTGGGAAAACAACGACACCCACCATTATGTTGCGCCCTGCAATTCCCGTAAATAGTTATGTTGCGACAAAGAATGTTCTTGGCGTTTTCTGAAACTCGAATCGAGGCGTCAGTACAAGGCTTTTCGACCAGGAAGTTCAGGGAGCTATTACCGCGACCCTTTGGACGAGGAGACTGATGCCCTCGGCGCGCATCGTTTGGGCCACCTGCCCCTGCGGCTGCCATGTGCAGTCGTTAAAGGTCTGCTGGGTCTGCTCCCAAATGACTCGTAGTCTGTACTCTAACGGCTTCACGAAGCCTAGTGAAAGAGGACTCGTGGGCTCCGGCCTCAGTGTAGCGGGTAAAAGAGCGTCCCGATAGGGATCTACAAGTGGCGGTGGCGGCAGCTGAAAAAGGTTGAAGGTCGCGATATCTCAAAGCATTAGTGCTCTCAAGGTAGAAATCCCAGTTTAAATCGGCTTGTTCGCATGGATCAATGTACCCAATTAGGGAATGCGGCAGAGGAAACGCTCAACGGAGGTCTTGAAGAAGGAAATAAGATATGCAACTAAGGACCCTCCATGAACGACGGAACCCTGTGCTGCGCAGACTGTTAGTAAGTCTGCCTGATGTATGGAACCGAGCACATTCTAAAGGCTCATGAGCATATCAATCGCCTGAGCAGAAGACGGCGCGGTGCTCTTTCTTACAGATAGCCGCGCGTCACGGGTATGGGGAAAGTCGAAGGGTTACTTACCACAACAAGGATGGCTCTCCACCACAATCAATCAATACGGTAGTCCGCTTACACACAGTGGATCGCTACTGGTTTCGAGTTTGAATCTCATCACGGACGCGATGCAGCTTCCGAGCGGACGTGAGAGCGCTCAGAGCTGGCATCACGTCGGCTTCTCGGATGCTGCCGAGCTCCAGATTAGGGCTGATGCCCGGCTCCATCCGCATTCGTCACTGAGTGCGCTACGTACCTTACTATGAGCACATGCTGCGTAGCGATACTGCCAATTTCGTGAATACTTGTCCATCGGGACAATCAACGCTATATCTACTTTGTACTCTGACAAATTCGGCATGTCCGCTCCTTCTGTTGATATCTCAAGCCTCACAGACGATCAGCAGCTCGCTCTACACCAGTTTACAGCCGTCACAGACCAAGAACTTGGGGCTGCTGTGCCATTACTGGAGAGGTGTCAGTGGAATGTACAGGTAGGCGTCAAATGCGATGTTACCTCTGAAAGCAAGAACCTTAACCAAAATGGCAGATAGCAATCACCCGCTTCTTCGACGGTGATGCCGATACCGTCGACCCCGTCGCAGAGGCGGCCGCAGCTGCACCACAGGACATTCGCCGGACGGAGACGCTATTAGATAGCATACCCTCGCGATCCTCGTCAGCTGTCAGGACTGGCTTACAACCGGCCCCGCGAGTGGTAGCGACTCCAGAGAATCAGATGGTCCAGCGCGCTCTCCTCCTCTACACCCTCATCTTCCTTCCATTCAACATCACCTACACCATCTTTAGTCGTATCTTCAGCACATTAGGCCATGTCTTCCCGATAATACCACGGTTACTCAACAGGCTCCTTCCCGCCTATGGACGCAACTCGCGGAATGCTGATCGGCGACCTCTAAATCCACGAGACACCGCCGCCCGCTTCATCCGAGAGTTCGAGGAGGAATACAGTGTTCCACACAGTACTCTACCCTTTTTCGAAAACGGCTATGCACAAGCTTTCGATCTCGCTAAGCGGGACCTGAAGTACCTACTGGTCATCCTTCTGTCTCCAGAGCACGACGATACAGCTCCTTTCGTTCGGGACACTCTACTTTCGCCAGAGGTGGTGGAATTTATCAAAAGTCCACAAAATGAGATCGTCTTATGGGCCGGCAGTGTTCAAGATTCGGAAGCATACCAGGTCTCAAATGCGCTCAACGTTACAAAGTTCCCATTCGCAGGCTTGATCGTACATACACCTTCAGTCTCCTCAACTTCGATGTCTATCATAGCGCGTGTCGCTGGCCCTGTAGACTCTACTGAGCTTATCAACAAATTGCAGACCGCGATGCAGCAGCGCACGGAAGAGCTAGGAAGAGTACGCAGACAAAGACAAGAACAGCAGGCGGCGCGAAACCTCCGGGAAGAGCAGAATAGTGCCTACGAGCGCTCATTGGCACAGGATAGGGAAAGGGCACGGCAGAGGAGAGAAGCTGAGGCGGCCAGGGAGAAGGCTGAAAGGGAAGAAAGGGAAACAGCGGAGGCCAAGGCGCGAGAGGCAAGAAATATACTGCAGTGGAAGAAGTGGCGGGCCCAATCAGTACCTGCAGAGCCTCCTGTTGAGTCGAAAGACAATGTGCGCATCAGTATACGTATGCCTTCTGGTGAGCGTATTGTACGGACGTTCGGTGGTGAGGTGGAATTGGAGGAGTTGTATGCCTTCGTCGAATGTTATGACATACTCCAAGACGAATTTTCCGCCGAAAAGGAGGTACCAAAGCCGGAGGGATATGACCACCAATACACCTTCCAATTAGTATCGCCGATGCCAAGAGAGGTGTACGGTCTTGAGAAGGGTGGTACTCTGAGGAGCCGCATCGGCAGGAGTGGCAATCTTATTGTAGAGAGAACTGTGGAAGACGACGACGAGTACGAAGAGGGAGAGGCTGTTGAACAATGAACATAGATGCATGACCGAATATATTGAATCACATTCTTGTCCTCTCGACTGACTACATATGCGGTACCCGGCTGAGCATGACAATCCCAGCGCCAAGCATTCCATGTTCCATGTGCTTTCGCAAGTCCGACGCTTATTTTGACTTCACGCTTTCGCTTAAGTATCCCTTTCGACATTTGTGCCTTTTCGTTTTCCTGTCTCATCATATACTGATTCTACGGAGTGCTGTGGGAAGTCATGGTGTTGGTCATCGCAACGTTGGAAGGTGGGAGTAACAAGGTTCCTGCCTCCTAGTCGTTGCGATGTAATACGGTTGTCCGACATCTTCATCAGGCAAAGTCTCTCCTTGCGCACCATAAATGTAAGTAAAATTAGGGCGGACTCGCTCTGAACGCTTTTGATCGTTTTGGGCTGTTGATGAAATTGTGAATGAACGATGGCGCTTGAAGGGCGGGCGTGCTCATCTCGATGGCTATGCGCTCAGCGGTCAACAGACAATACAAGTGTCAAAGGCAGGCATATAAACACTCGGACGCGAGACGACAGACGAAGTAAGCCGGGAATGTGAGTGAAAAATACAATTTCCTTGTATGTTTTGCATTCTTCAAGTCTATCTACACCGGATGAAGCCTCCAGTCTCCGGTCATAACGACCAAAGGACTGATGGCCTCCTCTTGCTGGGCCTTGCACCCACGTTGCTCGCTCCACAGTGGGTGTAGTAAAGCCTCTGTTCAATGTTGAACTGCCACACCCGGCGACCTAAAGAAAGGTCAGCGATCCCCAGCCAACTCACCTGATAATCACCAGTCATCTCCAGTCCTGAGGTCCCATTCTGCGCTGGTTGCGTAGGAGAACGACGGCACCCTGTACACCTCGCGCGCTTGAGATCGTCGCTTGGCGGAGGTCGGATCCCGAGGGCTCGGGGTCTTGCGGTAGTGAACAGAGTGCATGCCGTATCCGGTCTCGATATCGAAGCTTGAATGGTAGATATCGGTCCAGCTGTCGCTTCCATGGCGGAAGGACGTCACGAGCGCAGAAGGTTCCAGTTCGTACGATGATGAGCGCGAGGTCGGCGCTGCTTCTTCGTTGCCAAGGTGAAGTACCACTTCGGAGAATCCTTCGGCGGAAAGTTCCTCTTCGGTGGACTCCAGGAAGAAGTCAGCTTCGTGTTGCAAGTCCTCGGCTTGGATCACAGTCGTAACGGAGAAGGCGCAGTAGGACGGAATGGAGCAGTAGGTCGGCGTCAGGTCCCGGTTGGCAAGCTGAAGGTCCACTTCCGAAAAGCCCTCGGCGGAAAGCTCGTCTTCGGTGGTCTCCAGGGTGGTACCAGACGCCATTGACAAGTCCTGCGGCTCGGTGAAGGAGATGTCGCCCATTGAGGAATCCGAGGTCGAAGACAGAACCAGATTGTCGAGCTGAAGGATCACCTCAGAAAAGCCCTCGGCGGAAAGCTCGTCCTCAGTGACCTCCAAGGCTGGTTCGGACTCCTGTTGACAGTCCTCAGGTTCCACAAGCGAAACAAAGGGCGACGAGACTGCTGTGATGTCAGCAGAATTGAGGCCGCTCCTGGCCATCATCGCGCGGTACTCGCTCCGCAGCACCGAATACTTGCCTGGCGGTGCTGGGAAGGGGGACATGTCAGGGCTATCTAACATGTTCTCAAAAACAGGGAACAGTTTGCTGAAGTCAGGCCTCCAGCCGTTAGTAGCCTTGTGATACTTACCGCGGGCCTTCACCGCGGCGGCAAGCTTCATACTCTCCTCCGAAGGACGGGGGAGAGAACATGTCCGGACTTGGGATGCGGACAGCGCAGGGGGGGCGGCGCTCTTGGGGGAGGTGGTGGGGGCGGAGGCGGTGCTGCGCCGAGAGGACCGCAGCGTCTTCTTCACCTTCATGAGGCTCCCCTGCTTCGGCTCTACCCGTGTGGCGGCACGGGCGGTCGAGGCAGCGGTGGGCCTCATGTAAGATGGAACTTGCTTAGCGGAAGACATTTTGGTAATGAACTTACTGGTAAATTTTGTTAATTGGAAATCTTCTTTGTAATCTTGGTTGCTACTTAAACTGTCAGTACAAGTCCCGAAGGTGCTGGGTGGTAAGGGGTACGAGTGGGGAGAGAAGAGGTGCAGGGTCAGTAAGGGCTCGGAAGGTGGTGAAGGGCCGGGAGAGGTGGAGGAACGTCGATCTCCTCGGAAGGGAAGAGGGGGCGGTTGGTAGCAGCAGAGGGAGTCCTGGTGTAGTCGTGGCGGGAGGGTGCGAAGGAGCAATGTCACAGTGCAAGCTATGTACTGGGAGGGATGTGCAAGGGTGGGAAGGGGTGGCGATCGAAAAACGATCTGGCAGCATACCTGGTCTGGTGAGAGTTGGGTTGAGAAGAGAAAGAAGGGAAACGGGAGAGAGAAGACTTAAGTACTCCTGACGCGCTGGCAGCACGACAACAACAACATGGCTAACACGAATACAGATGGCGGACCGATCTCCATCCAGCTTGACCGCATACGGGATGGCTATAGCAAGTCCTGACGCAACGCATAGGCAACGCTTTGTTGTGAGGTTGTTTCGTCATAGCGAAGCCTATATCCTATACTGGAAGAGGGAAAGTCTTCGTGGTCAGCAAAGCATACCAGACGAAGCTGAAGCGCTTCCGCCCAACGCGGTCAAGCGAGCGGAAGCCAGAAGATCAAATTCAGCAGGAAGCGCTTATGCGGCGGCATGATATTCCTCCGCTGCAATAGCCTTCAGCATGTGAACGACAACAATGCCTGTGCTACGGCCGTCTCGTCTATTACCTCAGAAATACACATCAAATCTGCGTCACCAGCGTGTCCGGGCCAAACGAGTGGAAGTCAAAACATCAAGTTCAGCATGATGTTCCTCCGCTGGAATAGTCTTCAAATGTGAACGACAACAATGCCTGCGCTTTGCAGTCTTGCCTATTGCCGCAGAAACACGCATCAGACCTTCATCACGAGCGTGACCGGAGAGAATTTCGTCATCTGTACAATCAGCCATCGGAGCATGGTTCCTCTCCAGTGCCATTGGTTCAATCTGAGCTTATGATGCGCTATAGTTAGTTTGTGAGGCCTGGGGAGACTATCGGAGAGGATCATTAATGTCGCTAATGAATGCGTGCCAGAGCGGAGGATCTGGCCGGTATGTTTGTTTGCACATATTATGCTTCGGCCGATCACGGCCGCCTCGGTAAGTCCCATGACTATTGTCAACAGGTTGACGTGTTGAGCGACAATCCACGAGTACCATAGGCACTCATAAATACTCTCCAATGAATCAGTTACAACGCCTATACGCCGCAAGAACATGAATTCCTCTCAAATGAAACACATGAGGTTGGACGTCTAACACTATTATTCCACTAATGCACGCACAGACCGCACGTGGATGCGGAGCGGCCCGTTGCATCTTGCACGATCGCGGGCAAATCTGCAAGGCTTAGCCAGCCAGATAGGGCTGCCCTGCTTGCGTTTCGAGGACTTCCTGATTCACTACGATCCCTGATTTTGCTACTTGAGACTGACACTCACCCTATATGATGATACTCAATGGTTGGCTTGTGTAATTGTTTGCGAGTGGCCACAGATAATAGCCAGACCCTTCCGGCCAGAGATAGCGAGGTTTAACCGAAAATGATTTCGTTTCGTGCAACTTGATCGTCTCTCCAACGTATTATCGCCATCCAACGCTGGAGCGCGCATGCCTCCTCTTCCTTCTTCATTGCGCATATTCACTCGCTTCACACTTTCCCAACAAGCATCCATTACCATCGGTAACACCGGTGGCTGCCGCCCCATCCTCCCTGTACAGAATCTCGGCTTGGCCGCTCTATCTTTCATGACTTCGGAAGCCATGCATCGCAAACTCCATGGTCGGGCTTTCTATGAAAGCATAGGAAGCCCGAAGTACATTTTGGCACCCATGGTCGACCAGTCGGAATATGTATGCCGTATTATGACACCTCGAATGCAGCAGCATGCTGACCCGTTCCCAGGCCTGGCGCATGCTGTCCCGCTCCTTCATGCCTCCAGAATCCTCAAAAGACCTCCTCTCATACACGCCCATGTTCCACGCTCGCATGTTCACCGATACCCCAAAGTACCGTGAATCGCACTTCCAGCCTATACGAGGAACAGTCCCATCTCCACCAGACGCATACCACAGCTCGCAGTACAAAGAGGAGGACTGGTATCTGGATGGAAACCCGAAGGCCGACCGGCCGCTGTTTGTACAATTCTGCGCCAACAACCCTGACGAGCTGCTGGCGGCGGCGCAGCACGTGCAACATTTCTGCGACGCGGTGGATCTGAATCTGGGTTGTCCGCAGGGTATTGCGAGAAGAGGACATTATGGCGCTTTTCTGCAAGAGGACTGGGATCTGATATACAAGCTTATCAACAAGTTGCATCTGCATCTGGACATCCCTGTCACGGCGAAGATCAGGATACAGGAGACGAAAGAGAAGACGCTGGAATATGCGAAGATGATCCTGTCGGCGGGAGCGAGCATCCTCACCGTGCATGGCAGGCAGAGAGAACAGAAGGGTCACAATACTGGAATGGCCGATTGGAGCGTAATACGATACCTCAGGGACAACCTGCCTCCGGAGACCGTCATGTTCGCGAACGGCAACATCTTGCAACACGAGGATATCGAAAGATGCATGGCAGCGACCGGCGTCGATGGCGTGATGAGCGCAGAAGGAAACCTTTACGACCCAACAATTTTCTCCAAACCGCCGCCCGTCGGCCAGGAAGGCAGAGAGTACTGGCGCGGCAAAGATGGCAAGGGCGGGTACAGGATGGACGCCGTGCTACGTCGCTACTTGGACATCATCCACCGCGACGTACTGGGCCAAGAACCCCCCCAGCGCAAACCCCTCTTCCTCCCCAGCGACCCTCCAGCCGACGAAACGCCTCCGCCAACCCAAGCAGCAACAGAAGAACCGACACTAAACGGTAACGACAAACGCAGCCACGACGGCGACGACACCGCCGCGCCAAGCAAGAAACAAAAGCTAAGCAAAACAGAGCAACGGCAAAAGACCAAGCCCGAGAAATGCACAAACGCCAACCTCGTCGCCATGCAAGCCCATCTCTTCCACATGCTCAGAAGCCTGGTCTCCAAACACACTGATATCCGCGATGCACTGGCGAGATGCAAAGCCGGCAACGTCGCACAGTTCGAGAATGTCCTCACCATGGTCGAGGCCGCTGTCAAGCAGGGCATCCTCGAGTACGAAAGCCAAGTTGAGAGCGAACCGCCAGCCCAAGATGGAGCGGAGATCGAGGCACAGGCGAAGGATGAAAGCAAGGATCCGAGCTCGGTGGCGACGGTGGCGAGGGTCAAGCGGCCGTATTTCATCTGTCAGCCGTATGTGAGGCCGTTGCCGAATGAGGCGATTGCGAAGGGTTCGTTGATGTTGAGTAAGAAGGAGAAGGCGAGGTTGGAGAAGGAGAAGAGTGAGGCGGAGCGGGCGGGTGTGGCGGCTGAGGGCAGGGTTGAGGAGGAGCAGGTAGGAAAGGATGGGAAGCAGGAGGGTGAGAAGGTCGAGGTTGCGAAGGAGGGGTTGGTTTGTGGGTGAGCGAGTGTCAGTGTAGATTTGAAGGATAGATCGACCTGCCCCTTGCAGTTGAATCAAGCGATGGATGTGTCGTGCGAGCGTAGCTAGGATTAGAGCACCATGACCGAGGCACTCACGTGCTTACGAGCGATTCAGAGAATCTGGTAGCCGATCAGAAGAAGCTTGTAACCCTGTCGGCGCGGCAAGACTGGGTGGCGGCGAAGATGAGAGTTGAAGATGAGGATGATGATGCTTTGATACGGATATAGCTTGGATCTTTGGACAGAGGGGTAGCATATCATTAGACTGTACAAGTACAACTTCATGCATTCAAAAAGGATGATATCTACACAACTTACATTCACGTTCTTATACCATGTCTCAACCCACCCTCCGAGACGATTCTGGTCACCACAACCAGTCGCTGTGAGCTGAAACCTGGTAGCTGACGCCAGCCCATCACTCACAGGACCATCACTGTCTACGTTACTAAAGAACTGGATCACAGAAACCCACGTTTTGTTGAGATACCTACATAGTCCACCCAAACAACCACACCACGATCCCCCCCCTCACGACCTCCACAGGCGACATTCACTCTGCCCCAAGTGGCAAGTGCCAACGACCCCGCCGCCATCTCAGCATCCGCATACCAAACCAGGCAGGCACGACACCACGTCAATCCACCTGCACAATTCGCGTCCGAACCTCTCCACCCCAAGCCAGCCATCTAGGTTTGCCCATCTCACCGGGCAGAATCGTCCTAAACGCGTAGCTTACACGTACACATCTAGGCTACCTTCACCTGCACGCGCCTGCACAGCATCCAAGCAAACGAACTCACCCCATCAAACGAACCCTTTTTTTGCGCCAACCGCCCCGGGGACCAACCACCGCCACCCAAATACCTTTTACCTCCTCACCACTCGACATCTCATTCCGATCCAGTACAGCTTCCTCGCTCTAGCATTGCCAGCTCCACCACGCCGCCTTTGCCTTCACCTTCGCCTTCACCTTGCAAAATCCGGTCTAAGGTCTCCATCTCCATGTCTATGTGTCAGACGCCCCGAAGAGTCCGCCAACATAGCAACGCATCAGGGAGCGCATGAATACGAATCCCGACAAAGTTCTGCAGAAGGATCGTCCCTAGTCATGCAGGGAAATCGTGTGTGAGATATACTGGGCAGATTGATGGATAAAAGCAGAGGGTAATTTGATATAGAGACTAAGAGACAAGGAAGGGTCCACAGCAGCAGCAGCATCTACCTTTTCGGCTGGCCGGACTCTCCTTTGGGTGAGCGGAAGCGAGCCAACACGCTTCACGCCTGCGCTGGGGAACACAAGTTAAGATGGTCGCTATCAGGGTGGGACAATCATCACGTGGTTGAAGGTTTCCTTTCAAATGGAGGTGAGGGCGGGGTTGGGTCTTTTGGAGGCACTACTGAGTATCGCGCTGGTCTTAGATTTCCAGGTCTTGGGCGGCCGCTCGGAGCCTGCAGGTGGTGTTGAAGTACCTGCCCTGCTTCGACAAGTATACGAAGCGGGTTCAAGGTGCGTGATGAGAAGCCCGGGTACGGTGCTTTAGGGAGGGCTGGAACAGTTTGGGAAGTCGAGTGTAAATGCGAAATGAGTAATGTAGCTGCGTATGTAACCGAACCTAGCTTTGCAGCTTTTGTTTTAGCGATCTTTCCAGAACGAAGAAACAAGAACACCACCTCCCCCGGCGCCCCCGCCTCTCCACAAATGGAGAGAACCATGTCCGATCGCAAAACACATAACCAACGAAATCAACCCATCCCCAAAACAAATCCGGTGAACATCCAGACCTCGGCGAAAAGAAAAAGGCGCTATGGCGGCGGCCTCCAGGGCCGAACATCCCCACACGAACCACCTCCAACACCAGATATCGCCCCCACTTCACCACTTTGAAGGCAACAGAAACGTACCAAAGAGATAGAACTTTCTACAACTCTCTACATTCAACTTCCTCCATCCTACTTGCCGCCCCTAACCCTCTCCTCATAAGCCCTCCACCCCCTCTCCCTATACACCTCCGCCGCCTCCCCCCTCTCCCCCCTCTCCTTCGCAATAATACCTCTGCCCACAATAATAACATCCGTGCCGAGTTCCCTAACCACCTTCTCAGGCGTATTATACTGCTGACCCAGCCCATCGCCAGAGCTCCCAATCTGCACGCCCGGCGTCATGGTGATGAAGTTATCCCCCTCGCCGGTATTGAGGCTGCGCTGCGCGATAAAGCCCATAACGAAATCCGGGTACTGCCGCGCGTACTCGATGCACGCGGCCGTGTACGCGTCCGTGAACAGGTTGCCCGCGCTGCTCATCTGG
The DNA here is from genome assembly GCA_027923365.1 of Zalaria sp. Him3. Classification (NCBI taxonomy): domain Eukaryota; kingdom Fungi; phylum Ascomycota; class Dothideomycetes; order Dothideales; family Zalariaceae; genus Zalaria; species Zalaria sp. Him3. Next base: position 158,077 of record BPUN01000015.1, on the reverse strand, counting down.
GCCAGCAGCAGCAGGGAGCGCGCGTAGGGCGGGTCGCCCAGGCGGTCGAGCGCGCTCTGGCGCTCTGCAACGCTGGATACGGAGCCGGCCTCGGAGTCGCTGGAGTTCGGGTTCGAGGGGTCGTTGTGCGGGCTCTGGGCCGGGGCGGGGCTGATGCTCTCGGTCTTGGTGCTGATGGTCGTGCTGACGCTGACGACGGAGGGTTTGCGACCGTAGCGGTCGGTGGTTGAGGAGGTGGAGGAGTGGCGTGGGGCCCCGCCTACTGGGGAGGTTATGGGTGCCGTCTCGTCGAGGTCGTCTTCCTCCTCTTCTTCATCTTCTTCGGAGGGCGAGTTGCTCGAGGAGAGGTCGTCGGAGGAGGGGCGAAGCGAGAGGGCAGGGCTGGGCACTTCGTCTGAAGAGTCGAGGTAGGATTGGCTGGGTGAGGCGGAGATGGAGGTCGTGACGGCGGAGTTGTAGGCGGCTACGGCGCCGGCCGCGGCGGAGGCCAGGGCGGTGATGATTGCGGGGCCGGGGAAGATGTGGGCGTTGATTATGTGGGCCCATTTGACGATCTGGAGGGGGCCGGCTGTGTACTGTTTCTGGACGGTGCCTGGTGGATGTAATGTCAGATTGGTTCTCACAAAGGTTGGGTTTTGTAGCTAACGTACTTCCAATATCGCCAAACTTCCGGTCTTCGAAAATCAGGAAGTGCTTTCTCTTAGCAACCTCTTGCAATCTCTCCATTGTCCTGTGTCCGAAGTCCGTCACGATATCGCAATGTGTCTTGAATAGACATATCGAGTCTCCGACCTCCTCTGCCAGTTCCAACAATTCTTTGCTCGTGGTTACATCTGCGGAGACACAGAGGTTGGTCTTTTTGTTCGCAATCAGACGGAAAAGGTATGCAGCAATTGGTGAGGTGTTTGGAAGTGAGGCGCGTGAGTAGTAGGATTGCGTGAGGGTCGGGTGCCGTGCGGTAGACGGCATGATGGTGGTCCTGTGAGTGAGGTGTGTGTGGTAGTCAAGTAATCGTCAACCGGAGGTGAAGAAAAGAGTATGAGCGACAATTGAGCTCCTCAGTCGGTCCGCTGGGCGCAGTTCAGCAGAGTCCAGACCCAGTAGTGACTGTGAACTTTGGTGGTGGCTTCGCTTGCGGACAGGGCCGAGCCGTGCTGAATGGTTTGGCGAGAGAGAAAGTTGGTAGCGTGCAGGATGGTCACACTAAAGAGCGATAGTGGTGGATTTCACTACGGGAGCAACAAACAAGGTGCGCTCCGGACAGCTGATGGTGTTGTTGAAGCTGCAGTAATCAGGCAGACTGAGTCGAGTGGTGCGTGTAGGGCTTTTCGGATGCAAAAGCGAGTGCGTGCGTGCAAGCTTGAGTCAGGTCGTAAGGTAACTTGGTTTCCTGACAGCGGGGCGGGATGGTGGCTTGAAAGTACGCGTCCAGGTCGTGCTTGGTAGCGAGCGATAAATTGCGGCGTGTGGTGTGATTAAGCCGCAGCGAGGACTGCGAGGACGGCGTCACACGATCAGGGTTTCTCCAGGGACGAGGGACAGAGGAGCGATTGATCAGATTGGAGCAGAGCAGACTTCGTGTGTTCGGGGAAAGGTAAGTTAAAGGGTCTTAAAAGTCAATCCTTGATGGCTTGGGATTGGATCGACGGGGTGAAAGTGAAACTTTTCCTAAGTGTGTTTCCGTTGCGCTTGGTGAGCTTGGCCCTGAAAAGGTCTGGCCATGGCACCGTTCGCCCAACCTTGAGCTCGACTCCCGCCTCGGTGCGCAAACGGCCGAACCGCCCCAGATTAAGAGAAGACTAACTTGCGAGTCTAACTGATAATCGAAAGCCCCTGCGCATCGCAGCTCCCAAGCTTTGATATCGACGTTCTCGACGCGTAACCTGGAGACCTAATAAGGTACAGTACCTGTCAATGTCTCGCAGCCAGCCAGCCAATCAATCGTGCCGAGGCATCTGGCCGTGGACTTTCCCCCACCCCGAGTCCAGTCCCTTGCACAGCTTGCTTCCATTGCACAGCGTGCACGACCTCGACGTCCAAGTCCAAGATCAACGTCAGGAACATCCCACCCTGCAAAATTCCCCATCCCCTCGCGGAGCCTGCACCATGTTCGCAGATCCGGCCTGTGCTTTGGCCATCTACCGACCGCGGATGACAAGGCTCCTGCACAACAGCGGGGAATTGGCGCGTCCGGTTGGGCCGTGGGAAACTAAGGTACGGCCCTTTGTTTCGGGCTGTCCAGGGTGACGAGCGGGCCGGCCAACTACTGCGGAAGGTTGCACCGAGACGGCGGCATGGGACGTTTTAGACCGCAGACATCCTTGATGGTGATCGTGTCGAGCCGAGTCGTCGACGTCCTGTCTCACATATCACTCGGATGCAGGTTGTATGCAGCGTCTTTAGTTTAAGCGCTTCTAGGGGGAACATGCATCATGCACACAAGCCCACATACAATTCTATCTCAACCTCGAGTCGTGGCGCTGAGGCTACAGCTGTCAATCACGCTGTTCCCGTACAGGCTTACAGCTTTGCTATCACATCTTCCCCTGCCCAATCCATCAAGTTGAGCGCCAAACAACATTGCATACGTATTTCTTCCGGCAGGCGTAGTACATCTAGACGCGCATCACACGCTCTCATCACATGCACTCGTCACCCTTCTCTATCTTCCTAGTTTAAACTGCCGCTCCCATCGTTCTAGCCACCATCGACCAGTACTCTACAACAGCCACAGCAATAGCCTGCTACAAAAGCCATCAAAAGCCGCCACACTAGTCCCCGTCCGCAGCAACCACGATATACATACAGTAGTATAGTACCCCACAGCTACGGTGCAATGCGCACCGACGCGCATCGACCAAGTGCAAAGTGCCCAGAAGCCGCTCCAGGGAACGGTTTTTGGGCACTGTGCGGGCCGTTGGACAACTTGCACCGGTCTAGCTTACCTGCCGGATATCAACCACCGCAGCAGGTAAGTTAGCTACTGGAGCCGGGTCTAGCCCATACGCCGCTGGTTGGAAGTGCGATGCCAGTTGCCAAATGAGATAGTGACAGCAAGATACTCGTATCGACCCAGTCGCTCGGAGTCGCATCCGGATCTTAGTTTGTCAGAGTGACAACTGCAGGTTGGAGCGAGGCGATCTGGATTGGGGCGTTGCAGTACCTGATTCGTGCAATGTCAGAATGGAGAAACAAAGGAGGTGAGGTACCTTACCTTAGGCGTTGCGAGAGTTGATCAACTTTGGATGGTTGTGACGGGAGCCATGTGTGACTACCTATGTACCTCTTATTCGTCATGGGGCGCTGAATTAATGTTATGGTACTGTATGTGCTGTGGCCAGGTCATTGATAAAGTGGCCCTGCGGCTTGCAGCACATGTCCAGTATTTAAGGTACATGTAGGTACAGTAGGGTATGTAGATCTACATAGCCTCAGCAAACATACCACCCACGCAGACTCGCATCCCTATATCCTTAGCAGGAATGACCCCGATCCCAATCCCCCTTCCCGCCCCCGCTCGCGTCACCACCATCGCACCTGTTCCAGATCTTCACGTCCCTCTCTCGCCATCCCAGTGCACATCTTAGCACCCTGTTTGAGTCAAACAGCATGAACCTGCCTCGGTACCTTGACTACTGGAACTCACATCATTGGTCACCCTGCCTTAACACCTTTCCGCCCGTGGCAGTCAGTAGTCAGTAACTGGCCAGTGCCCCAACTTCCACCACCTAGGGGCGTTGTGGTACGAATGAGGGCAACCGCTTGCAGCCGAGCCATATGCATGTACCTACCTTATGGCTACCTTACTGTTACTACTGCAAGTCACCACTTATTACCGGGCGCTTGACTCGTGAAGTTCTGTATCGGGCCTTTCGGGCCTTTTCTTTCGGGTTTGGGAAGGAGCCGAGATGGGGACGCCGAGACATGGGAGGTTTGTGGGAGCTGTTGGAAGTTTGAAACGGTCAGTAGGTTGGCTGTATGCAACCTGGTGACTGCACACCACGTCACGATAGCATTCTTGGTTTATTTCCGTACTGGAGTTTCTGTAATTCCATATCATTTTTGATTCATAACTCCCCTGCATGTGCGTTGCGATACGGAGGAAGTACCATCTTCCTCAGCTACCTGGCTAATTCTTTTGTAGGTAATGCTCGTAGTAAGAGAAAGGCTTGTTCGCAAAGTTGAGCCCTGCATGAGCCTGGGCTGGCAAAGGACTGACGCCTGTCCACCCCTTTTTGTGGATTATTCTCCACGATATTTTCACTTCCAGAAGAATATGCCCATCATAGCGCCTGTTTTGAGTCGCAACATCATGATAAGTTCTCATCGAGACTGAGCTGAGCCTTGTCGAGGAATAGTTAGAGCACAGAAGTCAAACTTCAGCTCTCCTCACTTGTCCTCAACAACAACACCAGCCTGCGAGATGCGGCGTTTGGCGGCAATGACGGTCTTGCTACTCAACGGTGCAGCGCCGTACCTGTTTCAGCCACAAATCAGCCACCATTCAACCTTGCATGTTTCCGCCCTCCCGTGTCTTGAACCTTATTTACAGGTTCATGCAAGGGAGATCCAATGGAGTAATTGACGAGGGGATACTCGGATGTAACGTACCAAGAAATGACTGCCATGCCCAAGAAGGCACTGACGCAGCTGAATACCAAGGCCACAATGCCGCGGGCGGTGAAACCGGCTGGCAGCGGAGCTGGACTCTTGTTCTCGCCGCTAAGGTCGAGGAGGTCTTCTGTATTGCCCGCGGCGTTACCGGTCGTTGGGACGCCAGCAGCTTTGCAGACGTCGAAATGGTTCTGGGGTATAGTAAGGGTCTTCTGAAGCTCGAGAGGCGCCTCGATCATGGTGGCCACGAGACCGGAGTCCATGTGCCATTCGATGTGACAGTGGAACAGCCAGACACCTGTGACACATCAGTCAGGTTATGCGACGTGCCGGTCTTTGTATCTATCGACTTACCTGGGTTATCCGCCTTGAAGCGGACCACGAAGTTGCCGTTCGGCCTGACCATGAAAGTGTCACGACGCATAGGCATCGCAGGGAAAGCGGTGTGGTTGTCTGCGTCATAGAACCCGGCGTCTTCGTCGCTACGGAATACAGCTTGGAAGTTGTGGCCGTGCAAGTGGAAAGGATGCTTGCCGGCATCATCGTTATTGAGCACGATCTCGATCACTTCGTCCTTGCCGAGAACGAAGGCATTAGTGTTGCTGCCGTAGATACCGACGGAGCTCGCCGAAGCACCGCTTGTCATGACAGTGTAAAGAGTAGGAACTTTTGGTGAAACGTAGGAGACGTCGTTGAAGAAAGCACTGGGACGTGTCAGTACTTGTCATTCCGGTATTTCCGGTGATCACCGGTAGCAGCGTACTAGTTTGCGCCGTCTCCCAAGTTGTCCATCTTCAGATCCAACTGAACTTGATAGTCCACATTCTCGTAAAGTTCCATGCCGTCCGTCGGCACAAGGTTGAAATCGTCATAGGGATCAAATTCGTCAACCAGAGCAGGAGTAGGGAGATCAGATGACTTGTCGTACACCAACCAACCAGTGACGTTGGGGTTCAAGGTAGAGGGGATAGTGTCGAACAAGTCCTGGTGAAGGGTCAGTATATGGTTGTAGCCGCGAATGTAGACGAGGTACCCACAGTATCCATGCTTCCAACCATCGCGAAATTGGTAGAAGAGCTGTTCTTTGCGGTGAGCAGGAAGCTAACCCGCTGAGCAGTGGTAAGGTAGATCATGTCCGCCGCAGCCTTCTCGGTGAACACTCCGTCGACCTCCACGATCTCCATGGTGTGGTCTTCGATCCAGAAATATTGGCCAGCAAAAGCACCATAGTTGATGACATGGAAGAGGTAGGTCTTGCCCGGTTCAATGGACACCGTGAAGTTCTGCGTATCGTTCATAAGCGCGGAATTTGGGACTGGCTCGGCACCGGTAGGGTTCTTGTAGCTGATGAATTCTTTCATCAACCCCGGCATCTGATCATGGTACCAATCCGACAGGCTGAAGGTGACCTCCTCGTCAAACTCGCCTGCGTATGGGTTCTCTGGATCGTTGATGACAAGAGTACCACGAAGGCCATCTGGGTATTGGCCTCTCTGGTGGGAGTGGTACCAGTAAGTGCCAGATTGGTCAAGCTAGGCAACCATATAAGCAAAGTAAGTTGAGATGCATTCATTGGTCGGCTTACAGTGAAATTGTATACCATGGTGGATCCAGGTGGTATACCGCACTGGTTAACACCAACCGGCCCATCCATCTCATTGGTCCCGTTTTGGAACATGCCGTGGAAATGGAGACTAGTGCTCTGGTTGCCCAGGCCGTTGTATGCATTCACAATTACCCGATCACCCTTGGTCAGATTGAGAGCTGGGAGAGGCCACTGTCCATTGATACCAATGGTTGGCCTGTCGGCCATACCATCAGGGTTTGTAGTGACCCAAGTGATGTTCCAGTCAAACGTGACAGTAGCAGCGTTAGCAACGAGACCATGCTGAAGTAGCATGAGTAATGGCAAGAGAAAATTTGACAAAGAGAGTGCCATGGCTAGGATGGCAGGTGGGGGTTGGTCTCAGGAAGGAGCGAGACTCCTAGGTACAGATGAGACTCCAATTGATCAACAGGAAAGACAGAAAGACAATGAAGTAGGTCGTGGCTCGTGGACAGTGGTCAGATTGATATGATTGATTAGATCAAGTGATTGGAAAGAAGGTGGGTGTGGCAGAAAGGAAGATCAGATAAGCTCCGAGCGACCTGCCGTGGGGTTCCTCGCCAAGACAGCTGTTCTCGCCAAGAGGGCTGGAGCTGCTTCACATGCGGAGCAGAGAAGCGTGAGGCGAGGAGCTTGGCACGGCTTGTTGAGCGCTAGCTTCTTTAGCGGTCCCTACCGCCGCTTATACGAGGTCTTCTTGACACGGGCTGCGGGTCTTCTGATGAGTGGTAGTCTGATAGTCGCTGAGAACGCGAGATGACTGGCACACCAGCACCATACCTTTCCCGACCCCTGTCGTGAAGGTTTCCTTTCGAGAATTTCTGCGTGGTGGTGGCTCTTCAGGAGCCGAAGCTTGAAGATCCTTGGCTGAGCTTATCATATCGAATCAGATCAGATTGCCCCACTACAGCGCAGCATCTAGACCCAAAACGGAGGTGTTTGGGCACCGCCCGTTCTTCCTGCCCCACTACTCACACGTGAAATGGGGATACCAAGGAAAAAGCATGCGAGTGACATTCCGCAATAATCGCGCATTGCAAAATGATATGAACATGACGAGACCAAATCAAAATGACTGGACATGGCGGAAAAGCACTCGCGATGAAGCGCGGATTGCTGAAACATAAGGAAATTGTAAGCTCTGCAAAGTGGTGTTCTCCAGACCCGATCGCGTGGAAAAGCAGCTACTGGGCATAAAGTGAAATGTACCTGAAACTTACTGTACCGTACACTTACCAGCATAACTGCAGCCGGTATCGGCAATAGAAGTCATAGCCGGTCGTGTTCGCCTGATGCAGGGACCGGTTGCGCTGATCGGGCCTGGACGACGGGGGGTGAGGTGATGGGGTTCTCTAGCGCGCTTTCCCGCTCCGGTCGCTCCTCTCCTTCCCTCGCTTTTCAACCTTTATCAGATCCATCATATCTGATCACGTCCTCGCCATCTCTAGCATCAACCTACTCACCTGCAATTGATCTCCTTTGAGGGGTCTTGGAAGCTTCCATAGCCTCGTGTATTCATTCGTTCCAATTGACGGCGTCTTAACCTCGTCGTCTTTCTTTCCTCCGTCAGAATGGCGCCCAACGTCTTTGCTGTTCCGGGTGAGCCCAAAAACACCTCGTGAAGTATTCAAGACAGTCTGCTGACGAGTGTATGCCTAGTCTTCTTCATTTGCTTCAGAGAATGTCTGGAGACCAGCATCATCGTGTCGGTGCTGCTTGCCTTCTTGAAGCAGACGCTCGGTCCTGAGCAAGATCCAAAGATCTATAAGAGGCTGGTCAAACAGGTAAGCTTGGTAACCCTGCAAATAGTTCTGTTCGTAATCTGATCTTTATCAGGTCTGGTGGGGAGTCGGCTTAGGTCTTCTGATCTGTTTGGCAATCGGGGGCGGTATGATTGGAGCCTTCTACGCCTATGGCATAGACCATTTCTCCAATACTGAAGACATCTGGGAGGGCGTTTTCGGTATCATTGCCTCAATCATCATCACCATCATGGGTGCTGCCCTCCTCCGCGTGTCGAAGCTTCAGGACAAATGGCGCGTCAAGCTCGCTCAAGCTCTCGAAGCCAAGGATACCAAGAAGGGCAAGGCCACCACCCGGTTCAAGCGTTGGTGCGAGAAGTATGCCATGTTTCTGCTGCCATTTATTACCGTCCTGCGTGAGGGTCTCGAAGCCGTTGTCTTCATTGGCGGTGTCAGTTTGAGTTTTCCCGCAACTTCATTCCCGCTTGCCGTTATTTGCGGTCTGGCTGCTGGTGCTGCGGTCGGATACTTGATCTACAGGTGAGCCGACGACGAGCGTGACATTTAAACCAAGCGTGCTAACATCAAGTCCAGGGGTGGAAACACAGCGTCGCTCCAGATCTTCCTTATCGGCTCGACTTGCTTCCTGTACCTTGTCGCTGCCGGTCTTTTCTCCAAGGCCATCTGGTACTTCGAAAACAATGCTTGGAACAAGATTGTTGGTGGTGACTCATCAGAAGTTGGCTCCGGTCCTGGATCGTATGACATTCGCAAGAGCGTCTGGCATGTCAACTGCTGCAACCCAGAACTCAACGGCGGTGGCGGATGGGGTATCTTCAATGCCATCTTCGGCTGGACCAACTCCGCTACATATGGCTCCGTCCTAGGATACAACTTCTACTGGATCACCGTCATGGTTGGCTTCTTCCTCATGCGCTACAAGGAGGCCAACGGTCATCTGCCATTCATGAAGGCAAAGGGCAAGCCTGAAGATGCAACAATGAGCGAGACCAGCAGCGAACATGGTGGCATCTTTAGCGAGACAGACCTCGAGAAGAAGACCGATGCCCATCAGCCCACAACTACCACGGCGGTCCGTGAGATCGAAGGCTGAGCATTGCAGTAAAACGGCAAAGTTACACCTTTGTTTCTTGCTTTGTCGCTACCATACGAGGATCATGAGCAACGTACCACTGTTTTTTCTCTCTCGAAGTCCTGCACTCAGGCATCTGTACCGTACATATCAGATACCTTAGTACTACCACATCAAGCAGTCTTTCTCGCTGCTCAAAATATCACGTCCTACTCTCGTTTTGCGGCGATTCCAAGCGTCTTTCTTCATTGATATGGATAGGCAGTAGTCCAACTGGAGAGTAAAGTGTAGATTGCAGCGAATTTGTAGGCGCCCACATTCCTTGGAGTGGCACAGTAAGCTCCTATCAGTGTCGCGTGATTCGCTCAAGCTCCCTGTCGTGCAAGTCTTGGCGTGGAGTAGTGAAAGCTGCGTTACCGGTGCCTTCTGTATATTCGTCATCCTCTTTACTACCACGCGCCACTCAATGCAAGCTTCTCGACAATGTTCTGGCCGTACCCATGAGTAGTAGGCTGCTTGGCCTAGCGCCCATACCATCTTCAATTCGATAAACATTAGCCCAATATGGGCTCAAATGGATTTCCAATCCGAACGTCCAAGACCGACTCGCCCAGGATCGCTCGACAGAAGAAGGGGGATCAAACACCGCAGTCTCAAGAGACGGGACCAGTGATAATCTCAGAAAAGGGAGATATCGTGATCGTTGTTGAACATGCCGGAAAGAGCAGCTCCCAGAACAGTCACTCCAGGACGGAAAAAGGAAGCCTAGCAGCAACGAATGGCTCGTTAGAAACAACTGCAACTTCGCAACACACCGGGAGTAGTCTCTTCGGAGGTTTGACAAGTTCTTCAACTGAACCGTCTCTCGGGCCATCTCAGAGATCTGAAAACCAGAGCCATGAGTGTCACTACAGGGTCGAAACACGTCGGCTGAAAGAAGCATCACCATACTTCGCTCGACTGCTAGATCCGGACAAGTTCGGAGAGGGCTCTGCAGTCGCTGAGCAACACAAGCAGCTCGCGCCATCTCAATGGGAAGACGTACCACTCGAAAAGCTTCCGCAAGTCAGAATCGCAGACGTGGGTCGGATATCCACAGTCAAGAGCATCCGACCTCTCATGGCCGACTTCTTCAACATCCTCCACGGTAACGAGCCAAGTGGACCTAACCCACCTCCCATCGCCAACATCGCCAATCTCGCCATCGTCGCCGACCGCTTCGATGCCCTATCCGCCCTGCAACATTACACCCAAAAGCACAAACTCTTCACCCTCCTCGACGCAAAACCCTCTTCCGAAGAGCGTATCCGACAACGCCTTCTCCTCGGTCTCCTCCTCGATAATACCTCCTGGGTCTGGACCGCCAGCACCCGGCTCATCCACCGAGGCTGGGTCGGGCACAACCCTGACCTTGCCGACCACGCCCCACTATGGTGGGACCTCCCCTCCTCAGTTGAACACGAGCTCCTCTTCCGCCGCGCCTGCATCCTCGAAACATTCGAATCCCTCCAATCCCACTTCCTCGCCCTCTACACCTCGCGCGACCGCCAGTGCAAGCTCGGCTACGACTCCAGCCCCGAATGCGACCTCTACCAACTCGGGCAAATGGTGCGATTTTTCCGGCGCGTGGGCACGCTCGCCCTCTCCGGGACGCTTCTGTCTAAAGAAAACGACAACGACGGGGACGGGGACGACGATGACGGCTACGAGGGCGAGATCGCGGACTTGTTGGAGAGTTTGCGCCAATGCCCCGCCTACCAGATCGACAAGAATCACGCCCACTGCGGCCTCCGTACGCGTCTGGTCCCGCTCCTCGATCTCCTTGAAGTGGCGCTGCAGGACGTGGGACTGTGTCTGCAGTGCTGGAACGAGTGCAGGCAGGAGTACGCGTGGAGCAGGGTTAAGCGGCCGTTGATGTGGCGGGTGGGTTCTGGGGGAGGAGGGTTGCATCAGGCGTCCAAGAGGACGCAGGCCCAGAGCCATTTGGTCAAGCATTTGGATACGAGGGAGCTGTTTATGGCGGTTCAGAGATTGTGGACGACGGATGGGGAGGGAGGGATGGATGGCATGCAGAAGTTCCCGAGACGGTTCGCGAGCCATAAGTGGTTGGATCATAGGCGGGGGTTGTGACTCTTGAGACGGGTTCTAGAAATGGATCGTTCCATAGTCTGGAACAAGACCACGTAGATAGACTTAAGCTATCACCTGGCAAAGAGAGTATTGCCCTGGTTTGACTTGTTGTTTGCTACCTGAAGCGGCAGTACCTTCCTACTGCAGCATGCCTCGGCTTCCCCAGCTTTTCTCCAGATTCACTTCTCCCCGCGCCTCCCCACCACATCTTTCTCTCATCATCTTGAATCATACGCGTTCTCCGTAGACTTGTTTCTTCCCCTTTCTTCAAGTCCTCTTTCAAGGCTACCCTGTCCCGGAACCATGCCACAAGAACCCGAACCCCCCTGGCGCGCCACCGCCCGCCGCAAACGCGCCCAACAAGAAGCCGCAATACCCCCAGAATGGCGTCTCAAACCCAACATGAGGCCTGCGCCCGACCGCACAAACATTCTCGACGTGCCCCGCGAATGCGGGATCCTGACGGTGGAGGAGATTAGGATCACGGAGTCCTACGACGCTTGTGGGTTACTGGAGGAGTTGAGGAGGGGGAGGTTGAAGGCTGTGGATGTGGCTAGGGCGTTTTGTAAACGGGCTGCTGTTGCGCAGCAATTGGTGAGTAGTGCGATTCTTTCGTGCCTGTTTTCCAAGAGATTGGCTATCTTGCAGACCGGGCGGCGGGACGAGAATAACTGCGGGTGCATGCTGTCGGCCTTGCTCTTAGCAGAAATCCCACCTGATGCTCCCTTTCTTACTTTCTCCACCAGACAAACTGCCTAACAGAGCTCCTCTTCGAACCCGCCCTCTCCCGCGCCGCCGTCCTCGACGCCCACTTCTCGCGCACCGGCCAGCCCATCGGCCCTCTCCACGGTCTCCCCGTCTCCGTCAAAGACATGTTCGACATCGCCGGCCACGACTCCAGCCTCGGTCTCGCGGCTCTGTGCTTCCGACCCGCGACGTCCACAGCCGCGCTCGTGGCTCACATGGTCTCAGCCGGCGCCGTCATCATCGCTAAGACGAACGTGCCCCAGACCCTCATGGCGCTCGACAGCCACAACAACGTCTTCGGCCGCGTCCTAAATCCGCTGACCTTGCGCCTCTCGGCTGGCGGCAGTTCGGGCGGTGAGGGCGTCCTCGTCGCGATGCGCGGGTCCGCGTTGGGCGTGGGGACGGATGTCGGTGGCAGTATCCGCGTGCCCGCCATGTGTGTCGGTGTCGTGGGCGTCAAGCCCAGTCATGGCCGGATCAGCTATGCGGGCGTAGAAGGGGGCTCGAGGCGCGGCATGGAGGCGGTCGGGATCAGAGCCAGCGCGGGCCCGATTGCGAGGTCCGTCCGGGACTGCGAGATGTTCCTGCGTACGGTCGTCGAGGGCCGGCTTTGGGAGCGGGATCCGGACGTTGTGCCGGGTGGGTGGGCGGGTATGGAGGCGTTGCGCATGACGGAGATGGACGGGCGCGCAAGGAAGATTAGAGTCGGCATCGTGAGGTCGGATGGTGTCACGACGCCTTTACCGCCCATTGCCCGCCTCATGGACGAGGTAAGCTCCACCCTCCGCACGTCGCAAACACCAAAGATCGAAGTCCTCGACGTCAGCCCCGACCTCATCCCGCTTCTCTCCCGCGCCCAATCCCTCGCCAACGCCCTCTTCGGCATCGACGGCGCAAACACGATGGCCGACCTGCTCGAGTCCACCTCCGAGCCGCTCTCGCCCTGGCTCCGATCCCGCTTCCGGCGCCGTCCCCGCCCCGCCCTCGACAAAGTCGCCGACCTCCACGCCCGCAGACGCGAGCTCCAGACCCAAGTCCTGGCCGTCTGGACCCGGTACGGACTTGACGCCCTGCTGGCGCCCGTGGCCCCGCACCCAGTCCCCAAAATCGACAGGTGGAACACGGCGGCGTACACGTCTGCGTTTGTGTTGCTGGATCTTCCGGCGGCGTCGATGCCGGTGCGGGTGTTTGGGGAAGGGGATTTGGAAGGGGCAGTGCAGGGGGAGGTGAAGGGCAGCTGGGATCGGTATAATCGGGGCTTGTGGGAGGGAGAGGGGGTGGATAGGAGGGTTTATTTGGGCAGTCTGCTTAGTGTGCAGGTTGTGGGGGAAAGGTTGGGGGAGAGGAAGTTGGTGGAGGTCATGAGAGTTTTGGAGGAGGTGTTTGCACGGGGGAGAGAGCGGAAAAGAGTGGGAGAGGGAGGGGGCGGTGAAGGCGTGGCTGAGGTTGTAAGAGGCAAGTGCATTGGAGAGGCGCGGAGGTCGAAGTTGTAGGCAGTTTCCTTTTCTGGAAAGTGAAACTGGCAAGAGCGGAAAGTGTAATGGCCATAAGACTCAGTTGGCCAGTTCCGAAAACAATGCCGTGCTGGTATCATGGACATGCAGCTCACGAATATCATGCTTGCAGAAAAGGCAAGTGAGCCCGGTTGGGAAGGGAGATCAGACGGGCCTGGGCCCGTAACAATGTCCCACGTGCGATCTAGTAATGTACGCAGCATAATCGCCATTGCAGCGAGCCCATCAATTGCCGTGGCGAGAAGGATTCCAGATACGATGTCAGGTCAGTGAACACGTACACAAACCTAGACAGTTGGCCCTCCGTTGCATTTGCAGCATTTGTATCCAGGGTTTCCCGAAATCTCTCCCATTGCCATCGCCCCCGCAGACGAGAGGAATCCACTCAGGCACAGCACGTGCAATACCCACCAGGACTGCTGATCTCAGACTTGGAGACACGTTTCTGGTCGCTCGCTTAAAGGGCCAGAAGGTTCGCGCTCCCCACGCAAACAGACGGAGGCGGTCAGCGTGTGGAGTACGGTAGAACGGTGCCGATCTGTGATTATGCTGTGGCGATGCTGTGACTATGCTCGCTGGTTATGCTGACTATGCTGACGATGCTGACGATGCTGACTAGTTCCATAGTAGAAACCTCGGTGGAAACAACCTCGGTCGTTGCTGAGACGTCTCACCCTCTCTATTTCTGGGGGCTTACATTAATGCCAATCGCCCATTGCCCCATTGCGTGTAGTGGTGCGCTCAATTCCCTCACAGCAGACAATGCACATAGCGCAGGAATTGTCGATATCGAGAAAGCGAGAACAAAACAACGGGCCAAGTTTCTTGTTGGATCAACGAATCGCATCGTTTTGGACGTTTTATCATGGCATTCGGATCATGCAACCACTAATCGATGGCCGATGCGTCGCATGTGAGAAGTGGAGCCCGGTTGAGAGCGCGGCGTTTGAACCGCACCCCACATGGCCAATTTCAGGGCTCAAAACGCTAACCAAAGGGTCCCGTTTGGGGTGGTGGGTTCAGGGTCAGAGTCCGTGTTGCAGGCCAGGAACACTGGAGCGCTCACTGCAGGGACGGGCTACGGATTATAGATTGCAGCTACAACGTCCTGATCTGGATAATGGTACTATACCTAGTCAGCATACATTTCTTCATGACTATTTGAAATCATGGTACAGCTTGCGGCAAGAAGCAGACGGCGTACATGTACATGGAAAATCAGTGTCAGACTGCTCGCCGAATAAGACTACTATTCGTATGATATAGGGCAAGTTGTAGGTACTCTAGACCGTACCTGAAGCAGGCTTGTTGTAGGTTAGGGTGCTGGACTGCTGCAGAAACGAGAGTGATTAGGGCTTGGCGCGCAGTCATGGAAACCTTAAGTACGGTCACCTTGGTGGTTAGCGTGGCAGCGGGGTTGTTTGGCCTGCTGGCCAGTGCGGCCGAGAGCCCCGACCTGCTGGTACCCCGCAGTAGCGGCGCGTCTAACAATTGAACGATGCTGATACGGCAGGCACCACTGATACCATTGACCGGCTAGTAGACCGCCACGTCTTGAAACTCTGCCCACTCTGCTCCCAAGTGAGATTGTTCCTATAAGACCTCTCTCTCCCTCCACCAGACCGCTTTTCTATTTCCCAGTTCCTATTCCTTCGCCCCTTGCATATATCCACATTCTCCACCACCTAAAAACTGTACCATACCCCTCCACTACCAAACTTTACTGAACCCCGCCTTCACCATGTCGCCCTCCAAAGTCTCCACCATCTCCTTCGACAAGTTCTACAACATTGTTGACGGCAAGCAGAGAAGCTCCGACAGCACACAGAATGGCGTCAACCCTGTGAATGGCGAGAAATTGTGGGACGTCCCAGTCGCTACGGAGAAGGACCTTGACGATGCCGTTGCAAGCGGAGAGAAGGCCTTCGAGAGCTGGAGTCAGACACCAATTGAGAAGCGGAAAGAGCTTCTCCAGAAGTTCTGCGATGTGTACATGAGCTACGCCGACGAGATGATCGAGCTTGTCATGCAGGAGACCGGCAAGCCTGTAAGTTACACCTGCAGTACACACACGACCACAAGCTAATCCAGCCATCGGCAGAAAATGTTCGCAACCTTCGAAGTCAAGGCCGTCGCCATGTTCTTCGCCCACCATCTCAGCCTCGACATCCCAGAAGAGCGCATCGAGGACGAAGAGAAGGTCATCACAACCCGCTACACCCCACTCGGCGTCGTCGGTGCCATCTGCCCCTGGAACTTCCCCCTCATCCTCTCTATGGGCAAGGTGATCCCAGCCATCTTGACCGGAAACACCATCATCGTCAAGCCCTCCCCATTCACACCCTACTCGATCGTCAAAGCCATCGAACTGGCCCAGGAAGTCTTCCCAGCTGGTGTCGCCCAGGTCCTTGGAGGCGACGACAAGCTTGGTCCTTGGATGACTGAGCACCCTGGCATTGCCAAGATCAGCTTCACGGGAAGCATTGCTACCGGAAAGAGGATCATGGCAAGCTGTGCCAAGACGCTGAAGAGGGTCACGCTGGAGCTGGGTGGTAATGATGCCTCGATTGTGCTGCCGGATGTGGATATTGAGAAGACGGCGCCGGAGCTTGTCATGGGTGCTTTCCAGAACTCTGGTCAGGTATGTTCATCCTTCCCCTTTCCAAACCTTGCCATTGGGTACATCTGCAAGTGTACTTTTCAAACCCACATGCTTACAATAACCCCCCCAGGTCTGCGTCGCAACCAAGCGTATCTACATCCACGAGTCCATCTACGAGCCCATGCTCAAAGCCATGTCGGCTTTCGCAGCCACCCTCAAGGTTGGCGCACCCACCGAGGAAGGCGTCATGCTCGGCCCCATCCAAAACGAGATGCAATACGAGCGCGTCAAGGGTTTCTTCGAGGACGCAAAGAAGAACAACTACAAGTTCGCGGTCGGAAAGCCCGAAGTCGATGGCGGAAAGGGCTTCTTCATCCACCCAGCCATTATTGACAACCCGCCCCATGACAGCAGACATGTTGTCGAGGAGCCTTTCGGTATGTTGCAGCCCTGCCATCTTCCCTTCTTCCTAACAGATAGGTTTGACTTACATACTTTTCCACAGGTCCTATCGTCCCAACCCAGCCATGGTCAGACGAA
The DNA here is from genome assembly GCA_027923365.1 of Zalaria sp. Him3. Lineage (NCBI taxonomy): Eukaryota > Fungi > Ascomycota > Dothideomycetes > Dothideales > Zalariaceae > Zalaria > Zalaria sp. Him3. The sequence continues at coordinate 141,489 of BPUN01000015.1, read as the reverse complement.
GAAGAAGTTATCAAGCGCGCCAACGGCACCAACACCGGTCTCGGTGCCTGCGTCTGGGGTGCCGACGTCGCAAGAGCTGAGAGGATCGGCAAGCGTCTCCAAGCCGGCAGCGTCTTCATCAACAGCTGGGAGAAGCCGACCCCCCAGGCTATCTTTGGTGGTCACAAGGAGAGCGGTATCGGTGGCGAGTGGGGTACCCAGGGCTTGTTGGCTTACTGCAACCCTCATGCTATGCATGTTTACAAGCAGAAGTGAGTTCTGAGCATGTGCCGTTAATGCGGTTGCGGGATGAGGGATGCGGGCCCTGGGTTGCGGGTTGTGGGGGAACTAGGTTGACCGTGAGCCATAGGGCCAAGTCGAGGCTATAGATTCTTCCCTTCCTATTTTTTGATGATATCCTCCTAAACGAAGTCGATGACGATTGATCATGAAGCCCTTCCTCTTCTTTATCCTTTTCGGAGACACAAACATTTTGGTGCGCCGTATGACTGTCCCCGCCCGCCTGATCATGGTAGCCGCTAATGATCACGCTAGACAGTACCCTGTTCAGTTGATACGGTATGGCCGCGTTTCTAGGAAGCTGTGATAAAGAAACAAGCTTCGAGGTGAAGCTTTAGGCTGCGGCTAGTGCGGAAACGGAAGCTCACAGGGCCACCTCCCTCCGCCTCCAGTCTTTACACTGTCATCAACCCTTCACTAACCCCATCATTTATCTCATGGATCGCGTGCCCCAGACCTGATCTCACTGCAACGGCATCTCCGGGACTTACGCTAGAGGATCCTCGTATATATTTGACCTTACATCAACCGGACGAATCAACGCGCAAATTCCTTGCATCGGTCCCACCTGCGATAGATCTTCCTGCCTAAGCGCGACTAGAATGTTACCACAGCTGTGGCTCTATCAATGATACCCTTGCATCGTGATAGCACTATCTGCTGTCTAATGTAGGTACTATGCTAGATTGCAGTAGTATGAGGGACGAGATGACGGAACTTTAGCCCATGACGACGAATGCTCGAGAATGTAACCGGATGATATCTGGGTATATGAACCTGGTAGGTGTTCCCAGTTGTATCTCTACCTCTCACTTCCCGTAACCTCGTCAATCGATCTTCTGCATCTTTTCTGGCAACATGCGCGGTGGCGGGTACCACATTTCTGCTGGCCCTCGGTCTCGCTGCTGAGCTTGTATTCAGCAAGCCCGTTCGCCCGCGTTCTCCATTCATCATTAAGGAATCCCATCCCGTCCCCACCAAGTGGACAGAGATTGGACCTGCAGCAGACCATGTGATTGAACTCCGCATCGGTTTGAAGCAGAGTCAATTCGCTGAGCTTGAGAGACATCTCTATGAAGGTGGGTATCAACACCCCTGTTGATGCTTGCACCAGCTCATGCGATCTGAACAGTCTCCGATCCTAAACATGCTCGTTACGGGAAGCACTTGAGTGCGGATGATGTGTCGAAACTCGTCACGCCTACTGATGAGACTGCCACGCTTGTACACGAATGGCTTGCGGACAATGGTATCGAGACTGAAACGCTCGCCTACAGCTCTTCAAGGGACTGGATTTCTGTACCGTTACCAATTGACCAAATCGAGAAGTTACTGGATACCGAATACTCTGTTTACAGACACGAAGATGGTTCGGAAATTGTACGAGCGCCGAAGTGGTCGCTGCCTCGGCATCTTCATGAGCATATCGTAAGTGCATGGGGACGGACAACTACAAGTTATTGCGCGTCTGATGAGTACGGACAGGACACGATCCAACCTACCAACTCCTTCTTCCGCGCCATTCCCAAGAGCACAGCCCTCAAACCAGTGAAACCCAACGGCGCTTGGTCGCATCCAAACCACCACTTCAAGCCCCATTACTACGAAACTCCAAACGTAAGCGCCGTCTGCAATGCTTCTGGCGTGACACCAACCTGTCTGCGTACTCTGTACGGTACAATTGACTACGTCCGCAAGCCGCCGGCAAGAACAAGGTCGGCTTGACTGATTATCTAGGAGAGTCGAACAACCGGTCCGACGTGCATCTCTTCCTAGAACAATTCCGGCCCGAAGCCGCCGCCGCAGCCTACTCCTTCCAAGTCGACGTGATCAACAACGGCGACGACCAACAGACGCCCGAGAACGTGACCCAACTCGCCGCGGGCAAAGATTACGAAGGCAACCTCGACGCCGAAACCATATTAGGAATCTCCTACCCGACCCCGCTGATCGCGTACACGACCGGCGGCAGCCCACCCTACAAAGCAGACAACAACACTCCGACCGACACCAACGAGCCCTACCTGACCTGGCTCGATTACGTGCTCTCGACCTCCGACGCCGACCTGGCCCAGGTCATCAGCACCTCCTACGACGACGACGAGCAATCCGTTCCCCCCTCTTTCGCACGGCGCGTGTGCGCCGACTTCGCCCAACTAGGCGCACGAGGCGTAACACTCCTCTTCGCATCCGGCGACGAGGGCGTCGGCCAAAACGGGAGCTGCATCAGCAACAACGGCACCTCCCTCCCCACCTTCCTGCCCGAATTCCCCTCCTCATGTCCCTACGTTACCAGCGTAGGCGCGACCCACGCCTTCAGCCCCGAAGTCGTAGCCTTCGACGCGCACAACGGCTTCGCCTCCGGCGGCGGCTTCAGCTCCCTCTTCCCTCGTCCCGCGTACCAGAACGGCGTCGTCGAGGCCTATGTCCAGAGCCTGGATGGCGAGTTCGCGCCTTACTTCAACGCGGCGGGCAGAGGGTATCCGGATATCGCGGCGCAGGGCCAGCGCTTCGTGACCGTCTGGAACGGTACCCAAGTCCTGCTCGACGGGACGTCGGCATCGACGCCCACCGCCGCGGCTGTCATCGCCCTCGTTAACGACGCTCTGCTCGCGGCTGGTCGGCCGCCGATGGGGTTTTTGAATCCCTGGCTTTATGCTGGTGGGCACGCGGCGTTTAATGATGTCGTCAGTGGGAGCGCGATTGGGTGTAAGGGGTTGGGCTCGGAATTGGGGTTCCCGGCCAAGGAGGGCTGGGATGCGGTTACGGGCTTCGGCACGCCGGATTTTGGTGCGATTTTGGAACGGTTGGGATTAGAGGGACGCTGGGAGAGGCAGGGCGGGTGGAGTTTGGCGCCGGCGTAGGGTGGTGAGCGAGGGAGTGGGCGGGGCTGGGCGGAATGGCTGGCTAGCTGGCTGGCGTTATGGGGTCGGTGGTGGTACGTATACACCGGGAGTGTGAGAGAGCGGGATCGGCAGTGGTGTCTTCATTGGCTGTGGCTGGCTGTGGCTGGCAGGAGGGACAGTTCGTACGTATCTAGAACGATGCTTCACTTATGTACATACATGCCATGAGATACACGCACTCTTCTGAACAGCCTTTGCGGGTTGAATGTTGTACAACAGGCTATCAGAGGGAACTGAGCATTCATTGCCAGTCTGCAGCAATCATCATCGTCTCTTACACCACTATTCCGCATTTCATTACATCCACAAATCACTCCTTGCTAATCGCCACCCCTGCTTTTCTGCTCCCCAGGAACATTTGCTAATCAAACGACAACAAACCTCACACCCATCAATACACTTTCCTCCCTAAGCTCCCCCGGCCTCTCCTTCTTGACCGGCCTCAGCATACCCGGAATTAATTGACTTCCGCCATTCCCTCCCATCCCACCTTCTTCCCGTCCAACACTCCGCAATCCGTTGCAGATCTCAGCGTCCGCAAAGGTGACGATGCTGTTCTTCGACAGCGCCGGCGTTTGCCAGTCATACAGATCTTTCATACTAACGTTGAATGCTTGCTTGGTGGATGTAGATGGACGTGGAGCTGTTGCTGTGTTTCGCTTCCTCCGCTTGCGCGGCTGCGTATCTGACGACGTCGAAGTCACTTTCTCCGGCGACGTGGGATCGGAAAGACCCGTAGGTTGGGGAGTTGGAGAAGGCGATTGATCTTGGTCTTCTTGATCGGAGCTGTGAAGGCCGCCTCGGAATGACGTTGGGCGGGACAGGTTATTGAAATCGGGTGCGACAAAGTTGGCTTTGAAGATCGGCACGCGTGGAGGGGGAGGTTGGACAGGAGCCTTCCCGCTCGTACCTACTGGTGGTGCCAGTGGTGGTGCCAGCTCATCCGGACGCAGAGCCCGCGTCCCTGCAAGTTGGTGTGTTGTAAACGCCACATTGAGGTTGGGACGCCGTGGCACCGACGGTGGCCCATTACTCAGATCCAGCTTTGGTCCCGTCAAATCAACCAATCTCTCCCCAATCGCTGGAACGCTTTTCGCCGTCTTTGTGAGGCGGATAGTGAGCGGTTTTGGCGCGGATAGGAAGTCTGAGGGCATTGGTTCGTTGCTCTTGGGATCGAAGTGCGGTCCTTGGGGTTTCACTGGTAGTGTGACGCCGTAGCCTCTCATTGCTGCTGCTGGGGTACGGAAGGGTGTCAAGGGACTGAGGGAAGGACGCGAGGAGGACACTTGGCGTGGAGGAGTTGTAGGTTCTGACGCCATGACGTTTGGGTCGATTCGTCTCATCAGTGGACCTTTGGAAGACACACCCACGTGTTGAGCTAGAGCTTTGGCTCTGGCAGCATATTGATCAAGTGCAGCCCTGTTCTCGAGTTGATCTGATGTGGCGTACCGATCAAGTTCGGCGAAGAATGTGTCGTGGGCATCTTGATTTGATCTTGACGCAAAAGCGGTTCCCCTTGCCAGGAGAGCTGTATTGTTGATATCCGTGTTCGTTTCCAATCTTTTTGGTGCTTGAGACCTGGCCGTATGCTCGTTCGGAAGTTGATTTGCAGCCAGAATCGTGCTTGGCCGGTTATCTGAACTCATATAAGATGGGAGCGGTGAAGAAGAGTACGGCACCAATTGGCGCTGAGACGGTTGTGCAGCATCTCCAACACTATCATCACAAGTACGGTTGTTCATTACGAGGATTGGCTTGGCGACCTCCTTGTCCGGGACATTTTTGTTGGTTCCAGTGATCTCCTTGTTCGTCGTACAAGGGCGGCTCTCAGCACGTAAGGCGGCTGCGGCCAGCGGGACAGCTGAACTTGTTGAGCAACTGTAACTATCGTCGAACAGGCATGTTGGTGCAGTATTGTGACCAGCGGTAGGCAAGTACTTCTTACCCTTGCCAGCTGTTATGACGACGTCAAGCACCCCTATGCTTCGATTGTCGACCCTCATGGTTTCTTTCAACGAACCCGGCATTTGTAATTGTGCAAGGCTTCGAAGATATTCTGCCACACGCGATAGCTCTCCATGTTTGTTGGTACCCCTGTCAATCGATACTTGGAGGAGAGAGTCCGAGACTTTCGTCCACACTTCTTGTGATGTAGACATGGAAATGCCTGTATTTGTCGACTGTGATTGAAGCGAACAAGTTTGATCGGTACCCATAATGACCCAAGGCCTTTCATATTGGCGGGCGACGCGACGTCCAGCAAACTTCTGTGTAAGCTCTGGATGTCCGGCCGTGCGCGATCTTCCAGGAACGAACGTGCAATTGCTAAGTTGACCGTTCACAAAGACTTCGATTTTCAAATCGGCAGCGATTGTTGTCCCGCGTGGATTCTTCCATGGCAGAAATGATTTCTCGGACAGGTCAACGGTCAGTACGAGAGCTCGTGGTTCAGCAGCGGTTATGGTTTCCTGAGGCTGTTGATTCCTTCTGACTACGTTTGTCAGATGAGCGTAGGAAGGTGTCGAGTTGTCCGCCTGCTCGCGTGTGGGATCCATATTGGAGGGTGGTGACTCGGTGGAAGTCCATTTTGAAGTAGGTGTTGGTGAGGTGACCAATTTGCTTGCACTTGAAAACGAATTGAGAGCGTTTGGCAGTGGTGGTGTCTCTCCAAGCGACGTGAGCGATGATTGTGACACAGAAGAAGGTGGATCAGGAAGAGCGCCGGCTGTCTCTACGAGCTTCCTAGCCACTTCCACACCTCTGCTTGACATGGAACTGGTCTCCACCATGTAGAGTGGCATATCCTTGCGAGGACCGATGAATTGGACGACGCTTCCGTATTCGTCATCACAGATAGCGCGTTCTGTCAGTAATTGGTCGTTTGTAATCTCATTCTGTACTCTATGCACATCGGTCGCGCGTAGGTCCTGGGAATTCAGTGTAGAATCCATCAAGCTCGTCGTAGATAGATGAACCTTCACGCCTGTAGAATAGTAGGTCGGCATGTTGACGCGTGTTGTGCTAATTCTCCATGAATTGGTTGTGTGGTGGGCCTGTAGCGTGGTGGGAGATGGGAAGAAACCGCATGACGCCTTGTAATGGCGACTAAGATGACGAAGTGAAGGTGAAGTGAGCAAAGTATTCCACTCCTCAATTACAAGTTGGATTATGTGCGTCCATTCTGTTATACTCCACAAAGAAGAGTCGGACCAGGTATGTACTTTCCAAATATATCGGGAAAGCACGACTGTGTGGGAAAGCATCAAAGCCGTACCAATCTTTTGGGTGTCAACCTTCTGTGCCTACCCGATCGGGAAGCCGCGTTCGTGGAGTGCCGTCCGGTATAGTGCCAGAAATCTTCCGGGACCAGAACATCCTGCGCACAGCCGCTTCTACAAAGAGACGAGAGGAGTCTCTTACTACACGTAGACGCGAATTTCTGGGCGCGTCATCCAAGCGTTGAAGGACTGTACGCCTGCTCACCCCCTAACCTTTTTCTTTTGTCGAACGCGACCTGTTCCAAGCTTTTCCAATCCCCATTTAAAATCATCCACAGATTGAAGGTTAGCCTGCCATTTCAGTCCGTATGCCAATCGCAGGCCCATCCATGCTGTCACCCAACTCTACCAGTGTCTTATCATACACCTTTGCGACCTTCATATCCCAGCTCGCCTGCTCCATCTCATCTTCCATATCCAGCTCATCCGGATTTTCAAGAACCAAACCTCCATCCTCAGCATCTGTTGTATCCTCCAACATATCAACATCCTTGATCTGCTCCTCCTCAAACTCGCCTTTACTCATCGTCTCGACAACACAGACACGGGTGCGCTCCACCAATGACTTGATGCGCACCTTCTCGGTACCGCTGACTCCCCGCCTGCCGATGAATCCAGGAAGCTGCTCGCCGGTTTCGATATCTCGGCCTTGCAACAACGACGCGAACGCATGGTCCAATTTGCCCAGGAGCTGGAACAGAGCGCGCGGCGATGCTGGGAAAGCGGGTATCATTGTGCTCGTTAGCAATGCAAGCGAGATCAAGTAAGGAGTCTGTAGAGATGCTATGTAAGACAAGCAAAGTCAGCAATAATGGCCCGATATGGATTACTACTCGGCGCGACCTACGTGTTCCGCTAACCCAAACCACATCTACAACCTCCTCCGTATCCCTCGCCGCCTCAGCGAAACTCGTGTACCCGTCGACATCATGCCACTCCTCGCCCATCGAGTGTACCTTCCTCGTATCCGTCTCCCCCATATCCTCAATGACCCTGCCCTCCTCATCAACCTCCTTTACACCCTCATTCTGCTCGAGTGATTGGTCTCTTTTCGCGAACCGGCGCTGGATGTGCAATATGCGCTGATCTACATAGCGGATAAAACTCGACTCCTTCGTGCCCCCGGGTTTGAGTGGAGTGCTGCGCGGATGTGGGAGAGTTGGCGTGGAGGAGGATGCGATGGAGGAGGGCGGAGGTGAGAGGATGAAGCCTCCGCCGGAGTGAGACGCCATGCTGTGGGGTGTCTATATCATCTTGAGGGTTATGGATGCGATCAAAGTCTATACAGCTGTTTAGCGCATGGAGGAGTGTGTTGAATGATTCAGCATAATCGTAAGATGAATGTTTGGACTCCGCATTGCGATCGCGGGAGTCGTTCGCTGAGCGGACGTCATTGAACGCCGGGCTTGGCGTTTCTCGTCAAGGCCCGGGGGTGGGGTAGGGAGGGAAAGGTACCTAAGGTAAACTTATCTGACCGATGTTATGGCACAGAAATGTATGGTCGAGCGGATGGGACACATGGTCGCTAAGGGATATTTACTACATAAGAGTATAAGACTCTGCTATCTTGTAGCCCGAGCTCCATCCAGTGCAACGCCAGGACGCCATCGCAAACGCCCAGACAACGACGACCTTCGCTAAGGTACCTATGCCACACCATTCGCCTTCGCCTCATCATGTGTTGGATCTCTCAATGACTTTGCAGGCGCCGGGTTAAGAATGTTCGTCGCATCGATCAGCGGTGCAGAAGGGTTGAGCTCCAGACCAAAGCCCGGCTTGTCGAGCTCAGTCACGTCAAGATAGCCCTTTACAGGAATCGGCTCGTTCGTGAAAAGATTTCCGAACACCGGTAAAACGGACTTGCCGTCTGGCGAGTTGGCAAGGTATTCCTGAAACGGCGAGTTGGCCTGGGAGACAACGAAGTGGTAGCTGTATGGCCCGCTTGCGTGTGGCACGACGGGGATGTCGTAGGCTGCTGCCATCGCGGAGACCTTGAGCAGTTCTGTTAGACCACCGAGCCACATCACATCCGGTTGGATAATGTCCAGATTGCGGCCCTCTACCAACTTCCGGAATCCGTATCTTGAGTACTCATGCTCACCAGTTGTGAACTTCTGAGTTGGGTGAGCTCGCTTGAGCAGGGCATGGCCGTCAAAGTCATCGGGCGACAGACATTCTTCCCACCAGTTGATGTTCAGATCTTTGCACTTCTCAACCAGCTCGATGGTGTACGAGACGTTCAGACTCATGTAGCAGTCCACCATGAGAGGGAAGTCAGGTCCTACAGCTTCGCGGTGCTTGCGCAGGAACTCAATGTTCTTCTTCATGCCCTCCACCCCTTCACCAGGGCTGTATGGGAGAGGTACTTTGCCGCCAAAGAAGCCCATTGACTTCGCCGCTGATGGCTCTGGACCGGTGCAGTAGAAGTTGAGTCTTTCCCTGGTGGCGCCACCAATCATTTTGTAGACTGGCTCATTCCGGATCTTTCCTAGCAAGTCCCAGATCGCAAGATCGATAACAGAGATTACTGCGACTGGGAGGCCTTTGCGACCATAGAACATGGAGCCTCTGTACATCTGCTCGAAAAGGTGATTGGTGTCACGAGGATCTGCTTCTGATTAGCCGGCTTCTCCGCCAGTCCGTATCTGTCTGCCTACCAGCTCCAATCAAGAATCTGTTGAAGTGCTCGGCTACCAGCCAACAAGCTGGAGGTCCTCCGAAACCCGTCGCAAAACCCTTTGTGCCATCGGTCGCTTCTATTTCCACGCAGAACGAGCCGAGCACGTTGATACCCCAGCTTGTTCGTGACTTGCGATACTCCTCGTATCCCGACATTGGAGTCGAGATTTTCGAGCCAACTAGCCAATGGCCTCCCTCGACATTGTGATAGTCTCCTCCAGACCCCACGCCCTGGATAATATACGTCTTTATGGCCTTGATCTTGGGGAAAGACTTGACTCCACTGCCTTGGGACGCCATTTTCGGAACTCGATAGCTGGTGAGATGTAGTTTTCGAGAGGTGATAGATAGTGGTATACTCTCGCAATTGCGCTGCCTAAGAACAACTTCAAAACAAGGAGTAAGGAGGGTATATGAGGGACCCAAAAGAGGCTACTATCGGCCTGTTATGTACTTTCGTACTTCCATGGCGAATCACCCTACCGCATCCACTAGTGGGTCGTAGGTATCGAGGCCGAGGCTCGTCCACCATTCACAATCCATCTTCGCCGCAACGGCAGATGCATGTCCTTCACTCTCGGCCCTCTCGGGAGCCATTACTCCTGGTGATTACTCCTGCAGCTCCAAACTTACCCGCGCCGTACGCGGATGAGGGGCGGTCTTGGCTCTGGGGGCGGGGTAATGGGGCTCGTGCACGCGCTTTAATAGGCCCGCCCTCGCTACCCTTTCCTCCCCTCGGTCTTCCACTGCACCGAGATGTCTGCCACCGCGACGTCGCCGACGCAGCACATCACGCCGAAAGACGAGAAATCGCCTGAAAACGGCTCTCGGCGTGGAAGCGATGGCGTCGATAGAGACGACGACGACGAGTACTCTGACGAGAGCGGCAACGAGGATGGCCCGAAGAGGAAGCGAGCTAGACGCCCTATGAGCGTGTCGTGTGAGCTTTGTAAACAGCGGAAGGTAGGCTCGAAGCTCTGGGACAAGGAGAATTTTGACATTCCTGACGCCTGAAAAGGTACGCTGTGATAGAGGTCAACCGTCTTGCGGCTGGTGTGTACGCAATGGCCAACATTGCGAATACAAAGAGCGCAAGAAACCAGGCTTGCGTGCTGGTTACGGTAGAGAGCTGGAAGCTCGCCTCGGTGAGTGCGACTTCTCTACAATTGGATCTCGTCCTTATGTAGCACCTATATTCCATCAATCGTCTTCTGCTTCATTGAATACATGGTCTTCTTCTTATCATCGATGTCGAACGGATTCTGCCTTCGACTTCCAAGACTTGCGCTCCCAACATAGAATTCAGACTGATGATGCAAAGACAAGTTAGAGAATACACTGCAAACACAACAGCAGGTCCTCCAGCAGCTATCAGGACATTTAGCAAACCAAGCGCAACCAACACAGCCGCAGCCGGCTGCCACCCCTCAGATCGGGCAGGGTATCTCCCCAGATGCGGCATTGTATATGCAACGCCCTGCTGCTTACCCGACCAACACAGGATACAATGGAGTCACGCACCACCACGACGGTAGCATTAGTCAACATCAACAGCAACCTCCACTCATCCGAATGTCCTCTAGTGCGGCGGAATATGCCCCTACCAACCCTCCACTGGAGTCGCCCAGTCTGAATATTCCCAGGGGAAGCCAGAATGCACTCGGAACTGCTGTCAACATGACTGCACAGGATGGCGATCTACCGCCATATGACTTGTTGTATGCTCTCGTGGATCTTTTCTTCAAGCACATCAACACGTGGTGCCCCATACTGCACAGGCGAACCACCCTTGATGCGCTCTTCGGGACCACGAGCTTAGAGGAGGCTGACCGGATCCTGCTGCACGCTATTGTGGCAACAACTTTACGGTTCTCTACCGACTCTCGTCTGACTCAACAGTCTCGTGATCGCTACCACTCAGTGTCCAAGCAGAAGGTGCTTCTTTACGGCCTCGAAAACAGCTCAGTCAAATCGCTGCAGGCTCTCGTCATCCTCGCACTGGATATCGTAGGCTCTTCAAACGGTCCGCCAGGCTGGAATTTGCTGGCGCTTATCACCAGAAGCGTGGTGCAACTCGGTCTGGCGGTGGAGACAACGTCTGCTTCAGTATCGCCACTCTACCCCTCGATCTACACTCTCCGTGCTATGGTGCTCCCAGAACCACAAGACTTCATCGAAGACGAGAGTCGAAGACGATTGTTCTGGATGGTATATCTGCTCGATCGGTATGCTACAATCGCAACTGCCTTTGAATTCGCACTGGACGACAAAGAGATCGATCGTAAGCTGCCATGTCGCGATGACCTCTGGGCGCGCAATCAACCCGTGGAAACGCGATGGTTCCAGACGGCGGAGAGAAGTGATTACGAGACGGACAAACCGGAGAATCTAGGATCGTTCAGTTACTACATCGAGATTGTGGGCATTCTTTCGCGCATACATCGATTTCTGAAGAAGCCGGTCGACATTGGTGCGCTGTCGGATGTGGAGGAGTGGCAGCACGAATACAAACAACTCGACCATGCTCTCAGTCAGTGGAAATTCAGCTTGCCGGCTGAATATGGGAACATGTCGCGTATTTTCGGCTCAAGCGGGAACAAGATCGTAAACTGCGTCTGGGTCATGTTACACATCACCTACCACACGTGCGTCTCTTTCCCCCACCACCCCACCACCTCACCCCAACTAACACACCCTAGCACCGTAATCCGCCTCCACTCCTCAGCCGCCTACCCCACAACGCGCAGCCCCATCTTCACCCCCTCCTTCAGCGCCTCCCAACGCTGCCACCGCGCCGTCGAAGACATCTGCGCCCTCTGCACCTACGTACACAACGCCTCGCTCCTCCCCAAACTCGGCCCCCCCTTCGCCTTCAGCCTCTGGGTCGCCGCCCGCCTCCTCCTCGTCCACGGCTCCACAATCGACCACGCCCTCAACCCCTCCATCCACGCCCTCGTCGCCACCCTGCGCGCCATGGGCGACCACTGGGACGTCGCGTCGCGCTACGCGACGCTGCTGCAGCGCGTCCTGGATGAGTATGCCGAGTCCGAGCGCGCGCCCGCGGGTGTCAATGGCGAGAGGGTTACCCCCTCCACCGTCAAGATTCTGGCTGATATGCGGCGCTGCGCGTACGATTTGGACTTTTTGATCAGCCGGCAGCCGAGGAGGGAGGCGGTCAGGACGGCGGCGGTGACGCCGGCGAGGACGCCCGCGCCGAATGAGTTGGAGTATTTGGATGTTTTTGACTTTTTTAATCTGCCCAGGTTGCCGGTGCAGGCGGAGTTGGGGGCGGTTGGGAATGGTGGTGGTGGTGGTGTGGCGGCGGCGGGGGCGGCGGGGGAGTTGATGGTGCAGGATTTGGGGACGAGTAATGAGTTTAATATTACGAATTTTATGTATGATGCTAATGCGGATTGGCTGGGATTGGGTAGGCAGGGGCAGTAAAAGTACATGTCGCTACGAGGGAGGGAAAATGGGTAGGAGGATGGCTTCGGGTTGTAGCTGACGCTCGTGGGGAGGGATGATATCACAAATGATTGCTCCGAATGCGATTGACTTATCCTGTCACATCTGTCTGGAAGCTGAAGGCGAGTAGGGCTTCGTTCACGCACGATGCTCGATTGACATTATGTATCGAATCGAAGATTGACGGTAAAATCGAGTGATAATTTAAATATCTATATCTATATTTATCGTATGCATACAAGTGATTGGTTATGATAGAGTGAACTGCAGTCGACCTTCCACATGAGACAACGTCCTCGGAACCCCCGTGCCAACGCAACTTCTCAGCCAATGTGTGGGAAGTACGCAGACCACTGCGGGAGGTCAAAAGTCCCAGGCGGCGAGTATGGAAGCGCCCTGAAAGCCTCCACGATAAGATATGCTCGTGCAAAGAAATAGACCAAAAACCCCAGGAGAGTGCACGAACCCAGAATCGTCGTAAATATCTTGGTCGCCTTAGACTTCTGCGGCTCCAATGGCTTCGGCTCCAATGTCTTGGTTGCCTTGGATATCTTCGCCTTCAATCTTTCGAGCAGGGCGTACACCAACCCTATCATTAGAGCAACGAATCCAGATGCGGCGATAACAACGGCCGAAATCCGCCACAAGAGCAGCTCCGTCCCTGTCGGCAGCGCAGCGTTCCAAGCAAGGGCATGAAGGCCGCCATAGATCAGCCCGGGGAGTGTAAAGCTCAGGAGGAAGCCTGTGGAGCCATCCAGCGAAATAGCATACCATATCATGGGAGCTCTCCTGTCAGCTATATCTTTCAAGTCATCGACTTTAGGCCCAGTGGATTGTTGCTTTAGGTGCCAAAAAAGCCTCCACCTTTCATACCTCGTTTCATCCTTATTTTTATCCTCGTCCAGAAGTAAGAGAGAGGGTGGAAGTGGAAAACTTTCAGACTCTGGATCATTAGTTCGAAGATCTGGTGCCTTTTCGAAGACGTCCCCGACAGTAATGGTCCCAGCGTGCAGTCTCACGTGCCTGTAAAACCAACAGCCTTCGTCATCTCGATGTAGAAGCTCTTCCGGGAAAGCTAGACTGTAAATCTTCTCCAGCTCCCCCACTTTCTGCTTCTGACCAGGTTTCTCGAAGCTTGGATTGCCGAACTTCATACTCCTAGACATGCACGAAGGATCTCCGTTTCGATCCTCGAAATCCATGAGACTGAACGCGCTCATCGAAACTGCCAAGTCTCCCTGGACAACGACTGGTGTCGTCACGTTGTAAGGCTTGTGCCACCATGTCACATATGTGAACAGGGCACATATGGAATGTGTGAATGTTGTCAGCTCCAAGAAGCTTATGGGGATCCGTTGATTGAATCTCGCAAGGCACTGAGCCAGGAACCAAGTGGCCTGGATGCACACCAAAAGCCGTGCAAGGCCGTCTCGTTTGTTCCTATCAGCCACCTCGTCTGCCGATATGTCAGGTATGCAGTCGGGGTCGTAGTCACACAAAACGCCAAAGCCCTTCATATTAAGGACGGGTACCTGTGACGTTGCAGGCATGAAGGGTTTCTCTGCTTCATATGGCAGTACAAGACCACCCATGATCACAAGATAAGCGTGAGCCACGGTCCACTGGTGTTTCCTCTTGATAATATAGATATCAGGAGCCATCATCCCCTTTTCCACGCTATTGGGTTCGAGTGAGTGGCTAGCCTTGTTCCAAGGCTTGATGAGGTACCCTGCGGCTTGTTCGTACCAAGTATCCTCCGAAGGGGATCGAAGAAAAGTTTCTCGCCACTTTTTGAGGATCTTAGCGGCGTCCCGTCGTTCTTTCATTGCGGTAAACGCAACCAGCTCTGGCGCTAGAAGTGTATAAAGCATCCAGCCTATCCTTCGGAGCGTCTGCTTGTGTCTCGGATCTCTGACTGGGGGGACGTTCATGTGGATAGCACCCCAGATGCATAACAAAAGCGTGCCTATGCATGACGAAAAGATCGAGTAGGTGCCCCTCGTATCGGGCTCTGGGGCCCAATGGGCCTCCGAAAGAAAGGTTTCGTTGCCAAGGGGTGAGAACGTCATGGCAAGGTTCGGAGTATCTGCGAAGTCGGGACGGCTCGACTCGACTGTGTGGCTCAAGAAGCTTTGACTCGCGGCTGACGATGGTGTAGGTAGGCTACGATAGGTACTGCGTATAATCGTAATTTCCAATGGAGTTTAAGACTTAACAGTACCGATGCAAGTCTGTGGGTTGCTCGTGAGGACAGCTTTTGGGGTCGTTCGTATATTGTACACACAGCGTGGCAGGCAGTTGAACATATGAGAAGGGGTGAACCGAAAATGCACAAGAGCAGGACTTACAAGCAGCGTTCATTATAAGTAGGAAAGAATTGCTTGGTATACCCGCTCAGCCTTGCGATGTAATGCAAGTCAAAATGCAAGTGTGGTTTGCACTGCCAGGATAGAATCGGTGAAGCTGTATATAGCACGTACCGCCAGCCACTAGAGCAGAAGTAAGCCACTCATAGCCACGGCCGTAAAGCGCGCCCGACTGCAGCTGTGCTACAAGAGAAGCAAGTGGCTGAGCTGCAGAGAAAGCTTCTGTACATGTTGAAATAAGTCATTGGTGAGAGACTTCCGAGTTTTGTGCTCCAGCGGGAGCTGAAGGCGCTGCTGCGAGCGGAGGTGTATCAGCAGGTGCTGTGGGATCGGACGAAATATACCAATAGGAGGTGAATGTGCTGGTGGGAGAGGTGTAGCAGCTCACTCTTGGCATGTGTCGTACCACCTATATAAATACACCTGCAGCTCCAGCCATCAACGCTGGGCTTGGTGAATGTCCAATCAGCATGAGAGACTTGACGAAGCTCACGTTTTGCCAAGTTGGGCCGATACTCTCGTACGTCGAACTAGACCAAGGCGGGCTTTTACCTCGCTTCAGGTTGAGGTCGACGCTTTCATCAGCTTAGAAATATCAGCAGTGCTTGCGGGTGGACTCAAAGTTTGTCCAGCACCTCATCGCCATCAGGAAGACGACATAGGAAACTACTCAAGGCCCTATGCAGAAAGCGTCCTCGAGAAAGCATCACAACGGCGTCGAGAGCTCCGAGGCTTCGAAGGCCTCCTGGTGATATAGCTAAGTCCTGCCAACCTTGAATGTCAGCTCATCGGATTAGCACCATGCGCCTTCCTTCCCTAACCAGCATCTACTACCTAGTTACCTCTTCGCACGCTTTGTAAGCGCCCACCGATGCCAGCCTCCCCACTACATTACCCCTTCCACTGGACATCACTACCGTCTCAGAAGTCCTAGATATCACCGGCGATACGTGTCGCACGAAACCGCAATTATTTCGGAGTCGGCTTTGTCATCAGCGCTCACGATGCTCGGCTGTATGGCACACCTCCCATGATCTTGAGACTCCGGGATCTCCGGCCATTTCGCACTGACGCGAGGCTGATTAGCACTTCCATCCAATCTGGAAGCATGCATGTCCGACACAAACAAGCATTTTGTGATCTCGCTAATCGTGTCCAGATATACAATACAAAAAGGCCTGAGTGCTCATTGCTTCATATTCACAGGGCTGTACAGATCTCATCCATATGCACGAGGTGCATGTGTGCATGAGATAAAGTCCTGAACATATAAGCTTTTCGTCATTGTGACCGCTGGACGCCGATCCTCCACGCCGGCCACCACTCCGCAATTGGCCTATATCTCCCGAGTCCTGAGCGAACCCATGCAAGCAGACGTGGAAAACCACACAAATAAATCTCTCGCCTCTAACGGTGACCTCATGACCATAATTGATGGCAATCGTATGACCGGAACCGTAATACAAAAAGTGCACATCACGCCATCAAGGTAGACTGGCATTCCTATATATCTCCATTTCAGACACCACAGTTCGCATATCCATCTCCTTTCACACCTATATCCGCAACAGACCAGAGGCCCAAAATGCAACACGTCCTCCAAACCGCCCTGAGCGTCGGCCTCTCCGCCACCGAGGGCATCCACTCCTCCAAACCGAACCCGGTGCCGCCCACCCACGACGGGCGCAAATACCTCCAACCCTCCTCCTTCGTCCCCAAAGCCACCGACCGCATGACACTGCGCGGCAAATACGAAAACGTCTCCGTCTCCTACCTATCCATCGGCGCCTGGTCCTGGGGCGACAAAGCGACCTGGCACTGGTCACCCTCCGAACTCCCCCACGTGAAGGAAGCGTGGCAGTACCTCCTCGAAAACGGGATCAACTACATCGACACCGCACAAGCCTACGGCAGCGGCGAAAGCGAGCGCATCTGCGGCACCCTAATCGCCGGACTCCCGCGCTCCAGCTTCGCGATCCAGACGAAATACTACGTCGTCCCGCGGCCGGAGAACCTGCTGCACCAAGCCAAGTCCGTGGTCAAAGATCTCGAAGACAGCCTTGCGCGCTTAAAGCTCGAGCAGCTGGACGTCTACGTCGTGCACGGCCCCATCCACCCCGGCAGCGTCAAGACGGTCGCGAAGGGCCTGAACGAGTGCGTCGAAAGACGGCTCACGAAGACGGTCGCGGTCGCGAATTACAGCGCGGAGGATATGGAGGAGATGTGCGATGCGCTGGCCCAGTACGGTATCCCGCTCGCCCTAAACCAGTGCGAGTACAGCGTCTTGCGCCGGCTACCAGAGACCAGTGGGCTGCTGGAGGCGTGCAATCGCCGCGGGGTTATCTTCCAGAGCTACTCGAGTCTGGCGCAGGGCCGGCTGACGGGGAAGTATAACCAGGCTCATCCGCCGCCAAAGACGTATCGGTTTTCGAGCTATCCGATGGAGGACCTGGAGCCGACGTTGAGGGTGCTGAGGGCCATTGCGGAAAAGAGAGGGGTTGCTATGGCGGCAGTGGCGCTGAATTATAATATGTGTAGGGGCGTTATGCCGGTGGTGGGGGTGCGGAATCTGGATCATGCGAAGGGCAATTTGCAGGCGTTTGGGTGGAGACTTAGTGATGAGGAGATTGCGGAGATTGATAAGGTTAGTATTGAGGGGAAGAGCACGAAGCTCTGGCAGCAGGGTTGAGGTGGTGGAAGCGAAGGGTCTTGTTGATATAACGTTTATGTGCCAGAATAGAAAATATCCTCTATACCGGGGCCATGGAAGATTGTAATGCCGAAATGACTCACATTAACCCTTCCCATCCACCTGATTTGTGTTCATCTGTCATTCGTGCGGCATCACTTGTGCAGATTCAATAGTCCCATTCCAAATGCGCAGTGCATAGGCAATACATGTAGTAGCTTTCCGCATCACACCGCCGCTCGCAGTGCCCGTGATGTCGCAATAACGAGCACGGAGGCGGTATGGCGCAACCGCGTAATCGCCATTCCCGTCACCGATCCGATGACAGCGGGATTGCCGCAGCATGCCTAACTTACTTTAACTAAGCACATGCATACAGCAGCGCAAGTCATGAGTAGCGGCGCAAGGAGGTAGGTAAGGTAGGTGGCCTTACGTTCGACGCCGAAGAACCGTAAGGTAGGTATCGGAGCGTTAAATGTGTCCGGATTACTTTCCAAGACGCACTTGACCTGGTAAGGTAAGGTAGGGCCGTGATTACATTTTAGGTAAGTTACGTCTTGGCTTGCGCACATATGCGCATGGGCATGGTTATAAATTTGGAAGCGTGCAGTGGTCCATGACTCGGTGGCTTGAGTCTTGGGATGACTAACACCACTGCGCAAATACAAGCCGTCATATGGGTATGTGTATATTGATTTGCCAACCGCTGTATATGATATTCAAGACATGCGAGAAGAGAAAGATGCAAAAAGTGAGATAGGGCAAGCCATAGGCGAAAGTTCCTGCCTCCACCGTAGCCCGTCCGTCATCAGCCAACATAAGCGCGCCGGCGCCGTTTAGGCCCCTTATACAGTACCCCATCCCGTCATGACTTCATATGTCGTCGTTCTTTTTCCGTGCTGGGCCTGCCTGCCTTGATGAGAGAAGATGCGGAAGATATGCGCTAGAAATGTGTGGATGAGTCCAAGAGAATGCTGTCTAAAATGCTCACATCAGCCTGCTGATGCGTCGAAGTGGTCGGAAGAGACTTGTTCGTTCCGGGCTGAGGCGTGCAAAGGGCAATCGCATCTTGTAGAGAGCGTGTGGTCGTCGCAGATCGCATGCGCTGGAGAAGACGTAACGAGACGTGACGCCTTTTATGCAGAGAAGCCGGAGTCGAGTTCGAAGGCGCTCAACGCCTGTGGTTTGTATTCTTGGCTTGCGCCGTCCGTTCGTGAGTAGTGATGTGCACCGGGGCGTTGCTCGGATCAAGTTGAGGGATGAGATGATTGGAAAGACATGACCGTCTTGCGGCGGTCCGTGACCGACGTCAATATCGTTTCGGACTGTCGTAAGCACCGCTACTATAGCCAGAATCAGATAGATTGGTGGGCCGCATGAGAGGTCCTGGGTCTGCTCGTCGGACTGAGTGACGATCGCATGTGTAGCCGACAAGGACAGTCTTCTCCTGCACTTGATGGCCTCGCTGACCACGCGCTCGACATGGGTCAATGCCGTGACGGTAGTAGAGACAGCGGCAAACAGAGTAGCGTTCGACAACCTGGTAACACATGACGGGCAGAAATGGGAAGTAGCAGCTCTGGTGAGACAAAGATTGGAATATATTAAAGTCTGTACCAGAACGTAATGATCGAAACAACGCTTGAACGCTGAAGGAGTGTTCTGAAGCAGATAATGGTACCCAGATAATGTGATGATGGAAGAAAGTGAAACAATGAAAGGTGGCGAACTTTTATATGCTCCATGGAGCCGTCTTTGTCATGAACCGGTGGCCTGTCAGGAGGAGCAATAAGATGCGACTGCAGGATGCTCTAAACCAGGCAACGATAGCGGTGGACTATGTACATACCATAGGGCAGCAGGTCACCGACAAGGGCCGGGAGTAGCCTAGACTGGCACACGTCAACGATGCCGAAGTTAGAAGGTTATCGGCCGGAGGCAAGGTAGTCAGAAGTGTCGTTATGGGGGTGGACAGATGACTCCTTCTGGTGCCGGACGTTCCTAGAGGTCGTCTCGCTACCTCCGCAAGGCCAGGTGGTCGCAGAGCCACGCACCCAAGCCCTGGGATTGCCTGGAGACGGGGCCAATCTCCGATGCACGAACGGCCGAGACCCTTGAATAGCCATGTGGTGGTGAAGGGAATCATAGATGACGGAAAGAGCCAAGGAGACAAATGACAAAGCGAGGAGGCCTATGAGCTCTTCAGCCCCAAGAGCTAAGAGGGAGGCTACGATCTCAAGCGCGAGGGCTAGAAGATCTCATGGCCGAGAAGGATCAAGCGCGGCATCTTTCTTTACGGCAACGGTAAGACGCTTGCAGCACGGCAGATCGAGTGTGAAGAATAAAGCGGTAGGCGTACGGCGGCCAACTTTGATAGAGATCGAAGCGCCGGGGTGCGGTGAATGGCGGCGCAGTCAGCAAAGCCATGGGACGATCAAGGGTCCTTTACAGATTCCGGCTACTGTTGCATCCCGTCATTCTGCATTGCATCGAGTCGGTCGCAGAACAGGCCACGGGGCGGATACCAAGACTCAAGTACCATAATGAAGGGTACTACATGTAGCGGTAGGAAGAAGCGTCGTTTCTCGTTTCTGCCTGGGAGTAATCCAGGCAGCCGATCACGAGGGTCTTGGCTCGTCGTCGCATTGCAGCGTCGGCGTGCAGCAACGGAGCTTGGCTGGCTCCAGCCAACGAATCAGTGCATAGCCAAACCCTCCGAACAATTGCCACCCTTGTTTACTAAGAATCCGCAAAACCCTCGCGCAGGAAGACTATTGCCTAAGGCCGATTATACCGATCGGTCATGAGATGGTTCGACGCCATGACTTGGATGGTGTCTTCTAACGAAGGAATCCTTGCGAGCCCACGAGCCTCGGCAAGTTGGCAAACGGACGTAGAATATTTGCCCATCTCATTCATGCAGGAACAATGAAGTGCATAGCGGTGACTCTGCGAACATGATCCTGCGAACCTAGTTGATCCTACTGTTCTCAGCCTCTGCCGGTCTTCCTCAAGCCGCAGCAGCCGAGCACCGTGTGGCAG
The DNA here is from genome assembly GCA_027923365.1 of Zalaria sp. Him3. Taxonomy (NCBI): domain Eukaryota; kingdom Fungi; phylum Ascomycota; class Dothideomycetes; order Dothideales; family Zalariaceae; genus Zalaria; species Zalaria sp. Him3. The sequence continues at coordinate 120,785 of BPUN01000015.1, read as the reverse complement.
TGTCGCGGAGCATCCGAGCCTCGTGATTGATACACAGGGAGTCCCCTATACGTGTACCTCGGCTCATGCTAGGCCTGCTAATATTTGTAGCTATGTCATGCTCGGAGTCTAACATATACCTTATTGAGTCGAGCCAACAAGATCGGCGGGCATAAAGCTCGCAATATATCTCCGCATCCGATGTGTAGATGGGCTGCTACTATCCTAGTAGCCGAAGAAGCAGCCAGGATTCACAATGTCAGTCTTGGGATCCGCATTAATGATATGACTTGTGGACTGTCAGTCATGCCTCAATACTCCACTGATAGTTGAAGCGACGTATATCTGCCCTGCAAGCGACAGTTCGATAGGTTACATGAAAGGCTTCTGGTCATCGCAGACAAAATCTGGGTATCCTGTGCTTCTATCCCGGGCACTTTTACATATGAGTTACTGTATATTGAGCTATTAGACGTTCTTGTGCGTGGTCCATATACGTTGAAGCAGACGTTTTGCACTACAAAGGGCGGTCTGACGAATCGGAATCTCAGTATGCAACATGAGAGTTTCTATTCGAGGATGTCAAGGTCTGAGGCGGCAGATAAGTCCGTCAACAGCTTCATTGGCTTGCCATAGAATTGTATAGCGCGACGTTGGGTGTTAAAGCTGTGCTTGGAGCGAGCTTTCTGCGGCAGCAAGCGTTAAGCCGCAACTTTAAGCGGGAGCGCTAAGAAAAGCAACAGTGACGCAGGGCCCAAGCGGAGGGAGTCTGGAGGTCGAGCTTTGGTTTCGTGGTGGGGTGGTCCAATTCATTGGGTGCAACAACACAACAACGGGCAAAAGAAAACCACTACTTCTTTCACACCAACTCATCCTACATCACCGACCTTCTTTCACACTTTGCGAAACGCAGCACTTGCACTTACAGCCCTGTTTATAGGGACGAACACGACGCAAACACCTGCTCTACAACAACCTCCACCGACATCACAGACCCCAATCCATCATGGCAGCTGCCATCAGAGATACCGTCAACAACATGCTTGAGGCATTGAACCTTGGCGGATCGAAGAACCCTGCAGACGTCTCTCCACCAGTACCTAGCGAACAGGAGCTCAAGACGCTTCAGGAGAAGTACGAGAAGGCTGGACAGGAGCAGGTCTTTGCGTTCTACGACAGCTTGAGCGAAGCAGAGAAGGGTCGTCTATACGAACAGCTCTCGAACATTGACCCCGAATACATCAACACCATCACTGACAAAGCACTCAACCCTCCAGAAGCCAAGTCCGAAGATACCAAGCCCAAGCTTGAGCAGCTTCCCGACACAGCAACCTCCTCCGTCATCGACTCGAAACAGGAAGATTTGGACAAGTGGTATGACTCTGGCTTGGATCTCATCGCCAAGAATGAAGTTGCTGTGGTACTCATGGCTGGTGGACAAGGTACACGTCTGGGAAGCTCGGCGCCTAAGGGCTGCTACGACATTGGCCTTCCAAGCAAGAAGTCGCTGTTTCAGCTGCAGGCGGAGCGCATCTGGAAAGTTCAGCATCTTGCAGAAAAGAAGCACGGCAAGGAAGACGTGGTTGTGCCATGGTACATCATGACCAGTGGCCCTACTCGTAAGCCGACAGAGGAGTTCTTCGAGCAGCACGCCTATTTCGGCCTGAACAGGAATAATGTGGTATTCTTCGAACAGGGTACGCTTCCTTGCATTTCCAATGAAGGCAAGATCTTGCTTGAGAGCAAGTCGAAGGTTGCCGTTGCTCCCGACGGAAACGGCGGTCTTTACCAAGCCTTGATTGGCTCTGGTGTCGTGCAGGACATGGAGAAGAGAGGCATCAAGCACATTCATGCTTACTGCGTTGACAACTGCCTTGTGAAGGTTGCTGACCCTACCTTCATCGGCTTCTCCGCTTCTAAGGACGTCGACATTGCTACCAAGGTCGTGCGCAAGCGCAATGCTAAGGAGTCTGTCGGTCTGATCTTACAGAAGAACGGCAAGCCTGATGTAGTCGAGTACTCCGAGATCGACGCTGCTACCTCCGAGGCAAGAGACTCCAAGGACTCCAGCTTGTTGAAATTCCGTGCCGCCAACATTGTCAACCACTACTACTCATACCGCTTCCTCGAGAGCATCCCCGACTGGTCGCACAAGCTTCCACACCATGTGGCTCGCAAGAAGATTCCTTACGTCGATACCGAGAAGGGTGAGACTATTAAGCCTGAGAAGCCTAACGGCATCAAGCTGGAGCAATTCGTTTTCGACTGCTTCCCACTGCTGCCTATGGACAAGTTCGCATGCATGGAAGTCAAGCGTGAAGATGAGTTCTCTCCATTGAAGAACGCACGCGGTACAGGCGAGGATGATCCCGACACCAGCAAGCGCGACGTCTTGGAGCAAGGCAAGAAGTGGATCGAAGCCGCAGGCGGTATCGTCACGAGTGAGCGTGAAGAGGACGGTGTCGAGGTCTCTCCGAAGATCAGCTACGTAAGTCTATATTAGGTCCCATCTTTTATCTTTTTGAGCGGTGAAGCTGACATTCAGTCTAGGGAGGTGAAGGCCTTGAGTTCCTGAAGGAGCGTACTATCAGGGCTCCGGCTGTCATTGAAAAGGAGTAGAGACGGACACGTAGGATAGAATCTAGAAATTTCATGCACGAATCAATGATTAGAAATGCAAATCAATCGCTGCATATTGAAGCATAGGAAGACTGGCATTACGGCTACCTATGTATGCATTGTCTTCATAGGACTGATGATAAGGTGAATCTTCAGCTCGGCACAGCGTAAGCGAACCCGCGATTGAGTATGTCCATCTCCCTTTGATAAACAACAAGGTCTTGATATAGCAGATAGAGAATAGTTCCTTTCAGTGCTAGACCTGTGAAACACCAACTTCCTGGCGTCTCATGGACAATGGAACGTGATAGCCATGTGTCTGATGACGTCCTGTAGCATGGTCACGGTTATCGTTCGGTTCTAGATTCGACTAGCGCGGACGGCGTCCGGTTCGTTCCACTCTCGCTGGTGGCGGTTGCATTTCCGCTATTTAGAGCTGTAGCCGCACGGTTCACAGGCCCCTCGGTCCTTTTTCTTCCACATTTCGTTCACGACGTACAGCATCTACTCGGAGGGACGGAAGAAGCGAGTAGCTGAGGGAAGGAAAGTTGAAGTAAGTACTGACCCTGATTGCGCCGTGCGGCGACCCGTGTCTCGCGCATGTCTCTTGCCGACGCAGGCTTTGTGCGCACAATGTCGCTAACCATGCCGTCGCCTTACAGGTGAAGGAATTCGGATTACGAGGTTAGTCGCATCACATCGCATCGCATCGCATTCCATCGCATCGGCATACAGCGTCCAACCGAGCACATATCATTGCGTTCGCTTGCCAGCGTACGCCGTTATCCAAGCAACAACGTTGAACGTCGCAATGCGATTCTGAGGCCGCGGTCATGGCCGCCACGTGGAAATGTACTGCGGGCAATAGGAGTTTTGGAATCACAATATCTGACAAGACTGGTCTTCCACAGTTATTTGAAGGAGAAAGCAGGATGTCTTCCCTTTCGCGTCGTGCGTGCTACAAGTGCGGCAATGTCGGCCACTACGCCGAGGTCTGCTCTTCCTCTGAGCGCCTCTGCTACAACTGCAAGCAGCCAGGTACGCATTCTCGACGCTGAGAAGTTGCGTCCTCATGCTTATAATCTGCCAGGCCACGAGTCGAACAACTGCCCACACCCACGCACTACCGAGGGTGAGTAGAGTCCGCGATAAGGCTATCGGTAAACGGGAAGCTTACCAATACAACAGGCAAGCAGTGCTACCACTGCCAGGGTCTTGGACACGTCCAGGCTGACTGCCCAACCCTCCGTCTGAGCGGTGGCGCCTCCAACGGCCGCTGCTACTCTTGCGGACAGATCGGTCACCTTGCTGTACGTCGCCGAAAGGGTGCTTTGACGGTTACATACTGACAAGATACAGCGTGCTTGCCCAACCCCAGGCGCCGGCGCTGGTCGCGGTGCTATCCCACCTCGTGGTGGCTTCGGTGGTTTCCGTGGCGGTTTCGCTGGCGGCCCACGCCCAGCTACCTGCTACAAGTGCGGTCTGCCAAACCACTTCGCCCGTGACTGCCAGGCTCAGGCCATGAAGTGCTACGCCTGCGGCAAGCTCGGCCACATCTCCCGTGACTGCACTGCTCCAAACGGCGGCCCATTGAACACCGCCGGCAAGACCTGCTACCGCTGCGGCGAGACTGGCCACATCTCTCGCGAGTGCCCACAGGCTGAGGTTAACGGCGAGGCCCCAGGTGTCCCAATCCAGGCCGCCGCCATCGCCGACCCAGCCCCGGTCGTCGCTTAAGTCCTCTATCGAGGCTAAACCCGCGCTCACTTGGATCGAGAGCGCATCGTCAAGCTAGATCCGATCAATGCACAAACGCTGTTCACGACTTGTGCAACCCTTTCCCACTCATTCTCAAAACATTTCTTCGATCTTGGACCTCTTTTTTTCATACCCACGTATACAATCTCCATGGCGCCGACATCTTTTTGTCAGGGCTCTTTCACGACGTTACCACGACTTGCGCATATCAAAAAGTTCCTTGACGAGTACTTTACCCATGTTTATCCGATTTAGCACTTACTTCGTAACACTCCGTTTCAACAGTTTTTCAGTTGAGCGCAAGTTGCGAACGAAACCCTGACCTGTAGATGGCAAGAGTTGAGGGCGGGCTGGAAGGAGAGTGGAGGCTAGAGAGGAAGTGAGCAAAGTTGTACTTATCGACGGACGGTTTGAGGAGCGGAAGTAGAAGCATGGGTCTTGTGTTGGTCGAGCTATGGAGATGTGATATCTCGTGGCTTTCGGTGTGGTCTGCTTCGTAAGGCTACACATGCCTTCAAGCTACTGGGTTAGATTGTAGGTATCTGCGGTACAAGTTTCTCACAACCTTGCGTTCTCAATACCTTCGTGATCTAAATCTTTCCAATGACCTGTAGCACCTGGGACCGTTGCCCGTATGCTTCGCTTTAGGATCGCCCCTTCCATATACGGATGGCCGAGCGTTCCTTCCTCCTGAGAGAACCCGGCGCCTAGCCCACCTGCATGCGAAGATTTCAGGTTCACACTCGAAACCCTTCAAGATTCCATTATTTCCTATCATCTATCCTGACTGTCACCATCACCCGAGACTCTTTCTAGCAGCACCGCGCACCACCCGCCCGCTTTTCGCGCTTTTCCTGTGGCACAACTTCAGCCGGCACATCTCCAGCCACCACGATGCCTGCATCAATCCACAGCGAGGACTCCGACGAGACGGTAACGCTGATGTGCTCCCACCCTCTGAGTTACATTGTCATGCTGAACAGATTGCTAGCCTGATACCGGAATCTTGCAAGTTGACGAACTCCAGCAGCACGGTAAATGCTGCTTTTCTTACCCCCCTACCTATGCACGAATGAAACCCTACTTACCCCTAACACAGGTATCAACGCAGCAGACATTACCAAGCTCAAGACCGCCGGCTACCATACAGTCGAGTCGGTCAACTGTGCTACGCGGAAGACGCTCCTCAAGATCAAAGGGTTCAGTGAGATCAAGGTTGACAAAGTCAAAGATGCTGTGGAGAAGTGCCAGGTGAGGCCATATCTGAAATTGTGGGCGCGAGCAAGCTGACACTAGCACTAGCCAAACAGTGGGTTTACCACTGCGTTCGAGCTCGGTCAGATCAGAAAGAAGTGCATAAGGATCTCTACCGGTTGCAAGAGCCTTGACAATGTTTTGAATGGGTTTGTTCCGGTCAATATTCACGTATGTTAGGGAACGTTACTGACAAATGGTCCAGCGGGTTTGAGACTTCAAGCATCTCTGAGATCTATGGAGAGTTCCGTATGCAGCCCCATACAGTTGTCGATGACATAGTCTGACGCTATATAGGTTGTGGCAAGACGCAGATGGCCCATACAGTGGCTGTGCTGGCGCAGTGTGAGAAGGTAACAAATGTCGCCTGTTGCAGTCGTTGCATAAGATTGGAATAACGTGAACAGAAACAAGGCGGTGGGGAAGGCAAAGTAATATACTTCGGTGCGTACTCCAATGAGACGTCTGGGAATGCAATCTCTGATGTGATTTCAGATACCGAAGGAACGTTCAGACCTGAGCGTATTGCAGAGATCGCCGAGCGCTTCGGATGTAAATGAACCTCCTTACTTGTACATTCGTATTGCTGATGACCCGCTAGTGGACGGGGCTGCTGCACAGGAGAACATTATCTGCGCAAGACCTAAGAACAGCGAGGTAAGAACGTCTTCAAGTTCGGCGCCAGTCACTGCTCACCCGGACATGTAGCAACAACAAGAGTTTCTGGATCGCTCCACGGAGCAGCTGATTAGTGGCGAGTACCGCCTCATCGTTGTCGACAGTATCTGCGCCCTTTTCCGCGTCGACTACAGTGGTCGTGGAGAGCTCAACGAGCGTCAGGGGAAGCTGGGACAGTACCTGTCAAAGCTGAAGCAGCTGGCGGAAGGTAACGTTTCCTCGACCATGTAGTTTGGATGATGCTAACGTGCTTCAGAGTTCAATGTATGTGTCTTGATGACCAACCAGATACAGAGCGATCCTGGTGCAACTTTCGGTATGCAAGTGGACGGCCGTAAACCCATCGGTGGGCATGTTCTTGCGCATGCTTCGACAACACGCCTCCTGCTTCGCAAGGGCCGAGGCGAAGAACGTGTGGCTAAGGTCATCGACTCACCGGGTAAGGAACTCTGAGCTCATAGCCTTTATGGAACTGACATTATGCCGCAGACTGCGCGGAAAAGGAAGCAACATACGTTATCACCACTGGCGGTATCAACGATACTGACGCCAAAGCCTGATCTTCGCCATCTCCTGGACCATATCTGCGAATCTGGCGGTTTCTGAAGGGCCCTCTTTTTGCTATGCTTATGACACTTGCTGTGCCTCCAGCACTGAATTATCTGCGTTTGTCTAGCAATTAGCTCTTATGTACAGATAAATGAAATCGCAACGCCTGGCACGCGATCACGCATACATGCTGCATAATCGCTGGTGTTAGGAAGATGCATTTCTTCTGTGCGAAGCAACCTGGATACACCGCGAGCTACAACATTAGACTCATACATTGTAGTATTCACCCATTGACTTGCAGAGATTAACGTTCCAATACATGTATACAGGTACATGAGATTCAAGAACTGTTGGTTGACGCAACTTGCCCTCCAGAACGATGACCCCAGGTGCGGCCAAACGCCAAGACTTCACATGCAACTCCGCATCCCAAAAAGTTCCCTTCACCAAAATCTCAGATCCCGAATCGCAACACAGATACCACACTCGCCCACCATGGCACCCATATCAAAAGCGCCCAAGGCGCCTCTCACAGTCCAGGAGTACACGATCCTGCCACTCACGCTCCCATCCCTGCCGTCCTTCCCCCGCCAAACAACCCACTACCTCTACCTCCGCCACAACGACCCCAAAGTCCCCACGCCCACCACCGACCGCGAACTCTTCCTCGTCAACGTGCCCATCGACGCCACGGAACAGCATCTCCGCGCGCTCTTCAAGACCGCTCTCGGCGGCGCATTGATCGAGAAAGTCGACTTCGAGGAAGCGAGGACGGGCCGCAAACTCACGGCCCAGGTCGCGCCCAAGGGCAAGAAGAGAAAGAGGGGCGGCTCGGTTGGTGCTGGTGTGGGCGTGGGTGTGGGTCCTGATGGCGCGGAGATCAGGCTCGAGGACGCGGAGCCCCTCCCTGAGACGTGGGATCGCGAGACCAGGATGAGTGGGAGTACGGCTGTTGTTACGGTTGTGGATCGGGCGAGCGCGGAGGTGGTGGTCAAGGAGGCGAAGAGGGCGGCTAAGGAGAAGAGGGCGGTGGTGTGGGGGCAGGGGGTTAAGGAGGATGCGGCACAGGGGCTGGGGAGTCAGAGTGAGTTTAATAAAAGATGTTGGAGGAGTGTGAGTGCAGTGCTAATGCTGCGATGTAGGATATCTGACACACCATACACTGCGCTACCCCGACGCTGCGACGTTGCAGGCGTCCGTCGATAATTTCATGGCCGCCTTTGCTGTCAGGGAAGCGGCGCGCGCCAAGGCCCTGGCGAGACAGCGACAGGAGCCCGACGAGGACGGTTTCATCACTGTTGTCCGTGGCGGCAGGGCGGGCCCGGCGAGGCAGGAAGAGGCGGAGGAGAAGGCGGCGCAGCAGAAGGAGAAGAATAAGGGCATGGAGGACTTTTATAGGTTCCAGATCAGGGAGAAGAGGAAGGAGAGGGCGGGCGAGCTGCTGAGAGGCTTTGAGGAGGATAAGAAGAGGGTTATAGAGATGAGGAAGAGGAGGAACAAGTTCAGGCCCAATTGAAGGAATCTGGTTTTGGGATACATGCTGTAGGACGCTGGCGTCTAAGCATCGTATACTCACGGGGTCTTGCTTACCTATCATACTAAGGACTCCGAACCCTCCTTCAGAATTCAGGCAAACGTACTACAAAACACCAACTGCCACCCCTCCATCTCAGTCCACTTCCGAACATCTTTAACACTCAAAAGTCCTCGCTCCCCACGCCCACACAATCGAAACCTGCGCACCTTCCCATATCCAACGCGTTCATCCCCGTCCATCCACTGCTCCACATCCCAACAGTAGCAGTGGTGCACCAGGAGTCTCGTCCAATGCCTATAATGATATATCGGCACTCTCTCCCGGCACAGCCTAAACCTCAACTCATAAACCAGCCACTGCTCGTTCGCCCACTCAGAGGTCTCGAGAACGCTATAGCGGAAAGTCAGATTCCGAAGCATCGCTGCCTTGTCGTTCGTCAGCACGGCCAGCCACCTTTCGATCTTGTCGAAGACTCCAGTTCTGCTGCTCATGGATGGCATGGACGTGTAGCATGTCATTTCGCCATGCGAGCCCCTGGAGCTCTGCGCCGATGCAAAGGCGTGCTGGTGTATGGTCAGTGCGAGGTTGGCGTAGAACAAGGGGAGCGTCTCACGCCGGAGCTGCCGGCAGGTTCGGCTGAGGGCAGGCTCGGCGAAGGGCGTTCGGATGTAGGTGTATGGGTGGGCGTTGGTTTCGTCTATGTCTTTGTCTTCGGGAAGCGAGAGGAAGGACGCCGAGACTGCCGTTATCTGGGCTTTCCTTGGAAGCGAGGCGAAGGCGTGGGTGGTGATGATCATGCGTAGCTCCGGTGGGAGAGATAGGAGATCCGCCATTGTTGCTTTGCGGGTTGATGGCGTGGTGGAAGGTAGGTTGGTTTGAGCTATGGATTGGCAGTGGGGTAGATCTGGCCGGGGTGGATCATTTATAGGTATCTTGAAGGAGCGTCTGGGGCAACTTGTTTGCAAGCGGTCTTTTGACAAGAGTTTGACAAGAGTATTTGTGTTCTCGGTTCTTTTGTTGAGATGGTTCTAGCTACGTGTTCCGCAAACCGGCCAGACTGTTATGAGCGATGCCATTCTCATCAAGCACCCAGTCTCCGGACTCTTAGCAAACGCGCTCTCCAATGTCAAGGTCTTCCAAATCAGAGTGCAGAAGAAAGAGAGGGCGAACGAACTGCTAAAGAAACTTTGAGTAGGACAAAGATAGGGTTATAGAGACGAGAAAGAGGAGGAATGCATTCAGGCCAAACTGGGTAAACTTGCTTGAGATAGTGTTGATAGACATTAGCGTCTAAGCATCTTTTATGAGGACTGCGAGCTAGAGGAGGATTCCTGTACAGGGTCCTCCCAGTCGGCGAACATGGAACAGAACGAAAACTGCCACCCCTCACACTTCGCCCTCTGCCTCAGATCCGCGACCGAAAGCAGGCCCTCCCGCCCACTCCCACAAACCCGGTAGTCAGCCGACATGCGATCACCCCGTCCGCCCAAAGCGCCCACCTGCCTCACGTCCCAGCAGTAAGGGTTCTCACCAAGGATTCTACTTCTCCGATCCAGCGGAACGTGAATCGCAACCCTTTCATCGCACAGGCTCAGATGCTGCTGGTAGGAATCATGCGTGAAATGCTCCGCATCGGTTACAATCTGCCACCGAAACGTCACACTCCGCAACATCGCCGCTTTCTCGTCCGTGAGGAATCGGTCGATGAACTTGTCGACGAGCATCCGTGACGGATACGGTCCCCCATGCAGCGGCTCCACGTACCGGAAACATCGCTGTTCGCCGCCCCTTCGGCTATACGAGCGATCTGTTACCATGTAGACATCTTGCTCGAAGGTGAGGTGGAGACGGTTGTAGATGAACGCGAGGGTCTCATTTCGAATCTCGCGGCAGGTCGCTGTGATGGGGGGCTCGGTGAGCGTGGGGACGGTGAACGTGGATCCATCGAATACATCCACGTAGCTGAGAGGAGGAGGGGCTTCGTTCGGTTCGATTGTCAGGCTTGTAGGGCAGAAGTCCAAGACGTAGTTGTAGATATGGGTACGGATTTCGGGTGGGAGCGTGAGGAGACGGGAGGTCTGCGTGATTGGCATTTGCTGGGGTCGCCATGCTGTTGAGACTTTCGTTCGACGACTGTCGGTGCAGTGGGAATGAGACAGCCTGGACAGTGATATATATATCTCTAGGTCGCTTGGAGCAATCGTGAGCTCATTATCTTGTTCCTGTTTCCATTGCTTTTGCGGTAGTCTCAATAAAGACATAGGGCCAAAGAACATTCGAGGTCGATAATGACTATTTGCTTTAGATGCAGAGAACGCTGCCCTAGATTGACCAGGAGGAACGGTCAAGAGATGCGCGAAGTCGTAGCAGCGCTATAGTGGATTTTAAGACGGGTTCATAAAATTTTCATTGCTTCTCTAGCAATCTGTAGGGAGACAAAAGGTAGAAGGATATCAAGGCTGATAATGACTATTTGCTTTAGCTGCGAAGAAAGCTTCCTTAGAATCAACGGTTGAGAGAATAGCGTAGTCGTAGAAGCTCCATTATAAATGCCAAGGTAGGTTCACATTAATTCCATTGCTGTTCTAGCGATGGATAGAGAGACATGAAGCCAAAGAGAACCCAGAATAGATATCGCCTATCTGCTTCGAACGCAGAGGATATCGTTTCATGACGATCGGCCGGGAGAAAGGCGAGGTCGTAGAAGCTCCATCATAGATGTCATGGAAGGTATCCACCTTAAGTTCACAATGACCTATTGCTTCTCTGCTCACAACAGTACGACATCGCGCCACGGGCATTCCAGAGTCGATAAGGGCTGTTCGCTGTTGATGGGAGATACCCTTCTGAAGAATCAATGCTTGAAGGAAGAGAAAAGTCGTAGAAGCTCCAAAGTAGTTCAAGGTAGCTCATGTCAAAGGGGTCTAAAGTGGCGTCTTGATATTGTTGTTTGTCAGCGTAGAGCCAGTCTATTGAATCGTACCTGCCGTCTTCTCAACCCCGTATATCCAGTCTAATCCATGAGCCAACCCACTCGACCAATTGCCACTCCAAGCCCATCAAACACCAGCAGGCTCCGGACTCTCCGGAAACGCGCTCTCGCCAATATTAGAATTACAAGCCCTCTTCCAGTTCTGTGGCGTGAACTTATCCACCACCCCCTTAAACGTCTCCAGCGTACAAATACTCTCATCATCCTCATAATGCTTTCCCTCCGGCCTGCAAGCCGGCACCGTCATAACGCGATCATTATACCTTAGCCGCACAAAGTAGCCATCCAGACCGCCCTTCTCACTCGCCGACATCTGTGTCAGCGGCGTACGCGAAGACGAAGGCCCCTTGATGACTTCAGCCGGCGACCCGAAGATCTTCGTCCACCACGAGCTGCTCCCCGTCGTGGCTGGCTCCACCGCTCCCGGCGCAGAGGCCGACGGTATCTGCCGCTTGAACAGCTCGATGGCAATATGACTCGTATACGGCGGCCACTTCTCGCCGTCGAACGCACCCACACTCGCCAGCACAGACGCTAGCGTAGTATCATGGCAGCCCGACAGCGCAAACTGCACGTCTTCCGTCCCCGGCACGGTCTTGATTCCGTTCTGCAGGCGCACGTGGTCGACCATGCGGCCCACGACGTCCCCCAGGAGCCCGCCGATGCCGAGCATGCGATACTCCCTGCTCTCGCCGTACCCGCTATACCACTCTTCCACGCCGATCTTGTCGATGATCTCGCGGCCCTTGTCGTCGTAGAACTCCTTCGGCAGACGCGTCAATGGCCCGTGCGCGAGCGTGCTGTTGACTGTGTCCATGATGCCGCTGAGGCCGGGGTGCGAGTCCACTTTCACTTTGGGAGAGTCCTCCGGCATCCATTTGCTGATCAGGTTGTTCAGGTAGGCCATCTCGTCGCTTTCGTTCCAGCGGTCGGCGGTGCGTTGGGCGAAGGCGTGGGAGAGTTGGGCGAAGCGCCGGCAGGCGCCTTCGTTGGGGTAGAGGGTTTCGTCGTTGGGGGAGCGGGTCACGATTTGGGGAGGTGGGAGGGTAGGGGAGCGGGTGGTGGGTGGATAGAGCCCGTAGAAGACTTGTTGGACGGATTCGAGGGCGCGCGGGATGGGGGTTGCGCGCAGATAGAAGGGCTCGGTCGAGGAGAGGTCGGCGGGGATAAAGTTGAGTTGGTCAACGTAGAGGCGGCGGAGGCGTTGGCCTAGTGCTCGAGTGGTCTCGCGACCTTCGTCTGTGAGCTCGCCAGGAAGGCTAGTGATTGTGTCAGTGGTGGTGCCGCTCTGTGGACAGAGCAGTTGTGTACCATATGCCTTCTTTTGCTCCACCAGCGCCAATTGCAAATGTAGCACTGTCATCTTTGCCGAATGTTTCAAGCTTCCGACGGTATGCGAGTTCGTCCCAGGAGTCGCTGGCAGATTGGATCACGCTGCGAAGGTGTTGAGCTGCATTGCAGTACGGCCAATCTGCAGAGCGTCAGTGACAGGCATCAGGTCTGGCAGTGGCATGTCTTACACGCTTGGAGGCCGGCCTAAGTCCTGTAAGTATTGGATCCATGCGGGGGAGTCGATCATGTACGAACATTCTTAAAACGGGCATTTACTGGACTGCGCTCGCCTGTGAATCCGTAAGCCCATTGCACTTCGCTCCTTGTCTGAAAAATGCATACCGTGACGGAGAAGCTGTATATGTTGTTAGTTTCTTGTTGTAATCAGTTTCGGGTGGGGCAGACGGACAACTTGTACTTGCGTCAGCGCAAGATCTTTGGGATACAAAGCGTTGAGCTCCGATTGTGAGTATGAGTCGCGAGGTATGAAGGTAGTCATGGTATTGTTGTGTTGATGCAGAGTAATTGATCCTATACCATCCAGAAAGAAGAAGAAGAAGAAGAAGAAGAGGAAGAGGAAGAAGAGCAGGCAAGAGTAAGGCTTATGGTGTTTAGAGTCCGGGGTCCAATGATGGAGTCACCGGCGGCCACGCGCTTTGGATCACCGGTTGCGGCTCTGCGGGCCGAGCTGCGGGCTGCGGGCTCCATCCGAACCTCCAGGGCTTCAGCTGCAAGTCAATTACTTGTAAGTTTCAATTGCGCCGTGCGGTCAGCAGGTCTGAAGAGAGCATGTCGACACCTTACGTCTGCTCCTCTTGCTCGAGGCGCCTGTTATGTCACATCATACCCAAGCCACAGAAACATCAGCGCGCCTGGGTGTCTTCCAATGCGTTTGGAGATCTTCTGAACGAGCCCTCTCCTGGGCAAGCTCTCGGCGGCGGCGGCAGGTATAGCAGGTACAACAGGCCAGCACCACGTACCAGGGATCGAGATGGCGAGGCAAAGGACCTTGAGGAAGAGCATGGAGACCAGTCACATACTTCTATGGAAGCGAAAAGACCCGAGGAGTTCATGTCGTATGTCTCGCGACGGGGACGATATTCTGCGTCTCGAGCTGCGGATACTACTATGAGTGAGGAATCGGCGCACATAAAGACACCAAGCCGGAGCTATGCCGTAGAGCTGGAACAGTTTCTTCGGCAGAAAGAATTATCAAAGGCGTGGGCTTTCTTTCTGGTGCATTACCGTTCGAAGGACAGTCCTGCCCTTGCTCGGCCTTCACTTGGAGACTATCAGAAGATACGCAGTGGGAGAGTGTTTCAGGACCTCCTGTACGCCGTGACTTCTACATGGTCTCGCCCTCTCAGAAATGGCTCTGACGCTACGCCATTGCCTAACCCGGTCGAGATCATGGACATATATGAGAAGCTCGGGGTCGCAAGACCTTATACGTATGCCATTACGATATGGAATCTTGTCTCAGCATTGTCTGTGGCTCAGTCGAAAGGGACGGACGTCTTTATCAATCCTCTAGGAATCCAAGCTATTCATCAGGTTATGGAACTCTGGTCACGATGCATAGGCAAGCCAAGCAAGCGTACCGAGCATACTGTAACTGAGGGAGAGGTAAAAGATGATGGGCCCCTCACTTCTCCTTATGCCATCCCACTATACGCTGGTTGGAGTCGTTTGGCGCATAAGAAGCACAGCTCGCCGGATTTTCAACACTGGCTCTTCTCATTCCTACCGAAAGTCACAAACATGAGCGGAAAAGGTGCTCTCCAGGTCACGGCATCGGCGGTGTTGACGCGTGACCTTCTACAGCGCGGTCAGAGCAAGCAAGGTGGCTCGGTCGAGGGGTTTGATTTATACTTGCCTTTCGCTCAATCTGTCGAGGAAATCTTGAAGCACACGTCTATACAGGACTTGCGTCAACCACTCGAGCAAATGCTGGAGAATGAGGGTATCGCTAGTGAAAGGATCAGCGAGGTCATGCATGGTCTCATAGTGGCTACGGATGCCAGGCACATCCGCAACCTGGATTCTTACGATGGCCAACCCGGCCTACCTACGGAGAAGATCATCGAGCGCCACATCACGCGTCTCGGTCGGGAAATGGAACATCAAAATCTTGATTCTATCGAGAAACAATGGCACAATGAGAAAAATATACTTATGCCGAAGCCTGGAGAGACCAAGACTGACCCAGCATTCCGCCCACTATTTCATCATTTCCTCTTGGCCTTCCTGTCCCTCCGACAACCACAGACAGCTATCGAGGTATGGAACATGATGGTTCAAGTTGGAATCGAACCTACGGTTCAAACCTGGACTGTCATGATGAGGGGTTGTCAGGCTGGCCGCAACGTGAAGATGGTCGAAGAGATGTGGACACGGATGCGGAATTCTGGTCTTCAACCAGACAACTATGCATGGAGTACCCGACTGAACAATCTTTTCCGAACGCACAAATTCAGAGAAGGTCTTCAGGCGCTCGACGAGATGGGCCGGGAATGGCAGGCCGCTGCGCGCAAACAACGGACCAAGACCACCGACCTCGCCACCACAGGCGACATTGACGGGGTCCCCAAACCCGACATTGTCATCATCAACTCCGTCCTCTCAGCTCTCGCTTCTACAAACCAAGGCAAAGAACACGTCCCCCGAGTCCTGACCTGGTCGCGCCAATTCCACGTCGAGCCAGACGTAATAACCTACAACACCCTGATCAACGTATCCCTCTCCCAAGACAAAACCCAAGACGCAATCGCCCTCCTCCAACGCATGACAAGCGCCGGCCTCGAACCCGACAGCACAACCTTCACCATCCTCCTCAGCACCATCTTCCGCTCCGGCGCGCTCGCCGACATGACGCCCGATCAGCAACAGGCACACATCATGACCTTCCTGCACTCACTCGAATCCCACTCCCTCTCCATCGACGACAAAGGCTACGCGCTCCTAATCGACCGCCTGCTCAAAACCTACACCAACCTCCCCGCCGCCCACGCCGTCCTGTCGCACATGCGTGCCCGCGGCGTCCAGCCCACGCCGCACATCTACACTATCCTCATGACGTACTATTTCGACCAGACCCCGCCGGATCTGTACTCGGCCGATGTGCTCTGGAACCAGATCAGCGTGGCGAATAATGGCGGGCCGGTCCCGCTCGATGTCGTGTTTTACGACCGCATGGTCGAGGCGTATGCGAGACATGGCGATGTGGGGAAAATGATGGCGTTTTTGACGCGCATGAGTAAGGAGGGGAAGAGGCCGGGTTGGTTGGCTATCACGTGCGTGGTCCAGTGTTTGGCTGAGAGGGGCGAGAGGGAGCGCGTGTTGGAGATTGTAAGGGATGTGCATCGCAGGGAGGGACTGTTGAGTGCGGGTCTCAGGGGTCTGATGGGCCAGCGCTCGTTCTGGGATTATGTGGCGGGGCTGGATGTTTTGGCTGAGTTGGGTATTGGAGAGGATGTTTGGATTGAGAATACGCAGGGCAGGAACTCGGCGGGGATGGAGGTGTGAGAGCGTTGAGGATGATGGAGCTTGGAATACGAATGACGGACTAGATACACCAAGCAGTGTCACTCTGTGTATACCCACGAAAGAAAATAATATCCAACCCACCCATACCGTCGAAATCCTTCTCACCACGATCGCCCAACCCCTCCTCCCCCACACGCCCCTCAAATCATCTCCTCCATCCTATGCAACTCACTCCCCCGCGTCCACGCCCTCACCCTCTTCCCCCAAAAATACAACGGAACCGTGCACACCACCGGTAGCATAGTGATGGCAAACTGCGTCATATAAACCCCCGTCCACCCCTGCCTCGCCTCGACATTAAAAACCCAATAACTGAGCCCGAACCCCAACACATTCTTCAGCACCGTCGCCACGACCATGATTTCTCCGCTGATGGGCTTGTAGCAGTCGATGGCGTAGGCGATGGCGATTGTCGGCACGCTGCAGACGCTTAGACCGCTTAGCCCGTAGGAGAGGGTGATGATGGAGGCCCAGGGCCAGCGGTGGGTGTAGGAGAGCGCGCCGAAGATGTGGCAGAGAATCGTGATGAGGATGTAGGGGAGCAGGGCGGGGAGGCGCATTTCGGCTTCGCGGATCCCAGCGTTGCGGGTGGTGGAGCGTTTCGCGATCCCTAAGGCAGGTGTCAGACGAGTTGTTGGGGTGCGACGGAGGAACGGTTACTAAGCAAAGGGACGGAGAAGGGGTGGAGGACACGTGCAGACGAAGAGCAGGGCAAAGTACAGTACGTACAGTCGGAGAACGGGCCCGCGGTAACGACACCGATCAGACCGCCGACGGCGAAGGCGAAGTTCGTGTATCCGACCTGGCCCGGGTTGAAGTTGTAGGGTGGGAGGGAGAGCAGGCCGGATTCGGTTAGGTTGAAGATTAGGAGCACGTCGGCGGGGCCGGCGAGCATGAGGCCTGCCCAGAAAATGATGCTGTCGAATGATCAGTCGAGTCTGGTTTGCGGCTGTGTGGTGGACAGAGGGGACTCACGGATTGAAGAAGACACGAACGGGTGTCACGAGATCCCGGACTATGAATTGCTTCCACCGACTATCCGCCTTCTGAAACGCGGCGAACTGTCCTTTGCTGGGCCGACCTTTGCCGACTGGGGCGGTGTACTGCTCAGAGCTGTCCTCCGGCGTCGAGGTGCCTTTCTCTTGCGCCCTGCTGGACGGGCGTTTGTCTGTGTCTGCAGGTGGTGTCGAGGCTCCGGAAGCATGGCCGCTGATCCGGTGGTACTTGGTTTCCGGGAGACCGACGATAAGGAGGAGCGTTGCAAATGCTGAGAGGGCGGTTGAGAGCCAGAAGAAACTGCGCCAGCCGTGGCTGAGACGCGGGTTAGTAAGGTTCTGCTGAGTTTGGAAGGAATATGGGGACTTACCGTGCGGCGATATTTCCGGACATGATTGGGCCGAGGAAGGCGCCCATGAAGTAGGTGGTGCTGGAAAGTTGTCAGTATTGCTAGCCTGAGGAATGACATTTCTGGGCGTACAAGTATACACCCATCCACGTCCCACGCTCGTGCAGGAAAAACATATCCGCCACGATCTGCACCATGATACTCTCACTAGTGGCAGCCGCAATGCCATTGCAAGCACGGGCAGCGAGTAGACTATTGTGTGAAGTCGCTAGTGCCTCCCAGATGCAAGTGAGGAAAATCAGTATGCCGAATACTATGCTGGTAGGGCGGCGGCCGAAAATGTTGGAGAGTGGGACGATGAAGAGGTTTGCAAAGCCGAGGGTGATCACATTGAGACCAGTGAGTAGGGAGAGTTGTTGCTGGTTGAGGTGAAACTCTGCGCCTAGGAGAGGGAACATTGGGGCGATAGACAGCGCTGATGTGACGCCGACCCAGACGTAGATGAGTTGTGTCACCGCAACGACAACTATGCTTGGATTCAATGATGTTATCTTCTTTGAAATACCACTGCATTCTTACTCTTCCATGTCGTGGACCAGTTCAGGGGATCTTTCGGGTCTGAGGAAGGGTGTGGGACAAGTCTTGATAAATATCAGTCATCACATGTGCTAGTTGTGGGTTGAGGTGTGGACACATACACAGCACCATCGGAGCCTTTTGCATGCGTGAACTGAGTATCATTCACATCGCGCATAATCTGTCAATTGGTTAGTATGTTGACAGCAACCACGAACGTCAACTTCACCTCAGTACCAGGGATGAGCTCCATGTCTAGAGCTCCGGCAGCTCTTTGCTCGAGCGTAGACTCGCTGCTATAGGTGGTCATGTTTGCATACAGGACTCGCCGTCCAGTTGAATCAAAATGAGATTGAGAAGATCTGTTCGAGGATAGGGGAGAAGAAGGCGAACAATGGACGGGAAGAGAGCATACTTATCATAATGCAAGACGCATAGGGCTACAGACAAGGCTGAAAATGTCCAGGGTGGCGCAAGGAAATCCATGAATGATCCTTACCACGAGCTCCGGATGCACAACGCGTGCGGGTTACCGTACAGCTCAAATGCAGCGCCATTGATAGAGTGCCCGGGGCTTTTCCTGTATGACATGTAAGTTATGTGGTGTTTAGGCGGCTGGATGCATAGAAAATCCTTGGCGGACGTTGACATCGGATAAGTTGAGTTCAGCCCTTTGTTTCATATCCAGATATAGCCAATAGAGATGGCAGGGCTCAAGTCATGAAGTCAAGCTTTTCTTCGTTCTGAACTTGATTTCATGCATGAGCCGAAGAGACGGTGAAGGGGTCACAATGGGTAGGGCAACTAGTGGTGCAAAAGGTGCTGTTATTAGTGTGGCTCTCTAAGTGCTAAAAGTACATGCATGATAGCTAAAGTGCCTATCGGCTAATCTCCGGTCTGATAACCATCCCCTTCTCTCCCTTTAAACTAAAGAGGGGACTCTAAAGTTCACCAAAACTCTTATTCTATTATGCTAAAGAGATAGGAGATATCGACCGTTATTAAATCGACTCCTATTTTCTCAAATAATGCCAATTTTTGAGTATCCTCTATATATAATTTTCGCTAATCTAAGCTAGTCGTAAATAAAGGAAAGAAAGAAGTTAGTTTTAGTCTAATTCATATCTTATAAGGAATATTCATTATTTATTATAAGTTAATCTAATATCGACTATTATTAACGTCCGTAAAAGTCGCTTAATATCGACCGTCCTATTTCATAATTTAGAGAATAATATCGAGCCGAATTCTAATAAGCTACCCCTTAGAGGTAGGTCTTTTGCTATACGGCCTAAGATATAGGTATATAGCGTGAAGATATCGACTATTCTTCGTTAATTATTATCCTTGGTCGCCTTACGTGCTTTCTTTATAGATAGTTCTCTATTACGAACACGGTTAGCTACTACTACCTTATAGGATCTTGGCTTTATAAGAGATAACTTAGGAGGTTACTAGTCAGGCTCTCTAGACTTCGGTTTTAGCTTCGGGTTTGCCTTTTGTTTCTTTAGTAGAGGTATAACTTCTATATTAGAGGCTTTGTCTAAAGCCTCATCTCTGTTTCTAGTATTTAGGTATAATATTAGGAGATTATCTAGGGAATCCGTATCGTTACTATTATCTAAGTGAATTATTTTCTTACCCTTCTTACGACGAGTTACTCCTAAGTTCCTCTTACGTATAATATAGGCCTTCTTTAGCTTAAGATCCTTATTATCTAGTATATTAATATCGTAAGTCTTAAGTAGCTCTTATAGCTTTGCGTTTTCGGTCTAGGTTTGCCTTAATAAGGCTCTTAAGTAGTTCTCTTCCTATTCCCTTAGCTTAGCGAGTTCTCGCTATTAACGCCGAAACGTCTCGATCGCTGCCTCGGTTTCTAGCTATTAGTCTATAATAGCTATTACTACCTCCTTTAGCATATTAAAACTATAGACTCTTTTAACTCTGAGGTGCTCGGCTATGAGTTTACTATTATACAAGGCTAGAAAGATGGCGGCTTTCTTCTAGTAACTGCTTATAAGCGGGTTAGACTATACTAATATTTGCTGCTTTACTACCGCTTATATCTCCTTCTTATCGCCTATAATGCTAAAGTTTATAGAAGGAATTTCTATCTACGGTTCGAAGGTGCCTTTATAGGTGCGTCCTTGGTTAATCACCTAGCGTTTATTCTTCTTTATCTCGCTATTTATCTTAAAGATATCTAGGTGAGTCTTTAAGTGCTTAGGGATGTATTCTTAGTTCTAGTTTAGGTAGTTCTAGACTAACGCCTTTAAGCCGAAAGATTTATATACGGTATTAATATCTCTATATTCGTTAACTAATTTCCTTAACGACGATAAGGCCAATATATCGCCTCTTTTAGTAAAGTGCTCCTTAAAGTCTTTATTATCCTTATCGTAAAGAGTCTTCTTAACTAGTATGCTAGCTCTGGTTTCCTAGTTCTTAATATGGTTAATCACCCTTTTCTCTCTGCTTATAAGCTTTCGTTTAAGAACTTCGTTAGTGCGTTTAGCCTTTATCTTTATAAGTTCGGTATTAGATACTAGCACGGTTTATTTATTAACGTTCACTAGTATAGTGTCGCTATCTATCTCCTAGGTTAAGAAGTCTAGATCCGATAGTGGGCTTATATAACGGTCTTGCTTATCGACTTCTCTAGGAATGTCCTTTATAAGTTCGATATCTGTCTCTATCTATTCCTCTATATCTCCTTACTCTTTCCTATTCGTAGCGATAGCTTATTCGAGAGTTAGACGCTCCTTATTAATCTTCCGCACCTAGTATTGCTTCCTCTATTCCTCTATAATCCGTTCTAACTCTATTAACTCCGAATCACTTTTATCTGGTCTATATTTATTAGCTCCTAGTTCCTCTTCTGCTTCCTATTTACTATTGCTATCCTTCTCTATTATTTCCTTTATAACCTGGGTCACATCGTTAGCGCTGCTATTTAGTAGTAGCTCTAGATCTTTTGTCTTTTAGTCTTGTCTATCACTATAGGTGGTTAAGCCGCTGTCTTAGGTGGTCCCCTAACTATGCCGAAGATCCCTGACTACTATGTTAGCTAGTTGTCTTATTCTCCTAGTGTTTAGTCTAGTATTCTGGTATTTAGCGGAACCTTCGATAGTAGCGCCTCTGATTACGGTATCTCTGGTCCTATAAGGTCTAATAGCTCCTATGGTATATTTGCGTCTGCTATCTTACTCGTAAGATAATATCGACTATATTAAGAAGTAGTATTTCTAGGCAGTTCCGGTTTAGCCGATCCTTTAGATCTTTCTTTACTACGGCTATTTAACTAGATCTCCGTTTCTGCGCGGTTAATAGGTATAGTGGTCGTAACTACTCGTTCTTCGTAATACTATAGTCCGAGTTAAAGATGTGATCTCTATTACTGCTTAGGTTATATTATATTATAGTAAAGAAGATGTATAAGGTAGGTTAGATAAGTCAAGGACATTAAATTAGAGGCGTTAATAGCTTATATAACGTTAGTGTTTTAGATATAGACTTCCTTCTTAGTAAAGCAAGAAGTAAAGGAAAGATATCGACTATTCCGGTTTATAGTAAAGATATTGACTATTCCTCTATTTTGCATTTAAGGAGCGTACTACTCTTCCGCGTATTAGAATCTTCTTATATAGTAGGCTCTTAGAGCTTCTAGCTCTGCGTAGAGATATCGACCGTTTCTGAACTGTCTTCTAGTATTGAGTTATCCTTGCTTTTTTCCCGATATATATACCCTGGCTGCTATCCCCCTCTCTCCCTTACTCTTTATATCCGTTTTTTTTTTTTTTTTTTTTTTTTTTTTTTTTTAGTATAATAGATGCTCTATATATATTCTATCCCCCTCTTTCCCTTTATCGCGATACTAGGTATCTATAGTATAAGTTAGCGTTACTACTCGCTAATCTTATAGTATATAATAGTATGTGTTTACTATTATAGGAGCGTGAAGCCGTAGTCGTTCTAGTATGCTAGTCGATCTCTATAGTCTACTTCTTCTAGACTTTCGATACCTGAATTTCCTTTAGGTAATAGTGCTCTTTCTCTAACTCTCCTTAATGCTCGGTCTGTCTTAGAGCTAGCAGACAGGATTAGTAGCGCTAGCTATCTACCCTCGTTTTCTTTAATAGTGTTCTATTCTATGTCTATAGCTTGGCTAAGGCTCGAGAGTGTTTTCTAGTCTTTACCTAGCTTAAGATCTTTTAGCCTTACGAGGTATAGCTTTAAGTGATTTATAGAGAAGCGGCCGATCATCTTATTAGTATATATGTCTTATAGAAAGCCGGATTATCCGCCTTTTATCGTCTTAATTAATTAGTAAGGTCTAGTATATCTTGCTTCTAACTTCTTGCTCCTTTGCCTAGGCAAGCTATATCTATAGAGTAGTACTAGTTCTCCTACTACTAGTGGTTTCTATAGTGGATTCGATCTAGTAATTCCTTGCTACTATTTTAGCTTCTTATCGGTCATAGTTTGCCTTATCTTATCGATCTTTGCTAGTCAGCAGTCTCGTATATTATTAAGCATTATAGACTCCGCTTCTAGTTCTATCTAGCGCCCCTAAAGAGATATCGACCGTTCTATATCTATAGATGTGCGATCTTAGTTCTAGTATCTTAGCTAGTGTCTAAGGAGAAGCTCTATAGGAGTGTATCCTTAGTATCGCAATACTCTTATATTAATCGCTTATATGAGTAGTTCTAGGTGTGTGTCCTAGTCGTATATCGATATCGGGTCCGCTTAGACTCTAGCTTATAACCCGTTCTTAATCAACTTCACGCAGGATTCTATAAGGCTAATAGATTATAGATATCTGGGTGGTGCAAATGTCATTTGTACCTCATATCGTTTGAGTTCTTCTAGGAATTTACCGCTAGTGAGTTACGGTCTATTATCGCTATAGGTCTATAACGGCTAACCGAAATAGTAGACTATATACTTTCTAAATGCCTTAACGCATCTGGCTCCTTTCGCAGATAGTATAGCTTATGCCTATACGTATCTTAAGAAATAGTCGATAATCACTAGGATAAACCTATTGCCTGTCCTCGCGACTAGGGAAATCGGTCCTAGGAAGTCGAATCTAATAAGATCTAGAGGTTGCATCTCTAGTACTAGCAGGATACCTGTCGATAGCCTTAATAGTCCTAATATTTAGTAGGCGTAGTAGGATCTATAGAACTATAAGATGTCTTTCTATCTTATTAGCCACTAAAAGAGGCCTATCGCTTTCTTGAGCGTTATATCGGTAGCGAAGTACCTATACGTCTCGTATAGGAATTAGAGAGTCTCTAGAATCTCATCTTTAAGTAGGCATTTACTAATACGACTATCTCGTTCGTAGTAACTAAGTCTATAGTCACTCTAGAAGACAAACTTTATGGCTTATCGTTTCACCTAGTAGAGTACCTACTACGCTATAGGTCCTTACTCTATGTCTAGTATGTCTCCTATCAATTTCTAGTAGACCACGTTAGTATACTATAGAGATCTGGCCTATTCGTCCTATAGGTTAAGGGCGTTAGTGATTTATTCCTCGACTTCTTTAGCCTATATTGATAAGAACGGATAGTCGTTATTTTCCTCTTTAAGAGCTAGTAGTCCTATTAGTCGTAAGAGGCTGTCTACTATAGTGTTTTGTTTACCTAGAATATAGTGAAACTCTAGCCAGGACTCGCTAAGGCGGTATTATTATCGGCATATACGTCTGTTCGCGTGGTTACCTTTAAGCACCTAGATCAATGCTGCGTGGTTAGTGTATATAGATATCGGATATAGTAATCCTACGATTAACTACCTGTATTCTTCTGTGCACTTGATCACTACTAGAGCTTCACGCTCTGTTATATAATAGTTGCGTTCTGCGTTAGATAGCTAATATAATATAAACATAATAAACTACTAATCTGCGGGTTTAATATATATATCTATAGCTTTGGTACCTATAGCATAGGCTAGTAGCTAAAAGAGTGCACTACTAAGCCCTATCTCCGAGGTATTAGTAACTAAGTAATATTAGAGGTCTGGTCGTTCTCTAGTAGTATAATAGTAAATAACTTCGTCCTTGATCTTCTAAAATGCGTCTTTATATTCCGGAGTCTAATAAAAGTCGACCGTTATGCGCTTTCTACGCTTCTTGCCTTTCTTATTAGTAATAGTCGTTAACTTCTAGATAATAGCTATTTTCAGAACGGTCGATAAGTCTGCCCTTTCTAGGATAATATTTCGGAGGTAAGGTAACTTATAGATAAATCTTATTAATTCCTATTCGTTCTTTAGGGTTAGGAAATCCCTAATAGCTACTATTTTGTAGACTATGCGAAGTTTACTATTCTTCTTCTATAGGAAGAGTGCCTTTAAACTCTAAGGCGAGTCGGTATAGTTAAGAATGCTAGCCGTAATTATTAGTAGCAGAATTTCTTCTATGAATTTCATTTCTTTAGGAGTATACTTTAGCATTACCGTAGTAGCGGGGTTTGCGTTCCTAT
This sequence comes from Zalaria sp. Him3, assembly GCA_027923365.1. Lineage (NCBI taxonomy): Eukaryota > Fungi > Ascomycota > Dothideomycetes > Dothideales > Zalariaceae > Zalaria > Zalaria sp. Him3. The sequence continues at coordinate 96,120 of BPUN01000015.1, read as the reverse complement.
ATATCAGGATCTAATATTTAATAAGATTAGTGGCTAGAAGATCTCTCATATCTATAATAAATAAGTCCTTCTAGGTATATAAGATTCTTAGACAGTATTCCCGTTATTTACTAGTTATCGGTGTTTCGCCTAGTAGCTCCGGATATTCTTTTAACCATTCTTCTAGAACACTCGAAGAAACGGTTAATAACTCTTATCGGTAATCCTTTAGACGTCTTATAGTTAGGAACCCTCGTCGTTAGTTACTAAATATAGCTTCTTCTCTGCTTAGCTATTCCTATATTAGGATTGCTAGCTTCGGGTATTTCTTCTTTATAATAGTTTTGAGTTAAGCCTTTGACCGCTATAGTGCCCTTACCTCTAGTGCTATAGCTTCCTTATTACCTATAGTAGGATCGTGTAGCCAGGTTAGTATAGTAGCAGAAGATGTCGACCATTCTACTAGAACTGGCTTCTAGTCGTGTACCTTTACTATTTGCCGCACCTAGTTATTAGTATTATATATCGTCTTATACGAGAACCCGGTATCTAGTTTGCCTCTTCCTAGTTTGTCTAGACGAAGGATATCTAGTAGTATACTGCTACTTCGTATCCTGCTTATATATATCTAGTCTTATACCTTCTAAGGAGGAGGATCAAGCCTTAGTTTCCTAGTATTATAATTCGGTTAAGGGTTCCGAATGGTTAATATCTTCGCTTTACCAACGAGGTCTAGGAGGAAGAATCTATTCCTTCTTACGTATTACTCATAATTCTTTTAGGCTAGCGTGATGCCTATAATTCGGTATTATCCTCTATAGTTAAGTCTTCCTCTCTAGGTATATATAGGAAGTTACGCTTCTTCTAGCCTAGGATAATCTCGTTATAGCACCTATCTAATATATTCGCTTATAGGTGAGATCGGTTTCTCTATTTTGTTTTAGTGGTTAGAGATCGCTAACATATAATAGTCGATATCTCCTTATTTTCCGTATTAGATTCTCGATCTATCTATATATAGGTATCCTATAGTGCTTTTAATAATATGTAGTAGTTCTATAGATCCGTTCCGCTTCCTAGAACTCCGCCTATCTCGTAGTCCGAAGGTATGTCTTCGATAAGTAATGCTTGCTCTTCTATCTTTATTACTTTATAGTATCTTTTTCGTATATATTGGTCTTCTTACTGCCTGACTATAGTTTGAATAGTATCCTTCTATTCCAATATATATAACTCATCCTAGCTCTTAAAGCGTCCTTGCGCTTTTCGATGCCTAGGTTTAGTATAAGCCTTAGGCTAGTAGGACCGCTTTTAGTTCGATCCTGCTTTACTTATACTACTAGTAAGCCCTAGCTTACTTACTAGCGTCGACCTTTTCCTAGGTCCTTATATTCCGTGTCTATAGAATAGTTATCCTCGTCTATATTATCTCTACTAGCGCGTTCGGCGTAGTAGTTAGCTTCTTCGATCATAGTATTAGTATTATTTTCTCTATTAACCTCGTTAGGGTTATCGTATTCTGCCGCTATAGTCCTAGTATATAGTACCTAGGGCTTTACGTCTTTAGTATAGAAGCGTACCACTATATCGGTCCTTTTTTAGTCAATTCTTTAGATGACTTCGTAGTAACCTTTATTAGTCTAGAGAGACATGATTTATTTGTCGTGATAATCGTAGGCTTTTACCGACTCTAGCTATTCGCGTCCTAGAATGATTATGGCGTTCTAGTTATTATCGACTAGCCATAGTCTTACTAACCGGAAGGCGTTCTAAACTCGTAGAGTAATATTAATAAACTTAATAACTAAGATGGTTCCCTTTATAGTACGTAGAGGTCTTCGTTTGCCTATAGTTTGCCGTAGCACCTGTATATAAGCTACTACCTGCTTACTATATATATTAAGGGTTAAACCGGCGTCTATAAGAATCTTATTAAAGTACTAAGCGCCTAGTAGGGTTTTGATACTAGCTAATCCCTATATATAGTAGTTTCCTAATACCTTAGGCTCTTTATCTTCGAGGCGAGCGTTCTCTTTAATCTCCGTCTCTATTATAGGTGGTAATAGTCGGCCTTTTATAGACGCTTATCTGCGCTTCTGAATTAGCCGTTAAAGGCTATATACTAATTTCCTAGTGACCTTTATTAAGCAATCTAAGAATTGGCTGTAAGAGATACTGTCCTCTATAGTAATCAACTTATTACGAAGGATCGACATCATATCTAGTAGAGCTCTGCCTACTATTATCCGGATGCTTCGCTATTACGTAGGTGTATAAGGCTTCGTCGACCGCTTTATCTTTAGTAGCGGCTATCGCTTAGTAGCTAGCTAGTTCCGTCCTAAAGAGATATCCGTATCGCTTTAGGTCTGCTTTGCCCCTACAGTAAATGCCTCCTCCTCTATTTCTATATAATATTCTTCTGCCTTTAGAGCTTTATACTTATAAAGCAGATCCTTATCCATATTTAGGTCTATATTCGCCTATTAGCTTGTCCTCTATAGTCTTAGTAGGAATCGGACTAGCGGTTAATCTTTATTATCGATCATGTTTCCTTCGTCTACGTAGTCTTTAATACGCATACTAACCGCTTAATCTATATCGTTCTCTATCTTCCTCTCGTGCTAGAGACGTCTATAGATCTTTTCCTAAGGGCTAAAGTTCGGTTTAGAACAATTCCGGGTAATATAGCCAGGTTCGTAGTAATTATAGCAAACTAGCGAGGCTAGACCAGAGTTCCTTATCACTTCTATGTCTAAACGTGTTCGGTTATTCACGTTTCTAGGCTTCTATATAATGGCTAATAGTTACCGTCTCGTGTTTACTAGTCCTATCTATAGTACGATCTAGCTTACTTGCATCGCTATAATGCCCTTAATGCTATTAATAATACTATCGGTCTAATATTTTATTAGCTCGAACTACTAATAGCGATCTTCGTCTAGTACTATAGGCTTCGCAAGGAGGAGATTCTCCTTATTACTTCTCTTATCTTTTTCTATACTTAGCACCAAGGCTATAAGCATTCTATTCACTTCTTTAAAGTTCCTCGTTTAGCGCCCTACTAGCATTATCTTAATACTAGTAGCTCGCTCTTGATTTATTAGTCCTTTAAGTACGGCTTCGACAAAACTATATTCCTACTATTCGTAGTAAGCTACGAGTATGTTCTATATCTTCCTAGCTTTAGCTAAGTACTCCTTTATAGAGCGATTAGCTTATTTAAGATTATTTATCTAACAAGCTGCCTCGTTAATCCGATTATCCTTTAGGTCCTTTTTGAATTAGTCACTTAAGGCCTTAACTAGTTCGGTCTAGTTATTCCTTTTCTCGTCTGGCATACTATTATAGAAGTCTCGGGCTTCGCTGGTAAGATTGTCCTATAAGTAGATGATCTTGATTAACTCTTAGTTATTCTTATTGTCGTAGTCCCTTATTCTGGGTTTAGCTATAAGCTCTACCCTTTAGATAAAACGCTCGACATTCTCTAATAGCGTTCCTCTAAACTTCGTTAGGGTGAGTAGATTATCGTATATAATATCGACTATTCTAGTATGTCGATCTTTGCTTAACTTTGCTTTAATCTCTAATAGACTTAGTAATACTAGTCGAGATATATCTAGCACGTCTAAGTAAAATAACGAATCTTCTTTTTCGCTAATACTCTTAATCGAGGATCCCTATAGTATAGTCTCGTTATCTAGTAAGGCTATATTCCTCGAGAACGGTTATTATAACTCTAGAAAGTCCGAGAAGAAGCTCGCTTACTTAAGTCTTTATAAGAGCTCTTACCTTCGTAATAATTTAGAAAGAAGCGCTACTAGGAAAGTTCCTTATTATACTAGGTTATTACGAATAGTAGACAACTTTATAGTTAGGGATGCTTCCTCGTTAGTACTCGTACTGCTTTCCTAGTCCCCTAGGGAATTTAAGGCACTTCCTATAAATCTGTGTTTAGGCTCTATTAGAGTGCCTTATATATACTATTATAATCTTCTTAAAGCACTTATCGCCGATCTATCTTCTAGATTATCTAGTATAGATAGTCTAGGTAGTAGTAACGAAGGTTAGAATGTTCGCGTCTAACGACTTCTACGTCTGCTTTGTGACTCTAGTTTAAGTATAGTAAAGTAGGTGCTCCTAGCAAGATATCGACTATTACTTAGTTACTACTAGGATGTTAGGTAGCTATAATGAGATTAGATGATCCTTCTGCTTAGACTACTATTACTTAGGTCTAGCTTATCGTGGCTTCCTATTACCTCGATATAAGCTCTGGTTCCTACTATGCGTTTAGCCTTATACCTTCCTCGTCTAAGATAGTATATTAATCTATACGGTCGATAAGATGATTCTAGGTTTAATACTATGAATGTCTATCTTATTATAAGTATCTCTATAATGTATCTATAATATCTTATCCCTAATGTTTATAATCCTGATTTATAGGTTACTATGCTCGAGTTCTTTCACGTATAATAGCGAGCCTAGAGCCTATACTATCGGAGCTGTATAATCCGTATACGGTATACGCAGCTAATATAGGTGTATAGGTGTCGCTAATCAGTAATGATCTCTAGTTAACGGGCCCACCTAGAAGAGCCAATAAAGGGGTCACAATAGGTAGGGCAACTAGTAGTGCAAAAGGTGCTGTTATTGGTGTGGCTCTCTAAGTGCTAAAAGTACATGCATGATGGCTAAAGTGCCTGTCGGCTAATCTCCGGTCCGACAACGGGACAAATCCCGCTTTTAAGGGTCTTCATAACCATTGCACAACGTAAAGCTCTGGTTCGGAAACAGACTGTCACACAGTCCTGTTCTCAGAAAGTGATGGCCACTGCTGGTAGCAGACCATCCAGACCGGCCATGGAGCACACCTAGTAAAGTGGCTCCCCAAGCTGGACGGTAGGAAATTTGAAGGCGCAGCACCACATCTCAGAGATGCATTGTACAAGGGCTCAAGATTGGTTGTGGCTGCATATAAGATTCGGTGTTGACTTGAAACAAGCATTCTCACTGCAGCGATCCGGCTTCCCCACCCGGAGTTGAGACTCACAAGGCTGAACGCCTCATCCAATAAGCGCTGCCACCGTACCACCACCATGCGAATATTGATGTATACTTCGGAGATGGGCCGTCAAAGATGCAGATGGCTTATCTGAAGCCAAGGAATGATGTTCGCGGTGTACACGTGGGTGGGACGAATACACTCGGAGACAGCATTGGACGCCTGATAAAGTAGCAAGAAGACTCGATACCTGACGTCCGACACGATCGATGCCGCCAATATCTTCGAGTTTATAGGAACCAGCCCGAATGTGTGTGTTCTTCAAGTCTCGAACCCTGGCGTGAACCGCGCATAGCATGGAAGCCCATCTTTCTGGACATCATACCAGGACGGGTTCTGGCTGACGAAGATATGCGATGCAGGCCGGAACCTTTCCCTCTCCTCAGCTGGTATGCTACTTTCGTCTATCGTCCCGAGCGTGACGCCTGCATTGTCTGGTCGGGCGAGGTATGTCATACCAAGTGGTGTGTGGCACAGCTTGCAAGCTGCTCGAATGGCGAAGTCGGAGAGTGAGATGACTTGGAAAGCTCCCGTATCGTAAGAACCAGGCTTGAGATGAACGATTCGCCCGTCCTCAAAGAAGGTGAGGTCCTCATTCTTGAAGGTGGCGAACGGCATAAATGCACCGCCAGAGAGCCGTCTGCAGGTAACGCAGTGACAGTATGTGGATTCAATAGGCCAGGATTTTGCGGCGTAAGATATGCGGCCGCAGAGACAACCCCCACGAACGACCACATGTGGCTGCTCAGCGGACATTTTTTGAGAATGATTGGCTTTCAGTTTACATTGCTGAGAACAAGCGGAATATGTAGGATGATTGCCATCGAAGACCGCGCCCTACAGATGTGACAAGTCTATGGCGTCCGATGATCTGATTGGCGCGGAGGACTGGTAGGGGAAGACACGTGACTCGGGGGTGACTCGGGGGTTTCCTAAGCTGCTTACCTTTATCTCCGCATTCGCCGCCGCGGGGGGCGCCGCAAATCATCGTCAGAGGTGTTTCCGCTTCGAATCTGCGACAACAATCTCAAAATACTCGAAGATGATGCCCAGGATGTGCACCTGAAGATGGACTTGTTCAGCAATGACGAGCCAGTTAATGCAGCGCACTCTCCCGAGGGTGATTCGGAGAACGCTCCGAGTCACTCAACCACCGTCGGCGCGGTACATAGCGACTGCAGCCGCTGCAACTACGAACAATGAGTCGCCGGCGTACATACCACATTCCCTGCCTGTGCAACCGAAACAGGATGTTCTGGACCGTCGGCGGGCTGTCAAGGAAGCCAAGCCCTTCTCCGAGTTCCTGACAGACAACTTTAATCGGCAGCACGACTATCTGCGGATCAGTGTCACTGAGCGTTGTAACCTGCGATGCCTATACTGCATGCCCGAAGGTACGTAGAGAGATGTAGTTTGCGCATGAGAATTTGGCTGACAGTTCATATTAGAGGGAGTTCCTCTTTCGCCAAAAGCACACCTCCTTACCACGCCTGAGATATATTACATCTCCTCCCTGTTCGTGTCTCAAGGCGTCACTAAGATCCGCCTTACGGGTGGTGAGCCGACTGTGCGACCAGACATCATCCCCCTTATGCAGCAGATTGGGTCGTTGAAGAGTCAAGGATTGCGGGAATTGGCACTTACCACCAACGGCATTAGCTTGCATAGAAAGCTGGACTTCATGGTAGAGGCTGGATTGACGGGCCTTAATATTAGCTTGGATACCCTCGATCCCTTCCAATTCCAGATCTTGACGCGGCGCAAGGGGTTCGAGGCAGTCATGAAGAGCATTGATCGGGTCCTCGAGATGAATCAGCTAGGCGCTGGTCTGAAGCTGAAAGTCAATTGCGTGGTCATGCGTGGCATCAACGACCGCGAGATCGTCCCGTTTGTTGAGTTGGGTCGGGAGAAGGATATCGAAGTTCGCTTCATCGAGTACATGCCGTTTGACGGTAACAAGTGGAGTGAGCGGAAGATGCTGCCATATCAGGAAATGGTCGACATCATTCGTGAAAAATACCCGGGTCTCCGGAAAGTCCGAGGACATCTGAACGATACCAGCAAGACTTATGAGGTCCCTGGTTTTGTCGGCAAGGTTGGCTTCATTACCAGTATGACGCACAACTTTTGTGGAACCTGCAATCGCCTCAGGATTACAGGCGATGGCAATCTGAAGGTGTGCCTTTTCGGCAACTCAGAGGTGTCTTTGAGAGATCTGATTCGGAAAGACAACAACAACGAGCCAATAGACCAAGAGGCATTCGAAGCCATCAAGCAGCTCGAGATGAACCGACACCAAGGACTACTGGCAGACGACTCTACTCCTCGCTGGAGCGAACGCGAAGCAGAACTTCTCAACGTTATCGGGATGGCCGTGAAGAGAAAGAAGGAGAAACATGCAGGCATGGGCGAGCTGAAAGATATGAAGAACAGGCCTATGATTCTTATTGGTGGGTAGGTTTTACGTTTCACGAATCTCTATGAAGATATACGCATAGCAACGCATCTGTTTCGTATCAATCAATTACCGTACAACTCCATTCAGCTCGTCAATGCTCAACATCAATCATGGCTATCTTGGAAAGCTAATGCGTTCTCCTTAGATGAAGCGTCGACGCCACACCAGTCGCCGGGGACGCGATCACAAGCGTCTGATCTCCAGGTGCCCTTTACATCCACACTCATGAGTTCCAGCCCATGGACACGGATACCGACCCATCTTCTAGCGGCTACATCACGCTCAGTGCCAGGACTGCGCGCTTATTCAACAGAGTCAGGCGACGGACCTGTAGCGGATCCGATTCAGGACGCCAACCGTCGTGTCAACAGCGACTACTCTCCTATCTCTGATCCACCGCAAAGGGAGGTAACCCAGGATGCCAGCCGTGGCACAGAAAGCCCGGCAGGATCCACTGCCGGAAAAGTGGTATCCCATCTGGACTGGAGCGACCCAAGCAACCTATTTGATTTGCAACCCAGCGGTCGGTATAGCCGGCGGCGAATGGGGCGAACGATCTCCGATGTCGAAGACGGGGGACTTTTGAGAAGGATCTGGGCACATGACCGGACTGCTGCTGCACAAAAAAATTCGCAAAAGGCGCGAACAGCTCTGGACGACTATACCTGGAATCCCGCAGACTTTGTTTCTGACAGTGTCGGTGGAGTGACTGAAAGTCCCCAAGATGTCAAAGAGACCGCGCCAGAAGGCAGCTCGACAACCGCGAGCGGTGTCGTTAGGACTCGGTCTCTTAAGCGCATTCGGGTGCCTCGCTCTGAAAAGCCTCGTTCAGAGCCGCGTATCAGCAAGCATGTCACATACCGTCCCTGGCGTGTTTCCATGGCGCCGCCTTGGGAACTCTCCCCCTCGGAGACACCATCGTCAGGTGATGCATCGAATGATTCGGATAAACAACCTCCAGCCAGTTGGACCCCATCACCTCCAAGCGCGAGTCGCCCGATGACAGAACCGGCATCATCAGTTCCGCCGTCCGAGGGCCCTGCCACACATAAGTTCGAAGCAAGTGCAACGACTGGACAGGAATCCTCTGAACCAGCCCAAACCTTTTCGCCTGCCCTCACCACTCAAACAGAACCTCAACACGACCCACAACCCTCCTCGCAACCTCCTCGCCTCACCCATCTCACCACCAGCGGCTCAGCACACATGGTTGACGTCGGCGCCAAACCCTCCACCCACCGCGTCGCCGTCGCCACCGGTGTAGTCAGCTTTAGCAACCCCTCCGCCATTGAGCTCATCCGCTCCGCCAGCAACAAGAAAGGCGACGTCCTTGCGACCGCCCGCATCGCCGGTATCATGGCTGCCAAGCGAACTTCCGAGATCATCCCTCTGTGCCACCCCATCGCGCTGAGCAAAATCAGCGTCGAACTAGCGCTCGATGAAAAACGGACCGGGTTTGGGAATGTGAGGGTGCTGGCCGTCGCCGAGTGTGTCGGACCTACGGGCGTCGAGATGGAGGCGTTGACGGCGGTGTCGGCAGCCGCGTTGACGATTTATGATATGTGTAAGGCGGTCGACCGGGGCATGGCGGTGAGGAGGCAAAAGCTCATCTTTAAGGATGGCGGGAGGAGTGGGGTTTTCAGAAAGCGTGGAGACATAATGGAACTTGGAGCGTTTCCGGAGTTCAAGGAAGTGTTGGAAAAGTGTAGGGGTGAATAGCGGAGTTGAGGCGCGGAATGGATGAAGAATTGGAACGGGGATGGAGATTGCGTGCAATGCATGCAGATGTTTGTATTTGTATAGCGAGTTATGGAGAGGTGTGGGGGCATATCCGACCATCTATCGGGATTGTATATGTACATACGCATTATATACATTTACATACTGTAAAACAGACATTCTACGCATTGCTTCGCAGATACCCTCCTCATGTTCGACATGAAGCTGTCGTGACAAGGCCACTTACTGCTGCCCTTGCCTCGCCCTCTACAGCCGCTCCCACCTCGCCAGCAATTCCTTCGTTGGCAATGTCACGACTTGAAAAGGGGATCTGAGGTCTTGGCCGTAGGAGATACAGTATCGTCCACTTGTGCACTGACTACCTAGGTAGAGAAGTTGAACGAAAGCTAACGTGTAGGCCTGTATCCATTCCAATGCGTTGCTGCGCGCTAGATATCCTACGCTATGCTCAAAACTTGTACCATGCTAAAAGTCCGTACCGTGCTATGCCCTCGGCCTCGGCCTCGAGCTATGACGCCAACGCCAACCACCACATGCACACAAGCTTCAATGTTCTGTACAGACCGACGATACCGAATCTCCTGATCAATGTCCGCGTCCCCTATCATTACTGTTGACTGTCTTAGAACCCGTACATCTTCTTCGCCATCAACTTCTCCCTGCCCAGCGCCATCAACTTTCGATTCTCCTCGAGACTCAGATCAGTCAGTGTGCCAGGCTCGTCAGGCGCCAGCTCCGGCTCCTCGTACACGTACTCCGTCGCCATGTCTTCGGTGAGTCCAGCTGCTTCGGCACCTCCAGAGATCAGCTCGCTCTTTCCCTCGCAGTTCTTCTCATTCTCCTTGAGCTTCATGGACTCAAGGATCCGAGCTGCCTCAGCCGCTTCCTCAGCCTCTTCGTGCGCTTTGGCACTGAAGTCCATAAGGATGCGAGCAGCCTCGTAGTCCTCTTCTGTGAGCAAGGACTTGGGAAGAGGGTCGACTTGTACACCACAGTCGACGAGGAGGGCCTCATGAACGTGAACCTCCTTGGGATGGTTCTCATGTTCTAAGTCCGTGTAGTACTTTTCCGTGTAAGTCTCAATCATCTGGTCCAAGACCTGCGCATGGCCCTCTGTACGCCTCATAGTCTTGAGGGATGGCGAGGGTTTCCTTGGTCTTCCCCTTTTCTTGGGCTTAGGCTTGGGCTCGGGCTCGGCAACCTCTGGCTCGCTGTGGCCGGGAGATGTAGCAGTGGCAGTGGCTTCGGCGTTACTGTCTGGGAAGAGAGACGTGGGGACTTTGACCTTGAGCTTGACGACGAGAGAGTTTACCCCTGAGATGGACTTGGGTTCGGGCTCGGCAACCTCTGGCTTGTGATTGCCTGGAGACGTAGCAGTGGTTGTGCCTTCGTCTTTACAGTCTGGGAAGAGCGATGTTGGCACTCTGACTTTGAGCTTGACGACGAGGGAGTTTACCCCTGAGCCTAGGAGTTCGGCCTTGGCTGCTGCGGCGCGTCTGGTCGCTGTGCGGGTCCGAGAGGCAGGGGTGGTGGTGGAGTTTGTCATGGTCACGGGGAGTGGGAGTGACTTGTGTGTTTGAGGATGAGGAGGAGTAGAGGAGAGTGTGGAAAGGAAGAGTCCTGATTTGGACTTGATTAATAGGACTTGGATGTGAGTGCTGTGCCGTAGATGGATACCAACCGTGATGCTGTGGTGACAAAGGACAAAGAACTTCCTCACTCACGTATGCCTTCATAACACACGCACGGCGTTGTGTGAATGCGAAGAAACGACGCTATGGGAGACGAGTGTTATTGGATAAAGTAGTACTTGGACATTTGAGCCAAGCTCTCTTTCTATTCACTGCAAACGCCCATGTGTACCAACCTAACATGTAACAGCACAATGGAATCCCAGTCCCATTTCCTCCAGATGTGATTCGAGCACTGGCTCGTGGAGCACCTTAATCACGAGCAAAGTCCGTGACCCGCAGATCGTTCTGTCGCTGCAACGTCTGTATTTGTTTCTTTTCTTTCGTGGTAAGGCGGCGGTGATGGTCTCTATCCTGCAGACCGACAAGATTGGCTGGACGCTGGCCAATCTCACATGAAGGCCTGGTGTTGAAGATTCTCACGGGTAAGGTGCAGGCACTCGTCTCTTCTTTTGGCACTGGGCGGCCGTCCGAGTACTGTATAACCACTGATTAGCATCTGACTCTAATCATCGGATGAAAATAGCATGTACCTTTCCACTATGCTGGGCCTCCTCCAACATTCTTATGTCGTGCGCCAAGTACGAGTCGAAAGCCATGTTCGGATAATTTGCAGTAATTTTCAGCTCTTTCAATGCGATCCTGACACGATCGGTCTTGTTCCCTTCTGGGTCTTCCATGACAAGGCAATTGACCATAGTGGCATGTCCGTGCAAAGGAATGCCGCTGAAGTAGAAGGGCTTACAGATGGTCGGCAATATCCTTTTCGCCTCTCCACTGGAGAGCGCACGCTCACCAAGGCGAACACTAAGCCAGATCCTGGATAAGAGGCAGTCTGCTGCTATGATCGCAATACGAGCTAGTGCAGCCTTGCAGTCATCATCCGAGATCTTGAGTTCGAAAAGTATGAGATGCCCCAGGCTCTCCAGGATACTCAACTTTAAGATATAGTTGTATCTGGCTAGTGCCTCTGCTGGCTTTCCTGATACAGCGAGGTCATCTGCCTTCTTCTTTTGTGTCGAAATGTCATCGTACAAAGTCCAGAAGATCGCGCTCGGCCATACGAGTTGGGGGCACATGGACCGCATTACTTGCTCAGTCGAAGTTTGATCACCGCCCTTGATGACAGCTTTTTGACAGGCGCCCGACATGGCTTCGAGGGGTCGCAGTATGCGCTGCTGTAGATCAAATGTCATGTTTTGGTACGGTGTGTCTATAAGTGCGATTGCGGTGCTGGCAATCGTATTTGTCTGCCCTGTAATAGGTCGACTCAGTGTGATGGTTGAAGAAGTGACATAGACACAAGGACCTGGAGTCAGAGCGAATTCACTTCCCATCATGTTGCATAGAGCAGGTAGATCTGGAAGCAACATGACGAAGACTTGAATGCCGTCCTCAAGTCCAGTAGTCTCTGCTTCGCTAAAACCGTCTGCGATGCATCTTCTTCTGAGTGGTGGGTTTCTCCATGTCAGATGGAGGCGTACAGAATGATGCTCGAAAGGGGCTGCGCCGCGAGTTGTGACGACAGGGATATCGCCGATCTGGCGTCTTGTGTTCGAAGCCCGGGCAGTTGTTCGACACAAGGATGAAGGTATTCGTTCGGTACAGAACGGCCATAGCTTCGTTATAGACGGCACGATTGACGCCCAATATACTTGTGTGGAAGCGATAACCGTGAGCGGTGCTATCAGTACCAGCTGTGCCGAAATTGCGGAACTCGTGTTACTGGCGTCTAACATCTGAAGTGACCTTCACGTATTCCGCATCCAGAAGATAGCGGTAGATGCGGTCTCTCAGCGTGCGAGGAAGCGGAAAGTTCGGACGTGCGGGTCCCTTCGCGGGCGTGCTTGCTGGAGAAGCGTCGGACATGCGAATAGCTGTGATTGCCGCTAAGAGGAAGTCCATGGTTGCGACCTGTCGACGGCGCTACGCTACTATGTTCGTAATGGGACACTGCGCTGTGTTGGAGTTGTAGTGTTGGAGAAACAAAGGAGTTCTGAGCGAAAGTGAGGAAAGTGCTTCACGTGGGCACTTGAGGTGGCTTGCCTATACATGGTCAATGCTCAAGTGAAGTGATTTCACTTCTGCAGATTGCCGTCCCGCTAACGCGTGGTCACACCAACAGCTGTGCCGGCTGGTCTTCCAAGGGCGTGCGGACATGTCTGTCATTTACCTGTGCAAATATGTCTCAGACCGTGAGCGACGACCACCCAAAACAAACGATTTTGCATGTTGCCCTCGCCCGATATGTTCACTGTCGTTCTTCAGCGTCATCATCGCGAATGGCTACAAGCTCATGATTAATACACACTGTACACTTTCCACGCAACGCGGCACCAACCGGTCATCTTACTCCCTTCCCACGACCCTCCTCCCCCAATCCTCCCCCACCCTTCCCGCATCCACAACCTCCACCCCCTTCCCCAACCCCACCATCTCACTTCCCTCCCACAAGCTCCCTCCACTGATCCTTTGCCTTTCCTTCACCCCCTCATCCTCAGTCTCCGTCTCCGTATCCACGAGGCCCCCAAACCCCTCATCACCAACCACAACAACCGTCTGCCCAACCCAGCCCCTCAACTGACCGACATTACCTCCCTCCACCCCACTCAGCGCCGGCGAATCAGACAGGTACACCAAATTCGGCGCTAAATGACGCAGCATGTGGATATATCCCGTCGGCATTTTGAAGGGCATGATCATTGAAGGGTGCTCGACGAGCGTGAGGGCTTGGTTCCAGAGCGCGTCGAAGTGGCGGTTCGGCGGGTTTGCAGTCTCGTGGGGTTCGGGGAAGTCGTCTGCGGGGGTTTGCGCGGGGTCGGTGATGGAAGCGTAGGAGGAGGAAAGGGCGGATGGGGCGCGGGAGGTGGAGGTGGCGGGGAGAGGGGGAAGGGCGGTTAGGTGCGGAGCGTAGATTAGGATGAAGAGACGGGTTGTGCTTGGGTCATGTTGGTGGGGAAGGTGGGGGAGGATTGACTGCGACTTCTTAGCTGGTTGCGTATACGAGCCGTCTGAGGGTTACGTACGGCGTGTTCGCTGTGATGTTCCACGTCTTCCTCCTGCTGGTCGCCAAAGCTCGTCTCTGCGCTGACAACGACAGCGACAGTCCGTCTAGCCCTGCTCTTGCCTGTTGCAGTACTGCTTGGGCCTGCCTTAACAGATGCGTTGAACGATTCAACGTGCGAGCTGACAGCTGCAGCCGACTCCCCACTCTGAGCTTCGACGCGCTTGCTCTCAGCCTCCTCGCTCCAGCGCTCATGGTCCGAAAATCCCTCTTCAACTTCCTTCCTCTTTCCATTGCCGTCTTCCTCCCGAATCGATCCTAGAGCGCCGCCAACTGCTGCACCTGCTGCTGCCATCCCAGCCGCGATCCGCTGGCCAGCGCTATCGAAGAATTGTTGCGGTGACGGTGTCCGTCGCACTACGCCTTGTACGCGCGACATGAATGAGTCTTCTTCTCCAGTCGCGTTTCTGCTACCTTCTGTACCAGGTGGGCCACCATAACCTGTACCGAATCCGCCAGACGGTGGAGGGCCGGTGTACTGTCCGTCAGGCGTTGGCACAAAACCAGGCTCATATTCCCCAGGTGGTCGGGAAGGGTAATCCGGTTTTCCATGCTCGTCAGAAGTGTACTCTTCATCATCCTCGGTTTCCTGTCTTTCGCTCCATATCCAGGCGGCCAGCCCAGCAGTCGCAACAGTGACGGTGAGCACGAGAGGAACCCAGTAGCCCAGAGTAGAGCGGCGTGAAGACGTCGCGGGGCTATAGAGTGGTCGGCGACGATGTGAATCGTAGCGGTCGTAAGACATGTTCACATCATCCGGTAGTTACAAGGTATGAAGCTGGAGAGAGATAGAGAGATAGACGTTGCAACGGTGGGTGATTGTTTGTGGCTGGGAGCTTCGGGAGCCGCAGCCGAGTCCTGGGGAAGCTGCTACACTGGGCAACCCGAGACCAGGGTTGGGCTTGGCAAGGCTGAAGCTTGACTCGAGAAACTTTGTATGGATGAGTCGTGAACGAAGAAGAGGCGGATCAATCACACTTTTTGCGCCGGAGTACAATACATACTGTCGTTGTAGTTGCGAACAAGAATAATAACAACTCCATACTCGCAGACCCTTACTGTTGTCGGACCAGGACACTCCGGTCAACACACCGTTCAGGCGCGAAGAGCGCCAACCAGAAGCACACCCACCGCAGGGTATACCAGCGAACCAACAGCACCACCATGCCACACGCAACCCTCCCCTCGCCTGGCTTCCAAGCCATCATCCTCTGCGGACCTGGATTGTCACTCAACACGTTCACTTCACATCCCAGAGACTTCCCCAAAGCCCTCATTCCCATCGCAAACAGACCCATGGTGTGGTATCCACTCGATTGGTGCTACCGCATGGGCGTAACAGACATCACCTTGATCACGCCTCCCGAAAGCGCAGGGGCACTCGAATCCGCCCTCGCGCAAAACCCTCACCTCACCAGCCTCCCCTCGCCGAAGCCAGAAGTGCTGGCACCGGCGGACCTGGAACAGACGACTGGTACAGGCGACATCTTCAGAATGCCGGAGGTTCAGAAGGCGATTACGCAGGACTTCATTGTGCTGCCTTGCGATCTGATTTGCGAGCTTGAAGGCACGTCGCTGCTGCAGTCATGGATGGTGCTAGAAGCTGGACTTGGAGGTGCGACTGGCGGCGTGGTGGACGGTATCCCGGTTAAGAGATCTATTGGCGGCGAGGAGAGCGGACGGCGTGGAGGTTTGGGTGTATGGTACCCTACCACGGGCTTGGAAGGCGTAAGCACAAAGAACGAAGAGACAGATTTCATTGCGACGACGGCGATACCGCCCGCCGCTGTGCCTGCACCGGAGGGCTCGTTGCGGAAGGATATCGAACAGGTCGTTCTCACCATGCCTACGAGCACGGTGAAGGATGTTACAGACGAGAAAAAGAGCTTCCCCCTCCGACATAGCTTACTGAAGCGCCACGGCAAGATCAAGATGAAGACGACGCACCGCGACGCGCATATCTACTTCTTCCCCTTCTGGGTCATGGAGATGATACAGAAGAACGAGACCTTCGACTCCGTAGCCGAAGATGTGCTTGGCTGGTGGGCGAAAGCAGGATGGCAGGAGGGACTAGGCGACAAACTCGGCCTCCGCGACATCTTCGAGGACCCGCAAAGCACGCCCGACGCCGAAGACCCGATGGCCATGAGCATGGAGATCGAAGAGGAAATCGACGTCGAGAGTATGAGCAGCACCTCAGCGCGGCCGCCAAAATCGCTCCCTCAGCCGCCCGAGTCCTTCGCCTCGCGCGTCCCCGACTCTCTCAAACCTGCCTTGGATGCACAGCCGCCTCTCACGATCCCTCCCATCCTCGCTTACGTCCAGCCGGCGCTCAAGGAGGGCGAGACAGCGCCCCTGATCCGCCGCGTCGATACCGGCGCACAACTCCTCTCCGTATCCCTCCGCCTCGCCAAACTGCCCTCTCTCGCCGAAGCATCGGCCTCGGGCACCACCGCCAGCCCGTTCGCACACCCAGCCAAGGTCGCGCATCCGGACATGATGAAGGCCCAATCTCGCGTTAGCGAGCCAGACAGCTTGGTCGCGGAGAACGTTACCATCGAGAGCAGGGTCAATATCAAGGAATGCGTGATTGGTGTCGGTTGCACGATTGGCATGGGGAGTCGGTTGACGAGGTGCTTGCTTATGGAGGGAGCGGTTGTGGGCGAGAACGTGACGCTCACGAATTGCATTCTTGGCAGGAGGTGTAAGGTTGAGGGCGGCGGGCAGAAGGACGACGATAAGACGAGACTCACGGATTGTGAGGTTAGCCCGGGGTATATTGTTGAGTGGGGCAGTAAGTTTTACTTCTTTCGAGTCTGGAGGTGTGATGACGGCTAACTCTTCGTGCAGCTGAGTCGAAGAATGAGAAGTTCATGGCGTTTGAGGGTCTTGAGGATGACGCAGCCGATTTTGATATGGGAGACGATGGAGAGGAGGCAGTCGAGTCGTTCGGACTTGACCCCACGGATGACCTCGGTGCTACTGGTGGTGCGCTCTGAATGCCTGCGCAAAATACTGGTACCTAGCCCTGGCCCACATTTTATCTGGTCGTCTACCCAAAGTTTTCGGTGCCTGGAGAGCGTCGGCTAAGTATGGTGGACTGCGGCAAGTTGTGTCGCGGATACCATGTTGAAATGAAGACGCGGAGCAAGAGCGTATGCGAATATGGTCATCCATCACCTCAAATAGGGCTTCTTCCCGCACCCGCGTCGATCGAGTTTCGTTGCCCGACACGTGCAGAATAAGACGAGGAAAGAGCACCAGCCCGCTTACGTGTGTAGCTCCAAGAGACGCACCAATGTTAGCATCTAAGAAGTACTACGATATTTGAGAATTGAGAAGATTCGATTTCTACGACGCAGGCTTTGCGATCCTTTGCTCTTAGAGGTCGTACCATGTGTATTAGTACCTAGACTGTCCCATACACACAGCAAAGGGTACAAAGCACCTTCAAATCCCCCGCCCCATTCCATCCACCTCCCTCACCTCCACCATCTCCCTTGGCACATCTCCATCTCTTTCCACCATCTCGCGCCGCACTTCCAAACTCCCGTGCCTCTCACCGCCGTCGTAAGTCGGTGGCGCTTCCCCACGACTCCCTTCCGCAGCTAGCCGGCGACCACGTCCGGCACCAGCCGTGACACCGATCCTCTGCCAATGCAGCAGATTCGGATCAGCACGTACGCTGCCCCTCCACCGTCCATAGGCGGGCGGCGGATGTGGCAGGCCGAGCACTTCTTTGTCGAAGGCGTTTTCGGTTTCGTTGCTGGTGTTGGCTGTTGCGTGGGCTGCTTCGCGATCTGTACGAGAGCTCGTGGAGGCGGCGGCGGGCGGCGTGGTGGTAGTTGCACCGACATGTACGCGTATAGGCGTTTTGGGGATAAAGTCATCTGCATCTCCAGACAAAGATGGCATTGTAAGGTTGTGGCGACGGAGGTGTGGTGACGTCGGTACGGCAGGGCTGGACGGTGCTGAATGTTCCCGGTGCCGAAAACGGATCCGGGTGGCGGTGACAGCGAGGCGGATGATGGAGTGGCAGAAGAGGATCGTTGCCGCTAGGATTGAGATCAGGAAGACGATGTTGAAGGGGACGCTGAGGAAGCCCTGGTTGACAACTAGGCTGAGGTCTGGACTTGTACGTTAGCCGCACATTCTTCTTGTTGGGGACGAGTGGGCTACAAACATGTCCCGAGAAAAGCAGCAAGAACGACACCACTCAGTATCGAAGCGAGTACGCGGCTATGCAACTTGTGCGGGCTGACGTAACGCGTCTTTCTCCGTCGTACCCACGCGTGTCGCTGTCTGTGGGCGTTCTTTCTCTGGACCAGTAGAGCTAGCCCGTCATCGTCAAGGTCCGGGTGGCAGAGCATGTGCGGTGTGGCATGGGCTGAATCCGGAACAGGTGAACCTCCAGGTAGGTAGTCCATGGCCAGTGCTGGAAGCGTTGGTGGTCGCCGCTGGGTAATAGGTATACCAGGCGTGTGCCCCATGCTATGTGTTCTCAGCTCGGATGCTGGATGCGCATCTGCATGTATTGGTACCGTCAGAAGTTCAGGGCGCGGGTAGAGGAGGTTATGGATCTCGTTCCCCCATGCTGCGCTGCTATGCCGTATGTCCAAGACTGAGGAGCGAAGGAGTGCGCGAACACTGTTCTGGATGGTCGAGCCAGCTGCCGCCTTTTGGTCTTCGAGTATGCCAGCCTCTAGGGCGCTCGAATCTGGAAGTGGGCTTTGCATCGTTCACGTAAAGAAAGGAAGGGAAGGAGAATAGTTGAGAAACATAAACTGCATAAACGAGGGGTAGGAAGCAGAAGGAAAGATGGTAGCCAGAGACGGCAGCATAAGAACGAAAGCATACTGACAAGAAGGAGACAGCTTTTGTTTACGTGCATGACCACCTTCAGGTACCTTACAGACATCCATCGCGAATGAAGCAAGGCATGGGAGAGACATATCGATCCCACGAAACAATGGATCCCGTTCTGCGAACTGGGTCGCACCACTGCAGGTACAGATCTCGAGCGCAGGTCGCACACCCTCCGCAAGGGATGGGCATCAATGCAGACGAGCCAAAACTTCCGACTGGCGAGTGTTACCGAAAGCAGTCAATACAGACACTTCTTTGGTCGTGGGCTGCAGTGAACCGTGAAGGTGTTCGCGCAGGTGCGGTTTCAGACGCGCTCGGCCGAGCCAGTCAAGGGGCGTCGCGACGCCAAGGACCGGGACACAGAGACAGCCCTATAACATGCGAATAATGGGTTGGCCGACACGGAAAAAACTTTCGATTTGGGTACTCGTAGGGTAAACAGCAACAGTCTACTCGCTATCATCCTCCTCTTCATCTACCTCAACATCGTCTTCATCGTCAGACTCTTCATCCACATCATCTTCAACACCATCAACCTCCTCATATCTGCCCTTCTTCTCCTCCTTATCTTCCGCCCTCTTCCTCTCATCCTCCTTCCTACTCTCCTCGAGCATCTTCGCCTTGTCATCTCTAGTCTTCCTCTGTCCAACCACAAACGCACCAAGCGGCGTCCTCTGCCACTCAATCTCCTTCAAGAAGCCCTCTACACCGGCGCGGTTGTTCGGCGCAAAATCCACCTTCGCCCGCTTCTCTTCGATCCACTTGGTGTTAGCGTCAAGCTTCTGCACAAGCAGCGAAATCTGTCCATTGACCTTTCCGTTCTTGTTGCTAGTCTTGCTGTGCGGGCCGACGTCCTTGAGCCAGCGCTTCAGCAGCACGACGATAGGGAGTGCGAGCTCGGGGTACGCAATGGAACGTGCCCAGAGCACAAAGAACTCGCTCAGAAGCTCCGACACTTGCTCGCCAACGCCATCTTGGTACACACGTGTGCGTAGGTAGGTCTTCGGCGCACGAATGGCGGTGGCAAAGTCGAGTGGCTTAAGGGTGCTGTTGGTTGGGCCCTTGCGCATCTCGGCGGAGTTGAGGACTTCGTAAAGAGACGCGGCCAAGGGGATGTAGGTACCAGTCGCCAGGCTGATGCGCAACAGACTGCGGATAAGGTGGAAGCGCAGAGGGAAGTAGGTCGCCGTTGGGATCAGGCGCATAGCACCGAGGGTGACCTGAACGACGGGGTAGATGAGCGGGCGGAGTGGGGATTGGGCGCCCTTCTCTGCTTCGGTCAGACTATCACAATGGGCGGAGAGTACGCGCGACCAGAAGTCCAGCGAGTGGACGTATTGCCAATTGTAGACCGTCTTGTAGGACTCGTTCGAGTTGTTGGTGATGCTGCTGCGGAGGTGGATAGCAAGTTGTCTGATGAAGGTGAAGCCAGTGGTGTACCCGACGCTCGAGTCGATGCCCCAAAGCTCTGCAGCGGAGTTCTTCATGAGGTTGACGCCCGAGATGGTGTGGACGGTGGTATTCCGACTGCCCTTGATCAGCCCCTGGTAAGTGGTCTTGAGTACCGCCTCCCTGATTCCTGGATCGCCAATCACAACCAGCCTGCGCAGGACAAGGAAGGCCGCAATGCGGCTCGCTTCTGTATTGGAGGATTCAGACCAGACACCGGCCACAGTCTTGGCGAGGTCGCGAATGAGCTTCTTGAAAGAGAGAAGGTAGGGGAGAAGAGGAATCAGAGATTGCAATGTGAGGCGTAGAGTGGCGGCATCGGAGAGGTGGTTCAAGAGATGGATGAGAGATGTGGTGTGAGATTTGAGCAGGGCACTGAGGGTGCGGAACTTTTTCGAATCTGTTGGTACACGGCTGCAAAACGAGTGTCAGTGGTAGGATCTTTGTAGTAAGGGGGCAGTACTTACACCTTGCCAGATTCTTTGTTCTCCTTGATCGGCAGATGGTGCTCCAGCACCTTCGGCAAGTGCTTCAGTGTGATGACGAGGAGCTCGTGGTACGCCTCTGGATCGGAGATGGAGTATTTGAATTCCTTGTCTTCTTCGTCGGAAACGTGCGCAGCAGCCCTGAAAGCGAGCGCTACCTCCCTGGTAGCACGCAGGGAGTGTTGCTCAGTCATAGCTTTCTCCCATTTCTTGATTGTAGCTTTGGTGACTTCATTGCCCGTACTCGGGCCCTCATCTTCCGAATCCTCATCCTGCTTGCTGCGCTCGTCTTTCCTCTGCTTCTTCTTCTTGGGTCCCTCCTCTTCAGCCTCACTACCACTCAACGCATCAATTTCGCCGAGGTCTGCGTCTTCGAAGTTCAGAAGTTCCGAGTCGTTCTCTTGCAGGTACTTGTGAAATTCTGGATCCTTCTCTGCCAATGCCGCTAGTTGTTGCTTGTATGTCTCTGGGTCGTCCTCGGAATCAGAAGCAGAGTCGTCACCGCCGAGGACTGGGTTCTGTTCGACGTCGTCGTCGTCGGATGATCCCAAAGCCTCCTCGTCGGCCTCGCCACTCTGTCGCTTCCTCTTGCGAGTGCTGGCATCGGCTGCTTTGGACCCCTTCTTTTTGCTCTCCTTGAGCTCTTCTGGGATGTCGAAGCCGCCTTGGAAAAAGTCGTCCACATTCATCTCCTCAAAGTTCGCTCCATCCTGCTTTCCCTTCTTCACCTGCGCCTTGTTGTCCGGGTGGTCGTCCGCCGGCGCTTCATCCTCAGCTTTTCTGGCGCGCTTCTTATCCTTGGCCAGATTCCTTTGCTTGACTTTGGCGAACTCTTTCCTCCTCTTGATCGTATCCTTTAGATGGTTCTTCTCGAACTTCTTTGTCGCCTTTCTTTGCGCCATAATTTATTTAAATGGCAGGGTTGATCGCAGAAGTGGTTCCCTTCCTGCTGAAACTTTTGGAGGAAATCGCAAGCTCGGACCAGAGACTTTCGGCGCCGCCAACAGTTGCGGAGATGCCAAGACAAATCGCCGCGGTGATCATGTCCGCGTATTGTAGGCGCTGTACATTGCTCGCGCGACCACCACATCTTCGTCGATACTGAATTGATATGTATGCGCAGCATCAGCTGGCGTATGCGCCAACGCCCTATAGTTATACTCCAACGTCTACCCTTTCGGCGACTATAAACCTTGACGAGGTGCGCACTATCGGCCGTCTACCGGCAACTGCAACTGACAACGCAACAGGAAGTGAAGCTTGCCAACAACAGCGCGGAAAGAGATCTTTATGATTCCCTTGCCGAGATCTACAGCATAATCATCACTCTCGATGCCCTTGAGAAGGCTTATTTGAAGGACTCTATACATGAGAGCGAATACACGGAGACCTGCAGTCGGCTCCTGAAGCAGTACAAGTCCAATCTCGCTGATGAGTCCGTATCAAGAGCCTTTGGAGACTTGGAGACGTTCAAAGCGGAGTGGGACGTGAGTTGAAACCCCCAAATGACGCTAGGAACATGTTGGCTAAGCACCACACAGATGGAGGTTCCTCGAGCCACGGAGCGTCTTCGCATAGGTCTTCCAGCGACTGTCGAGGCACCTTCTCACAGACCTGCCTCACAAGCTCCAGGTGCCGGGGTTGCAGCGACTCATATCGTAGCCGCTTCCGAGAACTTCATCACTCTCTTCGATGCGATCAAGATGAACATGCTCTCCAAAGACACACTGCACCCGATCCTGGTCGAAACAATACAAGCGGTCAACAAGGTTACGGACAGGGATTTCGACAACAAGGGGAAGATCGTGCAATGGCTCATCACATTGAATCAGATGAGGGCTGCCGAAGAGCTTTCGGCAGAACAAGCTCGGGAGTTGCAGTTTGATATGAATTTGGCATATGACGGCTTCAAATCCACATTGGAATGAGCTTAATTCCAGATCTGCGACCTCAAAGATACCGGACGAAGGAGTGGAGTCGGTTGTGAACAGTCTGGTGGAGCTGCGTCTGGCTGTACCATTACCGCATCCGGGGAGTTATCGGCGGTCCGTGCGCAACATTTCTTATGGGAACATTGCCGCTCCACAAGAAACCCCACAAGAAGGCAGTCCGTAGGACATGGCGCATTTGGCAACCATTCCTGAACTGCAATGGTTGATAAGCTGCGTCCCGAAGATTTGGGACTGAGCCTCGAGGAGGAGGAGCCCTTGCATGGTAATACAAAACACAACGCTGGGAAAGAGCGGTCTAACTGGTATAGTGTTCGATCTGCCCCAAATACACACCAAGCCTTCCGCTACGAAGCTTCTCGATTCCCTTTCTTTGCTCAGTTTGGAGCCAAGGTCCTGGGAGGGAACGCCACCTCTGACTCCTGGTACGAACACCCCTCGCTCAGCTAGCGGCGCGACGACACCCGCGTTTCGGGCCAAGAGGAGGGTCAATCCAGATGGTGTTCCGCAATACCTTACAAAGATCATATCCAGCCCATTGGCATGGATAAAAGATGATATTGAGAAAGAGCATATCTGGGATGTCGCTTCTGTGAGGCTGAGCGAGCGGTCAGGAAGGACAGGCATGGGTGCCATAAGCCGGACATTCAGGATCCCCACGGCCAAAGAGCCTACAAACAGTGGTAGCACGCTGCAGAGGGTGATATCGACGTCAGAAGTGCCGGACGAGCCGGTGGATATCGAGATACATGAGCCAGCTTTGACAGCGGATAACCTCGGCTTGAAGACATGGGCATCATCATTTGTCCTAGCTCGGAAGTGGCATACCCTCCGCGATGATATTCCGCTGCGAAGTGTACCAGAGAAGAGCGATCACCGCAGTGCTACTATACTGGAGCTTGGTGCCGGAACGGGACTCGTCGGCATTGCAGCGGCCGCTGTCCTGAAGACTTCGGTTATTCTCACCGATCTGCCGGAGATTGTTACGAATTTGGAGCGGAATATCAGATCAAATGACGATGCCATTTCTTCACGCGGCGGTTCGGCCAGGGCGGCAATTCTAGACTGGACTGAGCCGGAAAACTTTCCAGATAGTGAAGAATCAGGCTTCCCACTCATTGTCGCAGCCGACCCGATCTATTCGGCAGAGCACCCAAAGCTCCTTGCGCAGACTGTCAAATGCCATCTGTCAAAAGAGCGGTCGGCACGAGTTGTTGTCGAGATGCCCATTCGAGAGGCTTACTCCCCAGAAAGGGATGACTTTAAGGCGAAGATGCTGGAAATTGGTCTTGTGATGATCAAAGAAGACACTGAAACAGGGTACGATGACTGGAGTGAAGGACGGGGTGAGGAGCTGAAGGAAGTGGAATGCTGGATGAGCATCTGGGCCTGGAAGGAACCGCAATAGACCTATACAAAGAATCTTAGAACCAATAGAAGGCTGTATAGAGTTGACAGGATATCAGTGGAGTTCGCCGGTGGATTGAATTGCCGATGAACAAAGTGATACTAGAGTATCACAACAAAAGATAAGCGCTGTCAGACCACACATTTGTGTATCGTGAAAGCAACTTCCAACCAGAAAAGCATGATAGACTGCAGTCAAAGTATGATAGACAGCACCCGATGCCGGTGAAAGACTGCCATTCAGCTGTTACGCATTGTTATCGAGTCAAGCCGGGTCGCGAAGTAGCTTTCTCCGCGTGGGGTGATTGGCCAATCGACTTGACAGCCGGGCTTTAGTAAACGCTGGGGTAGGAACTGCTCTTATCTCAACCTTAAGCCTTTAATCGCTTGATGCATGCAGCACAAACCGCCTTGTTTACGCGCACCCGCTATCTGCTCCACTGGACCGGAATCGTCTTATCGGGACAGGCATGTCTCGTCCATACAGAACCGTCCTTACAGCTGCCGTGGCGACTAGATGCTCGACTAGACTCGACCCCAGGACAACGGTCCAGATGGACAGGACCAGCCGTCGGCCACCATGCAGCAACATCGTGAGATAGATCGGCGGCCGCAGGTCTCATAAGCACGATTAAGAGCTCTCTTCTGTCGTCAGGAGCATGCTGACTCGGTCTTCGTTCGGCCCTTGCATTTACATAAGACCCTCCATGTGCCTTTCATGTGAGGCTTGTTTGAAGAAATCATAGGAAGACACGCCTTGAGATATGGCAACAAGCACGCCTCTGAGCTTGGCCACTGGCTATGGAGTCATCATTGGCTTGGGATTCCTCTTTGCGTGCGTACTAGGAGCTCCATTCGCCTTCCCATTCCCCTTCCTAAACTTCTCCACCTACCCCTCCACAGCCCTATCCAGCCTATACCAAGCGGTAGTGGAATATCAGCAACTGACAATGCTGCAGCTTTGGTATGATGATCACAACCTACGTCCTGCGACGCTACAACAACGAATTGCAAACCAGCGAAGTCTTCAGTACCGCTGGCAGAACCGTCAAATCTGGTCTTGTCTCCTCCGCCGTCGTCAGTAGCTGGACCTGGGCCGCCACACTTTTGCAATCCTCTAGCGTCGCCTACCGCTATGGAGTTTCTGGCCCTTTCTGGTATGCCAGCGGCGCTACCGTTCAGGTCATCCTGTTTGCTACTCTGGCTATTGAGCTGAAGCGCAGAGCTCCAAACGCCCACACTTTCCTCGAAGTTATCAGGGCTCGTTATGGAGGTGCCACTCACGCCGTCTACATCACATTCGGTCTCATGACTAACATTCTGGTCACGGCTATGCTGCTCACGGGTGGTAGCGCTGTAGTGACGAGTTTGACCGGCGTCCCGACTGCAGCGGCATGTTTCTTGCTACCCATCGGTGTCGTGCTCTACACCATGTTCGGTGGTATAAAAGCAACGTTCCTCACGGACTACGTTCACACGGTTATGATATTGATCATCATCTTTATCTTCGCTTTCACGGCCTATGCAACCAACAGCATTCTTGGTAGCCCCGGCAAGGTCTACGATGCCTTGGTTGAGGCCTCGCAGAGACACCCAGTCGCAGGCAACGCAGAGGGCTCCTACCTCACCATGAGGTCCCAGGAGGGCGCCATCTTCTTCGTCATCAACCTTGTCGGCAACTTTGGTACTGTCTTCATGGACAATGGGTACTACAACAAGGCAATTGCAGCCTCACCAATCCACGCGCTGCCCGGCTATGTTATGGGCGGTCTTTCGTGGTTTGCGATCCCATGGCTCTGCGCAACCACAATGGGACTCTCAGCCCTCGCGCTTGAAAACAACCCAGTGTTCCCAACCTACCCCAATAGAATGGCTGCCGCGGATGTAACAGCTGGCTTGGTCCTGCCAGATGCCGCTGTCGCCCTGCTTGGATCTGGTGGAGCTGCCGCTACGCTTCTGCTCATCTTCATGGCCGTCACCTCTGCCATGTCGGCCGAACTGATCGCTGTCTCTTCCATCTGGACCTACGATATCTACCAGACATACATCAAGCCAGACGCCAGCGGAAGACGGCTGATTTACATGTCCCACGCGGCTTGTATTGTCTACGCTGTCATCATGG
This sequence comes from Zalaria sp. Him3, assembly GCA_027923365.1. Lineage (NCBI taxonomy): Eukaryota > Fungi > Ascomycota > Dothideomycetes > Dothideales > Zalariaceae > Zalaria > Zalaria sp. Him3. Next base: position 69,845 of record BPUN01000015.1, on the reverse strand, counting down.
CAGCCTTCAGTACCGGGCTGTACTACGCAGGCATCTCCATGGGCTATCTTTACCTCATGATGGGTGTTATCATCTCGGGTGCTGTGCTTCCAGCTTCGCTTACCCTCCTCTGGGACAGGCAGTCTTGGGCTGCGGCGACTTTTAGCCCTCCACTGGCTCTTTGCTGCTCTCTGATCGCTTGGCTCGTCACGGCAAAGAAACAGGGCGGCAATTTGTCGGTCGACTCTACAGGCGCAAAGTACGTTACCTACCTTCACTTGCATTCCATTCAGTACTAACGCGATCCGCAGCAACCCCATGTTGGCCGGCAACGTAGTCTCCCTTCTAGCCCCCGTCGTCTTCATCCCAATCCTCACTCTCGTCGCACGCACCCCGAAGTACGACTGGCTCTCCATGGCGCAAATCCGCAAAGGCGACGACTCGGAGCTAGCAGCAGCGGCCCATGTCGACCTCGAGCTCGTGCCAGGCATGTCCCGCGCCTCGGAACACGAGCGCCGCGAAGAACAGCACAAACTGCAGCGCGCCGCCAAGATCGCGCGCACCCTGACCGTCTTCCTCACCTTGGCTTTGCTCATCCTCTGGCCGATGCCCATGTACGGCAGCGGATACATCTTCAGCAAGAAGTTCTTCACCGGCTGGATCGTCGTGGGCATCCTCTGGCTGTTCTGCAGCGCGTTCTGCGTGGGCTTGTATCCGTTGTACGAAGGCCGGCATACGATGGCTAGGACGGTCAAGGCGATTGTGAAGGACGTGACTGGCAGGGGAAGGCCGGTTACGCATGGAAGGGCGACGTTGGCGGAGACGGCGGAGATGGAGGATAAGATGGACCAGGAGAGGGAGAAGGGCAGTGAGACGCCGCCGGAGAAGCCGCTTACTCAGTAGTCAGGCTGGTGGCTGGTGGAATGGGGACTCGGTGCCTTGACTTGTTGCTTGGCTGCGTGTTATGGGGGAGGACATCGCACACAGTCGTTGAGGCGGACTATGTGTTCCTAGTGCGAGACCATACCGCTGGGTTTGGGTGGGTCGTTGTTCTGGTTTTTGTTACATTAGTCGCTCAGATACCCGGAGATGATATATGATCTTCACCGCTGCCTTGATCAAAGATGGGATGTGCTTCATATGCCCTCGGCAATCCATTCAAAAGTGGATACGCTTCCGTGCGCAGCCGGTTCGGAGAAGTTTAGATTAGTTTGACGGTACCATGGTGATAGTCACTCCACCTGCTCAATACTCCCGGACACTGGGAGTCGTGTGTCCGTACGGCAAAACGCCGAAAATAAGGCCGCCCCGTGTGGTTCGCAGCGTCACTCGGTATCCGGGCCTCCACAGCACCCCGCATCGGTCCGCTAGGCTGTCCTAGAGCTTGCTCCCGCTGTGCCACTACAAGCCATCGTCTTCCGTCATTCTTGTACAAACCATGCAGTATCCCCGCTTCGGTGGCAATGGAAGCTTCCATCGAACATGACTCCGTCAGCGTTATACCACCTACTTGCATGATGGAGCCGGTATAGACGGCTAGGGGTGACTGCCTTGCACTGAATATGTCCCGAATCTCTCGGACCGACGTTTATTCGCGGTATACAGGTACAGCATACCTTACTACATGCACAAGCATCAAACAGCATGGAAGGCATACATTGACCACGCCAAGTCGCCCGCCTGACCATCAAGCGGACCATCAAGCGGACCCTTCGGTGAAACCATCGACTAGCTGCATCTCCAATTGGCCCGCTCCTACCGTTCCTGGATGATCGTCATCGTCAATGGCTGTCCCCGCTGCATCCAGCATGTCCAGCATGTCCCTCTTTGCGGGGATCGTGAGAGATTTTGGTTTTTGCCTCGCTTGTGATGCCAGGGTATATAATAAGCAGCCTGGCCAGCCGCACATGGGCTGGGTACTTGTCAAGGAGGCGACTCTGTATTCTTCTTGCTTCACACTCGCTATAGCTTGATTTGAAGGGAAGAGTAAGGTAGCAATCATGGCACGCTTCACTCTGCCTTGGCCTTCTGCTCTCCTCTATACACTCTTTGCCTCGAGTGGTGCTGTTGCGCGGGCTACTACTGCCACAAGCACCAATGCAGCAGATGGCTTGTCCGCTACCTCTGGCTCAGCTACCGTCACCGCCGCAGCTTCAATTGGAACGGCTACCATCGATGGCACTGTAAGTTTTTCTCATTCCCACTCCTAGCCCTAGGTACGCTGACCAAATGCAGCCTACAACGTACTCTGTCCAATTCACCGTCCCTGCCGCGGCGGATATTGGGGCGAATGTACTGCCAAACATCAAGGATCCGGAGGCCGTTCAGGCACAAGATGTCTGCCCGGGTTACACAGCTTCTGGCGTGCAGCGAACTGAGAATGGCTTTACCGCTACCCTGACTTTGGATGGGCCAGCTGTACGTACTACAACCTGACATCGTGCTAGACCCAGAGCTAACTTCCCTTGCAGTGCAACGTCTATGGCACAGATATTGAGGTCCTCAACCTCACCGTCAACGTCCAGACCGCTCACCGTCTCGCGATCAACATCTCCCCAGCCTACATCAGCGCCGAGAACGCAACCCAGTATATCCTCTCCGATGAGCTTGTGCACCTCCCCCAGCAAGGCGTTGTCCAAAGCGATACTCAGGACATCGATCTACAGTTCAGCTGGAGCAACGAACCGAGTTTCAATTTCGCCGTTGTCCGCAAGTCAACTGGTGATGTATTGTTTGACAGCGCTGGCAGTGTGCTCGTGTATGAGAATCAGTTCATTGAGTTCGTCAGCCAACTGCCGGAAGACTACAATCTCTATGGTCTCGGTGAGAGGATCCATGGGTTGAGGTAAGGACTGGCTCGACGTGGATATCTCGCCAGGAAATGTTGCTCACGAATCACTAGGCTCGGTAACAACTTCACCGCCACCATCTACGCCGCCGACTCTGGTGATCCGATCGACTATAACATCTGTAAGAACGACATCCAAACTGTCATTCACTTGAAGCAACCACTGAACTTCCTATAGACGGCAGCCATCCGTTCTACCTTGACACTAGATACTACGAAGTAGCAGAGAACGGCACCCACACCCTTCTCACGGGAAATGCCAGCGCGGATGTAGACTACGTCTCCTACAGCCATGGTGTCTATCTTCGCAACGCCCATGGTATGGATGTGCTACTTCAGCCTACAAATATCACATGGAGGACGCTTGGTGGTAGTATTGACCTCTATTTCTTTGACGGTCCGACTCAACCGGAGGTAACGAAGCAATTCCAATACGGTGCTATTGGTCTCCCAGCTATGCAGCAGGTAAGGATTGAGTTGATCCATGAGCGAGTGTCATTGGAAATTACTGACTACGATTGTTAGTACTTCACATTCGGCTTCCACCAATGCAGATGGGGATACAAGGTGCGTCTGTTTGGATCTTGCGCAGGGAGCACCACTAATGTCTCATAGAACTGGACCGAATTGTCGGACGTCGTGACAAACTTCCGCAACTTCGACATCCCACTTGAGACGATCTGGACCGACATTGATTACATGTTCCAGTACCGTGACTTCCAGAACGACCCCAACACCTTCGGCTACGCTGAGGGACAGGAGTTTCTAGCCACTCTACACGGCAATGGCCAACATTACGTTCCAATTGTTGATTCGGCCATCTATATCCCGAATCCCAACAATGCTAGCGATAACTACACAATCTATGATAACGGCCATAGCATGGATGTCTTCTTGAAGAACCCGGATGGAAGCGAATACATTGGTGAGGTCTGGCCTGGCTACACTGTATTCCCTGACTGGCACGCTGGCAATGCTGTTCCATGGTGGACCGAGTCCATGCTTTCCCATCACAAGAATGTGCCATGGGATGGCATCTGGATCGACATGTCCGAAGTATCATCGTTCTGTATCGGAAGCTGCGGTACCTACAACTTGTCTCTGAATCCCGTCCATCCGGGTTTCAGTCTTCCTGGCGAGCCTGGAGCTGTCATTTACGACTACCCAGAGGGTTTCAACATTACCAACTCGACCGAAGCATCCTCTGTGTTGGCAGCTTCCTCATCGCAATCCGCAGCTTCTGCCTCGGCCAACCCACCGAGCACTCAGACAACGCCATACTTCCGCAGCACTGTCACTCCTAATGCTCGTAACGTCAACCACCCACCTTATGCCATCAATAACGTCCAGGGCGATCTTGCAGTCCATGCTGTATCCCCCAATGCTACACACGTTGATGGAACACAAGAGTACGACGTGCACAATCTCTTCGGACACCAGATTCTGAACGCAACTTACCAAGCTCTCCTTTCCGTCTTCCCAGGAAAGCGTCCATTCATCATTGGTCGCAGTACCTTTTCCGGCAGTGGTAAATGGGCCGGGCACTGGGGCGGTAAGTCCACAACATTCCCTTCCTCTCCTCATATTTCCCCACAATCACACTGATACACCAAACAGGTGACAACGCCTCCCGCTTCGCCTACATGTTCTTCTCAATCCCACAAGCCCTCAACTTCGCCCTCTTCGGCATCCCCATGTTCGGCGTCGATACGTGCGGCTTCAACGGCAACAGCGACGAAGAGCTCTGCAACCGGTGGATGCAGCTCTCCGCCTTCTTCCCCTTCTACCGCAACCACAACGTCCTATCCGCCAATTCCCAGGAACCCTACGTCTGGGCCTCGGTCGCCGAAGCCACCAAGACCGCAATGCAGATCCGCTACTCCCTGCTGCCGTACATGTACACGCTCTTCTACCTGGCGCACTCCACCGGCAGCACCGTGATGCGCGCCCTCGCGTGGGAGTTCCCGAACGATCCCTCCCTCGCGGCCGCAGACCGCCAATTCCTCCTCGGCCCCTCCCTCATGATCGCACCCGTCCTAACCCAGGGCGCCACCACCGTCGACGCCGTCTTCCCCGGCCTCAAAAACGGCGAGGTCTGGTACGACTGGTACACGCAATCGGCCGTCGACGCGCAGGCGGGGCAAAACACAACCCTCGACGCGCCCCTCGGCCACATCCCCGTCTTCATCCGCGGCGGCAGCGTGCTGCCGCAGCAGGAGGCCTTGTACACGACGGCCGAAAGCCGGAATAGCAGCTGGAGCATCATCGCGGCACTCGGGGCCGAGGGCTCCGCTACGGGCCTGCTGTATGTGGATGATGGCGAGAGCGTGGAGCCGAGCAGTACGCTGTTGGTGGATTTCACGGCTACGGGGGGAAGTTTGTATGCTAGTGCGCGCGGGACTTATGTGGATGGGAATGCGTTGGCGAATGTGACGGTGCTGGGGGTGGGGAGTCAGCCGGGGAATGTTACGCTCAATGGGCAGGTGGTGAGCCAAGGGGTTAGCTGGAATGCTACGAGTAAGGTGTTGAAGGTGGTTGGGTTGGAGAGTTTGACGGGGAAGGGGGCTTGGGCGGCGGATTGGGTGCTGAGTTGGTGAGGAAGGTCAGGTAGATCGCGGACTGGCCTTGAGTGGTTTCGAATAGATTGAGGGTGTGACCGCACAGTGTACATATAGCAATGTCATTGTATGTACACACCATATATCTCTGCTCGAACCAGCTGCAACGAACCGTACTCATCTCACCCTCTCGCACGAGGTCGATGGCTTTTTCCGGTGTACTGAAACAGAACGATGAAAAACCGACACGAACATATATTTCTCTCTTTTTTTTTCGTGGTTCAAATCTACAACTTAGCCTGCTGCTGCGCCTTCTTGAGAATCGGCTCCATCCTCGTCGCCTTCATGACATCGCCCCTGACCTTGAGTTTCCCGCTCATGAACAACTTCTGCGCGTTCGCCTTGCCCGTCACCAGTTTGCCGAAGTCCGCGTCGCTGAGGATTAGAGTTACTGTGTCCCCAAAAAAGGGGTAGGAGTCAGCTTCCGGCGCATCGTATAAAGAGTCTGGCGTTAGGGTATCTGTTCTGTTCCGCAAGTAACTCTAAAAAAGGAGATTGTGACGCCTCGTAAGGTAGGAACCCTTTTGAAAAGGCCTGGCCCGGCCTGGCCTGGCCTGGCCTAGCACAAACTCCACTCCACTCCACTCTGAGAGAAACCCCTCCCCACGCCCCCGAGCTCAATAGTCAAGAAATGCGAAACATACCTCCCGCCTCCCCGCCCTCCGGCGCCGTCCCTCGTCCCACCGTCCCACTGCTCTTCAGATCAACATACCAGCTCTCCTGCTTGCCGTCGGCGTTCTTGAGCGTGAAGGCGAAAACCGCGCCGCCTTTTTTGATCGCGTCTTTGCGGCCCGCGTCGTCGGAGGAGAGGGAAGAGGAGATGGCGTCGAAGGCTGTGGAGCTTGGGAAGGAGTCTAGGGGGGTGGGGTGGTTAGTTTTGGGGATTGGTTGGGGGAGGGAAGTGAGAAGGGGAGGGAAGGGGGTGAGGTACCGTCTTTTAGAGACATGGTTGTGGTTGTGCTTGCGACCTCTGATCCTAGCGTACAGGATACGGTTCAATATGGAACTGCGGCGAGGAGTGTCTGCGTAAGCCTGCAGTGCTAAGCGGATGTGTCTGCGTATCTCGAAGTCTCAGAACAGTTGCGTATAATGTGGATGTCGCGAGATCGTAAGAAGCAGCGTTTGTATTATATATCAGAGACGGATAAGTCGGTGCGGCCGTTAATGTCACGCGGAAGTCCTGAGATGATGTCGATGTCGATGCGGGTTCGGTCTCCCCAGGTCCGAGGCTGATGGCATGTGAAAGGGCCCGTGCGGGGTGGGCGGAGCGGAGGGAGGGGCGTTTCATGTGAAAGTCTGGAGTCGAGTCGAGCCTGGGGAAGGAGCGACTGCTGTACCTTAGAACGTCTTGGAGGTTTAGGTACCTTGTGTACAGCGCATTCTTAAGGTAAATAGTGCGTAAATACGCGATATAGAGTAATTGGAGCAGAGGAAGTTAGTTTGATAAGAGGGAAACAACGCAAGTGTGTAGATTGCGTATTTTTACGAAGTGGGATATAATTATTGCGATTAAAGGTGTAGGAAGATCGCCCTCGAAACCCGCGTCTCCAAAACAGCGCCCACCAATGCCAGAAAACAACTCGCTCCAGGGTATATATACTGAAAACAATTTGAACCCATAAAATCATCATGAAACCCCAGGTCCCGACCCAATATCATCAACACGTTCATACAACATCAAGCATACGCCGGCACCCTCAACCCCCCAGACGGCAACACCTCATACTGCGGCGGCGCATCCCTCAATCCTCCAGCGCCAGGAATCTGACTTCCTCCCACCAACTCCTCTCTCATCGGGCCGATCCTCCTCGGCTCAAAAAACCCCTCCACCTCCCTCTCCTCAGCGGCCAAATCCTCCTGATCCCTGCTCTCCTGCTCAGCTTGTGCGCTGGCACTGCCGCTAGATGAGATCTGCAGCGGCACCTTCAGCTCCAAGGAGGGACCGAGATTGCTGTGCACGCCCAGGTGGAGGCTGAGGTTGTAGATGCGGCTGATGAGGCAGGTGTGGAAGGTGGGCACGAAGGTCTTGGTCGATGCTTGCGGCAGGCTGATCGGGACCAGGATTTGTGCTGTGTAGAAGCCGGCCTCGGTGGGGTTCGCGCTTGGGGTGGGGAGCTTGGCCAGAGGCGGGGACAGTGAGCAGGCTGAGTCGCGTCGTTCGAGGTCGGAGGAGGGAGAGGATGATGGAGGAGAGGAGTGGTAGGTCCACTCGACGCCAGCGACGCAGCGGGAGGGCAGAGAGATGGATTCTCCGTGGACGCCCTGGCTGAGGTCGTACATGGTCGATTTCTTGTTCGGGTAGTGGGTGCGCGCGGTGCTGGCGAAGAAAGTCTTGACGCCGATCTTCGCGCTCAGAGTCGTGAGGCGCGGGGGTTGCGCCCTGGGGTCCGCAGGGTCGAAGCGCAGCTTCACTGTCGCCATCGTGCTGACTGGAATGTCCGAGTGCGAGGTTGGTGACGGCAGACGAAGGGATTTGGGCTGTGCGGCTGACATGGTAAGAGTGCCTAGTTTGCCCTTGAAGACGCCCTTTTTGATCTTCTTCGAGCTGCGCATCGTGTAGTCGCCGTCTTCGCCGTCGATGTCGACGGGTGGGTGTTCGCTTGTTGATGGTACTATGCGCACCTTCCTTGCGACGTGGGCGAGGGTGTTCTTGTCCTTCTCCTCCTCCTTGGCTCGGGTGACACGAGCCATGACTGAGTAGTTGATGATGGCCATATCCGGTGCCAGGTCGTCGAGTGGTGTTGTCTTGTCGCCGAGGCTGGGAGGTAATTGCAAGTGTGCGTCTCTGACGGACTCGTGCAGTACTGTGTGTCGGCAGATACGAGGGAGCATTTGCTGCGGGACGACAAAGAGGAAGGGGAACTTGTATGTTCGGCCTGCTTCCAGAACCCTTGGTTGTGGGTACATGGATTCTTCAATTGGCTGGGTGAGTTTCAGAAATTGGTGGAAGGCTTCTGAGCGACCGGGCAATGAAGCCGTCGTCGTGAGCTTTTCCACATATGCTTTCGAGGAACCTACATATAATCAGTACGAAGATAGCGTGTAATCACATCTGATCGTACTCACCAACAAACTGAATGTCAACATTTTCGAATCTGATATCCTGCGGTGCAGTGACGGATACAGTACCCTCAATCTTGTCGAGGCTAGAATAAACAGGGTAATCGAGGTCGCGAGCGCCATTTAGACTGATCCTGATCTCAGGTTTCGGCTTCTGCCTCTGGTGGCCCAGAGTTCGCAACCTGGCCGGCATCTTGGCCTCTGAAGAGGAGATGGAAGAGGTAGACATGGGAATGGGGGGTTTCAGGTGAATTGAGGGAAATATCGGGTAGCGAGCATGCAGCAGACGCAGGGATGATCCAATTGGTCGATGTAAGCGCGTAGTATGTATCTCGGATGCGGGGTGATGGCTTGCTTCTTTGTTTGGAATGTATTGAAGGATAAGGCAGTCTGAATGGAATGGTTGAAATTGAACCTACAATTACGGCAGGAGGCGGACACAGTCCTTATATTGTACTTGCAACTAGTCATTCACATAGGGCGTACTGCCCGAAAACTCCAGGTTGACTCATCTCCACATGCATGGACATGCAAGTGTGGATGAGATGATGCGCGCCCTACAACACCGGAACTCCGAACCTGGACATGGAACGACTCACTAAGCTTGTTACGGTTAGCGTGCGCCTTATGATCGTCTTGGCTTTGAAATCCCCATCCCCCACCCTTGAAAGCTTGAACGAAACAAGTGTAAGGTATGAGTATGACAGTCAGCAGCCTCTTTTTCTTCCGCATCTTGTTGATTACATGAGCAAGGTCCAATACTCCAATGTGAACCCATGTCTAAAGCTATATTCACCTGGAATGGCGTTCTGCGGTGTGGCAGCCCGGCGTTGGTAGCTGTTAACTCCAAATTGGGTGCGGAGTTCACATGCAGCGAACACGTTCGCTTAGCGACCGCTAACAGCAGGTCTTCCCTACACGATGTGTCACACCTTCCCCTATGCTCAGGTATAGACGATTGAGAACTTTTTCATGTGGAGCTTGCAATTGTTGGCTGAGGCCGTTCCTTCTCAACATCAATAGGCTTGCTGTCAATGCGAGAGTAATGTAACCCTGGCGTCAATGTGCGCATGATACATTAGCATGAGAGGGGCGCCTTTACTGTGGCTTCCAAGTCTTGATCGAGATGGTGCCGTTACTATATATGGCTTTGTGACTGACACGAAACGTGTTTGGAGAGTCTGGAGTTCGGAGTGGGTGTATCGGCTCTGAGAGCTGATCTCCACAAGGCATTGCACCCTGAATCATTTCCACCGTTACTGCTGTGATTCTCTTCAAAGCTCTATGAGCGCATGGACGCGTAAAGTGGCTGTCCAGGTCGTTGGACGCCGTACATTCACAGGAGATTCGGAATCCGGCGTTCGGAGTACAATGATGGTGTCTGAATTGAGGTCTGTTCACCCACCGGCATGCCAAGTCATCGGAATGACTAGCTGACTCCCGCTCAGGTGAATTCAATTATTATCATATTCACCGTCCAGTCATGACCCCGATTGGGATCGAATTCAACACTCGAGTGGCATGATACCGTACTGTACCTAGGTAAGCATTCATCTCAATAGGACGAGTCGCAGCTGGGATGATATCCACGTACCTAACTTACATGTAAATCCTGAATTCTTGGGGCCTGTTCTGGAAATGTGCTCATAACAGAATCACTAGGTAACATCAAGCACGTCAACAGAGCTATATCCGAATCGAGGCAGAAGAGACCGGGACAGATCTTCCTCGTGGAACTATTTGACCCTGCTATGTACCTTACGATGTCCTGCAACCCAGCGATAACTTGACGCACCAAGGAGACAAGTGTTGCTCGACAAAGCAGGTCTCTGCGAGTGAGCACCTGCACGCCATCCCAATCCCTAGTCAAACAATGCGGTGATTGATATCACTAATGTCCCTACGAATTGTATTGGATCCACAACGTGGAGAAGGGGAGAAGTCAGCCATTAGGACGCTTGGCTGCGGTTCGGGAAGCATTCCCCCGGACCCCGCGACGACTGCTGCGTACAGAACATCAAACATGAACAGTAGGGATCCCGTCTGTAGCAACCTTTACAAGAAAACCAACTATTTTCGCTTCTTACGTGTGATCGACCTTTTTCCCATCGTTTGGGGGAATATAAGGTAGCATCCACTAGCATTTCCACGAACATGTCGCCGACGCCGAGCCCCCAGCGCTACGCCCAGATCGTCCGCCTCCGACCCTCCAGCATGGACGCCTACAAGGCCTGCCACGCGGCCGTCTGGCCCGCCGTGCTCGCCCAAATCAAAGACTGCAACATCAGCGACTACTCCATATACCTGGACGAAGGGTCCATGACACTTTTCGCCAGCTTCAAGTACACCGGCGCGGATTTCGAGGCCGACATGGAGAGGATGAGAGCGAATCCGGAAGTGAGGCGCTGGTGGATGATGACGGATGGGATGCAGGAGAGTCTTGTGGAAGGGAGCAGGGGCAGTACGGATCCGAAGGGGTGGTGGAAATCGTTGGAGGAGGTGTTTCGAGTGGAGTAGATGGTCTGAGTCTCTGCGGAGTCCGTGTTTTGCGGCGTCGGTGTCAAACCAAGATTTGGCATACATCTGTTCTATTACGCGTACTCCACGGGTGATTGGACATGTGAGCGCGTCAAATTCCGGAAGGGGGGTATATATGGTAATGCTGAGAAAGATGGGCGGCGCCCGCACATTGGTGTCGGCGTCATGCCTACGAACCACGACTCCATGCATACCGAACTACCGTCCGGTATTATAATCTCGTGAGCGATGGTACCTTTGCCTACATGGAATACAACTGCACCCATTTTTCAACCCACCACACCCAAGCGATCCAAAAACGCCCCCAGCTGCTCCAACGTCTACTCCGGCGCCAACTCAACAATGAAATGCCCCCTCCCACCCCCATCCCCTGCACCGTCAATCCCGCACTCGGCTCCACCCACTGCTCTCAGACCCCGCTGACATCAAACTGCGCCCCCAAGTTCGCAACACTGTACAACACATGCGTCGGGATCCCGACCTTCCTCCCAGCCGTCTGATCCGCGACTTCCATCGCATAGTCCGTCGTCGCGCCGGCCTGGTAGTCGAACACGCTCGCATTGGTGACGCTGAGTTGGGCGAAGAAGTTCGCGTGTACGGCCTATGCGTCGTCGGCTTGGAAGAGGTCGAGCGCGGCGCTGTTGTTGCCGGACCCGGCGGTGAGGATGTAGCTCAGCCAGGAGCTGCCGCCGTAGGCCATGATGACGGAGGTTGCGAAGGCGCCGCGAGGCAGGAAGGACCAGTGGAAGTAGCCGACTGCATCCAGGGGGTTGGTGAAGGAGGCGTATTCGGCGACGAAGGGGACGATGTCGGCGACGAAGAGGCCGAGAGGGGTTATGCCGGGGAAGTCTGGAGAGAGAGGTCAGGAGGCTGTGTCGAATTCAAGGGAATAGGTGAGTACCATTGTTCACAGCGGCGCGATGCATAGTACGAGCGCCGCGGTCATGCCCACCAAGGATCACGGAAACATTTCCATAGATGTGTACTACGGCTTCCAAGATTGCGGTCGCCTGAGTCAACGTATCGAATGCGCCATTCGTGCAGGCGGTTGAGAGTCCGTACCCGGTTTGCTTGGAAGGTCAGCTTCGTCAACTCGATATTCACGATTGGGAGGTCATACGTCTGGGACAAAGAGTGGGACGCGCTCAGATAGCGGTTGTGTTAGACGCCGCCAGATATAGCTGCTCTTGGGGTAACCGTGAGATAGGATGAGGATAGGAGTGCTGTTTGTTCCGGTTTAATTCCCGTACACTAATGGTTGTGTGTCGTGGAAGGACAGGTTGGCGCCGCAGGATGTTTGGAAGAAACCATGAATGAGGAGATTGTCGTTACCGTTGAAGCCCGACAGCCTGTAATTGGCGAGCGTGGCATTTAAAGGGCCATTGTTCTGAGGCTCTCATGATTGACATTGACATATTCGTATGCATAAGACGATGATCCGGTAAGAACACACAGGATCATGCCTTGTATCAAGACAGAATGGAACATGGCCAGGTGGAAAGGTACGTTGAATGAAAGATATTAAAACCAAAAATAAAAGCCCGTACTCGGTTGATTCTTATAACATCGTGTTGGTCGCCCTGCTTCGGCAATATCGAAACCGCACGCATCGCGTTCTATTTCACTGAGCGGGAGCTGCATATTCCTCGAGTAAAATGCTAACCCTTATCCTCTAAGGATCCATACCCACGCTGAAGGCGATGTTTTTGTGATCAGCACTACCTCCCGTGTCGTTGAAAGCGGTAGAAGAGTGCAAGGTTACAGTCATCACCCTTGGATCTGGTCTGATCTGAGCAATCAAAAGCTTGTCAATACCTTGCACAGGTCAGATTGCATACACGAGAATGACATTGCGGCTCCCAAGGTTGTCGTCCGTCCTAGTTACCCAATATGGAAAGGACTCGGCCGAGTACGTACCCAAAGAGCTTGATCCCGTCGGGTGTTGTGCTACGTTGACCTGCATACATGAAAGATCGGCGACAGTGTCCTCGAAAGGGGTTCTGCTCATCTGTTAGAAATTGCAAGAGGATCGACTCGACAATATGACGGAAGTAAAAAAAAATCTCGTGAACATGGCCTATGTCTGCCTCTGACGCGTTTTATATGTTTGATGCTATATAGGAACGTAAGACTATGGGCTGCCCTGTTAGTGTGGCACTCAAGCAGATATTGTAGCTTCTATGCTGCAGAGCATGCTGCGTTTCAAGAGCTGCGTCTCAATTTCATCCAGCCATGAAAATAGCGAGCCTTTGCCAAAGTGATAGGAAGGACTTGGGTCGGACGGACTATTAGTGGTAATCATTGGGAGGTAAGGTACCGAGAGGTTTGGAAGTCAGGAAGAGAGCCTTCAATATGCTTTGCGATCTCCGCTCCCATATTCCGAGTTTTGCTCAATATCAGTACGGCCTGTTCATCCTACCACGGGATGTATGATCCTTTCCTGGTGGATATAGTATACTCGTTTGTGTTGAGGGTTACGATACGACCAGCGCTCACCTCGGCTGTACCTGTCCGATCTCCGCACCACAGCTCAAGCGTCTTTGAACAACAAACGTAAGCACGTATAAGCCCGCAAGTAAGTAAACAATTCGAGTCCATAATACCCTCCTATTCCAGACTTGCCTCAGACCTTGTATTGCATTATCATCTTTTCTGTTTCAAAAAGCTCTCATGTCCAATTCCTGCACCATGCCCAATCCGCCTCCTCCCCTCACCCTTCCCCCCTCCTACGCCACGCTCCCATACACCTCCATAACCCTATCCCACGTCCCGTCCACCTCCCCTGCCCCAACACCAACCATCATCGTAACCCTCAACCGGCCCCAAAAATACAACGCCTTCACGGAAACCATGAGTCGCGAACTCGAAGAAGCATTCACCCTCTTCGACGTGGACGACAGAGTCAAATGCGTCGTCGTCACAGGCGCGGGCCGTATGTTCTGCGCCGGCGCGGATCTGCAGGAAGGACTGCGGGGCGGGGAGGAGAGGGTTGAGGAGCATAGGGATAGGTCAGTTTTGCCCGTCGCGGTCGTGATCCCAGTTTTGTTACAGTACACCATCCACTTCCACGCCGTTCCCACCTCTCACAAAGCGCGCTTTTCTCCCTTCTGCAGTTTGTCCCATAGCGACATGCCCACCACCTCCACGTCTATGAAAACAACCATCCCTAACACGTCTGGTGAGTGCAGCGGCGGCCGCGTAACCCTCGCCATCCACCGCTGCCGCAAACCGACCATCGGCGCCCTAAACGGGTCCGCAGTCGGGATCGGAATCACGATGACGCTGGCCATGAGCATCCGGATCGCGTACGCGCAGGCTAAGATCGGCTTCGTCTTCGCGAGGAGAGGGCTGATCATGGAGGCGGCGAGTTCGTTCTTTTTGCCGCGCTTGGTTGGGTGAGTTAACCCCTAACTCAAAAGTTCCGAATATGGGAATGGGAAAGTCGAGCATGAGAGAAATGTATAGGTAAGGGAGGAGAGGGAATTGTAGAATGCGTACTTATATGTCCATGGAACAGCCACTCACGCGCCTTACACCTAACGACAACCGGCTCGACCTACCCCGCCTCCTCCCCCCTACTGGCCAACCTCTTCAGCGAAACCCTCCCCACACCCGAAGCAGTTCTCCCCCGTGCGCTCGAGCTGGCCGACGAGATCGTCAAGAACACCAGCACCGTTAGCACCTACCTAATGCGGGAGCTGATGTGGCGAGGGCCCACCAGCGCCGAAGCGACGCATCTACTGGACTCGAGACTGATATACGAGATGTTCAGCGGCAAGGACAAGGCTGAAGGCGTCGAGGCCTTTCTGGAAAAGCGAGCGGTGCAGTTTGCGGGGACTATGGAGAAGGATGCGCCGGCCGCGTATCCCTGGTGGGAGGCTGTGGATATCAGTAGGCGAGTGAAAGCCTCTGTAGGAGATAACAAGGCGAAATTGTAGTCAATCAAGTGGAGAGAAAAAGGATGTGGGTATCATGATCGTAGCGTTAAAAGCTTGCTTCATTCTTGGTGATGAACTTGAATTCTTTTTTGACGAGCGCTAAACAGCCAATCCCAGCCTTGGGACTGGGTATCTTATCCTCAGTCCTACCAGCATCCTAAATATCGCCAACCCCAAATGCAGCAAAGCAAGAAACAACGCCTAGTAGAAGGTAGCTGGGCGGGTGGCGGAGAAGACCTTCTTGCCGACGGCCTTTGGCACACGGTGAGGCATTGGGAAGCTGAGACCCTTGGTGAGGAGCTGCTTGAGGTATGGGCGGCGGATGTCGTCAGTCTTCTCGATCTCAACAACCTTCAGGATCTGTAATATTGTGAGTATGCATGCCCAACAGCATGTAATATTGGTGTAAACGTACGTGGATCGACCGGAAGCGGGAGCGGTGACGGGCAGCCATGTCCTGGTACATGGACTCAACGGCATCGGTGCGGGACATCTCGCGGTACTCCTTGTACATGTTGTGGGTACCAGAGCGAGAGTCGTAGCGGATCCAGATACCGAAGTTCTTGACCTTCTGTGGGCGCTTCTCTTGAATCTATAACAACCTCAGTCAGAGGCCTAAAAAGGCTTAACCATAGAAGAGGTTTCTGAAGTATGAACACACCTGGTTCAGGGAGACGATCTCGCCGTTGGCCTTCTTGATCTTCCTGAGCTTGGCAAGGAAGTACCAGAAGCGGGACTTGGCGACAACCTCGTTAGGAGCGAAGATGCGCATCCTGTAGAGCTTTGGCGCTGGGTTGGCCTCGCTCGGGAGGTGACGGCCGATGACCTGGTACTCTTGAAGACGACCTGTTTGTGGTGTGTTAGCCTCCATGCTCTTTCGCTATCTTCCGTGCAGGTCGTGGGTCCCAATCTCTCCAAGGGTTTTGCGAAAAGTTCGGTCGGTCGAAGAAGGCACAATCAATTCCCGCCTGTTCTTCACGTTCCCCGAAAAGATCATTGTCGTCCAATAGATTCTCAGCCCGTGATACGGTTGCTTCCGGCCATTCTTGAAGACGATTTTGCTCCCTTTCCGAACCATCGACCATTTCGCGAAACCCTGAATCGACCCGGGACCAGATATCATACGGAGAGAGAGTGGTTGTTGCTTACCCATCTGCGCAATTGTCAGTATCGGTCAATGTCGACGAGTATTGTGTGGTGTTAAACTCACTGTGAAGTGTTGGCTGCTGGGGTTAGTATTTGCAGTCGCGATGGAATTTGCTCGGCCAAGTCACAAGTCAGATTTCGTGGGTTTGCGGCTGGCGGAAGAAGCCGACTGAACTTCGACGCTAGGAAGCCCAGATTCACCGAGCTCCGAGCGCCAGTCCGAATGCGGACAGTAGGTCTTGGCATAGCCGCCGTTGTTGATGGTGGGGACTACCTCACGGGTGGTGATGGGGAACTGTCCCGTCGGTGTCACTGCCTGCGCAACTCGGAGTCTGACATACACAGCTCGACCTGTATACTGGCATTGGCAAGCAGCAGCTCATGACTAACAGGTAACGAGCAATTACACGACCATGGAGAGTATCATCAACGCATTCGTGCGTGCTTTCCAATCCGAGAGCGGCTACGACCTGGCAGCAGTCTTCACTCCTATCGCGCCCAAGCACGACAGTGGTCGGCTATACTCATTCCACCGAAGCACCAATGCATATAGTGTTCAGACAGATGTTCGCTATGCCCTGACTGAGCTTCACATGCCCAAGGGAGAAAGCAATGCTTGGGTTGAGGTCTTCGTAGGATACTGGAAAGCAGTCGGGGAGGTTCTGGCCGCTGAAGAGGCGCTCAATATTGGAAAGAATCAGGGGAAGAGCAGTGCTGAAAGTGCGGACTGGCCAAAGGTGTATGATGCCTGGAAAGATGTGCTCAATGCCATGCACAGGGGCTACTCTACCAACTACTTCGAGGCTTGGACAATACCCTGTCTGTACGTCTCAGGCAAGTACCTACGTGTCTTTGCGATCAAGGCAGATGAAACACTGGCCAAGAGGAAGGGAGGTGTGGCCTTCAACGCCGGGTTTGAGGACGATGTAGCCGATGGTGAGGGTAACACGGAGAAGCTTGAGGATGCAGCAAGGCAGATCAACCGGATATTCAGCTTGTGTATCAGTGATAGGTCCGTAGTTCTAAGCCAAATGTGCTCACTCCTTCACACACCTGTGCACTGTGCTGACGAGAGGCAGGGCACCGCTCGCCGAGTCACGCAAATGGGGCCTATACTACATTACCAACCTCCTGTTTAAGACGTACTTCAAGGTAGCCACAGCCCATGATTGCTGTGCCGTACCTCATCTAACATTCTACGTCTAGCTCAACTCCGTATCCTTGTCGAAGAACATCCTCCGCTCCCTCCAAGCCTCCGCAACCGACATGCCACCACTCTCCGCCTTCCCAAAATCGCACCAAGTAACCTTCAACTACTACTGCGGCGTAATCCACTTCCTAGACGAGAACTACATAAAAGCCGAAGAGCACCTCACCGCCGCCTACAACCAATCACTCGCCTCCGCAACCCGCAACGTCCAGCTCATCCTCACCTACCTCATCCCCACCAGACTACTGACCAGCCACGTCCTCCCGACACCGGCACTCCTGAAGCCATACCCCAGACTGCAGAGACTGTTCGCGCCACTCTGCACATGCATCAAGCGCGGCGACCTCGGCGGGTTCGACGCCGCGCTCCAAGCGGGCGAAGACGAGTTCGTCAAGCGCAGAATCTATCTCACGCTCGAGCGCGGCCGGGACGTGTGTCTGCGGAACCTCTTCCGCAGGGTGTACGTGGCGGGCGGGCTCGAGGCGCCCAAGGAGGGGCAGCCGGAAGGCGAGAGGGTCAGGCGGAGTAGGGTGCCTGTGGCTGAGTTTGGGGCTGCGTTGAGGGTTGGTGGGGAGAAGGAGATTGAGGGCGATGAGGTGGAGTGTTTGATCGCTAATTTGATCTACAAGGTATGCGCTTGGCCTGTAATGGCTCGAATGGGTTGTGCTGACGATGACAGAACCTGCTCAAGGGTTATATCTCGCGGGCCCATGCCATGGTCGTCCTGAACAAGAAGGGTGCCTTTCCCGGCACGGGAGTATGAGAGGGTTTCGAAGGCGGACTTGATAGGTTACCAGCATCTATCAAATATATTGGCTATGATATTTCCGGACTGTCGGGGCATCGGTAAGCTTGGACTAGGCTGCAGCCACGAAGTTTCCCGGAACGCTTCGCTGCAGGGACTTATGAGTCACACGGCCACGCAGTCTCGGTTACACTAGGAGAACTACACGAGGGATGCTTCGCGGTTGCGTGGAGAAGAGCTGCATCCGGCTGCAAGCCGGCATGGGATGGTATAGCGCGCACAAGACGGTGGCCGCTGTCCTGTACTGCCAGGGAATTCAGACAAGGTCTCACTGCGAGGACAAGCTAGATGCACACAATATACACGGCGACAATGCTCGACTACTCAGCACATTTCAATGTAGCATGTAAAGAGTACGCAATATTGAAACTGGCCCAGCCATGTTGAGAGTACATGCGTAGGAAAAACTTCAGCTTCCTGTGTGATCGGATTTCAGTCTGTCGTCCTGCCCCGAGAGAAGGCCCACGAACGCCACCATATGATACATGAAGATGAAACACAAAACGGGTAGAATGTACAAGAAGGGTATCCGCGATAGACCATAATAAAAAATCAGAGTTGTGACACATCTCGATTTGGAAAGAGTGAGCAGCGTGTAACCCATCTCTTACACCTAACCTCGTGCAACCACGGGAGCCTAACGAGGCGTCTTCACGCCAGCGACATCATCCTGTAGGCACACAATCAGCAATCCCTCTCACAGCCACCACAGGACGTGTATTGTTGTGAACTCACCATATGATTACAAAGCGCAACAAACAAATCAAAGAACATTTTCCCACCCCGTTCCATCTCCAGCTGCATGGTGCCGCTCCGCTTGAACACGTTCCTGCTCCGGATCAAGAGCGCGAGATAGTGGGCCCGCAGCCGCGAGTCGCTGTCGGGTGTGTGGGCGTACGCGTAGCGTGCGGAGGATAGGATCGTCGTGCATTGGATTCCGGATTGGAGGCCTTGTTTCTTGAGCGCCAGGCGCTTGAGCTCGGGGAGGGAGAACTTTTCCGCTGTGCACTGTAGAGGTCAGTTGTTAGGTGTGTTGTGTGAGAGGGGCTGGGGGAATCGTAGAGGCAGAAGAGTGGATGGATGGAGTGAAACGTACGTAGATAGCAGTATCCTTGAGCACAGTCCCGCCGATTTGGTTGTGGAACACGGTGCTCTCGTTCGCCTGTGTCCCCTTTCCGTCAATGTCTTCCAGGTGCCATGTCCCTTGCTTTTTGTTGTACTCTAGTTTCGGGTAGTAGTCGCCTTTGTACAGGTATTCGAGTACGGAAGAGAAGACTTCGGGCTCTTCGTCCGGCAGGTCGATCCGCTTGCTCGAGGGCTCGAAGTACTGTTGGCGACAGAGGTGTTGGAAGAAGGGTGAGTGGCAGAGGACGTCTTCGTGGGCGGCGAAGAGACGGCGGGTTCGTCCGACGCTTAAGGTTACGATGGCGGATGTGAGATTGCTGTTGGGCGTGAGAACAGTCGTTATAGAGTAATAATACAGAGAAACTTACGGTGAGGTCGGGGGGCTGTTGTGGACGTTGAGATGGGCTTTCTCTACTCCACGGGAGACATTGTGGTCCTTGAAAGACCTCTGCTTCTTGTTGAACGATTTGGACACTCGAGTGGTGGAGAAACTATCACGGTGTCTCTTGCTCGAAGAGAACATGTTTGAAACTTCAGGCAGTTCGAGCGTCCGAAAAGTATGATATGGAGGTAGCTGAAATCACACAAGAGAAAAATGAGGATACACAAGCAGTTCGAAAATCAAAGCAACAGTGGAAACCCGTTCTGAACGAGAAAGCTGTAAACGCGACTGGGCACCCAGCTCACTAAGAGGACATCCTACCTGATTATATACCTCCCTCACCTCCCGCGGCCCCAAACGAGGCGACCGGGCACCACGTCCGCACAGCCATACCTCGGGGACACTGATATACGATGATTGGACGCGTGTCCGACAACCACTTTACGCGTCCAATCACGAAAGCAACGCGATATCACGAGAGCGGGCGGTCGCTGCCTTTGACTCAGTCTGGGGCCCTGGCTCAGCCCATGACTCCCATCGGCCAGGAACAAGGTTGTGCGGCAGGTCGGAAGCAAAGGCGGATGGTTTCACGAGACATGTACGCTATGCTGTAAACGGGAATTTGAGAGAAGACCGACAGGGGCGTGGAAGCTCGGCGCCGTGCTATGGCTGATTGTAGACGAGGATGGGCCCGGCGGGAGACCGTGCGAGCGGGCTAGTCCTCTCATATTAAGAGTATCTTGCTACCGAGGATGAGAAAGTGTCGCAGTAAGTCACAGTATTTCCGCTCTCCATAGCGGAGACGGGACATCGAACAGGTTGTTACCTGACTGCATGTGAATTCGTTGCCTGCAGTTGCCTCCTTGCATGTGCTTGAAGTCGTAAGCTTTATGGTGCCTGAAGGTGCCAAGACGCCAGTCCATATCCGGCAACACGGCAGCTCCCTGCTTTCTGTAAAGTTACATGTACTGTACACATGTTACAATAAAGGTAATTCACAAAGTGTGAAGGTACATCTGCAGGTGCCTGTTGGTAGTCAAATGTGGTCAAGTAGCAATACTGATACCCTATCTAACCCAATGCGCTATCAGTAAAGGGCATATCAAACGCCAATAGTGATGAGGAAACCCGGTCACTCCTCAGGGTCCAAGTCTAGGTCCACATCAGCTCCATACTCCATAACGACCCATTGGCAAAACTTCTCCCAATCATGGGACCACTCCTTCATTCTCTTCGCCCTGATACTCTGTCCGAATGACCCATTCTTGATCTCTTGAACCCATTCCTTCGCGCTACAATCGTGGAAAGTGGCCCAACGCACACTGTTCTCCGCCATGCTACCCAGACCTTCCAGGCCTAGATTCTCCCAACCTTGCAACGCTTGCCAAAAGTCATGTGTCATGCCACTGTTTCCCTGACCCAGTATTGCCGGATCATCGTTGCAGAGTGCGACAGGTACACCACGGGCCAGGAGGGCTGGTAATGGATGCGACATGATGCTTCCGGTCAGGCGCAAGACCTCGTTACTGATAGGGCAGCTCTCGATCAGGATCTTCTTCTCTTTGACCATGTCAATCAGGAGCGGATGCTTGTATAGTGAGAAGCCATGACCGATGCGACGGGTACCTAGCAGTACGGCATCGAACAGATTCTCATCTGTTTCGGAACCGTCACCCAACGTTTCACCAGCGTGGAAGAAGAAGGGGATATCGACGCCTTCTTGCATGCAGGCTTTCTTGAACCAAAAGAGCTCAGGAGTTAGATCGGCGAGCGGCCGTCCGAGGTCTTCTTGGCCGACAAGATCGAAGCCGGCTACGAGATGTGGGTACAAAGTCTTCACAAGTATGCATTCTTGCATGTCTAAGCATTGTTAGTATTCCACTCAACGTTTGAGATATGTGCCAGGCAGGACTCACTCTCGATGATCTGCCGCGTGTTGAACGCTCGAATGCCAGTCCATATCAATCTGGCTCCCCAGAAACGCTTGCCTTCCTCGGAGGCCTTGAACTTTTCAATCTCCTCGTCAAGTGCTCCAATGAGGTCAGAATAACCTTCCTCTGGTGTGTCGGAGCCTTGCTTGTAGTATGGTATAACAAATGCTGCCCGTAGGTCCACGTAACGTACACCATCCTCGAGAAGGTCCCTGAAGAGTATTTGCAGGAACTTGCGGAATATAGGCTCGTAGTACAAGAGGGTCGCAAGTTTGCCAAAGCAGGAGGTGAACTTCCTCCAGATGTCATTCGGGCCATGGTGATGCTTCAAAGTCTCGTCGATAGTGATAGTAACGCGAGATCGAAACCATGCTTTGAAACCGTCTCTTCCACCCTCAGGGAAGCTGTCTGCTGCTTGTGCGACGGGTATGAGCTGCTTCGGTTTGTAGGCCTCAGACCACAGAGACGCATCGCTTGATGCCGGCTTTTTTTGATACCGGAAACTGAAGTTGGTTCGCTCCCGTGAGGCTCCAGTCGACAACGGCGCCTCTGCCTCAATGTGTATACCTTCCTCACGGAACATCTCTTCTACCAGCCAATCGAGGTTGACCATTGCCTCAAGATGGCAATGTAGCAGCGCGCCCTTTGGCATCTTCTTGACGATCTTGAACAATTTTGACTGTTCCATGCGCTCGCGCGCCAGTTGGAACATCATGCCAGGATATATGTCGCCCTCCTTGCCCTCTCCAGCCAAGGTGTTTTCGTACTCCGATGTCCATATTCTCTGCTGCTCTTCATATCTGATCTGTGATACTATTGCGCAGGCCTCGGCTGCCATAGGAGATAGTGTTTCCCTGAACGCATGGTCTTTATGCGTCTCTTGTCAGATTGCTTGCTGCTTAAACTTCGTGCACCAACGAACCGCTACGCTGCTTCTTCTCCTGCGCTGATAGAGCATCCCTGCCTTGGAGATACCTTTGTATCATAGGCTCCTCAAATGAAGGTACGCCCTGCTCTCTCGCCCATTCCTTTTCATCTTCTATGCTGAGCTGTTCCATTGTGTGCTGATTGTATGTAGAAAAAGGCACGAGACATGCTACGCAGCTGGAAGTACTTGGCGCGTGGATCATCATTGGTGGGGTCGTCCTTTCCCCAGACGATGACGCGGGTCCACGCGGGCCGCCTCGGCGTTTGCGGCCTTAGTTGCACCCGATTGGGCAGCTACGCCTGCCTGATACCATCCAAGTGACTGATCCCAGACACTCATACACTTATACACCTGCCGTGCTGTCTGCTCCTGCTTGCTTCTGTTTGCGCCATTGCGCGCTCTTACAAGCTTGATCAAACTAACTTCGCTATTGTAGATTTGTCAAGATCGGACACTTTAACGTACGGACCAGCTAATGTTGATGTCCTCCACCGCCTAGCGACAGGCATACTTTGTTAGACTGCAACAAGTCGGCAACTTGATACCTTTCCGGTACGATTACCTCGACACCCCAGGCGACGCACAGGCCTTTGTCGACGTCCACATCCAGCACTATGCTACCAAGCTTCGTCCTTTGTCCCCGACGTCCCAGATAACCCGCCCTTCGAGGGCCCTCGAGCTCACATCGTCATGGCCTACTGGATACCGTCGTCGGTACAGAAGCGGCTTCTGCGCTACGTCCTGTCGCACTCTGGTTTCCTGGATACTAGTCTGATAGACCTCGACAACCTCGACATCTCGTTTGGCCGCCGTAGCGTGGTCGAGCTTAGGGATGTCGGACTGTCTATTCCGGTAAGTGTCATGCTCTTGTACATAGCTCAAGAGGCGTCATCTGATTTTTTCCCACTAGAAACTCTCTGCCATCCTCCAACTTCCTCCTCAGCTAAGGATCGATACCGCTCGAGTCCTTCTACTTCGCCTTACCGTGCCGGCAGATCTCTACCACCATGGCATTGAAGCTGAAATAGATGGGATCGCCGTGAATGTCACGTTGGATGATGGTGCTGCACAAGAGTCAAAGCGCGCAATAAGCAGGAGTCCGCAATCGACACGTAGTCCTCAGCACAGGAAGAGCAACAGACGGATACACTCGCCACCGCCATACGACCCCGGTGGTAGCTACGATGACAAAGAGAGCGCCTACATCCCCAACACTGAAGATCTTGCCAAGTCGTTCCTGCAACATGAGCCAAGAGAGGAGACACGTGAACTGGAGGCATTGTACAGATCGCGAGCAAACGTGAGACAGCCCGAGGACTCAATAGTCAGTGATGCAAGCGATGATCCGGCACTGGGAACTGGCACTGGCCTAGAATTGCCAGGCTTCCTTGCGAAGTTCATACAAGGTATTATCGATCGGGTGCAGGTCAGGATTCGGAATGTTAGTGTCAAGTTGGATGCAGAGCTTCCCTCTCAGGACACTGATGCAGCCGAAGTGCCGCCTCAAACTACTCCAATTGCGGTGGAGTTCACCATAGCGGAGCTGGATGTTGCAGGCGTAGATAGTGGCGCGCGAACAACACAGCCTGGGACAGTTCCACAGTCAAGGACCGGTAATGGTCAGCACGCCGTCACGTCTGATCGTCGCTCTAAGCGCTGCGTTACCTTTAAGGATCTCCATCTCGATCTCATATCCGAAGCAGCAGCATTGACGGGCTTGCAATCAAGCATAGTGCCGTCGTCCCCGTTGCGATCCAACTCATCAGTCTCTGGCCCGGCAGCATCGCGTTATCATTCTGCAGGTTCCAGCTCCCGTAGGAGACCATCTTCCACTGTTTCTCCTTCAAGCCCCGGGCCGGGACCCTCTCATGGTACCTCTCGGGCCACTCGGATTTCGCCGAGCCGGTCACGACTGACGCAGAATCTGCGAGGTGGAGAGATTCCGACAGAGGAGGTGCAAGTCACAACCTCATTACGGGGCCGTGTTGCTGTTGGCCAACCGGAACCTGCTGCTTTTGAAGCGTCCTCTAATGATTTCGATATCCGTCCTGGAGAAGACAATGAATCTTGGGCCCAAAGGCGCAATCTGATGCGTGAGCCCGATGACGATCCTTGGACTTCGACCGCCAATTTCTTGGACCCGTCAGCGTCGATGATAGAAGATCAGGTTGGAATGGACGCGCTTCAAGCTTCTGAATTGACAGCGTTGAGTAGGCCTACCCTGTCAGTGACCCACAGCGCGTCTACATCATCTGAAGATCCGCCTCTCACCGCTTCCGTTCTCATCGGCGAGACCGAGGAAAGCCAGACCACCGATCTCGAAGCGACTCTATACCAGTCGGCAGATCTTGCGCAAGATGCCTCATTGGGACAGCCGTTGACTGAAATTGCACCTCAAACCAATCTCGGCAGTTACCACACTTCCGGTACGGATGATGATGATAATGATCCTATACCGCCGAACATGGCGACGTCGAGCTTTCTTCCCAACGAACAAGCAGAGAGTATGTACATGAGCGCGATCAGTGGCGGCTTCGCGAAAGACTCCCCAGAAATCGGGAGACTGCCGGGCCAATGGGAGTCTACCATAGACGATGAAGATGATATGGAGCCGAACTTTCTGTCTGAGTCTGCGCGAACGATATATGGAGAGACACCCGAACCGAGTGCGGAAACTGAAGATATCGCTCCAACACCGAGGGCGCCAAGTCCGTCTGATAACCAGAGGCACGAGCTTCGACCATCTTCGGATGATCATTATAGGCCTGTTCCACCTGCCAACGAGCGGCCTTCGGTAGACTCTCCTAGCGTAGCGGAGACACCAGTAACCGGGACTCAAACATCAGAGCCTGTCCTTGAGGCGCGAAGACTCTTGACAATCGATACGGTCAGTCTTTGGATACCGAATGAGAAGTCTTCGGACGAAGACACCACGGCCAACTCAGGAGAAGCTTCTCAAGTTCTCGGCACCCGACCACGTTCTGAGACTCTTGCGTCTTCGGTTCACCAGATACCAGGAGCCTTTTCGCAGTACGCAGATCTCACAGCTTCGAAACGGCTTAGTGTGTCCTCTGTACAGGAGAGTGTATTCACACTACCTTCATCGCACCGGGAAGACAGAACTGTTACAGAACAGGTTTTGGAGCTTTCCATTGGGAGAGTCGCTGCCCAAACTGACGTTGCGACTGCTCGAATCTTACACCAGGTGTTTCAGCTCATGTTACGCGGTTTCCGACCAACGAACAAGGAGAGCGAAACTGCTTCGGACGATTCAAAGGGACCTTCGCAGATCCCTTTCGCATTATCGTCTCATCTTGCTGCTCTCGACCTCAGCCTTCTAGACGAGCTCTCTGCCTTTCCGCGGTCGCAGACACAGGATAAAATGCTTGCCGCTGACCAGAGGTCCAGGCCTGGGAGAACACTCTTCCAGATCAACATGATGGACCTCCACACAGACGTGAAACTTGGATCAGCAGTCCCGGATGTAGAGCTGATTCTGGGAAAATTTGCCCTAGGTTTTGAGGATCGGGACGTACTGTCTTTCACCAAGCCATCTGCATCTCAAACCTTGGGTACGCGGCATACAGACACTCCAGACCTTACTTTCCGGACGTCAAGTAAGACGACACTCCAACAATCATCGATTGTCGACGTTAATCTGGTTACTCTACCAATTCAGATCGATCTTGACCTTCAAGCTTTCGACGAAGCTTTCGAGACCTTTGGCGGTCTCAGTGGAGTGGTGGAGTTGAGCGCCTCAGTCTTGTCTCATGGGGCTATGAGCACGAAAGAGTCCTCCTCGTCTCCTCGAAAAAAGGGTGTCCGTTTCGAGAATGAGCCAGCGCCCCGCTCACAGTCTACTGTAATTAAAATCTCCGCAAACATTGGGGGCTTGGGGATCAGCTTGGGCGGAAGAACCTGTTCCGTGATACTGCAGTCATCGGGCTTGAAGCTCCTCTCCCGGCCAAAATACATCCACGCCACAGTCTCCAAAGTCAAGCTGTCAGGCCCGTATCTGCGCGGCAAGGAGGAAGTGGTGCCTCCTTCCGTCACTCTCGAGAAGTCCGTCGTGTCTTACTATTTTTCACCGGAGGATGTAGATCTCGAGCGCTTGCTGTCTCTTTTAACACCATCAAAGAACAAATATGAGAACGACGACGACATCATACTGGACACTCTCTTGCGCCAGCGCCGCAAAGGTGCTGCGTTGCGCATCAGCTTCAGAGCGGTGTCTGCACAGGTCTCGGATTGGGCCGACCTTACTCATATTCAGTCACTTGCTGACGAGCTCGGCAAGTTCGCCGTAGTTGCGAAATACCTGCCAGAAGATGAGCGACCAGGATTACTCACACTCGCTAATATTGGCGAATTCAGGGCGCATTTGCCTACCAAGGCCCACTTTGGTATGGCAGAGATTGAGTGTACCGACCTGGAAGTTGCGCATGTCGGCCTTCCAGCACTGCTAGCCCTCGCCGTAGGCACGTTGCACGTCGGCAGGAAAGGTGAACAGCGTATTATCCATGCGGTCACCCCAGTTACTGCTACAGAAAAACTGCCTATGGTCATGGCCAGGATGATAGGGGACGAAGCGGAGCCTACTTTCAAAGTCAAGCTCTTCAATATCTGCCTAGAGTATAGCATACCGACATTCCTCGCGCTGACAGGTCTTGACGTGACTGCTCCAACTGAAGAAGTCGTGCAGGACCTTGCAGCTTCGGTCTGGGATGTTACGGGAATGCGAGGTCAGGAAGAACGCAATCTACCTCCTGGGAGCGACCAGCCTCAGGAGCTCTCCACCAAGAAACTTAACGTGGATCTCTTGCTGCACGACTGTGCTATCGGTCTTCAGCCTCGAGATGGGACGGCGAAGGGACTGTTCATCTTAAACAATACCCGTTTCACCACCATAGTGCCACCAGAGAAGAGTTTTGAAGCTACGCTGGACATTCGAAAAGCATCCTTATACATTACAGACGACGAGGTGCCGGACTCGCACGCCCTACAGAAACCGCCACCGCCGAGCTTCTCTAGTGACAGACTTGCGCCAATGCTCCTAGAACGAGGTTATGTTTCCGTCAGCTCGATTATGTCGGCCAAAGCCGATGTAAGGATTCAACGCGAGGTTCCCGGTGACATACAGCCCGTCGTGGTCGATTTCCGAAACCAGTTGTTTGTGCTTGAGTCTTGTGCAGATTCCACGCAGACATTGATCGTCATTCTGACTGGGCTTTCTCCGCCAATGCCACCGAGCAAGGAGCCCAAGTTTCGGACTGAGGCGATGACTATGGAGGACATGGTAGCTTCTTTCACCGGAAACGCTTATGCTAAGCCAGAATCCCCGCCATCTACTCTATTCGATGCCGACAATGACTTGCCACCGTCGCCAGAAGACGACCTGCTTGTGGAGTCTGAGATGACTGAGAGCCTCTACGGCCCGTTGGAAGGGTTTCCAAACGATCTAGAGGCCGACGAGTTTCATGACGAGGACCCGCCTGGTGACATTGCTCAAAGCCTTCTTGAAGACGACCCTTTCGAGATGCCCACTTCTCCCACTTTGCAGAGGCTGAGCGATGAGGCATTGCTCAAAGATCTTAACAAACAGTGCTCTTCGAGGGGCGTACCCGTTGAGCTGAAGCCATTCTATATCCCAAGCGGACAGCTGGACAAATCCTATGGCAGCGCAGGAGTATTGGGTGCCCCGTATCGCTTCAATACGCCAGCAGTCGCCTTCCCATCGATCGACCTTCAGCAGAAGCTAGATAATCTTCCTTTCAAGCTCCAGGTACGTGACGTGCATGTCATCTGGAACCTATATGACGGCTACGACTGGCAGCGGACCCGGACAGCCATCAGTGATGCGGTACAAGAGGTCGAGAACAAAGCTGAAGAGAGACGAGCACGGCGCCGGAGGTCTGGGGCTGAGGAAGAGGAAGATGAGTCGGTCATCGAAGACTTCCTCTTCAACTCAATCTACATTGGAGTCCCAGCGAGCAAGGAGGCGCAAGACCTTCGCAGACAGATCAACCGTAACATAAACGACCTTGCGAGCGAAACGGAAAGTTATGCTACTTCTGGAGTCTCAAGGCCCACTAATCAATCTGGACAGCAATACAGGCCACGAGCAAGGCAGAGACGACTGAAGCTGGAACGAAGCAAGGTTCATAAGGTTGCATTTGAGCTGAAAGGCGTCTCAGCGGATGTACTCATTTTTCCACCTGGTACGGGAGAGACGCAGAGCTCGGTGGATGTGCGAGTGCGGGATTTCGAAATCTTCGACAATATTCCCACTTCCACGTGGCGGAAGTTTTTGACCTACATGCACGACGAGAACAACATGCGAGAGATGATGAAGCCAATGATACATCTCGAGATGCAGAACGTGCGTCCGGTTGAAGACTTGGCAGCGACTGAGCTGGTCATGAGGGTAAATAGTGCATCTAACCCCTTCAGACTTATGCTAACATTTCCAGGTTTCCATCCTTCCTCTTCGCTTACACATCGATCAAGATGCTTTAGACTTCATCACACGCTTTTTCGAGTTCAAGGATGACAGCATCAAGCCACCCAGTACTCCAGCGGAACCGCCATTCATCCAGCGCCTTGAAATCAATACTGTAAAACTCTGTCTCGATTACAAACCCAAGAAAGTCGACTACGGCGGTCTTCGCTCCGGCCATACTTCCGAATTTATGAACTTCGTAATCTTGGACAAGTGCAACATCAAGCTCAAACACGCCATCATCTACGGTCTACGCGGCTTCGACACTCTACACCCCACCCTCAACAATATCTGGAAACCAGACGTAATCAGAAACCAACTCCCCGGTGTTCTCAGCGGTCTTTCGCCCATTCGTCCCCTAGTGAGTATAGGAGCAGGAGTAAGGGACGTCGTCGCCATCCCGATAGCCGAATACAAGAAAGACGGCCGCCTCGTCCGCAGTATCCAAAAAGGCGCCTTCCACTTCGCCAAAACCACGACATCGGAGCTCGCCCGCCTGGGCGCCAAACTAGCCGTCGGCACCCAAAACGTGCTCCAAGGCGCCGAGGACCTCCTCTCCCCTCCCAGCCCCTCACGAAGGATCTCAGACCATGGCTGGACTGATGTCGAGGACGAAGAGGAACCGACTAAGCGCGCTGTCAGCAATTACGCTGATCAACCCCTCGGTGTCCTGCAGGGTCTCAGATCGGCTAGAAGACATCTGGAGAGGGATTTGTTGACGGCGAGAGATGCTTTCATCGCGGTCCAAGGCGAGATGCTGGAGAGTGGGAGCGCGGCTGGCGCGGCGGGTGCCATTGCTAGACATGCGCCTACCATTGTCCTGAGGCCTGTCATCGGCGCTTCGAGAGCTGTCGGTCAGACCTTGATGGGGGTTGGCAATCAGGTCGATAGGGGTAATCTGAGACGGATTGATGATGTGAGTATCTCCTTGCCACCTCAGTCAATGAGGATGCGCGCGAGGGACAAGTTATACTGACGTTCATGCAGAAATATAAACGACGTTGATGATGTCCATGGCGCTTGGAGTTTGGACGGGATTGTCGGTACTTTTGATGCATATTCATCCAGATTGCGTCGGATGGGAACACGTTAAGGGACAAGCAAACCACTTGGAGCTAGGGCGCACGTGGGAGTCGAGTTCTTCTAGACAACTTTTCTCTAGCGATATAAGCTCTTTACACGCTATGCGTAAAATCGGCTCAGTTCCTTTTAGTTTCCAAGTGCATAGAACAGCTGCAATCGTAATCGGCTTTTAACTTTGAGTAAAGTTCTTTCTCTGCATCTGCATTACAAGGAAAGAAGTGCTTTCCTACCTGGGCATTTCCCCCACCCTTGATCCCGAAACAAGTCCCAAACAGCGCCTCGCTATGGAAAAAACCCCGCAATCAAAAAAGTATTTATGCCATGATGCCATCTCACCGGACTTCATCCACCTCACGAGCCTCGCTCGAACCCCCTCTCTGATCCCGACTCAGCACCTTAGCCAGATCCTTCAAGTCAGCACGGAGCTCATCATCCGCGGTTTCAGGCATGGGTGTTTGTTGATCCACATCGACCTCGTCGCCGTCCTCGTCCTCAAGCTCATCATCTCCATCATCCCCGTCCTCTTCACCCTCGTCCCTCGCATCAAGCGCGTGTGCGTCCACCTCACCCCCCGCGCGCAAAAGCTCGCCCGCAGCGTCTTCCTCAAGATAATGCGCCGGATCACCCTCGACGCTCTCGAAGACCGACTGGAACAATTCCTCGCCCTCGAGGCCCTCGCCATTCTCGTCGCGGTACTCGGTCATGAAGCTGTCGTCCATATGGGATTCGAGTCCGCCTTCGTCGTCGTCCGTGAACGTGGCCTCGGTGCGCGCCGTCGCTGTCGTCGCGGTGCGCGATAGGCGGTCTCCATCCCCTGCCTCTTCGTCGTCGTCGTCGTCGTCTTCCACCGCCGTCGCGTCCGCCTCGTCGCTACTGCTGCCCGAAAACTCGTCCAGGTCCAGCGGGCGCTCGCGCCAGTAGTTGAAATCGGTATACTCCTCGCCGCCGCCCTTGACGAGCAGACCGACGGGGGGAAAGTAGTGATCGACGATCTCGCGCATGCTAGTGTAGCCGGTCTTATAGTTGCCCAAGCTCAGCAGGTCCAGCGAGACCTCGGCGTTGGAGTTGATGGTGAAGATGCGGGTGCTGGGGATGTTGACGCTGCGGTAGCTGAGCGCGTCCGTGAAGCGGTTGCCGAAGCCCGCGTAGAAGGGGCTGCCGCCTTTGCCTCTGCTGCTGCCTACTAATCCCTCTCTGGGCGCTGTTGAGGCGGCGTTGTTGCCGCCGCTGCCGGTGAAGAGCGTCATGATGTCCCGCAGACACGACATCTTAAAGACTTCCGGCTTGCGCAGATAGATCTCCCGCCGAAGTGCTGCGATCGTTCGATCAGGGCTCATGATTACCGGCCCTTTGGGCAGTTTAAACCCCTCCTGCACCACACCAGCAAGGTACGCGCGTGTTGTGTCGGCCTGCCCCACGCTGCGAGAGGTGAGATACAGGAGGTTATACCCGTTCGCCGCAATCTCGGTATACAGTTTCGCGACGCCCAAGTGCGTCCAGTCACGACCGATCATGTTGAGGACGTGGCCTAGGGCGTCGGATTTGGTGATTGTGCCGTCGATGTCGGAGATTACGATGGGGATGTCGTAGCGCCAGAGGAACATCGAGGCCGTGCAGGTGGCTCGGTTGACGCTGAAACTCATGCTGTTTTGACCGGGCTTTAGGTTCAGTGCTTTTAGCTGCTCGGAGGTGAGGCGGAGCGTTTTGGCGTAGTTACGGTTTGGGTCGCCTGCCGTTGCGGGTTGCGCGTCGCTAGGGGGAGAGTTCATGCCGACTGCGCTGTCAGAGTCGCGGCGAAAGTGGGTTGCATCTGTGGAGGAGGGGACACTGGATTCGCTGCGGGCGTCGTCGCTGTGGTAGCCCGGGTCTGAAAGCGCGTCTGTGGAGGCGTACGCGGCGGTTTGAAGGCTATGCAGGCCATCGGCTGCTTTACGCCCCGCTTGCTCTTTAGCTTCTTCGCTGCTGTAGATCCAGAGATTGCCCTTTTCATCGACGCCAATTAAGGAGCCGATGTCGTAACTGTCTTCGAGCTCCTCAGAGAGGATTTTTCGTGCTATTACTTCAGCCCGGAGGGCTTCATCGTCGCTGCTTTTGTAGCCCGTCATATCGAGCATGAGGTCGCCCTTTTCGGTTACTTGACTTGGAATGTTGGAGGTCCAAAGTCGCTTGGAGAGGTTGATGGCTCGTGAGACAGCTTCTTCGGTTGTGAGAGGCATCGGGCTCGCTGACCTCGTAGATCTATGCGTTTGATCTGTCCTTGTTCGTAGAGGGGATGGAGGTCGCTGAGTAGTGCTGAAAGGTTCGCTGGACTTGAATGCCTTGTCGAGGGCGGCTTTTGCGACAGGCAGCTGGTCGTCAGTCGCGGCACGTTCGAGATGAGCAGGTCCATGTCCACTCCAATCGCCTGATTGGGGCCGGTTTGATGCATTGTCTGAAGGACCAAGTGTGGGTGTAGCTTGTTCTGCGTCAGCTTATTGACCTAGACTGGTATGCTACCATCGTGCCAGTGTGTACCTACCTCCTACATCGCTCTGTGCTCTGGTATGACCCAACGGAGTGGGAAGTCCAGCCTCTGACTTTGCTCTTGCTGTCTCGTTGCCAGTGATTGTGGTTGCCTCCAAATCGAGCGGCTCTGGATCGGCTAGTGTAGGTGTGTTTGTACCCGTCCCCTGCATCTGCGGACTTCCAGCGGGTGAAACAAGAGGAGAGGTCTGCAGAGCTTCTGGGATGCTGGAAGCTGTCTCGAAGACGAAGAATGCCTCTCCGCCTTCACCCAGCTTCATAGGATAATCTTGTTTGACTCCATTGACCTTGAACTCGACTTTCTTCTCGTAGGGTCGTAGGAGGGAGAACTTGCCGAAGCGGACGTGGAAGGGAGAGCAGGCCAGGGAGCCATCTTCTTGCTCGACAACGATGACATCGATTGCGCCGGATAGGGTGGCAGGATTGATCGAGTTCCAGGTTTTGGAGACAGAGCCGGAGAGGGAGCGGACGTACTGCATAGCGCTGCCTGGTGCAGGCTAGAGTAGAATAATTAGAGCAGTCAGGCGAGGGCAAGGTGCGGATGAGATGGAAATGATGTATGCTTTGATGGTATCAGGAAGAGATGTCGGTGTTGCTTTTCAATGTAGGCTTATGGGAGAGTGGTGAGGGTGGTGGTGTCAATTCACTAGGTACCTAGGGTGCCGTGTGATCTGTAGACAAGCGTCATGTCATGCGGCCAGCGTTCGGAGCGTGGGGGAAGCAGCTGGGCTTCGGTCCCAGCCTAAAGATGCCGGTACAGTCCAGTACACTGCTGCCGACTACCGAAGTTATGTACCGTTCAGACTTGAGAGCTACAGACCATGGTATATGTATACTGCAGTAATTATATGGGTGGGGGTAATGCATGTAATATATGTCCCAATATACATGGTAGTCACAAGGGGGGGACTGCACTCCTCCCAACAGTATCTGAAAATGGTACAATGCAAGCGTATATGAGCTTATGCAAGTGATGCCGCCTATTAACGGGAGTGGCTTATTCTGGCTTCTCTCCTAACCTTTTCCCTTTAACCCTTTTTGAATTGAAACGGGGCGGAAAGCCAAAGCAAAGCCGAAACAAAGCCTAATGCGGGCAAGAACGGTCCAGGAGCACCAGAAGCACCAGGAGGAGAACGACTGAAGCCTCATAGGGCTGACCCTGTCGCTCTGCCTGCAAATCCACCTCCACCGCCTTCTGTACCAGCCGCCTGCATATCACCTACCTACACATCCGTGTAGGCATATCACGAACATTACACATTTCTTGCATGGCGCAGGCGTCCCTCTCGCTCGCTGAATCATGGGTTTCCCTGGCGTAACTCTGTCTAGGCCCTCAGAATTTCAGCGCGCTTCCTACCTGGACTCTACCACCACCAGCACACGACACTCCGACTCTACACGGATCGCAATGCGCTTTGCCATGCTGCTGGACGGCGTGTCATTTTTATTCACCTCATCCTTCAACTCGCTCTGTGTCGGCGCTGCACTTGCCTGGTATGTTTCCTTGACACGGCAGTCGCTCCTCCAAACTACCGCCTCCTCCGACTTTCTTCCTGCCATATAGTGGGTGCATGTGCATGCGCATACTGATTCTGGTCTAGGATCATCTACCGAGCCATTCAAGTCCTCAACAAGCCCCTCGACGAACTTGTCAGCCTCCTCGGTTTCGAAATCCCCGTTGGTCCGGCTGTCGATCTCGCAGACATCAAGGCAAATGGCGTGGTACTACACTGGAAAGCCGCAGAAGATCGAAAGTCTACACAGAAATACGAGGTGCAGGTCAACGGACGAATAGGTGGGCATAAAATACACATGTGTTTGCTCACGAGACTGACAAACATCTAGTTGGTGAACTCTCCCCGACCGACACATCAGTCATCATCTCTGGACTACAACCGGAGCAATTCTACGTGATCCGCGTCATAGTCGTCAACTCCTCCGAATTCCGTTCACCAAGCGACGCTGTACGGATATGCACCAAACCCGCAGATTCTGGCGACTTCTTCCCTCACACCGCACCTCCGACAGCCTCTGAGGGCCAAGATGGTGCACAGCCTGAGAGTATCATCAAGATTCGACCATTCAAAGCGTTTCAGGACCCTTTCGCATCCGCCATTGTCGCTCCGCCCATGGTTCGAGAGATTAGTGGCGGACCAGGACAGCCAAGGCGCATAGTATCAGGACGAAGAATATCACCAGCTGTACTGGGGAACGACTCACACCCATCAACGCTTGATGAGGCGGAACCGGAGGAGAGCCAGCAACAGCTGGCTCAGAAGTTCGACGAGATAGGGCGCGAGATCAGAGAGATCGAGAAGCAGTTACAGGAGGAAGATCAGGAGGCAATTGCGACTAAAGCTGAATTGCTGAAGGAGAGGGATGAAGCGAGAGCAGACCTGAAGAAAAAGGAAGAGAACAGCAGGAATCTGAGGAAGGAAGTCAACGCTCTTGAAAGGACGAATGCGACGGCACAAAGCAAGAAGGCAGCGCAGGAACGGGCATTGAGCGAGAAGAGGAATGAGCGTCAAAAGCTGAAGGACGATACTATCCGATGGGAGAAGGAGACCCTGGAATTTCAAGAAGACATGGAACGGCTCAAGTCCGAGAAACAGAGCTTACTTGAAAATGCCGAGCAAGAAAAGCAGGCGTTGCAAGAGAAGTACCAGGAAGAGCTTGATCTGTTGAAGAGGGTCGAGGAAGAGAACCGCGACAAAGGAGCCCAGATCAAGAAGCTGGAAAGGGACAAGACTGACTCTCCCGAGAATGCGGTTTCCGTCGAAGGGAACAATCACGATCTACACGCACAAGACATTGAGGAGGATCGCATGTGGGAAGCCAGATGGTTCCAACTGAACGCTGAGTATCGGACAGCAATCCAACAGGTGGAAAGTGCGAAGCAGTATTACCACTCACTCTCAGGCCAGCTGGCCATGATGAAACAACGGCAGAGCGAACTTGCACAGGCAGCTCCTCAGCCGCTCTTCGATACTTCCATGTCTCGAGCAAGCAGTCTCCGCCAACAGCCTCGCAGGACTCCAAGTGGACCAGCCGTCACCAATGTTTCCTCATCTTCTGGATTCCCAATCACCGCTGGACCAACTATCGGTAACGGAATGCCCAGCGTTGGACCATCTCTACCGAATACATCTTCCCCATTCTGGCTGTTCCACACGAGCGGTACCGAGCCATCTCAGCGGTCCGGCGATCGCCCAACCAGCGACTCCGGAATGTCACAATCTGAAATGGAGATCCTAACTGGTGGAGCGCCGATGAGTCCCTCAGCAGGCGCAGAGCTCCTCCCCCGAGGCCTACTTAACGAGAAGGAAGATTCGCCGCCGGGACTTCAACCTTCTGCCGAGTTCAATAAGACGCGACGCGAGGAGGATACCGATTCTGAGGGTCGGCAGCCATCCATTCTTCCTGGACTTGGCCCGCTGTCCGGTCTCGGTATGATTCCAGGTCTTGGTGCTCCTCAAACTCGTGACTTGCAAGGACCGACTTCACCAGGCTCAGCTGGCAGCCGCTCTCCTAGCCTGTTCGCCAGCCCGCGCGCAAGTACCCACAACCTCACCTTCTCTCCCGTTCCCGACAATGGAATCGACAGTGACCGGAGATCGACCCGATCCGCTCGTTCAAACCGCGCAGCAAGTGGTAGTGCACTCCAGAGTGGCAGTCGCTTCACGCAAATTCTTGGCTTGGACAAGCTCGCCAACAGACCCCGCGGCAAGACATTGTCAGAGGATGGCCCAACGCTCGGTTCCCTATCGAAAGAGAAGAGCCAGTCCATGCCACGCAATGCGGAAGAGACAGTCGAAGAAGAACCCCCACTTTCCCGTCGCCGAAACAGCAGCCATAGTGGGAACTTCTTCGGTGTGCTTAACCGTAACTTCTCCTCGACTAAGTCTCCTGGAGCATCTGACTTTCCCAAGGCAATTCCCGCACATCGACGCGCCTTCAACATGTTCAGCAGTGCTAAGAACAGCGACGGTTGGGGTGCTATCCTCGGCGGCGATGGAAACCGCCCATCCTCCCCGCGACCAGGGTCAACCCACTCCACTGAACTCCCACGCCCAAGCCAAGAAAGCACCAACTGGGCATTCTGGCCCACTACCAACGAACCCTTCGGCCAACGCAGCAGCCCGCTAAGCGCAGACTGGGGCATGCCCTCAAGCGCGCTATCCAGCGGGGCCCGAAACTGGGGTTCGCGCCACCCCTCCCGTCGTCCAAGCATTCAACACGGCGCCTCGGGTGTTAGTTACGATATTATCGAAGACGAAGCAGACACCGATAGTGCCGACTTGCTGCCGTCCACACAACCCCCGCCCCAAGCCCCAATCGGCACCAAGCCGTCCCCCATCCCAGCGACCGCAGAATCCCCAACGGCCGCGAAACTCAACCCGGCGGCGAAAACCTTCACCCTCTTCTCCCGCGACCGCAGAGGCAAGAACCGCGCCGTCGACGTCCCGCAAACCCCCGACCACGACACCGACCTCCCCACCTCCTCAGCCGGCCTCGCAACCGCAGGCGCAACAACCCCCCACGCCACCCCCGGCGCCCCCGACCCCCGCCCCTCCTCCCTTCTCTCCTCCGACCACGACTTCTCGCCCCCCACATCGCGCAAATCGCGCGACGCGCGGTCCATCCTGACCGCCGAGTCCGCGGCCTCGTTCACGGAGCAGAGCTCGCGCAACTCGCTGGACCGGCAGTCGTCGACGCCAGCGTCGGAGGCGCAGGGCGCGACGCCCGGCAGCCTGCAGGGCAGGGAGAGCTTCATGGCGAAGCTGACGCGCAAGAGCAGTTCTGGTAAGTTCGGGCTGCCGAGCTTCGGGAAGAGGCGGAGGGAGGTTGTGGCGGATGTGGATGTGGGCGAGGAGGAAGAGGATCTGGCGCAGGCTGGGGCTGGGTTGGGGAGGAGTGTGGATAGTATTGGCGCGGAGAGGGAGATGGGTAGGAACCAGAATAGAGGTAGTGGAAGGAGTTGGAGTAGTGTTTTTGGTAAGGGTAGGAGGGAGAGAGTGGAGAGGGAGGGGAGGGGCGAGACGCCGAGTCTTAGTGAGGCGAGTGCGGCGAGTGAGGATGAGGAGGCGGAGGAGGAGTAGATTTTCTCCATTAGACCCATTATTGATAATTGAGTGTTGCTCAAGATAGACGACCACGCTGTTTGTGAATGCCGATGTTTGCGAGTGCTGTTCCGTCCATTAGGTAGTCTCACTACATTCCCCGTAGGAATCGTCTCGCAGCCCATACGACTTCATCCAACTATTCGTGAATATGAACTCTTTTATCAAGAAGCCTTGCGGAACGTGTTGTGTGATGTGTTAGTCGACATTCACTGCTCGCCCAGCGCCTGAAGGTGAAGCTTCACCTCTCTCCTCTTTCGGGCGTCGCGGGCGTCGCAAAACGGAAAACAGTCACCCGCAACCTGCAGCAAACCACACCCGTCCAACGATGCCTTCTATTTCCCTTCCAATTGCTCTTCTCGTTTGATATCCAAGACCCCTTTCCTTTCATCTTTTCCGTTTTCCAGTAGAATGCTCTTATCTTTCATCATTTTATTACAGTAATCACGGGCGACGAAAACAGAAATGGCAAATAGCGAGTAAGCCCTTTCCCTCCCCTCCCCGTCCCTTCGCTTCCCTTCCCTTCCCTTCCCTTCGATATCACCAAAGAAATGCCGCAGAGAAAGCCTTTGAGCAGCCTAGCGAGAGAAAACCGCAACCCGGAAGCCCGAAACTGAAATGCAGAACCGAACAGATTCCAATACGTGCGCCTTCATGAGACGTGGGATGGCTTGGCGCCGGATAATTGGATCGTCGTGAGGATTGATGGGAAGGGGTTTAGCAAGTGCGTTCTCCTTCTTCTTTCTCTTTCCATCTCCTATATCACTTTCATGGTCCAAGATCAAAACCTGCGGCGCGTGCGAGTGTGATGTGGAACAGGCACGCTTTCCCCAACTGTGATGGCGGAAGCAGCCACATCCACCAGAGTGAGGCGGTAGCAGTTTGAGTAGGGGGAGATGGAGATATGAAGGCGCCATGGAGTCTCTATCAGTATCACTAATGGATGGATTAACTCATGGTTTCAGGTTCACGAAACGCTACGACTTCGCCAAACCGAACGACCGCCGCGCCATCGATCTGATGAACGCCGCTGCGGTCGAGGTGGTCAAGCAGTTCGTCGATCTCGTTATTGCGTATGGGCAGAGTGATGAGTATAGGTACGATACACCCCCCATACATTCCATCTCGCACAGCTACTTCCTGCCTCTACTCTTGAGCTTCTCGGTCGATGAGCCTACTTGATGTTGGGATTGGGATTGGGATTGGGATTGGGTTGCTAATCACCGATTGCTAGTTTTGTCTTCCATGAGGATACCACTCTCTTTGATCGTCGCGCTTTGTAAGTCCCGTTGCCCATCTGCCTCTCCTCTTTCCTTCCATCACCAGCACCACCACCATCACCACTGCGCCACTACACGCCTGACTCTCATCCACCCTACCAACCCAAGCACATCTACCTCCCCACCACTCCATCAACTTCTTACACCCGTCCTGCCCGACTAACCCCTGGGTCAAAGCAAACTAGCAACAACAATAGCCACAACCTTTAGCGTAGAATACGCCCTTCAATGGCCCCAATTCTTCCCCGACCAGCCCCTTACCCGGCCCTTCCCGACCTTTGACGGCCGTACCGTGCTCTATCCCAAACTGAGGAATCTGCGCGATTATCTCAGCTGGAGACAGGCGGATTGTGAGTCAGGCTTTTCATCTTCATTCACGGGGTTTGGGTGACTAGGCGGTGGGAGAGGTGGGAGGCACCGGGAGGAATGGGGAGGCAGAGGAGGCAGGAGATAGGGAGGCGAGAGGATGGGATAGGTTGGGATGGGGCTGGGACGTGAATTGAGAGCGGTTGCGGGATTGGGCAGACATGTCTGATACTGACACCCTGATAGGTCACATCAACAACCTCTACAACACGACTTTCTGGTCCATGGTCCAGCTCGGCGGCATGACTCCCACAGCGGCTGAGCTCGAGCTCAAGGTACTTATCCAACCTTCCCATAACGTGCGGCAGAAATGGCTGAACCAGAACCAGGGCACCGTGTCAGCAGACAAGAACGAAATCCTCTTCTCCCGCTTCAAGATAAACTACAACAACGAATCCGAGGTCTTCAAGAAAGGGAGCGTTGTATTCCGAGAGGTGAGATCATCTGCCACCACCCCAATTCACCACACCACCCTGACCCGCCTCTTTACCCAATCCCCAACTCTCGCTTCCGCCCACCCGCACCTACACCTACACCCACACCCACACCCACAGCACCCTCCCTCCTCCCTCCAACCTCTCCAAAACACAAAACAGACCAACTGACCCTCGAACCCCAGTTCGACGGTCCAACCCCGCCGGCAGACACCACCAACAACAACACCAACGGCAGCGGGACCAAACCCCCGACCCCGACCCAACCACAGCAGCCAAAAACAAAATCGCTATCGAAGACACAGGTGGAGAAAGAGCGGAAACGACGCCAGAAGGCTCGGGTCGTGGTCGAGCATGTAGACATCATCAAGGACGGGTTTTGGGACAGTCGGCCGTGGATCTTGGCGTCTAGGGGTGGTGGACGGTTGGGAGGGCCGGGAGAGGTGGTGGGTAGAGAGTAGGACACGGTTGAAAATGGGGATAGGGATGGGGAGTTGGGGGATGGGCAGGGCGATTCAGTGGTGTAGGGGTAATTTATGGATCAACAGGGCAGGCCAGTCCGGTCGCTGGGATGCAAACGTGAAGAATGTAAACTTGAACTTGAACTTGAGATTAGGGGGTATCTATACGTAGCCAATCCACCGAACTCGTACGTCTGGGCCGCAAATCCAATCGACTTCCCTTACGCATTCGTGAACGCCTTCTCTATCAGACTTGGCCTATCCTTCCTTCATCCTCGGGCCTACTTCCCACCGTGGACAGGACTGTAGGCAAGCCGCCGACCTATACATTCTCAGTCCCAGACGGGGCATACTCGTGAGTATGTACTGGCCCCGGTCTCCTTGCTCTCCACGCCCGGCGCAGCCTTTCTGGTGCCGCATCGGGGCTCGCTCCAGTGGTCTAGGCTTCCCGGCCATGCCATCAAGGCACGGGTGCTGCCACGACCCGACACAAGTAGAGTTTCGCAGCTGGGCCTTTTCTTTGCTTTCCATGTCTTTCGAATTCCTGGACCCCACGGCCACTACGCCACGGTCTTTTCTTTTCGCGCTTCCTGGTTCTTCAGCACGCGCCGCGCGTAGTACTCTTCCAGCGTCACGCCCTTTTCTGCAGCTCGTGCCGCGTACTGCTCGCGTTTGTCCGACGGAAGCTTGGCCAGTTTCTTCGCCAATCGCGCAGTGCTTTCCGATGATTCTGCGGCAGAGGTCGAGCCGGAGGATGTTTCGGGTTCGGCCGCAGCTTTGCTCGCTTTACGCGCCGCTCGGGCGTTTTCTTTTTCTGCGCGCGATGCCTTCTTCTTCTCTTTCTCCGCCCGGCGCTCTGCCTTCGTCCGGCCTGCCTCCG
Organism: Zalaria sp. Him3; assembly: GCA_027923365.1. NCBI lineage: Eukaryota > Fungi > Ascomycota > Dothideomycetes > Dothideales > Zalariaceae > Zalaria > Zalaria sp. Him3. The sequence goes on along the minus strand of BPUN01000015.1, from coordinate 28,691 downwards.
AGTCCGTGCTAGCAGGAGTAGCTACGGCGCTCTCTTTCCCGCCCTTGACAGCTTTCCTCTCTTTGTCTTCCTTCTTCCTCTTCTTGCTCTCTCCCTTCCCCTCCCCATCAGCTTTCCTCTTCTTATTCGGCCCCTCAGCCACGTCCACACCCCCGACCTCCCTCAACTCAACCGCCCGCCCATCAGCATCAACCACAACCCCAATCGTCCCAGGCACGCCCTCGCCCCTCACAAACCTGCCATAAAGGCCTCCGCGCTTATGCCCATGCGTCTGCACCTCCTGCAACAGACTCTTCTTGCCCGTACCCAGATCCCTCAGGCCCGCGTCAAACGCCTTCATCCACCACTGGTCGGCAATGACATCGTGCTTCTTGATCCCGATCCCAAGCACGTCCACTTTCTTGCTGATCAGCAGCGGCTTCTTCAGCCCGTTTGGGTTCTCGCTGTGCGCGTCGAGGCTGTGGCCGAGACCTTTCCAGCCGTGTCGCTGGAGGTAGGCGCTTGCGTCCATGGCCGCCGGGTAAACCGCAGGAAGAGTAGGAGGAAAGGAAAAGGCGTGGGTGGAGTGCGAGGGTGGAATGAGGTGTTGGACTGGGTTTCACGTGTGGAGGTGGCAGAGTAGAAGATCTGCCGCGGCTTGGGCTGGGCGGTGGGAGAAATTTGGGCTGCAGGCTGCGGGCTGCGGGCTTCGGGCTGGGCCGACGATCGTGGGGTGCAACGTTTGCATGTGACAGGACCCCAGATGCATCGAGGCTGTCTTCTTATACAGCTCTTATACATGTATAGTACGCATATAGTACATGGCAATGGCTCATAGTACATGGACTCGTCTTGAGGACACATTGTTTCCGAGAGCATCTTTATTCGTAATGCTACAACTCGTCTTCTTCTATCTCACACCCATACGTCCCACGACTTTTTTTGCTAAGGGTTTAAAACCATCCGTCGAAGTATACCCATCATCATCGTCACTCCGTCCTCCACCGCCATCCCTCCCTACCCGTCCATGCCACAAGACCTCGACAATCTGAAACCACGCGACTGCAACCAGCCCGATATGCAATTTGTTGGGCTTTTTTTGTGACCACATCTGCCTCCTTTCGAAAATGCGAAAACGCCACGCTAACGCCTGTCCGTAAACCAGTGCCGCAAAGAGACAGCCAGCGTACAAGGAAGAATATTGAAAGGAAGATAAAACGCCGGCCCGATGAATCTACACGCTTCGTCATGAGATATGATAATACAACAGCCTCTGCGATGAGCACGTGGGCCCAACCAAGGGTACGTGCGCATCAAGACTTGACACGAAGTTTTTTTATTGACGTGGAGAGCTATGTCTGATTAGCGAGGACCGTGAGTAGCTGCGGCAGGAGGATCACTTACGTAGGAGAGTACTTGGGGCTAGTAGGCGAGAACTGCGGCGAAGATGGCGACGTTGGGGTGTACTGCGGCGACGTTGGCGACTGGCTGCTCGCTCCATTTGTTGGAGAGGTTGGACTCCAGCTTGGCGATGTTGGAGAGTGCGCGCTGGGACCCCGTGGGTTGTACGCCGGACTTGTTGGGCTGTAGGCAGGCGAGGTTGGCGAGTAAGCCGGTGACGTCGGGCTGAAGTTTGGTGAGGTTGGAGAGTAGTTTGGAGATGTCGGACTGGCTCTCTGACCCGGAGACGTCGGGTTGTACTTTGGTGAAGTAGGAGAATAGTTCGGCGACGTCGGGGAGTAGTTGGGCGAGGTTGGGGAGTAGCTTGGAGAAGTGGGCGAGATGTTCTTCTGGCCATAAGCTGGTGAGGTAGGAGAGTAAGTCGGTGAGGTTGGGGTGTAAGCCGGGCTAGAGGGCGAGCCGAAGCGGGGCGATGTAGCAGCGTAGCCTGGGCTGGTGAGACCAAAGCCAGGTGAGGTTGGCGAGTAACCTGGCGAAGTAGGTGAGCCACCGTAACCAGGTGACGAGGGGCTCGCTCCGCTGAACGGGGACATTGGAGCATAGCCTGGACTCTGGCCACCGCTGTATGGAGAAAGACCACCCAGTCCACCGTAAGACGTGAAACCTCCAGTCTCGTCGCCTCCAGCTTGCACAATAGGCGAGAACGACGCGCCATAATCAGGCCCGCCTGCATAACCACCTTCGGCCATTGGAGAGCCCATGTCGTAAGGTGTCATCCCTCCTTCCAAAGGCGAAGAGGCGCCGGCTTGAGCTGCTGCACCCATTCCCTGGTGACGAGACACGACTGTGCTCAGCATTTGTTGGTCGAGAAGAATATCAAACTCTCCAGTTCCTGATGGAGCAAGCTGTCCGAGAATGATGTTCTCGGAAACTCCACGACAGTCGTCGAGTTCACCTGAAGAAGCTGCGTCGAACAGAATCTCCACGGTCTCTTCGAACGAACAACGCATGAGCGCACCGGTATCCGCACGGTTGATACCGTGACGTGTTACAGCCATAAGACTACCACGTGCAGTCATGATGTCGACTAGAAGTGCAAGGTGACGGTGGTTCACGTAAGAACCATCGAACGACAGCACCTGCTTCAGCTCCCTCATGAGCGCAGAGCGAGTTGCCTCGATACCGAAAACATTAAAGACCTCAATGAAGTGGTTAGAGTAAGTCCTGTGGGGGTCGACACCTTCAACGGTGAGCACCTCTTTCAGTGCGGTACCGCTGGTATCAAGGAACCACTCTCTGCACTGGAGGTCGCTCTTCGTCATCGTCAGAGAACCGTCGTCCTTCACCCGAAGTCTCTCCTTGAAGTTGACGAAGGCTCGACTGATGCCTGGAACACCGCGAAGAGTGATGTTGTCCAAGAGATGCTCCTGCAGACGCTGGATAACAAGGTCTGGTTCAAGGACTTCACCCTCATCCTCCTTGTCGCTCTGCATAACGCTGTTGGCTGGACGAATACGGATGACCTGCTCGTCGGCGTTGTCATCACTGAAGATGATGGCCATCTCAGTCTTAAAAGCGCTCTTGATAGTGGCTGCGACATCCGAGACGGTGAGACCCTTGTCGAGAAGCTGTCTGCGACCGAGAACGATACGCAGCAACCACTTGGAGAAGTCCTCTGGGTTCTCGGCGTTGTCTTCAGGAATGATGAAGTAAGACTCGACCATATCGCGATCGGCGTCGATGACAGTGGACTGAATGTCAGGGTCGTACCAGATCTCAGTCTTCTCTGTGACAGAGCGCAAGCTGGTGTACTCAACCAAACTACGCAGAAGCTTAGCCTGATCTTGATCAAGCCTGTTCTCTTCCGTTTGGTAGACGGTCATGGATGGCGTCTTGATGTTTGTGGCGACGTTCAGAATTTCCTTCAGACGAGGTACACCAAGGGTAACGTTCTTGGAAGAAACACCAGCGAAATGGAAAGTGTTCAGCGTCATCTGGGTGGCTGGCTCTCCAATCGACTGGGCAGCCAAGACACCAACCATCTCTCCTGGGCTGACAATGGACTTCGCGAAGCGAGTGGAGATGTCTCCCAAGATGTTGTCCAGCGCAAGCTTGTTGAGCGAGTATTCTTGGACAAGGCGCTTGAAAGCAAGGCGAGACCTCAGCAGGGCCTTGATGAGGTATGTCGCGTTCTTTTGGGCTTCCTGCGAGAGCGGGTCGTCTCCGCGAACGACGACAAGGCTGTCGAGCATTGCCCGAACCTTTGGAACAACATCCGCAGGGTGGAGGTCGCTGCGCGCTCCATCCTTGATTCTGAACTTCGTCTTCGCACTCTCAATCATCCGTTGAATGTTGAGTGGAAGCTGGTGTTGTTCATCGTCGTCGGTGCGTCCCTTGCGGAGGAACTCTCTGTCAGTCAACAGGGCCTCCCATTCTTCATCGAGATAACGCTGAACCTCCACATCACCAGCGATATCGACAGCCTGTTCAAGCACATCTGGTGAAAGAGACGTCTTTGGATCCATAACATCAACGCGGAACTTCTTCTCGAATGCGCGGTCAGAGCAGTTGATAATATCAAGCTTCTGACCTTCGATGTGGACGGCATCGAGACCGTCTTCTCCGTAGACGAATTGAACAATGTCGCCAAGGGAGTTACGAACGGTGCCGTCGTACTTGGCCATAACCTCTTCCAGAGCCTTGACCAGACGGCGCTGAATATATCCAGTCTCTGCAGTCTTGACAGCAGTATCAATCAGACCTTCACGACCGGCCATGGCGTGGAAGAAGAATTCTGATGGAGTGAGACCGCGGAGGTATGAGTTCTCAACGAAGCCTCGTGCTTCTGGAGAGTAGTCATCCTTGGTGAAATGTGGTAAAGTGCGGTACTTGAAGCCGAATGGAATACGCTTGCCCTCCACAGATTGCTGTCCGACCACAGCAGTCATCTGGGAGATGTTGATGGCGGAACCCTTCGAACCTGACCGAGCCATCTGAATGGCGTTGTTGAGATCCTTCAAACTCTTCTCTGTTCTGTCACCAGCGTTATCACGAGCACTGTTCAAAGCCTTGGACACCTTGCTCTCAAACGTCTCACGGACGTTCATACCAGGCAATGGCTCGAGTGTGTTGTCTGTGGCGGCCTGGGTAATCTTCTCAACCTCATCCTTTTGCTCATTGACCGCATCGGTAATGGCTTCAGCAGTAGCCTCGTCAGGAACGGTGTCACCAATACCAATACTGAAACCGTTGTGCAAGAGCCAGTGGGCTACCACTCTTTGTGCACCATTGAAGAAGTTCACTGCTGCTTCCCAACCCTTCTCGTTATAGATGATGTGGATAATACCTCCGCCACTGGCACCCACAGACTTCTTGCTGAACAGACCATACATAAGTTCTCCACTGTGAACCATCAATCCGTTGTCGTTCAAAGTGTTGAGGCCCTCTGCATCACCTCTCACGAGGTTCAGGCCGGCCGGAACGACAAGACTGATGATCTGCTTGCCGGTCCAGCGTGGTCTGGGCTTGACAATAGCGGGCGGTGGGATAATGCCGTCCCAGTCAGGTACCCACATCAGGATGCCCATAACTTGCTCCTTGTCGAGGAAGACATCTCTGCGGCACATCTTGTAGATACCGCAAAGCGTGTCCTGTACGATACCCATCAAAGGACCGTTACGCTGCGGCGAAACGATGTTCAGAGGGACCATGCAAAGGTTCATAACCTCAGACCGAGTCTCATGACTCTGCGGGACGTGCAAGTTCATCTCATCGCCGTCGAAATCTGCGTTGTATGGAGACGTGACGGACAAATTAAGCCTGAAAGTCGAGTAAGGCATGACTCTAACGCGGTGACCCATCATAGATTCCTTGTGAAGCGATGGTTGACGGTTGAAGATAATAACATCTCCGTCGATGATGTGTCTTTCGACCTTGTAGCCATACTGCAGTTGAATCTCGCCAGCACGCTTGTGGTGGCGCAGGTCTATTCTCTCTCCGGTGTCACGAATGACATATTTGGCTCCGGGATGTTCGTTCGGTCCGTTGCGCACAAGCTGCTGTAGCTTGTCGATGTTGAAAGCGTTTACGGTTTCCGGGAAAGTCAGGATGCGCGCAATACTACGAGGTACGCCGACCTCATCCAGTGACAGGTTAGGGTCACCCGTGATGACTGTACGAGCTGAGAAATCGACACGCTTTCCCATCAGGTTACCTCTCAGACGACCTTCCTTCGACTTTAGACGCGCACGGATAGCCTTCACAGGTCTTCCGGACTTCTGCAGAGCTTTCGGCTGACCAGCAATATCGTTGTCCATGTAGGTGGCAACGTGGAATTGCAAGAGTGCCTCGAATTCGGCTACAACGTGCTGAGGTGAGCCTTCCTGCTCGCATCGTCGGACGTTACTGTTGGCACGGATGATATCGCTCAACTTGTATGTCAAATCATCCTCGGACCGCATTCCCTGGTTTGTGCCATCAACCGACACACTAGGACGGACTGCAGGCGGTGGAACTGGCAAGACCGTCAGGATCATCCACTCTGGACGAGCGTAGTCAGCATTTAGACCCATCCTCGCCATGTCTAGCGGTGTGATGTTTCTGAAAACGTTCAAAGCCATCTGAGGCGTTATGACGCGCTTTTCCACCTTCTGCTCGGTGTCTGCATCCTTCGGGTATGTCCAGGTTCCTGTGAGCTTCAGACCATCCTTGCGTATGCTGGGCTGGAGGTTACCACATCCACCGTGTGATCTAGCCTTCTTCTTCAGCGCGTCTTTTGGGTTGTCGCCAAATTCTCCTCCATCTTCAGGCGCTTCATCAAGGTCACAAATCATCTTCGCCTTGCAGAGTCTGTGAACCGCATCGAACCGACGCTTAGGATCTCTGAGACGCAGGGCCTGCGCAAAAGCCGGAACGCTCTGAAAGTGTCTGGTTAGCATCGAGTTACAACTCGAATATGCCAGCACGAGAACTCACTTCATCAAGCAAGACCTTGCCGCAGTTGTGACACACGGTCTCCAGGATCTTCTTGATCTTCGTCACGAAACCTAGACAATGGTCAGAAGACTATCCAGCAGAGTCAAGGGCATGCGCATGACTGACCAACGTGGAAAACAGGTACTGCGAGCTCAATATGACCGAAGTGACCAGGACACTCCAGCATATCTTCACCGCAAGTACCGCAAGCCAGAGAACGATCGATAGAGCCCAACTTGGGATCGTTCAGACCCTTTTCACGAGGTCTGTGCCTTTGCTCGTCCATGGTCTCCGGGTATTCGATGTGGCAGACACTCATGTTCTTGATCTCCTCCGGAGAGAACAGTCCGAACTGAATCTCTTGGATGGTCTTCAGCGGCGCGCTGGAATACGGGAAAGAGTACGTGTTCGCCATGATTGCGGTTGGTGTCGGTTGCGATTACGTGAAAGATGGCGCGCTGAGTTCTTGAGGTGGCCTTTCCGGTCAGTTGTTGCCCCCTTCAAGCGACCTCAGTGAGGAACACCCTCCCCTCCGTCTTCCTGCGAACCAAGTCCCACAGTGATATCCGCTCCGTCTTAAAAGGTTGAAACGCGGTAAGATGATGTCGTTGACGCGCGATGCGCTCTTGCTGCTGGAGACTTTCGCTGGGGTCGAGGCGAACAAGGAGGTTCACTGCGAGGCGGGCAGCACGGGTAAGGACCGAAGATGTTCGCTTGTGCGAAGAGGACGCGTGACCTTGGATATCGCAACGCGCCGGGCGATATTAGTATTGATGGTCGTCGTGGTAAGGATGGCGGTTGGTATAGCTGCCTGTGCTCGTTGACAGCCGTGAAGTTGTTCGCGGCGTCGCCGCCAGGGTCACGTGCCGTGCCAAGCCCGCGCTATTGTTGAGCCTCAATTCGATGCAGCGACCTTCGCTTTTGGCACGCGAGCTGTCGCTCTTCCACTTTCACATGCGCTGCTCACTTCACCCTTCGGCTGGTATGTGACAGGTCACTACCATGCTTGGTCACCCGAAACACAAGGCCGCGATTGATTGCTGCCTTACTACCTACCTCGAGACGTCCGGATTCGGCTGACTGCAATGAATCTCTCACTGGTCGATCCCTTTGTTCTCGCCCAAGACATTCCTGAAGCTCTCATTGCCCGGCTTAGAAGCTCAGGTTCTGCCGTCTGCCTGCGCTTTAGCCGACAAGGCGACCTACTCGCCTCAGGTACCGCGAAAGGTGCTATTGCCATCTTCGACTTGGAGACAAATGGCGTTGCGCGCAAGCTGCGAGGGCACACGCCAGGGAGGCAGGTCCAGTCGCTGAGCTGGTCATCTTCCGGCAGATATCTGCTCAGTTCTTCCGTTGACTGGAAGGCGATCCTCTGGGATTTGCAAGATGGCTCTCGCATACGCACAGTCAACTTCGGCGCCCCCATCTTCATTGCTGAGCTGCATCCAACCAATCACCTGATTTGCGCTGCTGCGCTATATGAACACCAACCTGTCCTAGCAGATCTTACCAACTCGAAGCCCAAAAAGACATTGTTGCCTACCGTACCGAAGAGATCGTCGTATGAGCAGGATACTCTCAGCGAAAAGCAGGCCGCACAGGACGCGAAACAGTTCACATCGGTCGCGCTATTTACACCTTCGGGGCAGCACATAGTTGCTGGAACAACAAAAGGATGGATCAACATCATCGAAGTCAAGACATCTCAGATTATACACTCTATGCGTCTCAGCAGCAAGGCCGTGGTCCATCTTCGCATCACACCTTCAGGCCGGGATCTGCTTGTGAATGCAAACGACACAATCATCCGGACCATTAAGCTACCAGATCTGACTGACCCGAAGCTCGAGCCCGACAGCATTAGATTGGAGGTTGAGCACAAGTTTCAAGACGTCGTGAACAGACTGTCTTGGAACCATGTCGCATTTAGCTCGGCAGGAGATTATGTCATGGCTTCGACATACATGAACCATGATGTATACATCTGGGAAAGAGGGCATGGTAGTTTGGTCAAGATCTTGGAAGGGCCGAAGGAAGAGCTTGGAGCGGTTGAGGTATGTGCTAGCCGTCGCAACATACCATGTTCATACCACTAACACTGTCAGTGGCATCCTCACCGTCCTTTCGTCGCAGCCACTGGCGTAGAGTCTGGAAAGATCTATCTCTGGTCCGTCAATACACCACAACGCTGGTCGGCTCTGGCGCCCGACTTTGCTGAAGTAGAGGAGAACGAAGAGTACATCGAAAGAGAGGACGAATTCGACATCCAGCCGATTGAAGAGCTGCACAAGCGTCGCCTAGACCTTGAAGATGAAGAGGTGGATGTACTGACGGTTGACCCTGCGAAGCCAGGACAATTCATGAACGAGTTTCATATGCCAGTGCAACTGGATATAGACGCCAGCGACAGCGAAGATGAGATGATTGCTATTGGTGCCGGACAGTACAGGCGCAAAAATGAGGGTGCAGACGCCGACGATATGGAGCCTGACGATGACACGATGGACGACAACGGCGTGAATGGGACCGAGGAAGTTGCTAATGGTTCTAGCAAACGGCGTCGTGGGACTAGATGAGGAGGCCAGCTTAGTAGGGAGCGTTCGAGAAGTTATACCCCAAATGAGTTTCTATCACATCGTACGCAACTCTACTTTTATCTTCCTGTTCCGCACGCGCTCAATTTCAAAGCTATGAGGTGTGTTGTTTGGCGTAACATGGCAAATTCTCCTTTTGTTCTTTGTTTCGCCCGATTCATTGTTCCGTTTCCGGAACATGGACTTGCAAATGACAAAGCGGAATGGCAAGCAGCGTCAGCTGCCGTTAGTTGTACGCCTTGCCCTCGCATCCCTTCACAAGACTAGGTGAGCGTTCAATCTTGCTTAGCAGAAATGGCGGAGACAGCAGCACAGACGGCCAGGCGAGAATTGCAGACGTACAAGCGCTACCAAGAGCCAGAATTTGGTGATGATTTTCCGCGTCTCCCGAAGAGTTGGTAAATATCTTGATTATTCGATGGACAACGGCACTGATGACATTGTAGGACGTTTAGGGCAGGAGATGAGAAGGGAGTGGAATGCAAAGAGCATGCAACAAAAAGCTCAATGGTTCAGCAGACATCCAGACGCTGCATTTGCGCTGCAAGGGACCGTGCCTCCCACCGCGGATGCTTATGTACAGGGCGCCGATCAGCACGCTTATTACCGGAAGCACCATTTTGTGACAGGACCTATAAGGCCGGGGACGAGAGGCTGGACAGGCGCTTGGATACTGGGGCAAGGTGGGTATGGCATGGCCGGTTTGTGGGTGCAACTGGACGAAGACGACAATGTTATCGATAGGATAGTAGGCAAGCAGGTGCAATTGGGACCAGCAGAATACTGGGACTTCACGTTCTGGAAGGGCCGCACGCAGATACAAGAGCGAGCAAATGGTGTCGATCTCGTCACCCTTGATCATACCGCTCCCATGGAGGGCTCGATCGCCCAAGACGTTGGGGATAATCCGCATATCGTCAACTATCGAGGCCGAACTGAATTCGATCGTCAGAACAGAAGCTACAAAATCTTCACGGGTTATGCACCCCACGGCGACCTCCTTAAACTGATAGAAAGGTACCAGATGAATGGACAACATTTCCCCGAACCATTCCTCTGGTATGTACTACTCGCTCTTGCCAGGGCTGCCACACATCTGGTGGACGAAAACGGAACTATCACCGTACATCGCGACATCAAACCCGGTAACGTCTTCTTCGATGAGCCTGACAATGCACACTGGAAGCGATACCCTAAACCACTCCTAGCAGATTTTGGATTCGCTTTCCAGACTACCGAGAACGACCAATTAAATCCTCACCTCTATAACGACGACAGAGGAACGGACGGCTTCTTGGCTCCGGAGCAGCGCATCTTTCGTAGCAAAAAGGACGGCAAGCTTGCCGCACCCATGCGGCTCGGCATACATACGAATATCTGGCAAATCGGCGCCACCGTGTGGTGCATGATGTGTAACCGCCCTCACGGACCCGCGCAACTTTCTTATGGCAGCGGAAACCAAATGTTACCCTTCGCGCGTACCGGATACAGTCCCCAGCTCCGGGAATTGATCAAGAGGTGCACACATCTTGTGCCTGATGAAAGACCGACTTTGCAGGAGATCATCACTGAATGCGAGAGCCCGGCCAACACGAAGAACATGGACAGTGCGGAACCGGACGGAGATGATGAAGACGATGATGACGACGATAACAGGGGTGACGGGTCCACGGATGAACCACCTGGGATGTTTTTCGACTTGCCAGGCATGAAGGAGGAGGAGGACGTAGGGGAAGAGAGAGAAGACCAAGAAGACGAAGTGGTGTCAGAGGACCAAGAAGACGACACGGAAGATGAAGGAGTTGGTAGCCAGCGTGACGAGAGTTCACTACCGTCGGATGTGTTAAGAACAACGGAACTTGAGGATGGCAGTGGCAACGACGAGGAAGAGGACGATGCGAGTGGCATCAGTGACCGGGAGAGAAATCGAAGGTACGATGTTGATTTCCGAAGACCAGATCAATGGGCCGTGAACACACATCTGACACAGCTGCCGCCATTGCGGTATCACGACCAGCAAACGAGGTATTCCTTGCGATCTCGGTCTTGATAGTTCGCCTTCGTTTCGAATCTTGGCGCAGCATGCCTGGGTGCTACGCCTGAGCTCAGTCTAATATTCTTACCGTCGTCTCATGATCAGTGACTCGAAGCTGCGAAATGATCGTTCCTACTTTGTTTAGATTATTGTGTTTAGTACTCATTATCTCTTCAAGTATACGTATTCGGAAGACCCCAATTAAAGTGGAATAGCGTTAAGTTTTAGAAATGCTCTTCGCTTGGGTCTTACGTATTTGATCTGCCTCATAGTTGATGCATACCACAACTCTGCAAATCCAGCACAAAGGCTTTTTCTCATGCCCTATCGTCAATGGCGGTATTACACTACTCAAAAATGTCAAGCCTGTCAAAGAAGTTCAGGCTTTATCACAAAACTGAACTTTCATTGTCCGAGAGAGCAAGCCGCATTCGGCGAAGTCCACAAACAAAGAAATAGTATAACTTGGACAGCAGAACACTATACAAGTTTGGTACCTCGTTCATCTTCTTCCAAGCCAGTCGGTCTTCAACAATTGAAATCGACCTTACTTTGAAGCGGTCGTATCAGAAGGAAAATGGCACAAGCTCAGCTGCCACCACTATTTGGCCCCAATGCACCAATCTGGGGCCAGCGTGTCGACAACCTCAAGATCGCTGTTGTGAACTGGTTCTTGAGACAGCCCCACGGCCTATCTGACAACCCTGGGGAGGACACATACGCCGGAAACAATTGGGTGGGAGGGTGGTTACTTGGCGAAGGTGCCTTCGGCACATCGGCGGTATGGGTGAGGCAGAATGGACATGGTAAAATCTCGAAGGTAATTCCACCATTAGGAATCGACATGTGATCTCCATGCTGACACTCATTGCTAGAGGATGGTGGTCAAGATGATCATGGAGGATTACCTCATGTGGCACAGACGCGCATACTGGTTTCCTCGTGGCCAAATCGGCACCGGATCGCCTAAAGAAGCATGGATTCAATGGTTGCTTACTGTTGGGATTCCGCCGCCCGCCAATCTCGTCAAGTTTCTGACCTGTGACGTGCCCGATCCGAATCGAGAAATGTGGAAGTTGTATCTGGAGTTCTGCCCATTCGGCAACCTGGAAAGTCTTATACGTATCTACAAAGGCATCGAAAAGGACGTCCCTGAGCCTTTCATGTGGTATCTATTCGAGAGCCTTGCAAAGGCTGCAGTGCACATGCTCGAGGAACCAAACAGATATTTGCAGGCCGAAGAGAACATTCAAGAGGTTGTACACTTGTAAGTGGCCCACATGACTTTTGCCAGGAAATGACGAGCACTAACATCGGACCAGGGATATGAAACCCTCCAATGGTATTCCACCCGCCCCGCCATGATAACCTGTCACTTACGATCACAGTTTTCCTCGCCGAACCGGAGAAACAACACTTTGCGCTGTATCCAGTGCCAAAGGTCAGTAATTGTCCAGCCACCCCACCACGAATACAGGTTCACGATAGTCTATAGGTGGCGGATTTTGGTTCCGCAGATCTCACTTATCCTCAAGAAGACCAAGTGTTCAATCCCTGGGAGCTCTACGACGAGGCGACAACGCTCTATTTCCGTGCTCCAGTGAGTTCCGCAGGCGGGACCAGATGCTCGCCTGGACCAACATATGGGGAATCGGAATGATCATGATGGCCACGATGAATAGGACACCCGAGGACGACACACCTGACGATCCTTTCGACCCAGACAACCCGCCAGATTTCACCGACGCTGCCGATAACTTCTACAGCCGCGATCTCAGAATGCTGGTAGCCGATTGCATACCGGAGAGGCCGGAAGACAGGATCACACCAAGGGACCTGCTGCAGCGGGTTCAACAACACATCAACGGAAACGCCATAGTAACAGAGGTAGAGACAGCCACCAAAGCCCTACACTTTAACCCTTACAGGCTCAAGCTCAAGCTGCAAGATAAATACAGGAAAGGCTTGAGTATGAAGAGAGTGCGCCAAGAGGGCCTGGGAAGGCATCCTCGACCACACAAAACAATGGACAGGGCAAAGCTCGATATTGATTAAGCCCCGTGCAGAAGCACGAGTCAGAGATGGTGCAGCGGAATTGTGGGAGGGAGAGGTGGTTGGGGGTTGGTTTCAGTGGTTTGTATCTTTGTAAGCCGACCATCTGGAGCCGGTCTAGCGCAGATCTGTAGATAGGCTCAATCGGCGCCAACGCGGCGCTAACACTCTATTTCGCGGTCTGCCTGCCCCATTCGGGATGTGTAGCCGACGACATGACGCCGGGCATCTTCTTCCTTCTTCCACTCTTGCGGCCAAGAACCGGCCTCGTATCCCCATCTTCGGTTCGGGGTAATGACAATCAGATAATGCATTCTTATACCTCCTCGTCCTCTTATCCCCTGGTATCTCAGTCGACGGAAGAAACGCACCGCAACCCCTCTGCGCGCCGCACGCCCTAGACATCTCGCACCCAGAGCCATGCTCGCCTGGCTGAACGGCAGCGGCAGCACCCCCCCAGCCTTCCTCGAGTTCAGAAGCAACCGCTACTTCATCTGCTTCACCGTCGCCGCCGCCGTCTTCACCGACGTCTTCCTCTACGGCGTCGTCGTCCCCGTCCTCCCCTTCGCCCTGACCTCCCGCTCCAATGTCGCCGCGGACCAGACCCAGACATGGATCTCCATCCTCCTCGCCGTCTATGGCGGCGCCCTGCTCCTGGCTTCGCCCTTCTGCGGCTACTTCGCTGACCGCTCTTCGTCGCGACGCATGCCGCTCATCCTCGGCTTGTTGGCGCTCTGTGGCGCCACGATTGCGCTGACGGTCGGCGAGAATATCGCGGCGCTGATTGTGGGGAGGATATTGCAGGGCGTCAGCGCCGCGGTTGTCTGGATCGTGGGATTGGCGTTGCTGGTCGACACGGTCGGTCCGAAAGAGGTGGGATATTTCATGGGATATGTCGGTATTGCGATGAGTGCGGGCATCCTTAGTGCCCCGCTGCTGGGTGGTGTTGTGTTTGCTAGAGCGGGATACTATGCCGTTTTCGCCATGTGTTATGCGCTGCTTGGCGTTGATATTGTGCTCAGATTGGCCTTGATAGAGAAGAAGGTGGCCGTGAGATGGCAGCCTCAGGAGGCACTGGTTGATAATGCGGAGGGTGCGCCAGAAAGGGAACAGGGAAAGGTAGCAGAGGAAGGCGCGATTGAACCCGTCTCTTCGTTTGGAGCTACTGAGCCGGAGAAGGCCAACACCACGGAAAACATCCCACAAGAGGTCCTGGAGAACCCACCACCATTAACTATCCGGAAACGCATGGCCCAGTTACCGCCCGTGGTCACTCTCCTCGCATCCCGCCGCCTTCTCGCCGCCCTCTGGGGCTGCCTGATCCAAGCCTCTCTCCTGACCTCCTTCGACTCCACCCTCCCCCTCTACGTCCGCGACATCTTCGGCTGGGACTCCATCGGAGCCGGATTAATATTCCTACCCATCGTCATCCCCTCCTTCCTCGGCCCCGTCGTCGGCTGGGCCGCCGACAAATACGGCCCTCGCTGGCTCGCCACGATCGGATTCATCCTCGCCGTCCCGCCGATCATATTACTGCGCCTGGTCGACCACGACGGCATCCGCCAGAAGGTCCTGCTCTGTGCCCTGCTGTTCCTAGTCGGCGTGACGCTCACGATCGTCCTGACGCCGCTGATGGCCGAGATTGCATACGCCGTCGAAGCGAAAGCGGCGAAGAAGCCGCCGGGGTACTTCGGCAAGAGCGGTGCGTATGCGCAGGCGTATGGCCTGTTCAACATGGCGTTTGCAGGCGGTTGTTTGGTGGGCCCCTTGGTTGCGGGTCTGGTTCAGCAGAGGGCGGGCTGGGGCGCTTCGACACTCGTTGTGGGATGTTTGGCAGCTGTCAGTGCCGTGCCGACTCTGATATGGGTGGGCGGCTCGATCTTCAAGAGTAGGAAGGCGAAGCAGGAGGCTAGAGACGCCCAAGCGGCGGGCAATGAACTTGATGAACGGCCATGAGTTATGATAGCATTTGCGATTGGGTTTGATATAGTGAGGAGTGTATGTAGTGCGATTAAGGGAAGGGTTTCGGCTCATCAAGTGTATATATCCTCATCTACTCCAGTCAAGCTCAAACACACTATCTACGAGTAACGTCTCATCCCCCTTCTCTCCTTTCCCCAAGGGCGCCCTCTTGACATAGAACTGCCTCACGGTTCCATCCTCGGCAACAACAGCACTTTCAAACCTCCAGCTAACTTTATCCTTCCCCTCCACCAAACTCGGCCTCAGCGCACCAAGACTGAAATCAAACTGCCCCTTCTCATGCAAGAACGTCCCCTCCACCCTCCCCAAATCAATCGTCTGCAAACCCCTCGGATATTGCACGATACTATAGGCATTACTCACCACGACATCGTCCGCGAACCGGAATCGCTGCAACATCATCTCCGGGCCCGCCACATCAGTCACCAAATGCGCTTTCTCCACGGTATACTCATGCCAGCCCTTCCAGTGGTGCAAGCTGAGAATCGGGTTCTGACCGCTCTCGTACCATCCGCTCACGTCCCCGAAGAAGTCCATCTGATGCAGACCGGGGAGTTGCGTAAGTCGCACCGGCGGCGACGTGACACTGTAAATGCAGTCCCGGTACAGTATGTCGCCCTCCCAGCCCGCAGTCTTGCAGGCCTCGAAACTGGCATCCAGGGTCTGCAGCAAGGGGACGGAAAGAATCATGCCAGCCCCGCCGTACGCCATATACCCGAAATGCGCCACCCCGTGCCAGTCTTCGGACAGCGCGCCTAGGTACCACGGTTGATCGGGATCGTAAGCCGAGAGGGTGGAGAGCAAGAGTGGAAGGCTGAGGAAGAACGTGTCGTCGTCGATTATCGCGGCCCACTTCGTCGCAGCGGTCTTGTGCGTGCTCAGTGCGTGCAGGATTGAAAAGTGCCGCTGTGCATGCCTGTCCGGTACACTTCCATCTGATGGGTGGCCGTCAAACGAGGGATTGGGGAGCAGGGTGGCGTCGATACCTAAGGCTTCTGCGTGCGACTGGACAAGCTCGAGCGAGGGGTAATCGTCTGAGTCACGAACTATTACGACCAGCGGGGTATTGGTTCCGGCGAGCCAGCGGGCCATTTGAGGCAGGCTGGTATTCAGACGTTTGAGCGTTGTTGATGCGCCCACAATCAATGACGAGGTATGTACTTCGCTGAGTTGGTGGAATATGGGAACGTCAATTTCGATAGTGGTCTCGCAAGGTGGTAGGACTTGCATTTGGCAGTTGGCGAGGTTTATGGGTGATGCTCCGGCGAACAGATGCTGCTCAAGATGGGTGATGGATTTGCGGCGAGCATTTTGAGACGGCCGTACTCTGATGCATTGCCGGTAGTACTCGATGTTTGTTGACAGCTTGAGCTCCAGCAGCGGATCGATTTCCTTTGAACAGTTGATTTGCGGCTTCTGTAACCATGTCGGAGGCAGGATGTTGTCGCGTGCCCGAGGGACGCTCAGAAAAACAATGCTTAACGTGACGAAGCAGACAGACAACGCTCCTAATATGATCCGCCTTCGCATCATCCCTTTTCACAAGGTAAGGCCGGACTTCCCTCAAGGGAATGTTCCTTTCGCAGCCCGTACAGAGGTTGGAGGTCCGGAGCTGGTCATGGTTGATCTGCATGAGATAACGCCAGCCACAAGTGGTGATTGGCTGAAAATCGCTTCTGCCCTTTTGAGCCGCATGGGTATGCCGCCACCATCTGGGTAAGTAGACTTGAGCAAACCGACTCACCAATAGTCATGATAAACTATTGACCGCAGGGGATCGGTCATCATACTCCGCGATTGAGAAGTCAATCTCGCTGGTAAAAAGCGTGGCTTATGTTGTTCCCCGTGCACCAGCCGGCGCTCCAGCACGTCTGCGCTCTAGTGCTTGCCCAAGCGCATTCCTTACTTGGCCATCATTGCGAAGCGTATTGTTGACGAGCCATTCCCGCATGGCTGTCCGCAACTCCTGCATAGCTGCAGGATCAACAGCAAAGGGTGTCAGCTCTAGGCCCAGCAGTCTGGACAGCTCTTGGTCGGCCGAGTTGGCGATCATATCTAAACGATCAAGCTGCACGCCTTGAAACGCTGAACTGTCTGCCGATGGCGGGCCCATTAGTTGCTGAAGCAGCGGCCCAATTTGCGTAATCGCAATGAACACTGTCATGACAATCTTCCTCGCGAGACTGAGGAACTGAAACGGAAGATATGGTGGACGGGCCCGGAAAGCGATCAGCACAGGATTCAGCAGCTTTGTTAAGAGCTTCGGGTAGCTGGGACGGGTCATGGCGTGCAGCTCAAACATGAACAGACACCCCATAGCGAGGTACCGCCAATAAGGCGCTTGTTGGAGATATCCAAAGATACCGAGCACTATAAGTACGCCGCCAGTAGCAGCGTAATAGAGCGCTATGTTTGTTACGCCAGCAGAGACGAAGTCGCGGATGGTGGTACAGTGGCGCCAGTGAAGGATGTCCGGTCCGAACCTATCGTAAGCGAAACGCTTTGCAGGATCGATGAGCGTATCTCTTGCAAGCTTCAAGTGGACGTAGTAAGCCTCAGCAGCAGGTCTAGCTTCTGCAGAAGAAACCTTGTCTGGATGGAATTGGACTGTTAGGCGCCTGAATCTGGACTGTAGCCCCCTGTCATCGACATCATGTGGGACACCGAGATCTTGATAGAAGTCTCGGGCGACACGGAGTTGGTAGTCTGCTTCATAGATTGTGTAGAGCAGGTAGGCTACAATGACAAGCATATGGATGGTTCGACGGTGCTTTATGTATGCTCGTGAGCCAGGTTGCGGTCTAGGGTCGCCAGCACGAATCCATATCGCGTAGTATGCTGACTGTACCCATCCAGTAACGAGCTGCCCATGTATTAGATATCGTGCGGTATACGTAATGGAAGAGGAAATGAGGAGTGATATAGACACCCCGGCTAGGACACATGTACCTGGCATTTGCCAAGCATCCCCAGATGGGACAAAAATAAGAAGATGGCTTACATTGGGGAGAAAGTACCAGCCAGCCAGCGATAGTAAGTCGTTAGCCATTGATCAGAACATATACAGTACCTTTTATGGAAGACAAAGAGACTGAATAGCGGATTTGACTGTTCAAGCGAGGTACATAGACGGAGGTGTATAGCAAGTCGAGTTAGCGCGCATGGAACGGCTACATGCCGGCAGATGTCTTGGCACCAAAAGTCTGGGGAAGACTTCTGGGAACTTTTTCCAGACCGAAGTCAATCAACCAGCAACGACTGTATACCAATTGCCCACCATGTCCGCCTCAGTCGCCCAAATAGAGACGCCAAAGGCCTCGAAAACGCACAAACACAAGGACTCATCCGTGAAGAAATCGTCCAAGAAGCGCAAGTCAGAGGACGCGCAAACCGAGCACCAGCCCATCGACGCATCACCCAGCAAGAAACAGCGAACCGCCACCGCCGTCGCACCCTCTGTGTCGCAAAAAGATGTGACTTCAGATGCCGCACAACTAGAGACACACTCCCCCTTCGTCCAACAAACCACATCCTTCTACCTCCCCCTCGCCCCAATCAGCCACGCGCAACCGATCCAAGGCCTCTGCGCCGAGCACATCTCGCCGCTCCTCCTGACCTACTACCCACCGCTCAAGGGCGTCATACTATCCTACACGAACGCCCGACTCTCAGAATCCCCACACTCGGTTCCCTTGGGCGCCGAAGCCCCGGACGCGCCGCCAGTCGTGCTGGCCCGCAGCATCGACGAGTACGCGACCACGTTCGTGTGGCTGACGGCCGACTTCACGGTGCTGCGACCGACAAAGGGCTGCTGGGTCGAGGGTCACGTCAATCTCCAGAACGAGAGCTATCTGGGTCTCGTGTGCTGGAACTTCTTCAACGCTGGTATCGAGCGCAGGAGACTGCCGAAGGACTGGCAGTGGGTTGGGCAATGCAGCGAAGGCACAGCGGCGAACGGTGCGGATACGCGACGGGGGCAGGAAGAGAGCAGCGGATATTTTGTGGATGGCAGTGGGGAGAAGGTGGAGGGGTTGATCAGGTTCAGGGTTAGGGACTTTGAGAGCGCGGCGAGCACGGATCGGGAGAGGGGGTTCTTGAGTATCGAGGGTACGTTGTTGACGGAGCAGGAAGATGCTGAGATGGACGAGGAGATCAGGTCGAAACAGAAGGGAAAGTCCAAGGCGAGGCGGCTGTGAAAAGTGAGCGCTGGTAGAGTGATGGCGTTGGAAGGAGATACCCTGCATGAATATTTCAAAAGTTCGAAATCTCGCATCTTCATATCGCAAATGGTGGTTGGAGAGGATCCATCTATCATCATAAACGTGAAATGTCATGAACGCCACATGCTATGCTAAAAGTGTCTAAAACGCTACTCTACAATTCTTCATGCGCACCACCCTTGCCCTTGGCTTTTCCAACCATCTCCAGGATCTCTTCCTCCGTCGGCATATCATCATCATCATTCACCGCCCTGAAGCTTGGTTTGGCGCTTCCACTCTCACTCTCCACAGGAGCCGAAGTGGACGACGAAGTCTCACTAGCCTTCTTTCCCTTCTTGCTCTTGGTAGGCTTGGCCTTCTTCGAGCTGCTGCTTCGCTTCGGCACCTGCATCTTCTTCTGCAGCAGATCCATCATCACCTTGTTCAGCTCCTGCGCCTTTGCTTCGATCTCCTTGACCGTTATGGATGCGTCCTCGTACGGAGAGAGCCTGTCTTGCTCCTCGAGCTTTGCCTTCAACCAGGAGGAGATCGATTCGTACACTGCGGAAACAGAAGTCAGGTCTTCCTTAGTGTATGGTGACAGGGCTGGAGTAGATGAAGGCTTGGCGGTTGTCGATGTCGAAGATGAGGTCTCGGGTTCCTCCAGATCCGCAAAGTCATCGTCCGAGGCAGACGAACTGCTGGAAGGAGTCGAGCTAGATGAAAGGGCGGACTCAGAAACCGAAGACGCTGCCGACTCAGCCTTAGCTACCTGCTCAGCTACCATATCGATAAGCGACTTGGTGGAGTCAAGCGAGTTCTGCAACAGGTGGAGCTTCTCCGGACGAGCCGCTGCCTCTTCCCTGCGCTTCTGTACTGGCTCAACGAGGGCCTTCAGGTCGGCGAGTTTGCCCTTCAGAACCTCGGTAGTAGCCGTGTAGCCCTCTCCATACAGCCACTCCGAAGTGCTGCCCAGAAGGGAAGAAAGCTGGGAACGTACGGCCTCGGTAGACGCAGCCTCAAAGCCGGCGTCCGTCAGAAGATCCCTTGCCCTGTAGGTGAAAGCTTCGAGCACATTGAGTGCCTCTTCCCGAGCGACACGTGCCTTGTCAGATCTGTCAAATGCGGCAAGCCTTTCTTTCATGCGTTGAATCTCTTCTGGGGCTGGCTGTGGGAGACCCTGTGGGACGGTGCTCAATTTGATCTTGATGCTCTCCGTCCGTTTCTTGGGCTTGACATCCTTCTCTGCCTTAGCAGACTCCGTGGATTGAGAGCCGCTAGCACTGGATGATGCGCTGGAGCTTGCACCAGCCTCGACCGTTTCTTCAGGGGCTGCATCCTCGAGAGGCTCCTGGTCACCCTTCTTCGAGCCAAAACCAAAGAGGCCCTTAACAGAGTCACCAAGGCCACCGGCCTTACCACTGCCTTCGACCTCGCAACTAACGGATCCAGAAGTAACCTCTGGCATTCCATCGATAGGACTGAGGCGGATCGAAAATCGCGTCGAAATTTCGTCCTTAGAGCATCCGAATTTGTCCGTTAGGGAAGCAACGGAAGCAGTCAGGTTTTCGGTCTGCGCCTTCAGTACAGGCCTGTCTTGGGAGTCGATCTGCTGGAAGAGGGTGAAGGAGAAGTCTTCGAGGTTTTTGAAGGTGACCTGCTTGGCGGTGCCAGTCTGCGATGATGGAGCGAACAATTTCTGCTGCCTTTCCTTGCCATTATCACCTGGGTAAGTGACACCAGCTGCATATGCAGCACCGTCAGAATCCCTGATCTCTTTCACACGGAAGCTTGGACTAAGACCAGCTGCCTTGAAGGCTGCGCCGTGAGCTGCTGACTCATCGGCGTTGACGTTGGTCCGGACCTCGGTATCCGTGTTGCTCAATGTCTCCAGTCTCCTCTGGACGAAAGGCGTCCTGATAGCGCCTCCGTGGAGAATGATGGAATCCAAATCACCGAAAGACAGCTTTGCAGCGTCAAGTGCTTGGATGACCGGTCCATCGATGCGAGCCGCGTAGGACTCAGCCATTTCCTCGAACTGAACCCTGGTGAGCTTAGTCGCGAAATCGATGTCCTTGTACAGGCCCTCAAAGCTGATCCTGACATCCGAGTTTGCGCTGAGCACCTGTCGCGCCCTTTCTGCCTCTTTCCACAGCTTGGCAGCAGTCCTGCCATGGCCCTTGACCTCTTCAGCCGTGATGCCTTCCTTAACCACTTGAGGCTTCTTGACAAACTCATCCACAATGTAGTTGAACACCACGCCATTTAGTGCGTCTCCACCAAGCGATCTGTCCCATCCAGTACCAATCACAGCCACCTCTTGAATTGTCTTGTTGAACCTTCCGATATCCTTGACCTCTTTCCCTTGAAATCTGAGGACCGTGGCCGTGGTCGATCCAGCGCCCATATCGAAAACCAAGTGTATCTCCGGCTTTTCACCCTTGCTTACGTTTGGGAAGGTTCTCTTGACCGCATAATCGATCCCCACAGCGAGACCATCGCTGACCAGTCCCATGAGATCGATCCCAGCCAATTCGGCAGCGCGCTCCACAGCTCGTCTCTCATCCGCAGTGTAGAAGCCTGGAACGGTAATGACGGCGTCGGTGATCTTGCTGCCTTTCCCGGACATGGCTTCAGCGTTGGTCCTGATGTTCTTGAGCTGCATGGCCAAAAGCTCTTCCACGCTCCACGGCATTTCAGCAGCGTTGAACGCAGGAGATTGTACCACGACAGTTCCCATCTCTTGCACGGCCTGAAGCTGAATCGCTGGATGTCTCTCCCGATAACCCTGCACAGCTTTCATACCCTCGTCGCCGGGAACCAGGCCAAGCAGCGATTTCAATCCGGTGTATACATCGCTAGGGAAGCGTCCAGCAAGTGCCAGCGCATCTCCGCCGTACAGTCTTTCCGGAAATTGTCCTACCTCGACTTTGCCGCCAGATGGCTTGAAGCCTACCACAGCTGCTTCTTTTCTCTTTGAGTCCTTGGTCGGTACAATGTCTAGAGGGGTTCCAGGCTTGACGATTGCAGCCTTGATGTATTCGGTCCCTAGGTCGATCCCGAGGACTGCTGATGCGGCTGACGCTGTTGTGGTGAAGAGGAGCAGAAGGAGAGAAAGCAATGCCAGAGATGATGGCATGCTAGAGCGCCGGCGTCCGGGTTTTGGGAAGTTCATTGTGGGAACTTTTAAAGAAGAGCCGGTGTAAGCTGGTATCTTGGTGGTAGCGTTATTGAGGGCTCGGCCTCAGGGTAGTTTTATTCGGCCAGCAGATAGCACCGAAAGTCTCGTGGTCGTCGATGCGGTAATATAAGAGTGTTTGAATCAGAAGAAACCCATCGAAGGGTGGTTGTATCACGGTGTGCGAGATGTGTCCTTGTTCAGTTTACGGCCACTTGTTCATTCACTATTATTGAGAGACTCCCGCCCGCAGCCAGCGTCACATCTCGGTGGTCAGAGCTTCTCTCCCGAACCTGGCCGCAACATGGCCACCTTTAGGTTAACCTTCATCCGTAACACAAATGCCATCCATATCAATGCGTTTCATTCTTGAAAGGCAATTTATTCTAGTTGATATTAGACCGCTCTAATCAGACCTCCTGGTTTGGAGTTCCAAGTTGCATTTTATCATGGCATTCTCTCGAGAGCATTGAACAGCGCAGCTACTTCATTTCGACCTACATCGATTCCGCTATAGGCTATCTGTATATACAAGTCTCAGAATTCTTAGTGGCTGAACCTCCAACTTACTCAATACATCCTTGCGCATCGCAGCCGTAGAAATGGACGCCAGGTAATTGGTGACCCCAGTCACCACAGCTGTCTGGCCATGCGCTTGTATGCGCCGAGAAGAAGGTCTCCACGTCGTTACCAAGCGGGAAGAAGTTCACGAAAACACAGAGAATGGACCAACACAGCTACTACATGTAGTGATTGAAAGGCCAGCAGTCGCCTCAAATTTACGATCTTCATTTGAAGGTATAATGAGATCAGTGTAACGTCATCGACATTTGCAACACCAGACCCAGAGCAGGTCGGGTGGCCTGTTCATGCATCAATGATCCAGGTTATGTGGACATACATACACCTCTGGCCCAAACTGCAGGTGCTTGATTGTCCTCCGTAACTTATATATATAACAGCTCTGCGCAATTCTCCCGGTTCACAAGAGACATTGGCCGTTGCATCGCAGCCACGCCTAACACACAAGTCCGAAGCGGAGATGGTATTTGAGACAGTCGCAGTCTTTGGCGCGAGTGGCCAAATCGGCAGCAACATCCTTGATGCACTCCTCCACTGCAAGAAGCAACAATTTCAGATTGTTGCATACGTTCCGGCGGACTCTGTATCTGAGACACAATCCGACCAGCCGAACATCCATGTCAAAGCATTTGACATCAACTCGCTTTCGAAAGACCAACTTGCCCAAGATCTGCAAGGTGTCGACGTTGTAGTTAGCGCCCTGAATGGTCCAGCTCTCGAATCTCAGCTCACAATCCTCGACGCTGCCGCTGCTGCAGGTGTTCGTCGCTTCTACCCCAGCGAATATGGCATGCATCACATTTACCGCAAGCCAAATGACCCCCAAGGATACTTGCATCCCCTCTGGGATATGAAAGACCGGATCAATGATGAGTGCTTGAAACATCCTGCTATCGAAGATGGCAGAGTAAGTTACACCCTAATCGGGTGTGGCGATTTCTACAATCAAGATCGCGAGAAGATCTGGTGTCCGTGGACACAGACAGGCGTCGAGAAATACACCCTTCACGTCATTGGCGACCCCGATGCCGGAGCCGAGTATACCCATCTACTGGACTTTGCCAACTACCTTGTCGCCACGATTTTGGAACCAGAAAAGAGCGAAAACAAGTGCTTGAACTTCCCAAGCGATCGAATCAGTAACACCGAGATCAAGCGACTGCTAGAGAAGTATTCTGGGAAAGAGGTCGAGATGGATGTTCTACCCCTCAAGAAGATGCATGAAGTCATTGCGGACCCCAAACAAGCGCCCAAGGAGCACACGGAGAGCGCGTTTCCGGTGGATTTCTGGTATATGGTCAAAGGAATGCAAGGAATGGGCAGGTTCTATCGGCCGAAAGGTCAAAACCACAACGATCTCTTTCCGGATGTGGAGAAAACAACTTTTGAGAAATACTTCCAAGGGAAATTTGGAAAGCAGTCATAGGCCGTGCAAGGCTGGGAGAAGGCTCCGCAAACACGTCTGTCTGGTCGGGCAAGGCACATAGTACTTGACTTCGGACCCTGCAAACTGGAAGAGGCAACACAGCTTCCGTTTCACAACTATAACACAATTATATCCTTCGTCCGATTTCCGCTTCACTTTGTTACCTGTGTCGTTTCCAGTCCTTGAAAGCAGAGTGCGGGACATACAGGGAGCGCTATTGTGTACGTGCCATTCCTATGTCTCGGCCCGGAAGCAAAATGAAGATGCACTTAAAGACGCCGAAGATGAGGGGTTGTTACATCGCACTCTTTCAAAAATCCAAATCGTCAACATCGTACTCTTCCAGAACATATCCAAATCATCAAAGCCATCAAAAGTCAGTTATCCCCCGATGGCAGAAACAGTCATATCTAATAAAGCCTCATGCGACTTCAATCCCAGAGGGCCTTCACCTTGGTCCACCAGCCACCGGTCGCCGGAGGTGGATACATCGCTTCGAGCTCCAGCACCTCGTCTAATCCAGTTGTCAAATCCACTTCCTCGGGGTTGTAAGCCCACGAATCCTTCCAGTGCGTCAACCTATGAGCCGCATAGATGACCAAAAATATAGGGATGCCGATATATGAAGTCAAAAACGTGGTGGTGGACCAGTTGCCTGGGAAGAAGACTCCGAAACCGTTGAGAAGGCAGAGCAAGCCGAACATGACGACGCAGATATACGCCATGTAAGGCTGAAGGATAGACCGGTACGGTAGATCTTTGACGCCTTGCACATCACATGCCTTGCGGAATCTGAAGTAGACGAGGCAGCAGCAGAACCAGGAAGTGAAACCGGCCGTGTTGGTCAGGTTAATGAACCAGTTGAAGACCTCACTGCTGTTGTTCGAGACATTCATGTATGCCAACAGGATGAATGGAATGGTTGCAATCACTGCCATGTACGGAACACCGTTCTTGGTACAGCGTGCAAAGATCTTAGGCGCGTTTCCACACAAAGCCTGGGAGTAGAGGGCCCGAGACGACATGTAGAGGTAAGAGTTGCCAGCAGACCAGGCGGAGGTGATGATGACGGCGTTGACCACACTGTCGAGGCCATGGATTCCCGCTCCTTTGATGGCAATGACCCAGGGAGACGCATTAGCGCCAGACGCGTTGACTAGCTCCGTGTTGTTGCTGCTCACGATAACACCGATCGCCAGGACACCGCAAATATAGAAGACGATCAAGCGGTAAAAGTATCTCCGAGCCGCAGACGGCATGTTACGGCGCGGGGCATGCATCTCTCCTGCCGTAATGACAAGCAGCTCCGGTGCAAAGTTGAAGGAGAAAGTGGAGTAGATCATCACATACAGGAATGCGCAAAAGCGGCCTGCGGCCCCTGTTGTGTACTTTTCGTGTATTGCGGCTTCCTTCCAGTAATGGAAACCCAATCGCTGGTGCGATGGGCCCCCGCCGAAGAAGAGGATGACGGCGAGTATGAGCAAGCCGATGATCATGAAGACCTTCAGGGACGCACACCAGAACTCCGTCTCGCCGTAGACCTTGACCGGAAGCGAATTGCAGGCGATAATCATGAAGACCTTCAGGGACGCACACCAGAACTCCGTCTCGCCGTAGACCTTGACCGGAAGCGAATTGCAGGCGATAATCACTACCAGGAAGATCGTGATCCAGACTGCAACATTCACGTCGTTCGGCCAGTAATCGATGACCACCGCAGCTGCCGTGATTTCATAGGGCACGATAATCGCGAACGAGTACCAGTACAGCCAGCCCATGGCGAATCCCAAGCTCTTCGACACGTACCGCGTACCAAAGTATGACATCGTCGAACCTTCGATAGGCATGTAGGCACTCATCTCGGCAGTGAAAGTGATAATGCCGAACACCAGCATGCACATGATGGTGTAGGCGAGGAAGAGGAACGCAGGTCCCCCTGCGGCAAGTGCTTGTCCGGCTCCAACGAAGAGTCCAGTTCCGATCGTTCCTCCGATGGCGATCATGGTTGCATGCCGAGTTTTGAGACCTCTCTGGGTCTTTACAACTTGGCCGACCTGACCAGTCTGAATCTCATAATCTTCGCTTCCTGGGCCAGATGCAACGCCAACGTTACCAGTGGATTTGGTGTCGTCCATTTTTGATTCTTGCAGCATGTTGCAAGAGGGTACCTTCGCCAGGGGACGGAAAGCGATTGACTTAGAGATTGTACGATATGGTTAGGGTTGTAAAGAAGGTACTTGAGAGAAGGTACTTGAGTGTGGTACGGCCACTTGTGTGCTGTGGTATACGAAATGATATTGCACAAACAGGCTTATTCAGGGGGCATAAGTAGTTGTTGCACTTCTAGATCTACACACTTGTATCTACTCTATCATCTTGACCCTTGATACACATGAGACCTAGGAAGATGCGAGATAGGTGCATAATCGCCCTTGCAATGATAGGCAATGGCGAAGACTAGAAGCAAAGAAGATGATTGGGCTTCTGGCGAAGCCAGATGAATCCAAAGACTGGCATGGCAAGCTTTACCTATCCACAAGATGATAACGCCGCTCGTCTATACGAATTGAGAATGTCCTATCTAGAATGGGGTTGAAGGAAGGCCTGAAACGCTTCCAAGTCCCTTTCGGAAAGCTGGGGCGCCAAGCCCAATTTGAAGCGGCAAGTCATCCCGCGGCTGAAGGCGCAGGTCTTATCGGGTATGGATAAGGTACGAGTCAAATCGGATAGGAATCATGATTCATTGACATCGTATACGATACTGGGATTGTGGAAGCTGGCTGATGACCATGGGGCCCCAGCCTCGGGGTACGCCAGCTCTGTGAGCCTCTCGGACTGATTGGAGCCTAAGTGCAAGGGGGGCGCTTGAACCATACTGCAGTTTCGTGCAACATGGAAGAGCAGATGTTGCACTACAGCATGTTCCGTTGAAGCAGACAGCCGGAGAAGTTGTTTCTCTTCTTTGGCTTCAACTTGTGAGAAGATGTGAGGCAACCCTAACCCTTCATGTCAAAGCGTTGGGAGTAGCGGAAAGGTTGCAGACTCTCATGAAGCTCCCTGGTGACGCCCTTGCGAGGCAACATGCCATTCATTGAATGTGTGGTCATGATACGCGCCCTCGAAGTACCGCCGAAGGGGCGGGTTACGTGGGCTAGGGCCGGACTTCCAATTCTATGGAAGGAAGCATTTTGGGAATGCCCTGCCATGTGTGGAACGTGGCCCATTGATAGCATGGTTATCTCCTAGCAAAGATACCCCTTTTCAGACCACCATTAATTGAAGGTGCACCTTTCGTCCAAATTGGAGCCAGTCGATAGGTTGACCATGGACGGCCGCCCGATGCGACCACAGTTCTTGACAGACATTTTTGGCAGTCTTAAACGTTGAGAACCCAGTAGTGGCTGTGCTTTTGTCAAACCACTTGATAAAGCGCTCTTGTACATCCGGCTCTAAAGCCTCGCAAGCAGATATGAAAGCGGGCCAAACGAATGTAGCTGTGGTGGTACCTGCTCTAGTGTCTTCCTCTTGACACTGCTCCAGGTGTCGAAGTGTCTTTTCGACTTTATCCTGCAGTATGCCAGCATCAACGTCATGGACTCTACGGTAGAAGTAGATTATCAAGGCTTGCCGTAGAGCTTGGAGATGATGAGCGAGAAAACGGCGGTTAGATTCAAGCAACTCCTCCGAGACTTCCTCGGTTTTGTCAGCTGGCTAATCCCTTGGTACGGCTCGCCAACTCATGATGCACTTCTCTAGCATCTTAGTCCACATTGAAAACCGCGCCCAGCTTAATGTAGCCTGGGAGGGATCAATCTACGCGATAGCCTAACCATTAGAATCAGGCCAAATCTTATAGCATGGGTTTTACTAAGAAATACAGGGCGTTACTAGAGTCGTCGCCTGAATAGCTTAGCGTTACCAGAGTCGTTACTAGAGTTGTCGCCTAAGTCGTCGCCTAGATTGCTTAGCGTTACTAGAGTTATTGCCAGAGTCGTCGCCTAGATTACTTAGCGTCGCTAGAGTCGTTACCAGAGTTATCGCCTAAGTTATCGCCTAGATTACTTAGCGTCGCTAGAGTCGTTATTAGAGTTAGCGCTTTAGTCGCTATACTTAACTTAACTGACTTCTAGTCGGACCTCTATAACTTAGCTACTATATAACTATATAATTATCTCGCATTAACTTAGAATATCCTATATAAAACCCTATCCTTTATATAACTGCTTATTCCTTAATATAATCGCTTATTCTTTATACGTATATTTCTCTTACTACTTAGACAGCCTCT